>CM053626.1:131177487-131199001 GCA_028646595.1 Phalanger gymnotis | reverse complement strand
AAATTGTACTATGTAATGGAAATGCTTATTTTATTCCATAAATTAAAAACAAAAAATAGATATAGGCTTATAACCACAAATAAGTTACCAGGAAAACTGAATACAAACTTGCAAGGGGGAAGGAGGAATGGATTTTTAATGAAATAAAACACTTTTAAGCATTTTTTATGAATAAAGACCAGAGCTGAGCAGAAACTTTGAAATGAAGAAAGGAATTAAAAGGAATATAAAAAAAAAGAAATTAGCAATTGGAAGGGATTATACAAGAATGAAAGGTTTCATTCTAAGAGGAGAAAGAAGAAACAAGTGAACCCTCAGAATTCTAATGCCATCAAGGATTATAGGTAGAACTAAGTAAAATAAGGGGCCTGGGAGTTGTTTTAAGGCTTTGATTATCTTAAAATAAGACAGAAAAGGAAGGAAAAAATGTTGCTGTACAAGTAGATTATACAAAGAAGAGGCAGTGGGGTATGGCCATCCCTTGAAACTCACTTTCATCAGAAACAACTGAAGGAGAGTATAACACACCCACAGAATTTGGTGTAGAAATAAAGTCAACAGCAACAAAACAGAAGTAAATTAGGAGAGAGAATGAGGCTAGATTTAGGTAGATGTTAGTCCTAAGCAACGCAAACTCTACCCTGGAAAGTTGGATCCTGAAGGGGATTTAAAAGAAAAGAAAAAGTAAGAACCTGCGATGGATGAGTATGAAGGAAAGAGAATGGGGGTAGAGAACAGAACAGTTAGCCTTAAAAAAAGACAGAAAATTAGACATTTTTTCTACTGCCCATTCTCTCTCAAGAAGTTCCCCAAAGAGGAATCATGCACCAGAACTAGGGCAATCTACAGCTATATCCTAAGGACAAGAACGCAAGAAGCTAGACAAAGTAATAGCCTCATGAATTAGTAGTGAAGAACATTAATTCTTAGCACTTCCTTAGCAACCTCCACTCTCCTACCAGTTCCCACATTACAGGAGGGTATGCAACCCAGTCTTACCAAGTTGTGCTCTTGGATCTACCTAACAATTTCCCTGTTGCTACAATCTCTGCCAGCACATGCCTTCGTTGTCCTTGCCCCAAGAGTCTATGGCAAAAAACAAACAAACAAACAAAAAAAACCAAACAAACCAGACCTCAACTCTTTTCAGTCACATATGGAAGAGAGGAAGGTACAGGAGGATAGGATGATGTTCTGTCTGGAGCAACTACTTTCAGGCTTTAGTGGCCCCTAACTTAGGAAAACTCAAGGTTACAGAAAATTTGCCCAGAACACCCAATCTACTCCCTTTCATATGTCACATATCAAACCTGAAAAAAGGGACAGACACTGATTCGGCCCAGCTAGAAAAGCAAAAAACAGAGGAAATTGGGGTGGAGGGATAGTGTGTAATGCTACTTTGGGCCTGAAGGAAAAGAGATTGCTTTCTAGTTGAGGTCTTATTCCTCCTCCACCCCCTCCAGAGGTTACTTGGGGTAGTTGCAAAGGCTGTTGTAGTTGTAAAAGTAAAGTTGTAAATTCAAAAAGTGAATTCCCCAATGTGAAAGGAGTTTGAGGCAACTGGGGAATAAAAGAAAAGGACCAATCTACTGACAGTCTCAGTGAGACGAAATTTCGATTAAAAAACCTAGAACACAAGCAGCTAAATCAGCAGGAAGATGGCAAAATCAGAAGAGATGACATGTAACAATATTTCTGAGAGATTGCAAATGTCTCTAAATAAATGTTTTAAGTCAAAGAAAAATTGAAGCAAAATCTAATGAAACACAAAACTCTATAGATTTAAACCACAATAAGATGTTGCAGAAGGGCTGAAGAGAGAAATCAACCTTGAGAGAAGAATTTTGACAAGAACAAATTGTAGAATTTCTGGCCTCCAGAGCAAAAATAATTAGTAGAATAGAAAATTTATGGGAATAACTCTCTCCAAAGAAGAGGAAGAGAGAACAATAGATTACGAATACAAATAGGTATACTTAAGTGAAGGAAAATCTGAAGAAGAGAAGAAAAAAGAAGAAAACAAAACATTAAATGAGCCCATGATCTCTATTCAAAGAAAACACATTTTGCTGTCAAAGTTGGGATGTCTGGAGACAACTAGGCCTCCCAGAAGAATATTACAAGTCAAAAAAATCTGAACACCACAATGCAAGTAAATTGTCCAGAACTTTATTATTGGCAATTAGCTTGCTAAAATTCGAATATACAATTTCTACAGCATTTCTCTGCAAGATGGGATAATGTTGTATTGGGGCAGTTGCACTCAGATTGGAGAGGCTTCTAGAAGAGCTAATGTTCTGATTTGGCATTAGATAGAGATTGGACCTATTATTTCGTCAGCGTAGGGAACTCCTAGATAAGTTAACCCTTTCTACTAATACAGGTCAGTATCTTCTCTGCAACTTGAGTATTGAGAAGTTAAGTGCTTTGCTCAGAGTCGTTCAGCCATTTTGCACTGGAGGCAAAATTTAAACCCAAGTCTTGCTACTTCCATGATGTCATTCTACCTCTCAGTAGTCTACTAACTCCATCAAGAAAAGCAAACAAACAAAACAAAAACTATGTCCCTTATTATTTACAGATAATGCCAGTAACATGACTATGCTAACCTGAAATACATGTGGGTCTCCTCTGGAACCTTACTAGAATATATTGAGTCCTGAAGACGGCTAGCTTTGAGGTCAATAACTCAGAGCATGTTTTCGTCTCTTTGACCTTCCTTTTCTTTAGATACTGTTCTCCATTATCTCTCAACCCTTACATGTCCAACACAGTGTGGGTACATAATTAATGTTTCAGGGGAAAACATCCTGAGGTTCTTCTATTACTTCTCATCATTCCAACATCAGCCAGCCATGCCTTTCTTACCTTTCCTCTGCTTCCTATTTCACCATTGAAGGGGCTGGGGACATAATGTTTCATAGGTGGGGAAAAAATACAAGGCTGAAACAGTAGCTGGGGTGTTAAAGAGATAAATGTAATATGTGAAAATCATTATACATGGTTATATTATGAGTAGGCTTCATTGTTTTCAGACTTTCCCCTCCTCTTTTCTTAAATTCACCTCATTATTCTAAGTTCTAGCATGGTTAAATAACCTCTCACACTTTGATGCTTACACCCAGAAAGATATTTACAGGCATTTATCTCTGTCATTAGTCATTGTACAATTAGTCATTGTACAATTAACGTAAATCATATCTAGCTCTTTTCATCTTTACTCATAAATCATAAATCAAACCGTCCTACTAGGCCTTTAATCATCTTGCTTGCTCTTTTTCCTAACTCCTCCCTATTTATCTGTATCTCTCTGTTTCCAAGGCTAAATACAACCATAGAGAGTGACTCAGGACCAAAGACACAGAGTTAGTACAGCTTGGTTAGGGACCTACTGTACCATAATGGAGGCATCTTGAGGGCATGGAGTAGCGGTGGCTGAAATTGAGAAAATACTGAGTCATACTGCCCCTCCCTTTTGTGTGCCTAATGGAATTAAGAGCTTGCTCCAGCTGTTAATATGAAGATCCTATGGTATTCTATGCCTTGACCATGAACTTTGACCTCTTTGCCATTGAACCTGATGCCTTCTTTCTCTGAGAAGGGATTCCACCTCACTATGCTATTTAGTGAGTCTATTGTTGAGACATTCTAAGGTCAACTTGAGATAATTATGTTATATAGCCTAGATATAACTGTGTTACATAGCCTAGAACCACACATGAAAGCTTGAGTTTATACCTCATCTTGCCTAAATAAAAGTGGTTCCTTTGCTTCTTCTAACATTTTGGTTTTTTTTCCCCCTTGGACTATATAATTTAAATGGTTTTAGAGTAACATGTGCCATATAATACCACTTACTCTATACCCCCTCAATTAGTGACCCCAAATTCTGGGTATTATTTGGGTTATAACCCTCTCCAAACCATAACTCTTGAGTCCCTAATAATGTGTTCCTTTTTGCCAGTAAGCCAGATGACACAATGAAAACAATTTAAGGAGCAATGAAAATAAAGCAGTAACAGAATGTTTCCTCCATAAACCTGAAACATACTGTGCCATGAAAATGCAAATATTCAACAGTAAAAGTGTACTTTGATAGTAATATATGTGGGACTTTCACATAAACGGAATATGTGGACTTCTACAAGAGAAGGCACCTACATGTAAAGATCACGTGATTAGTATGCATGCACAACAGAATAATTCATACCTCCAATGTTGTAAACTTGCTAGTGTTTTCTAATGATATCACTGAATTTCTTTCTGTCAGACATGCTCCCTTTGCAAAGATTAGAGAGGTAATTTGATGATCTCAAGTAGGATGTCTGGCAAGTGCATGTTAAAGTCCTCAACTCTATCTTTCAACAAAAAGGGGAGAAGAGTTTCATTCTTCTGGAAGGAAGGAGGATCATTACCTACAACACTCTCTACTCAATGTTGAACGTGATTGAGAGACTGTAAAAGATCCATAACTGTAACATCCTTTATGGATGTATTAGGCGTATTAGTGTATATCAATGCACTAATATATAATAATAATTAATAGTGTGTATTAATGCAGGTTATTAGGCAACCTTGAAAATAGGCAAAGTTGATGACCATCTGGAGAAGAGGGCAATGCTTGGTGGAGAGCAACAGAAATCATTATGGAGCTGGGGACAGCAATGCTTGGTAGAGAGCAACAGAAATCATTATGGAGCTGGGGACAGCAATGTTTGATGGAGAGCTAAGCAAAGTCTACTCCTTCTTCTATGTGATAGACTTTATAATACTTTAAAGACAGCTGTCATGTCTCCCCCTTAGTGTTCTCTTCCCCAGACTAAGCATTCCCAACATACCTGTGGGCATACCTATTGTAATTCATTAAGGGAGGGTACAACTTCAACAATAAAACCATGTTGTCTTGGTCTCATTCCTGAGAAAATGGGAGAACATTTAAAATATGCCAATATCTTATCATCTTCCATTCAAAAAGAGAGGGAGCCTAGTCCTATACCTTTGATGGCATCCTCTGTTGTGCTGACCTCATTGTTGTATGTCTGTGAAACCTGCCAGCACTGTGCCAGGAAACTGAATCGCTTCCATTTGAATTGTCTTAGGAAGATTCTGAAGATCACCTGGCAGGATAAGGTACCAGACACTGAGGTCCTTTCTCAAACTAAACTGCCAAGAATTCAAACTTTGCTTCAGAGAGCACAACTCTGATGGGCTGGCCATGTTGTTTGAATGCAAAACACACTTGCCAAAAAGATTATTTTATGGAGAACTCACACAGGGCAAGCAGTCACATGGTGGTCAGAAGAAGCGATACCAGGACACTCTCAAGGTCTCTCTCAAGAACTTTGGAATTGCTTGTGTGACATGGGAGACGTTGGCACAGGACCACTCAACATAGGGTGCCCACATCAGAGAAGGTGCTACACTCTATGAGCAGAGCAGAATCGAAACAGCTCAAAGGAAACACAGGATGTGCAGGTTTGGAGTATTCACCCCAAATGTTCACACGGACTATTTGTGCCCAACCTGTGGTAGAGCATTCTGAGCTCGTATCGGCCTGATCAGCCACAGTCGGACACATTGAATCTTGACTCGAGCATAGTAATGTCATTTTGGTCCTCTTTGTCACTAAAGCAAGATTCTACAGTCTGAGTTATTTATGCTGTTTGCTTATTTTCCCAGACAATTACTTGACTTTTTAACTCTTTGTTAAGGTAGCACTCTGCTTCCAGAGTGGAAAGCGTACTGTCCTAAGCTTCATGGGTTTTGTGCAGATGTTTTCAGTGATACTTCTGGGGACCTGTAAATTTTCAGTTCTTCCAAGGTTGTATGATCAAAGGAGAGGTGTTTATGCCTTTCCTGGCCTGTTCTCTGGTCTGTGAGTGACTACAAGTACTCTTTTCTGCGTTGTAACTGTGAGGAGGACTCTCTCTCCCCTGCCACTACAAGCTCCACCATGCCAACACTACTCCTTGCCCCAGGACCACCACCCGGGATGGTGATCCAAATCAAAGCATAGGCAAAGCAAGAGAATCGTGTCTCAGCACCAGCAAAGAAATCCCTGCAATCCCCCTCTGATCAGCTGCTCAATCCCCCCACTATCTGTGGGCTGAGAACTCTGGAAGCAGTCACTGCTGCTGCCACCACCCCACAGGACCAGAGAAAGCTCCTATCTCGCCCAGGTCTGATGGAGTTTGTGGGTTGAGAAGCCTAGAAACTGTCACAGCTTCCAGTGAGTCAGTCTCCTGAAGCCTGTTCCATGTTTGCTGGGGGACCAGTCTGTGCCGGCACAGCCAGTGTTAGTCTGTGCTCTTCTCCCAACCTGGTGTAATAGACCTTTCATGGTGACCTTCCAGGTTGTCCTGGGCTGGAAATTTGTTTCACTCTGTTGTTTTGTGAGTTCTGCTGCTCTAGAATTTGTTTAGAGTCATTTTTTTTAACTCTGCCATCTTGGTTCCACCCCTCTTTGCATGTTTACTATTATCGATGAGACTATACATCCAAATTCATTACTTTACATATCTTATTGGATATAAATAACATTTTAATGGGGTAAATTATAACTTGAAAGGTGTTTAACATAATATAATAACTACATATAAACTTAACTGTGATGATGGACTTTTCTGTTCGAACAAAGATTTGCCATACTTGACTTTATATCAGACAAACATGGTCTAAAATCTGGACCTACATCGAGTTTATTTTTGAGTTCTGATTTAAAGCAAGAATAAAGTGAAAATGTTCATTCACACAAAAATATGGTGGGAAATAGTAGGAGAATTTTACAAACTCTCTTGCTGAGAGATAGATATTCATTTTTTTTAGCCCCCTAACCAATTCATAATAAGGAATAGTTACTTATGGTCTAAAGTATTTACTTTCCTACTGGTTAATGACAAGCTTTGTATAAAATGATAAATGTACTTAAAGTACAACTGCATGTATTGCTTCATTTTAAACACTATTTCTATATAAACTAATCTTTGTAAGGAAAAAAAATTACTGACACAAACTTCATTTTAACATTTTCACTTGAAAAACAGCAGTTAAACAGACCTACTTAAAACTAGAACATCTATCCATTTTTCATCCTAGTAGAAATTTAAGTGCTTAACTCTCACAGCCATCTTTAATAAACATATTGCCCTATGTATGTGATAATGAGCTACACTGCCAGTGACCTTTCTAATTCATGTTCCTGTTTAATGAGCTCAAAATTGCCTCACCTCCAAAAAAACAAAGACCTCAACAACACTTTTCTCTCCTTTCAATCAGTCTCCAGTAAGCTCCTCCCACTTTTCTATATGGTTTGAGCACCCTCAATGCCAATGCTTCACCTTCACATGAGAGGAACTTAAAGATAAGAAACCTGTGGTTAAACAGATCTGGCATTCTTTATTCCTCTCCTTCTGCCCTGCCATCTGTTTACGTGTACCAGGAAGGAAATATAAGAAACATACTCCAATGAATCTGTGATTTCATCAAGGTGGGTATTCTCCAATTAGAGGATCAATTTCCAATCCTTCTTAGCTTTTTTTCACCTGTCTAGGTAGAGGAATCTCCCACTCACCAACAGAAGGGAAAGCTTTAAGGAAATGAATTGGAGTTCTATGCTTTGTACTTTGCTTAAAACCTTCGTCCTTTTTATCCTTGGGTTATAATATAACAATTCAACATTTTTTTTAACACAAACCCACACTGAATGAAAAGCTCTTAACACTTTACCTTTTCCCTACAGATAGCTCAAGAGTCATGACACAGGACTGACCTTCTATTTATATTTTTCTAAAAGGATTTCAAAGCACCAGGTATAACTTCAGTAACCTGGAGCCTACATGAAAGGCCTGGCCAGCAAGATTGGAGATGGGATGGGGTGCAATGTCTTGCCAATCAAGAGATCTATCAACAAATATTGATTGTCTATCTTGTATCAGGAACTATGTTGGGGACTTCTGGGGATTCAAAGAATTATTAGATTTAGTTTCTGTTCTCCAGGAGTTTACAGTCTAGTTGAAGAAATAGGGCATGAGAGAGCTTGGTGAGATGACAGGTGGCCTCAGAATGATGAAATGTTGTTTCTAATTCCAGTTCTGTCATTAATTAGCTACTTCACTTGAACAAGTCTCCTCCCTCTCGAGTTCAGTTTCTTCATCTGTAAAACGGGCTGGATGATTTTTCATGACCTTTTCTGATGTCTGATTCTTTGTGACTTCTGTTCCTTCATGTAGCCATTGTTGTTGACCTGGATGAAGGAAGAGGGAGATGTGTGCACTCCTCTTTTGGAGCCAGTCTCAGGAGGCAGCAGGGTACAGTAGAAAGAATGCTGAACTTGGAGTTACAGGATCGGTGGCACCTGGTTCATCATGTGGGTAGTTCATACTTGTGGATCTGAATGTGCTTATTAGTCAGATGTAGTGATTGGATTGGAAGTTCAGATGGAGATTCTCATGGCAGGGCTCCACTGTACTCGACCTTACTGCTATGCTACTCCCTTGAATATCTGCTGATTGGAAATTAGGTTGATAATTTTGATGTGATGGTAAAGCTATCCCACTGCACATATGCTGAATCTCTTTAGAAGCCAAAAGAGGAATTACATTATTTGCAATCACTATAAAGGCTCTTTCCCCTTGAAGTGGGTGGGAACAAAAAGGCTGAAGAATGCATACTACCTATAACTAAAGTTATGAATTAAGGAAAATCTAAACTTCCTCGATGATGCTATCTCTTGGGCTTCCTCTTTATGATGCCCAATCCAAACTTCATGAAGTCACACCTGGAGGCATAGGTGTCATAAAATGAGACCTTGGCTTGAAGTCAGAAGACCTAGGTCATATACAATCCTGTTTCCTATCTCACTAGAACCCCCAAACAACCTTGTGTAGTAGGTACTCAGTATTATCTTCATTTTACGTGACATGCCTACAGAGAAACAGCAAGTGAGCATCAGAGGTGAAACTTGAACTCAGGTCTTCCCAATTTCAAATTTAAAGTATTGAACTAATCCACTACACCATGTTGCCTTTCCAAATGGCAAAGTACTATACAAACGTTACTTATTATTATCAAAGTATTACTCGTCTAAGACATTTAAAAACTCATTTGAATAGGTGCTTATTGATGAAATCACCAGGCATCCTTGTGGTTAAGGTTTCAGGCTACTAGTTTTCTACTTTAATAAAGTAAGACATACTAATAACTGGTTTGGCTAATCAGAAATCAGTATAATGCCATTAGCATGACTGTTTTAACCCTTCAGAATAGTGTCTCTCCTTACCAGACGAGCCAATCTCAAAGGAAATGCCCTGTACAAGCAAATTTCATAGCATCATAGATTTTTATCTGGAAAGGACCTTAGAGCTCATTGAGTCCAATTCCTTCATTTTATAGATAAGAAAACGATGAGGTCCAGAGTGTTCACATAGGTAATAAAGGGCCAAGCAAGGTTTTGAACCCAGGGTCTCCAACCCCAAGCCAATTCCTCTTTGACTGCCATACCACTTCCCAGTCAATGAAGCTAACACATTGGTCAGAATTTCCAGAAGGGAAGGCCTACTTCATATCCTTCCTTTTTCTCTCCCTTTCCTTTTAGGAAAAATGTGAAAAGTGTAGGTGACTGTAAAGTTTCCTGGGAAAATATTCCATTGCTATTTGGATCCCAGTGCTATTATGTATCTCTTTGAGAGCACAACTGTCATTACTGCCTGTTTTTCCCTTCCCCTTTGGATCAGACTTCTATGTTTTTGCTTCCTTTCAGTGTCCCCTCCAGCATTTAAAATACCCCTACTGTTATGGTTATCATCTGTTCTCAAATGCCATCAGTATGGTAGTTTTAAACTTCTAATCCAAATTTTTTTCTGTTCATTTCCATTTGCCTCTATATTTTCCTTCACAAATCTAGAAATGTAATAGAAATGAACTACAATTATTATTTTTTCTTTCCTTATGCATATATTATTTCATCTTGAGATAAATACAATGAAGAGAAAACTCATTGAGACTTCCAAGCTATTTTTTCATGTTTCCTGCCCTCACGTGAGTCAGCAGTATCTCCCATAGAACAATGGAATATTAAAACTAGGAAAGATCATTGCACTTGTAGTGATTCAGTCTTAAAGATAGTCTAGTTCCACCCCATACTTTCACAAGTCGAAGAAACTGAGGCCCAGAGGAGTCAGGTGACCCAAGTTATGCAGCTAGTTATGACAAAGTCTTAGGACAAACTTTGCCAATATTGCATATGTGGGCAAATGTAGCCAGGTTTCCTTTTATACTATTACTAAGATTTATCATAGCAGTGAGAGTTGGAGGCAAACATAGAAATCAGCTAGGCTAACCCCTCATTTTCAGATAAGGAAATTGGTGTCAAATCTCTCCCAATTTCAGTTTCCTCATATGTAAAATGAAGGAGTTGATCTAGGTGACTCTTGAGGTGCCTTCCAGTTTTAAGTCCAGAATCCTACAAAATAAAAAGTTTTAATGATGTACTAGGCCATTTTTAGTAATGTGTTGATTTCGAACTCAAGGCCTTTGACTTCAAGTACAATGCTCTTTCTCCTATGCTGTTTTGTTCCTATGTCTAAATTTCTTCCCCTCACTTTCAACATACTCTGATGACATTAGTCATTCTTATCAGCATCTCCTTATCCCCAGCCTCTCATACAGCCCAGATGAAGCCTTTAAAATTCTCTTTCACGCCTATTGACCTTCAATCATTTCACCTCTCCATCAATGTCTTTTTAAAAAAACCTACTGATTCCTTTTAATTCTTCTTGCAAAATTTAAATTACTGATAGTTGGATCAATTCAGTAAGAACAAAATAACATCATTTTGGCCAAATAGTTCATTTCAGCTATCTTACAAATAACCAGTGTAAAGCAAAGCAAAATTGATTTACCTATAGAAATCAAAAGTATAGCCAGCAGTTCAATTTACTTATCGAATGCTTAATTTCAAAGGCATCTTAATTGGGTCTATTGGTCTAACTCTATACCAACTCCCCTTTCCTTTTAAAGTCTTATTAACTGATTTTCCCCTAAGTATCCCTCCAACTTCAATCCCTAGGTAACCCTTTTCCACTTCACCCTTTGAAAACACCTTCCATTTCACCCCAATCAAGCATGGTTCTAGGTTTATGCTAAATACTACCTCTCTAATCAGGATCCTGATTAGAATCATAAATATCAGGGTCAAAAGGAAACTCGGAGTTAAACTGAACTAGATATCTACTTCTATAAACCATTATCATACAATGTATGACTCTGATATTCATTTAGGAGAATAATTTCTCTACCCCCAAAACATATACATAAAAACAAATACATATTAAATGGATATGTTTCATTTTTTGTTTTAATTAATAGAAAAACAAAACAAAATGAAACTTAGAGAGTAACCAGCACTTGATAATGTTAAGAGCTCAAGCAGCCTCAAAAACTTTGCTTTTGACAATTATTTGACTTTGTCTTTTACAACATATCTTAAGTTCATGGTTTCATCAGTATGTTTGCATTCTTGCCCAATGCAGTTCACCACCATTCTACAGCTCAGAAGATTCATTCAGAAATTTCTAGCACCTCCTCCCACCTCACCGCCCCCCCCCCCCAAATAAAAGCAAAACCCAGTGCCCAACCTTTGGAGCTTGTGATCAGAGAAGAGACAGGCAGTCTCCATACTCAAAGCCTTTCCATTGTGGCAAGAGTCTGCCAGAGTTGCAGCCCACTGGCATACCCTTTGAGAGATCAGGGTCATACCATGATGACGCATCATAGCAGTTTTACTGTGACATATTTAAAATAATTTTATTCAAGTTAATAGTAATTCCTAGGATCTTCAAAGTCGTTATCTGTTCATTCTTTTATGACAGATTATTTTCTGTTCCCCTCCTTAAACATTTAGAAAGGCTCAAGGATTTCTTCTGGACACAAATAGAGAAATATCTCCCTTTGGATTCCCTTCTGCTATATTCTCTCTGGTATTTGTGACTTCTGCCACATGGATTTGAAGAATCCTCTGTAAAGGGTTTTATAGCATATGGCAATTTGAAAAGGAATCAATTGACATGCATGCCAAATATGTGTTCCTTTCCTCCCACCCCTCTGCTACTGCTGAACTTGGGGAGAGGCACAGTAGTGCTGCAACACTATCAATCAGTAGCTTCCCCCAATCCATCCCTTGGGTCATTGTTTCAGTTCAGGTTACTTGCACTTGTAGCTACAGGAGAAATTGTGAAATCCAATCATTTCCCAATCCTTTTTCTAAAACTAAGCTTAGGTTTTGTTATTTACAGGTGAAACCCCTAAGTTTGTCTAATTCTGCAACTTTCTTGTTCAATTTTAGGTGTTTTACATTTGTATCATTACTATATTGATAACCTTAGACTTTCTGGTTCACAGTCAATTTCATTCCATTACTTTACTCACTGCAACATCACAGAAAAACCTGGCCCATCCAAGCTTTTTCAATTTATTATGGAATCATTTCCAAAACTAATTGAATCCCTTCAATTTATAGCCTTTTTCTTTTTATGCCCATCTTTTCCCAGTACCGACATTTCTTTTGTTTATTCCCTAATGGTCTTTTGTATCTTTACAAGAAGAAAAATGTGAATTATTGTATCAGTTCAGTTGACTCAGGTTCAAATGTCCGTGTCCCAATGGGAACATGCTATATGATTATTCAAGTCCTTTCTAGTTTCCTCATTTATCAAACAGTAATGTCTGGAGGGTTAAGCACTATAACGCAATATGAACTCTTTGGAGGAAACTCAAAACAAAATGGTATTGCAAGGGACTGAACAGGGCATATTGCACTCTCCCAAATGTCTCCAACATTTCAGAAGTTAGGCTAAATTTTCAATAAAAGCATTAGGCGTACAGCTATACTTACCCGAAGAGGAAAGAATTGCTTCTTCCTTGTTTATGACTCATTTCTTAATCCTTAGCTGTGTTGAAAAAGTCCATTTCAAGTAATTTCCAGATCTTATAAAATTATTGAAGCTTCCTTCTGATGATTGCAATTTGTAAATCCAAGTACAAATCAGCATTAATTAATCAGTTGCTTCTGGGCTAATTTGTCCTGGGTTTAGGTTTTTGTAAATAAAAAAGCAAAATTCACTTTCATGAGGTCATATAGGTATCAAACGAATCAGCATCCTCCCTCTCAGAGTCTCCTCTCTTGGAGTTTTTATTTTCTCCTTCTATTTTTCCTGAATTTCAGCTGAAACTCAGAGAGAGGTGGTATTTTCCAGATACATAATGTCTAGTGACAAATCTATATGTTCCTGGGAGTATACTGTGGCTTCCATAGAGCATCCAAACTGGTCCACAAACCTCTCATTTGTATTTAACTCAGAGCTCATGAATATACTGTAATTCAAAATGTGGTGTCTTACTTCAAAAAGCCCTAGCTGTAAGAATGACTGGAATGTTTTTGTCAGCCTCAAGAAGAGGGCTACAGAGTATAGAAAAATACTGTGAAAAGCCTTTTTAAAAAGTGAAAAGTGTGAAAAGTATTTTTAAGGAGTCTAACCTACAGACTTTTCTGGTTCTGCTCAGGACCAGTATGAATTGCTTTCCACAGAGGGTCTCTCTCCCAAATCCTTTAAGACCTCAGTCTTCCCATTTTCTTCCTGAAACAAAATTTTATCACCTAGGTGATTTCTAATAGCATAGTTTTTGTATGGATTCCGGCCATGTTATTTCTCTGACTGTTTTCTTTCCACTTTGTGCAAGTGAGATTTGGATCTCTAATGCTAGTTCCTTCTGAGCACATTTTAAAAGATTCTCTCCACCTCTTTCCTGTAGCAGTCCATATTTTCTACTTGGAAAACTCGTGTTTATTTCCAGCTGATGGGATTTGCTCTTCTTAAGCCCTATTTTGCATATGTTTCTGGCAAGGTCACTGTGGGGTGGAAGGGCTGTGATTTCCAACTGGTTAGCTCTCTGGTCAGCTCTCATTGCTTCCATAATGGCTTTAATTCTTTCCACAAATGAAATGAAATTCTCCTTTGACCAGTCATGTGGGAATCACTACCTGAAGGTTTCTCTCACTGGAAACCACTGACACTATATTTTGACATCAACTGTTTTCAGAGCTTCTATGTGGTCTCTACAGGACTAAAAAGAACACAGTGAAAAAAAAGTGTCTTTGTGTATAACATATCCATTTACCTTAGTTTTGCTTTTAATAACAAAGGAGGATACCTTCACTATTTTAGCAGAAAAAAGTGAAATACAGATCTTTGGGTTTATTGACCATTATTATGTTACTTTTAACATTCAAGATTTTTTCACCTAAAAATTGAAATAAACAACATGAACTCTTTAAATACAGGTATTCCATACCTGAAAGAATTCATAATGGTAAAGTTGATCAAAATTCTTGAGTAAAGGTTGACAGTGTAACATTTTCTTTTGGTTATACTATATATGTTTTTCTATTAAGGATTTATAGTCTCTTCATTAAATATTGTATAAATTGTAAACATTGTATAAATACTCCTAAGTAAGTACTGAATAAAATGTTGACTGAAGAGAGATAATGAATGATGAAAACAAGGCTAAATCTAAGACCTTACCCAAAGTTTTCCTGAGAAGCGTTCACATTGACATTTAGGTGAATTCTAAGCCCAAGAAAAGAACAAAAGTTGACACTTCCATATGGCAAAAGTGCCAGAAGGCTGGAGCCAATGATTGTATGACAGTCTACTTTTTGATTCCCATCACGTCTGGTGTGAGCTATTGTTTGACCAATGGGAGATCCATAGTATGTACAATGAATTTCTTGATGCTGTAGACCTTGAAGCATGATCTTTGCTAGACAGATCCTTTTGGAAGCTTGACTAATAAATGAAGCAATAGGTCCTGTTGTGGCCATTTCTGATGGGATAGGGTTGAAACAGAGTAAGAACATCACTGACATCAGGAGACTAAGAGGCAAATCCTGTAAGGAGAAATTAAAAGATATATTAAATTTCAAAATTTACTGATCATAAGGTCAGCTGCATGACTTGAAACATAACTAATGCTTTTATCGTTCCGTGTGGAAATTATTCATTTTAAGAAAGAGATATTAAGTTAATAGAACTGCCTTAAAGTATATTGGGGGTGGAATGTCAGTTTGGCTCTGGCTTTTTTAGCTTTCTTACAGTCTTTGATTTATTTAAATGTATTGCTCTGTATGGACAATTAGAACTCCCACCAGATCATTTGCTACCCCAGGGAAACACTCTTTCTCATAAGCACCCAGCTTGAGGTTAGGAACACAGGGTGGATGCTCCATAAATCTTCCTGAAATTATGTTGCCATACTACCCTTTCAGTGTTGGCTGAGTAGTGCCTGACACGAGGAACAAATGCCAAAGGTTGGTCACCACCAAACCAAATAACGCAGTACAACAGATATTTTATTTAAGTATATATAAAAAGCACTTTGGCACTAGAAGA
The DNA here is from genome assembly GCA_028646595.1 of Phalanger gymnotis. NCBI lineage: Eukaryota > Metazoa > Chordata > Mammalia > Diprotodontia > Phalangeridae > Phalanger > Phalanger gymnotis. The sequence continues at coordinate 131,183,555 of CM053626.1, read as the reverse complement.
AGTATAATTTAAGTAAGACCCAAGCTCTGCCATTCATATGTGTGTATGTATATGTATATAGACACATATATACACACATGTATATGTATGTGTAAATTGTATAGGGAGAAGACACCAAGACAGAAAGCTGTAATGTATACTACTACTAAATGCATTAAAATGCTTCTAAATGCATTAAAGGAACTATGTAACTTTTGGGGAAGTACAATAAGTGATGGATTATTATTTTATGTTCTAGTTGTGTTTTTTAAATATTTATTTATTTTTAACATTAATTTTTTAAAAAATAACCTAGGAGTTTTGAGTTCTCTGCCTCCCTTCAGTCCCTCTCCCACTCAAGGCAGGCAATGTGATATCAATTGCATATGTTAAATCATGTACAAACATTTTTCCATGTCAGACATGTTGGAAAAAAGCAAGAAAACTAAAGAAAGCAAAAAAATTATACTTCAATATGCATTCATACTTCGCCAGTTCTCTCTCCGGAGGTGGATAGCATTTGTTGATTATGAGTCCTTCAGAATTGTCTTGGATCATTGTATTGATCAGAGTAGCTAAGTCTTTCACAATTGATCATCATTACCTTATTGTTATTATTGGGTACAATATTCTCATGGTTCTTGCTCACTTTACTTTGCATCAGTTCATATAAATCTTCTTAGGTTTTTCTGAAACTATCCTACTTGTCATTTCTTGTAGCACAATAGTATTTCATCATAATCATATACTACAACTTGTTTAGCCATTCCCCAATTGATGGACATTCCCTCAATGTCCAATTGTTTGCCACTAAAAAAAGAGCTGTTATAAATATTTTTGTACAAATGGGTCCTTCCCTCCCCCGCTTTTGTTGATGTCTTTGAGATATAGACCTAGCAGTGGTATTGCTGGATCAGTTTTATAGCCCTTTGGGCATAGTTCTAAATTGCTCTCCAGAATGGTTAGTTCAGTTCTCAATTCCACTACCAGTGCATTAGTGTCACAGTTTTCTTGCATCCTCTCCAACATCTAACATTTTCCACTTTTGTCATATCAGCTCCTCTGATAGATATAAGGTGGCACCTCATAGTTATTTTAATTTTCATTTCTCTGATTAATAGTGATTTGGAGCATTTTTTCATGACTATAGATAGCTTTGATTTCTTTGTCTGAAAACTGGCTATTCATATCCTTTGACCATTCCTCAATTGGGGAATAACTTGAATTTTTATAAATTTGACTCATTTCTCTATTTGAGAAATGAAGCCTTTATTATAAATACTTGTTGCAAATTTTTTTTCTCCAGTTTTCTGCTTTCCTTGTAATTTTGGTTTCATTGGTTTTGTTTGTGCAAAAATTTTTTTATTTTATATAATCAAAATGATCTATTTTATATTTTTTAATGCTCTCTATACCTTCTTTGGTCCTAAATTCTTCTCTTATCTACAAATCTGATAGATAAACAATTCCATGCTCTTTTTAAATGTTTTTACCTTACTTTCTCCCCATCCAATTTACTAACTTATTTATCTTTAGTTTTCAACATTCACTTCCATAAGTTTTAAATTTTCTCCCCCTCCTTCTTCCCTCCCTCCCCAAGATGGCACACAATCTGATATGGGCTCTACATATACATTCCTATGAAATACATTTTCACATTAGTCATGTTTCATAGAAGAATTATGATAAATGGGAGAAACCACGAGAAAGAAAAAAAAATATGCAACCCTTTGCAATGCCTGCCAACACTTGCTTGTTAAGACCTATCAAGAGACTTAACCACTGATTGGCTATAACTTGCATTTTTGTGTTTGTTTGGAAAATAATATAATCACTATGACTTTAACTTTGTTACAAAAAAATTAAACATCTACAAATGGTTTTTCAAAACTTTCTTTTCTTCTTTCCTTATGCTTCCACTGCCCCCTTATTTTTATTTGATGCCCCCAATTGTACCAAGGCTACTACTGCCCCTCCTGGATCATTCCAGTACCCCCCAAGGGTGCTCACTTTGGAAACCTCTGATTGTTGTCAACATCTGGCTCCACGAGTAACTACTTCTTCTCTAACTTCATGATTTTAGCCTACTTATAAGTTAGATTGTTCTAGTTCTTTTGTGACTCTACTGATCTTACAACATCTATATACTCTCAATTGTTTTGCTCAATTTTTTTTTTTACTGTCTCTAGTATGTGTGTACAAATCAAATGTTCATTCTCCGAAACAGAATTTCCTAAATAGATTTTTGGCTGAGGCTATCTTTGCGGTCCTCTGCCCACTTTGACAATTCTTAAGGTGTCCTCTTCCCCCTTAACACATACTACCTCCAGGTTCTAGCACCGCTTTTCCCACCAATCTTAATAGCAGAAAAAAAAGGAGGGGGAAAAAAGAAAAGAAAGTGAGACACGAATCAGTATCCCCACTGGCCGTGAAATAACATTCAAACTACTTAGCCTGCAGTTTAAGGCCCCCCACACTCTGTCACTAAGCCTACTTTTCCAACCTTATCTTCTATTATTCTTCCATGTGGATTTTTCACTGGAAAATTTCTATGTACCCTCCTTTTTTTCTCTCACACAAATACACCATAGATTTCCCACCTCCATGCTTTTGCTCACATCTTTCCATCCACAAAGAATGCCTCTGTTGAAGTTTCTCCTATCAAAATTCTAACCATCCTTCAAAACCTAGCTCACATGATACCTCCTTCATAGTCCTATTCCAGAACTTCCCACATAGAAGTGCTATCCCTCATTTTCTCACCTAGAAATTCTTTTCTCCCTCTGAACTCTTAAAGTTGTACTTTAACTATCCATATCACTCATATAGCACCTATCATTTTTACTGCCTTGTAATTTCATCATACAAATAGCACAATGTAGAGGAAGGAGGATTGGTTTTAGAATCATAAGACCTGAATTTGAGTCACAGTTACACATTTGCTTTGATGCATCACCCTGAATAAGTAGTCACTTAGCATTTCTGTGCTTCAGTAGTTGCCTATCATAAAAAGGGGACAAAAAACCCCTTACATTGCCTATCTCAGAGGGTTATTATAAGAACAGTGCATTGTGAATAATAAAATATGATATAAATGAAATATGCATATATATGTGTATATGAGTATATACATAAATATTTTATACATATATATTTATATAATTATATATAGATACATATGTATTATACATATATATTTATATAATTGTATATACATATATAATGCACATTTTGTCTTCCTCCCTCCCATTGCTCACTAGCAGTAGATTATACTCTTAGAGGGACATCTTGTACTTCGTTGCACGGTGCTATGATCATAGTAGATACTCAACAAATACATGTAGAATAAAGGAATGAATGAGAAAATACCTTCAATGACACTAAAACATAAAAGGCAGAAACAAAACCTCATTAAGTCACCACTAGCTATGTGGAGGCAAAGTCTGTGTCTATAATTTATAGTTACTGGGGAATACTTTTGTCTTTAGAGTACTTCAAAAAAGTACTCTAGCATGCATTGGCAGGAGTGTGTGTGTGTGTGTGTGTGTGTGTGTGCATGTGTGTGTGTGTATGTGTGTGTAATGACTTGTTTACAATACAATACTATATGGCTACATGATGCAATATTGTGTCATCAAAATTTCAATGCAGGACCCCCCCCCCAAATTTACAATAAATTACTAAATTTAAGATGCTTCATTTTTTTAAAAAAAAATTTATATATTTTTGAAATGATGTAAATTTCAAAAAAAAAAACCCCATTAAATGATTAAAGAAAGTAGATTTCCAGTGGGACACTGAGTAATCTTTGTTTTTAAAATGGGGGCAATAGGCTAAATAACTTTAGGAACCTCATCATACAGATTATTTAATTATATATAATAGTATTTTGTACTTTTTGTGTGTATATGTAGTGTTATGAATATACTACTACCCACTTTAACCATTACTCTTTGTCAAAGCTGTAACTAGCATTTATTGAGCACCTACTATATGCCCGGTTCTGGAGATATAAAGAAAGGCAAAAAAAAAAAAAATGGTCCCTGTTCTCAAGGAGCTCAAGTTGTCTGATGGGTTAGAGAAAATGTAAACAATCTTGTACAAAACGGATATATATGAGATAAATTGGAGATAATTTCAGAGAGAAGGAATGAAGAATAAGGATGACTGGGAAAGGAATTTTCCAGAAGGTAGGACTTTAGTCGAAACTAAAAAAAAAGGCCAGGGAAGTCAATAGATGGAGATGAGAAGGTGAAAAGTTCAAGGCACGGGAGACAGGCAGTAAAAATGCCCAGAGTTATGTGAGGAACATCAAAAGCACCAGTGGCCCTGGAATGCAGAGCAAAGTTTAAGGAGACTGGAAATGTAGAGGGTTGCTAGGTTAACAAGGGCTTTAAAAGACGCAGGATTCTATATTTGATCATGGAAGTAACAGAGAGCCACTGGAGTTTATTTAATAGGGAAGGTGATATGGCCAGAAATCATTTGGGGAAGGTCAATTTAACAGCTGAATGAAAGATGGAATGGAGTGGGAAGAGACTTGTGGCATGCAGACTGACTGGTAAACTCTTGCACTATTCCATGCATAAAGTAATGAAGTCCTGCATCAGAGTGATTGCAGTGTCAAGAGAAAAAAGGAGGCACATACAAGATATTAATATTGACATTAAATCAACTTTTTTTTTTCAATCAAGTTCAGTGGTAGAAGAGTGAGACAGCTGGTATGATTAGCAAGGCTGCAGACCTTGGAACACAATGCCACTAGGTGGGAGGTAAAGTGTGTGCCATTCAGTGGTGTTTTATTTTAACTAATTATTTTTGCTAACTTGTTGCTAAATTACCATGTTTCTCTGCTCTTTGCAATTTTTATATTTTGGCACCCTGGGAAAATACTTCAGTTCCACCTCAATTTTAGCTTTCTTCAAATTTGTCTTTCCTTCTATAATTGTAAGTAGCTTCCTCCTTCCTCCCCCTTTTGTAAAGTGAACACTTACTTCCCTCCTACAGGCTATTTTTATGGGGAAGGAAATTTGTATTGTGCAGGGAATTTGCATTTATATGTGGATTTTGTCTCTCCTTTTCCTTCCTGGTCACTTCTGGCTATAAGGAGTAGATAGAGTAAATGTCCTTCTTCACACAGAATTGACGGTGTTTCAAAATTATGCTTCTCTGTGCACTTCTATTACAGACCAAATACATCTCTGTATATATTACAGCTCAGGCACAAGTTCTCAGGAAATCCACCCTTTCGGCATGTGCATGACTGCCTCTCCATGCAGAAAGAATAACTGTTTCTGGTAAGCAATTCGTCTATGATTCATTTTATCACTTACTTATCTCTATTCTGTTTTCTCTTGTTTGGGCATCATGACATTTAATATCAGATAGCCTGTCATCTTATTCAACCACCACTGTGGTATTGAAATGGTTTCACTGGAGAATTTATACGTGTTTTTGGTCATTGATCTGCCTTATGATGTAAGAGTAATGATTTTAGAAAGCATTTTTCTTTTCATTAATATAATTTATAAAATATGTTAGACTTAGGTAATTTCTAATCCCCTACTATATTCCTTCCTTCTTGGAATCTGAATCAGAGTATTTACCTTTCTTGGTCATTTTCCTAAAGTATTCACCATCAGTGTTCTTTTTTTCTGTTATTGTTGTTCTTTTTTTTATTTAATATGTTTAGTTTTCAGCATTGATTTTCACAGGAGTTTGAATTACAAATTTTCTCCTCATTTCTACCCTCCCCCACACTCCAAGATGGCATATATTCTGGTTGTCCTGTTCCCCAGTCTGCCCTCGCATCCGTCACCCCATTACCCTCCCATCCCCTTTTCCCTTCCTTTCCTGTAGGGCAAGATAAATTTCTATGCCCCATTGCCTGTGTATCTTATTTTCTAGTTGCATGCAAAAACGTTTTTGTTTTTGTTTTTGAACATCTATTTTTTAAAACTTTGAATTCCAAATTCTCTCCCCTCTTCCCTTACCACCCACTCTCCCTAAGAAGTCAAGCAATTCAACATGGGCCACATGCATATCATTATGTATAACCCTTCCACAATACTCATGTTGTGAAAGACTAA
>CM053626.1:131160797-131176987 GCA_028646595.1 Phalanger gymnotis | reverse complement strand
GGGGGGGAGGAAATGGGGAGAAAATTGGTAATTCAAAAGCCTGTGAAAATCAATGCTGAAAACCAAACATGTCAAAAATAAATTAAAAAAAAAAAGAAATCAGAAAAAAGAAAAAAAGAAAAAGAAGAAAAAAAAAGAAAAAAAACAAAAAAGGAAACTGAGTACCAGAGGGATCAAAAGACCAAGGTCACATAGTCAGTGGCAGAGCCAGGGTTCAAACCCAGACTCTTGGGCTACAAAGTCAGTGCTTTTTCCACTGTACCACACTGAAAATTGGGGTTATAGGCATAGATGGGTTCTGAGAAGGATTAATTATAAGAAATAGAATAAAGAATTGAGAAGAGACTTGGGTTGGGGGAAGGAGTTGCCATCACAGAACACTGACTAGCTTGATCAATCCCTATGCTTGTCTGATATGTATCTGAAACCTTAATGTTGCATGAATTGGCTTTATTCCCCTGTGATTCTAAGGTAACCTTCAGGTTAGTATTGTATTGTGCTGCGTATAATCTATTCTTTAGCTAAAATACCCTCCAATGCACACTGCATTGTGAATAAAATCATAAATCTTTCAAAATTTTAAGCATAATAAGCCTTATTTTGATTAGAGTACAATAACAAAATAGGTATCATTTAAAATGTTCTTTATAGTTTATAAAATGCTTCGTAGATATTATCTTATTTGATTCTCATAAAACCCTGTGAATAATACATGCTATTATTATCCCCATTTAACAGAAGAGAAAACTGAGGCTGAATGAGCTTAAGGTCACGGGGTCACACAGCTAGAAAGTATCTGAAAGTGGATTTAAATTCAGGCCTTCCTGAATCCAAATCTAGAACTCTAGATGTCACACGGAATGGATGTTGCTACACATAAGCATGCATTTCATACTGTGCTTTGGAATGCCAGCATGAAGATAGCACACTTGATGGGAGAAATCTCATGAACCTCATTTTTCTCTGAGCCAAGCAAAAACAGATGGAAAAAAAGAATATAGTATAGAAATACAATAGAACAAACAGGGAACAGGGCTGGAACAGGAAAAGGGAGGAACATGGATTAAAACAGACAGTAGAGGATAGGAGGAAAGAGTCATAATCAAAACAGATATTAAGTTCGGATGGCTGATTGTGAAAGACAGAAAAAAAGAGAGATAAAGGGCAGGGATCAGATCTGAGCCTGAGCTGAGTAAAGAAGGGGAAGGGAGAAGATAGGAATCTGACTGCTTCAATTCCTGACAACTTCTGTTGCTTTCATTCCCATTTCCTTCCTCATTTCTTTTCCATCAAAAGTGGGTGGGGGAGGGGAGCAAAGTGACTAGCAAAATGATGAGTTCCACAAATGAATTAACTCCCCTATTACCAATAGCAATATTGAATATTAATGAAAAAATTGAGTAAAATATTAAGATACAGACTAGAGCAATATATGGAATTAATCATCATGACTGGGTTAAATTTATTACAGGAATTCAAGCATGGTTCAATGTTAGGAAAATGTGAAGCATAACAATATTTATAAATAAAAAACAATAAAATCAACATCAACTGATATAGAAAATGCATATAAAAGTAGCATTCATTTATGTTAAAAAACACTAAAAAATATAGGAATACATTTCCTTAATATGACAAATGGTATCTATCTAAAATCAGGTGCTTATATTCATAATAGAATGCTATAAGTTGTTCCAATAAAATTAAGAGTAGAGCAACGATATCCATTTTTGCTCCTATTTTTGTATAGTTCTAGAAATTCTGACTATGGCAATAAGATAAAAAAAAGTGGGATCATAGGTTAGAAAGGAGGCAAACATAATTCCATTTCTAGAGAATATGATTCTTTATTTAAATAATAAACACTGAGTCAATAAAGATATTGAAGTAATAACTTCAATGAAGAGCAAGATTAATAAACCAACACACAAAATTACAAGCCTTTCTATACATTGTTAACAAAACCCAATGAGAAGAGAATGAAAAAAGAAATTTCAAATAACTACAAACTGCACATAATAACTCAGAGTTAAGCAAATAAGATGCACTCAATATTTATATGAATACGGCTATAAAAACCTCTTAGATACATAAAAGAAGACTGAAGTGAAATTCATTGCTTATGGTTGGGACATGTCAATACAATAAAGATGACATTACTATTAAAATAACTCCTCATATCTTTGATGAAGTCTGATAAGGAAGATATCAATCAGTAGACTGACTACTTGGTAACAAATTCTTTGATCATGGCTACTCATGAAATAAAGGATACAACATGGCCTCTTCTCTTGTCCTGCAATAATAGTGGTAGAATAGTGGAAAATGATTGGAGGAGGGTGCTAAGAATCTTTCTCTAAATATTAATTTAGCTATTGGCATTCCAAATGTAATATTTTTATCTACTAGCCAGAGAATGGGCATCCTACAGAAGTAGCTAAACTATATCAATACTGATATTCACCCTCTAAACAAAGCCAGAAGATAGAAGGGAGTTGAAATGAAAGGATGCTCACTAAATGGAAGGATAGGTTCTCCACAGGAAGACACAGAAAAACTGTCAAGGTCCATTTTATTTTCTGTCCAAAAGCAACAAAAAACATCATTTCAGGTAATATTTGGTCATATTTTATTTTAATGCTCATAACAAACATTCATAGTAAGATAACAATGAAAATAATTTCAGCTTATGTTCCAACTTCTGAAGTAGAAAAAATGTGCAAAGAACTCAACTTAAATCAACATATTTATTTAGATTCAGTAACCTCATTGCAAAGATGTGGATGGGTGAGGATTCCCAAAACCTAGTTTGCAAGCAATATACTGGAGTAAGGAACAAAAGGTCACATAAAAATATTTATATCTATACATTATGAATAGTTTACTCTAGAAGAGAATTGGAATGTTTTTGACATGATGAGTACTAAAATGAAATTGATTATATTTTAACAGACAAGAAAGTCTTGTGGGAGTCATTTCTAAAACAGTTGTCAGCGTACAGTCAGAATTCTGACTTGTTAGAGTGAAGATAAAAATGAGTACAAAGCTAAAAGAAAAAATAAAAGTGAGAAAAACACATAGTATGAAATTAATACAGCTCCTAGCTGATATATTTAAACAGAGTATTGATGGTAAAAATGGGAAATGGATGGTGGAAAGGACATTATCACTGATTACAAAAGTTTCATATGGGTTTGACCAATGCAAATCAATTGCCATAAAGAGACTTCTAAGGACACTAAAAATATCCTTAGCAGATGTTCAACATCTGTCCAAGTGGAGAGATGGGATAACCTCTTTAGATTATAAGCTCCTTTATGAAATCTAACAGAAAAGTACAATGAGAGAATATGAACCATGTTACCTCATGAAACAATGAGAACCAGTAAAGGGGAAAATTCTCTTTAAAGAAAGCTTAGCAAGAGACTCAACTAAGAAAATCATTAGAAGACACTAAAGAATTAAATTGGAAAGACATGAAAAATAGAGAAAAAAATATGCAAAGATTTTTATAACTTCATCATTGAGAACAATAGAGTCTCTACATTTCAACTTTAGCTAAACAGGCACACTTATGAAACATTTGGAAATGCTGTTGGAGAAAGAAAAAATAGGAAAACCACCTCATTTAGAAACAATAGACAGAGGACAAAGAATAAGCATTTTCTATAGCATCTACTATGTGCTAGGCATTGTGCTGAGGCCTCTTTGCAAGCATTACTTCATAAAAACCCTGCAAGGTGGGTGCTATTATTATCATCCTCATTTTATAGTTAAGGAAAGTGAAGCAAACAGTTAAATGATTTGGCCAGTACTACACAGCTATTAAGTGTCTGAGGCCTCACTTGAATTCAGGTCTTCCTGACTCCAGGTCTTCCTGACTCCAGTTCCAATACTCTGTTCACTATACCGCCAGCTGCTTCCATGAAAAATAAAAAAAGACCAAGGTCTCCTATTATATACAGGGCCATCTCTAGTCATTCTGATCTATATCTTCCCACTGGACCGAGAGTGAGAGAGTAGAGAGAGTGAGGCTGGTGACTTTGCATAGCCCTCTCTCACTTAAATCCAATTCACTTGTAAGTCATGGCATCACCTCCCTCATGTCACAGTCCTCTTCAAGAATTAAGGACAAACAACAACAGCTGCCTCCATAGAGGAAACTCATGCTTGTGTAACAACAATGTGGCTTGCTGCTACTGTGGCTGTGCAAGGCCAATAACACCAGCACACAGAAGGCTGCCAGCACAGGGTTCTTTGATATGCTTTTCTAAGGAAAGCAACTTTAAGGGGCTTACAATCTCACTTTAATCAAACATACATATATCATTCACTTAGCTCAAGGGCAAAAGTCAGCACCCTGAAAATCAGAGCAAATAAAAACAGAAATTGCAAACAGAGACAATATAAACAAATCGACATTTCTGTCTAATCAAATCACAATATGTATTGTTACCAGAAAAGCACCAACATCTGAGTTTTTTCCAAGGCTGGGGGGGTGGTGGTGGCGCTCCTTAACAATGGCTACCCAGAATTTCATCTGGTTAAATCATACAACACTCTTCCAGTGAGAGAGAGCCCCAAACAAAACAATAACCTTTGAGTCTATATGTCCTGTTCAGGGTCAAAGGGCATCATAACCATGCGACTCAAACCTAGGCAAACTAGGCTTTCCCTTGACATAAGCAGGTCATCAAAGTATCTCAGATTTAATCAAAGAAACAAAGGCCAGACTCATCAAAGTCACTTGATTACCTAAGTGCTCCAAAAGAGAAACAAGTAAAAAAAAAGTCCCACCTTAATTACTATTACAGCTAGAGGTTAAATAATTTTAAAGGCATTGCAGGATAGATTCTTAATGTATCTAATGAAAGGGAAGTTACCAAAGGTGTTTTAAAAAATCTTGGACCTTATAATTTAATTAATTAACAAATATTTATTAAGAGCTTACTATTATGTGCTATATACTGTGTCAAGTTCTGGAAACAGAAAAATAATCAATTGGTGAAGGAAGGGTAACAAGATGTCTACATTTAAATAAATATATGCTAAAAAAAAAAAGGACTAGACCTATGATTTCATTGTTACACAGCAGGGATGTCAGTAGGCAGAAAAGTCAGAATTAGATTAAAATGTAATCAAGAAATGTTTATCAAAATAAATGAAATTACAATACAATGTAGATTATGTTAATTGGTGGTTTCCTGAGTCAATATTTGGCCAGGGATCTGGTATAGAATGAATGGGTAGAAAGCTCCTCAAGAGGAAATCCTGTTTCACTGAAGGTTGGCACTTTCTCAGCAATTTCTTGTCTAAGAAAGTTGCCTAGAACACATAGATGTTACAGTCAGTATGTGTCAGAGGCAGGACTTTATCTTCCTGATTCTGAAACCAGCTCTTGATTCATTATGCTATGTAGCTTCTCATATAAAATAGCTGGGGGATCAAGAAGGAACTCACATAATTGGCAGTGTTTGAGCCAAGTCTTAAAGGAAACTAGAGATTCTAAGGGAAATAGGTGAACAGTGAGAGAATCCTAAGCATGGCCCTAGGAAAAGGCACATAGATAAGAGATCCCCTCATGAGGTCTTTCTTGATCCACCAGCTACTAGTGTCTCTCCTCTCAAAAAAGGGTAGTTGTTCTAAAACAAAATGTTGGAAGAGTTTAATGTATAATAAAGTTAGAAAGGTAAGTTGAAGCTATGTTATGAAGGTGTTAAATTCCACACAGAGGCATTTCATTCTAATCCTAAAGGTAATAAGGGAGCCATGAGAATTCATTGAGTGGGAGAATGACATGGTCAGTTTTGTGATTTAGAAAAGTCAAATTACAGCTATATAGATGATGGATTGGAGAGACCTGAGGCAGTTGAAATAATAAGCATACTTTTGTAACAGTCAAGGCACAATGTGATAAGGGCCTGCATAGGGTAGTGATAAATAAGCAGATAGATATGGAAGTATGTAGAATAAAACTGATAAACCTGGCAATTATTGGATGTGGGACTGGGGGCGGGGGAGAGAGAGAGAGAAGCTGAGGATGATTCCAAGGTTGTAAATTTGTTTGACTATGAGGATGGAGGTTGCTTTATCAAAACTAAGGAGGTTTGAGGGTGGGGGAAAAGTAGGTTTGGGGAGAAAGATGAAGAGGTATTGTTTTTTTTTTTTAGTATATAGAGTTTGAGATGCTTATGGAACATTCAGTTCAAAATATTCTATAAGAAGTTGAAGTAGACCTAGAGTTCAGGGGATAAACAAGGTCTCAATATTTTAGGTCTCTAATGGATCTAATGCATATGGAATGATATAGATAACCTAGGATATGTGTGTAGATGTTTATGTATTATATATGTATATAAACATATGTAAACACATATTTGAGAGAGAGAGTGACAGAAAGACAGAGACAGAGAGACAGAGATAGACAGAGACAGAGAGACAGAAAGACAGAGAGAGACAGACAGAGATAGACAGAGACAGAGAGAGAGAAAAAGAGAGAGAGAGACAGAAAGAGAGAGAGAGAGAGAGAGAGAGAGAGAGAGAGAGAGAGAGAATAATTGAACCCATGGGAGTGATTGTGGCAACCAACAGAGAGGTTAGAGAGAGAGAAAATAAGAGGACCCAGTATAGCACCTTGGGCTGTTGATAATAACGTAGCAAAAGAGACTAAGGAAGGGTAATTGAGGACATGCTTAATGAAGATTTTAAAAAGAATAGGCCAGTATTTGCAAGTAATGTTCCAGAGTAGACCATATCTTTACCACCAATGACTGACTGAAAACAGGTAGATAATACAAGATCCTACTGTGCCAATTGTGTTCATTTTTAAGCATTGGATTTGGTAAGGCAAAATGTATACTTGAAGATTATCTTCTAAAAGGGTGCTTTCTATGGACATTTCAAAATCATACATGATTTAGTAAAGATATAACAACTGAGATAACCTTATTCAACCAACTGAGACAATCTTATTTAGTAGCCCTCTGCTCATTAGTATCAAATAAGGCCTAAAAGATATATGTTTGGCAAAGATATTCATTAATGTCATCTATGAAATTCAGAATAGAGTCCAGGTTGAAGAGGGATTCACTAGACACCGTAAAGTTCTCCAAATGTTTATGTTTGTGGATATGAATTTGCTAGTTGCATCAGGATTCACAATGTTGCGGAGCTTCCTCAATAGAATCCACAGTTATTCACAAGTTTGGTCTAACTATCCACATAGGCAAATCAAGTGGATGATAAACATCTATTGTTCAGAGGGTCATGTTTTAGAATTTTCCCATCAGTCTGTATCTAGCTAGCTACCTATCTATCCACATATATGTAAAATGAATGTGTAGTTCCTTTGTAGTCCATGTATGTCCACATGGATTTGTCTTGATGTTGTTTGCAGGGAGACATCAATGGCTATCTCTAAAGACTCCTCTACTAACCTTCCTCTAAAGAAGAATAATTCATTTCAGGTGAGGATCAGAAGAATGATACCACAAGGTTAGCTTCATCTTCTCAGAGAGGGAGTGTTGGACTAGTCAGAGGGGGAGTGATTTTTCTTATTAAACTTATACTTTTGGTAATTACTTCTTTTTTAAAAAATCATCGAGTATTTTATTTTCCCCCAGTTACATGTAAAAAACAATTTTTAACATTTGTTTCTAAAACTTTGAGTTCCAAATTCCCTCCCTTCCTTCTTCCCCACCTCCCACCTATTGAAAAGGCAAGCAATTCGATATGGGTTATACATGAGCAGTCATGCAAAACATTTCCATAAGAATCGTGTTATGAAAGAAAACATAGACCAAAATAAATAATAAAACACATCAAGAAAAATAAAAAAAGTAAAAAAAGAGTATGCTTCAATCTGAAATCAGACACCATCAGTTCTTTATCTGGGGATGGACAGTATTTTTCATCATAAGTCCTTCGGAGTTGTCTTGGATCATTGTATTGCTGAGAACTGCTAAGTCATTCACAGCTCATCATCTCACAATATTGCTGTTACCTTGCACACAGTACATTTCACTTTGCATCAGTTTATGTAAGTCTTTCCAGGTTTTTTTGAGAGCATCCTGCTCATCATTTCTTATAGCACAATAGTATCCCATCAGAATCACATATAGCAATTTGTTCAGCCGTTCCCTAATTGATGGGCATCTCTTCAATTTCCAATTCTTTGCCACCACAAAAAGAGCTGCTGTAAATATATTTTGTACATATAGGTCCTTTTCCTCTTTTAAAAAATCTTTTTTGGACGACAGACCTAGTGGTGGTATTGCTAGGTCAAAGGGAATGGATGGTTTTATAGCCCTTTGAGCAGAGCTCCAAATCACTCTAGAGAATGGTTGAATCAGTTCACAACTCCAACAATAATATATTAATGTTTCATTTTTCCCATATCCCCTCTAACATTTGTCATTTGCCTTTTCTGTCCTATTAGCCAATCTAATATGTATGAGGTAGTACCTCAGAATTGTTTTAATTTGCACTTCTCTAATCAATAGTGAGCTAGAGCATTTTTCATATGGCTTTTTTTTCATAGATATCTTTGATTAGTTCATTGGAAAACTGTTCATATCTTTTGATCATTGTTATCATTAGGGGATGGCTCTCAGTTCTCTGTAGTCTCTCTTCTCTCCCAAGCTCTCATCAGTTCCAGTCCTTCACATATATAATGATAAATAGTTGATTCTAATAGTTGACTTATATGACAATTAATAATAGCATTTTCTACTGCACATGCTGCTCTTACTCTGTAATTTTTCCAAAATAAATCACATTTACATAGTATTTTCTCAATTTATTTGATAAGGTTGTTATGGTAAATATTATTCTTTCCATTTTATGGGAAGGTAAGTTGGATTTTCTCAGCTTACACAGCTAAAATGGGCCAGAGCCGGGACTTGAATCTAGGAATTATTTCAATACCCTATACAACAGTAATGGTTTCCAAACTTGATGGATAAAAGGCAAAACTCTTGGACTTTTCATAAAAGTATGTAAATAATTGTCTTGGTTCAGTCTTGATCTAGAATTATAATTGACTACGATTTGTTAAATATTTAATTTATTTATTTTCAGTTTTCAACATTCATTTCCCTAAGTTTCAAATTTTCTCCCTCTCCCTCTCCCTTCCCTCCCCAAGATGGCATGCAATCTGAAATGGGCTCTACATATACATTCTTTTAAACACATTTTCATATTAGTCATGTTGCATAGAAGAATTATAACAAATGGGAGAAACCGTGAGAAAGAAAACCAAACAAAACAAAAGAGAAAAGTGTCCGCTTCACTCTGCATGCTGACTCCCTAGTTCTTTCTCTGGATGTGGATGGCATTTTCTATCATGAGTCCTTTGGAAAAGTTTTAGGTCCTTGCATTGCAGAGAAAGGCTAAGTCTGTCAAAATCAATCCTCAAACACTGTGGCTATAACTGTGTAAAATGTTTCATGGTTCTGCTCACTTCACTCAGCATCAGTTCATATAAGTCTTTCAAGGTTTTCTTGAAGTCTGCCTGTTCATCATTTCTTATAGCACAATAGTATTCCATTACACTCATATACTACAACTTGTTCAGCCATTCCCCATTGATGGGCATCCCCTCAATTTCCAGTTCTTGGCCACCACAAAAAGAGCTGCTATAAATATTTTTGTACATGTGACTCGTTTTCCCATTTTTATGGTCTCTTTGGGATATAGCCCTAGGAACGATATTGCTGGGTCCAAGAGTATGCAAATTTTTATAGACCTTTGGGCATAACAACATATGAACTTTAAACATACAATAAAATTACATAACAAACATTTATTCATACTTAGGATCACATAGTTTAAGAGACTTTAGAGACTACTGAATCTAACTCCCTTATTTTCCAGAAGATAAAATGGAGGCCTGGAGTGGTTGAGTGACTTCCTCAGCATAACTCAGGTAATAACAATTGAAGTGAGTATTTTAACTTCTGAATCCAAATTCAGGGCCCTAGCTAATACTCCACACTACGTCTTAGTAATATCCTTTATATTTCTCACATTAGTAACTAAATAAACTGGCAACAAAATAAAAATAGTAGTGTGATGGGTAGGCTTTTTATAAAGCTTATTACTCATCTAACAACCCAGAAAACACTATGCAGCTCTTCACTCTGGTATCTCCATACTAGTGACTGTTTGTGAAATATGCTATGAGTCCAATCTACACAAATACATTTTTACTAGTTCTTATAGACTTGTGTTTTGTCTTGACATTGATTAAATTATGTCAGTGCTGAGCCCAATGAAATTTTCCCCATATCATGTCATTTTCATTACGACATCTGTCAATTTTATTGAAAATTTGTATTGATGTGCATTGTCTTCAACAGGTTTGCAACATATAAAACCTTCCCTACTGTCAGTTTTAATAATACATTGTATAATATATGTAATCGATCCAGCATCTTTAACTACACCTGTTGTTTTATCCACTTGCACTGACAGCTAAAAAGATTTTAGTTGTTGTTTTTTTTTAATTAGTTGGCATATGGACAATTCTCCTTACTTTATATTATCAAGAAGTAAAGCTATTCCTAAGTACTTTCCATATGATTTGCCAAGCATTATTTTGAACATTTCTGCAGTGAAAGTAGCAGTAGCTTCTACTAATTAAGGCAAATGAAAGTTTCAACACTTAGCAAATCTGTAAGCAACATACATGATATGAATGATCTTTTTGATATCATAGATATGATTCTGGAAAAAATACATATTTTTCCTTATAAGAGCATGTAATTATCTTTGGAAAAATTAACTTGTTTTGCCAATATGTTCTACTTATATACTTTTGAGATGTTATTTTAATTTATTAAGTTAAGCATGCACAATATTATATAGTTAGAGTTGCATGGGACCTTAGGCATCATCTGTTGTAATAGCCTCAGTTTAAAGATCTTCCCCAACCATTAATCCCCTTAATAGGCCTCAAGTTGAGCTAGTTAAGGGAAGCTTGATTAGAGGAGGCTTGTTTGTAGGAAGGCCCACACCCCTTTGCTGATTAGGTCACAAGAGGTGTGAAGACCTCTGAGTGTTTAAGGGAAGGCACCAGAAGAGGGGAAAATGTAACAATAATGTTCCTAGCAGCTGCTGTGGCTGGGGTCTTTTCTCATCAGCACTACTAGGTTTGGCCTTCAGAAACAGTAGGGGATCCTTCAGCCTTCTCCCCTGCTTCAGCCTTCTGCTGTTTTTTATGAGTTAAATGTTTGTGAGATGGAAGTTCCTGAGGCCATGAATGAGGTGAAAGTTGAGGTGAAATTTCTTGAAGCCTAATCTGCTTCCCAAGGGAGCTGCCCCAGGGCCCGTGTTTGTTTATTCAGTGGAATTGTCCTGGAGGTATCTACCCTTCACTCAGGCCAAACCTCAGCCGCTGGAGACCCTGTATACTCTGAGGCCCTCTCATGTTGTCTTTGGAGGACGACTGCTGTACGCCTTTATTTTGGGGCTCTGTGTTCATTTTGTGATGATTTTCTATCTGTTTGTGGAGGAAATCTGAAGAGCCTGGTGATTTCTGACCCACTCTGCCATCTTCTCTGAATGCCCCTTGCTCAGTACTGTCATTTGATTTACCGATGTAACCTAAGGATGTCTGGGCCTCACTAACAACTCCCACTATTCAATCTTTAGGACTTGGGGGCTTTCCCCTGGGCAGCTGAACTTTTTTTATGTATTGTCTCCCCAGTAAGAGTGTGACCTCCTTGAGAGCAGAGACTGTCTCACTTCTGTTATGTCCCCAGTACTTAGCATTGTGCTTGTCATATATTAAGTACTTAGTAAATGCATTGATTCATTCATTCAGCTCACTTGGTGGAATATTTGGAGAATCACTAAAACTGAAGATATGGGAGAGACTTCAGAGGTCATCTAGTTTAATATAATTCTGAATGGAACTTTTGTAATAGTGCTAGGTGACATCTGTGTAGCTCTCTGAATACATTATCTCATTTTTTAATTTTCATCATACACTGTAAGGCAGGCACTATAGATATTGATATTTATTATTTGTAGAGAAGAAAAATTGAGAATCAGAGAATTTACATAACTTGTCCATGGTCACACAACTATAAGGGGAGGGAGAGGGAGAGGGAAAGAAAGGAGGGAGGGAGAGGGGGAGAGGCCAATCCTTTTTGTCCAGGAACCCTGAGAGTCTTCCCCTCCCAGTTTGATTTTTTTTTTGAGTTTTGATTAAAGGGGCCATCCCTTGATTAACTTCTTAAAGAGGCCTATTTACTGAATGGTCATCACCTCTCTCAAAGTGAGAACCTGAAAAGACCTTAGCCTGAAAGAGCCAGGGTCTCCCAATGCATCCTTGGCCATCTCCAGTTGTCCTGGTGAATATCAGACCACTCAACCCAGATGGCTCTAGAGGAGAAAGTGAGGCTGGTAACCTTGCACAGCCCCACCCCTCACTCAGATTCAAGTGAATTGCAAGTCATGTCATCATTTTCCTGATGCCATGGTCCTCTTTGAGAATAAAGGACAAACACAACCTATCTCTATCTCTCTGTCTCTATCTCTATATGTCTATATCTATCTGTTTATGTCTATATCTCTGTCTTTATCTCTATACATCTGTCTATATCTCTATATCTATCTATAGCTCTATCTCTATATGTCCATCTATATCTATATATCTATCTATACCTCTGTCTCTATCTATATACCTCTATCTCTCTATCTCTCTATCTATCTATCCAACTACCCTATTCCCAATAAGTGGTCATTCAACTTCTCTTTGAAGATTTCTAGGAACGAGAAATCCAATACTTTTGGAAGTAGCCCATCCTGCTTTTAGACAGTTCTATTTGTTGGGAAATGTTTTCTTATCTTAAGTTCTAATCAGTCTCTCTGGAATTTCCACACAGTGCTCCTAACTCTGGATGCTGGGGTTTCAGAGAACAAATCTAATCCCTTTTCAACCTGACATGTCCCTAAATCTTCATTTGTATTTGAATATTCATTTCCTTAAAATGATCTTTATATCGTAAAATGCATTATCTTAAATCAAACATGATACCCTAATATAATCTTCCCAGGACCAAACAGTGAGATTATAACCTTCCTTATTCTAGAAAGTATGTCTATTACTGAAGTATAGGGTCACATTGTCTCTTTTGACTATCACACTACTGTTGACTCATTTTGAGCTTTCAGTCCACTGAGAGCCCCAGATCTTTTTCACATGAACTGTTGGCTAGCCATACTTCTCTAACCAGTATTTGTGTGGCATAATATAAATTAAATTTAAGTTTAGACTTTATATTTTTCCACATTAAATTTCATCTCATTAGAGTAAGTACATCCTAGAGATATTTTTTACTCTGTCATTCAACATATTAGATATTATTTCTGCTTTCGTGTCATCTACAAATAGAATAAGTATGCCTTTATTCAGATAATTCCTTTGCTCTACTTTAGTCACATAGTAACATGGTTATCTCTTGGAATTATAGACAACCTCCAACATCTGAAGCTCAAAAAGGCCACTTATTTTTCCTCTTTCCCACTTTCTTCTGTCAACAGATCAATCGGTAAATAAGCATCTATTAAGCACCTACTATGTCCCAGAGTCTGTGGCATGCCTTGGGGATACAAAAATAAAAGCGAAATAGTGAATAATCCTGTCCTACATGAGCTTATATCCTATTATACAACATATATGCATATGTGTATGCATATATGTACACATACATATATAAAGTATTTACAAAATAAATACAAGGAAATTTTCCTTACTCTTATCATAAACTAATCTCTGGGCTCATCTTTATTCTTCTAGTCCAGCTCACTGACTCCATACTCAGCAATGATCACATGATTTGCCACTTTGATGTTTTACTAATTTCAGAAAATCCCTTGCTGTGATTAAATTTTACTATAAAATCCACCTCCCTAGGTAATTTCTACCACTTCTGATCCAGGGCTGCTGAGAACCAATGGAGAAAAACATTCTTTTTTAAAATGAGATCTTATTCACTACAAACCTATGTTATATAATCTCAGCTAGGCCCCCTATAGCTATCTGACAATCATTCTATTTTATGCCAATTGATTCCTTATCTCAACCCCACAGAGTCTATCCCAAACTTCCTCTTCTCTGTTCTACCCCCACCACCTACACTTATACTTCTCTATACATTGAGGACATTGAAACCATGTGATGTGAGTTGCTTTAATTCTACTTCCTACATATCTGAAAACTTTTCAGCATTATCAGTAAATCTTTCTCTGGCCAAAAAGACCTCCTTAGATATCTGATTCCCTTTCTTCAAGGACTTGACTTCAAATTCATCCCTTTTCTTTCATGCACTTCCAATTTCTCCCTCTCTGCTGTCTCATGCTCATCTGTGTACAGGTATACTCAGTTCTCACTAATCCTTTAAAAAACAAAAAAGGCCTTCCCTTGATCCTTATAGTCTTTCCCCTGTTGTATCTTTTCCCTCCTCATCACTTCTAAAATTCTTGAAAAATTATCTATGTCTGACGCCTTCATTTCTATACTTACCTCCAAGCTGGCCTCTTTCCTTTCTACTATATTAAAACTAGCCTCTCAAAGTCCACCTATAAACTCCCAACAAATAAATCTAGTATTTTGTTTTCAGTACATACTTATCCTCTTTGGACTCTCATATTGCCTTGGGTGTTTTACAATCGCCTGTAATTAGATATTCCATTCTCTGTGGCTTCAGATAGATCCAGTCCTCTAGAATATCCTCTCCTCCCTAATCACTGCTGTTCATCTAGTTTCAGTAGTCACTCATGTCTTTCTCTGCTCTTAATGCAGCTATTTTCCAAGAGTATAATTTTACTTCTCTCTCAACTTTCTTCTCCTTGGCAATAACTTAAAATTCTAAAGTGTCAACTTCCATCTCTATGCAGAGGACTCAAAACTACATCTCTAGCCTGGACTTCTCTTTCAAACTCCAGACCCAACAACTCCAGCAGCCTTTGAGACATTCCACCTAGATGACAAACTCAACAAATCCAAAACTAAACTTATCATCTTCCCCTCCCTCCATATGCCCAATCTTTCTTCCAATTGCAACATTTCCTTTGGTGGCACTACCATTACCCAGACTCCTATGTTTGTAACCTCATGGTTACCTTTCCTCCTTCTCACCTCTTATATTCATTCAGTTACCAAGTTCTGTCAATTCCATTTTGGAAAGATGTCTAACATCTGTTCCCTCCTCTCTATGACCATAGCCACCTTCTTGAAAGAAGCTTTCATTAAAACATGCCTGGTCTATCACAATAGCCTCCTTACCAGGCTCCTTGCCCTCTATTTTCTTCCCCTCACAATCTCGCCTCTGTACAGTTGCCAGAATAACCTTTCTTATCTAGTCATTTCACCTCTATGCTTATAAATATTTATTGACTTCCTATTGCCTCTCTAGTAAAGTTCAAATTCCTTTGTGTGAAGTCTGTCTGAGATCCTCCACAATTGGGAACATCCTAACTTTCTAGCCTTATCTCACACCCACATTATGTCCACACACACATGACAACAGAGGAAAACAAACAAACAAACAAACAAACCTCATCTATTCTGTCCCCTGGATATACCACGTACATATTTACCTTAATGCCCTGGCTCATCTTTTGCCTAGAATGATCTTCCTGCCTTACTTTGCCTATTTAATCCTTATCCATTCTTTAGAGCAAACATCTGCCACCCCTTCCTTGAAGACTTTCCTGACTTTCTCCATCAGTAATGACTTTCCTCTTTGTAGTTCAGGTAGCAATTTATTTTGAAGTACTTTGATGTATTTATTGTTTAATTTTGTTTATTATGGTTATTTAAAACATTTTACATTATCATTGTTATTGTTTCATCTCCTTATGAAACTATCAAACTCATGATGGTAGGGACTGCGTCTTATCTAAACTTTTTATTTCCACTAGCAGCTAGCACCATGACCAGAACACATTAGTAGGTGTGTTACAATAAGGCAACATTTGTTGAATAAATATTGTGCATAAGTGTATGAATACTGAGTGAATGAGTGTTGTTTTAGATTATTGGATAAATGAATGGAGTATTGTATGGAACAGGGATAAGGACTGGTCTGGGGAATACATCATTATCATCACCATTACTACTGTTTCTACTGCTGCTGCTGCCGCTGCTGCCACCACCACCACCACCACCACCACCACCACCA
>CM053626.1:131135730-131160297 GCA_028646595.1 Phalanger gymnotis | reverse complement strand
CCCCCACCCCAAGATGGCATATATTCTGATAGTCCTTTTCCCCAGTCTGCCCTCCCTTCTGTCACCCCACTCCTCCACTTAATCCCTTTCCCCTTGCTTTCTTGTACATCCTATCCACTATCAGTATCCTACTATCAGTAGCTCCAGCCATCATTGACGTTCTTGTCCTGAATATATCTTAACTTTTAATCCTTAACTCTAGCTTTTAGTCCATTAACTTTAGTGGTTATTTCCAACCTCAAATCTTTCTTAACTTGTATTCCTGGCACTATTCTTCCAGGATCAAGACTTGCTTTTTTAATCATTCTCAATTTTCTGCTCTTGATTCAATACATAACCTGTGAAAAAGCAAAAATTGGTCAACAAGTTCCTTGTGTGTCTT
The DNA here is from genome assembly GCA_028646595.1 of Phalanger gymnotis. Classification (NCBI taxonomy): domain Eukaryota; kingdom Metazoa; phylum Chordata; class Mammalia; order Diprotodontia; family Phalangeridae; genus Phalanger; species Phalanger gymnotis. Next base: position 131,159,915 of record CM053626.1, on the reverse strand, counting down.
CACATGTCTTTTCTCCATTTTTTCTCATCAGCATAACCTAGTTACATCATCAGACTTTCATGCTCGAGAGCATCCCATTCCTCTTGGCTATACTCCCTTTTTGAACTATGAGTCATCTAACTTCCTCGAGCCTCAGTTCCTCATATGTAAAACAAGGGATTTGGATGAGATTGAGGACTCTTCCATCTTGAGATCCATGATCCTAGGATCTAGCCTCCTCTTTCCATTTTCTCTTACACCAGGATGACAATCACCGGGTGAGGAAGGTGGAATTCTTTCATCATATCAGCTTCAGGTCACTTCCAAATATAATGGCCTCGGTGAAATAAATCCCAAAATGTATTTCTGTCTTCCCATTTCCCTCCTTTGTGTTACTTGATGACATTTTTTCTCTGTCTCACTAGGGCCAAGCAGTGTGGAGATAGAGCTGCCCTTAGATAGGAAGACCTGAGTTCAAGTCCTATCTCTGATTTACACTCGATGTAACAAGTTTCTTAACTTCCCCGTATTCTAGGCAATTCTCCAAAACTGACTATAGATTTCAGTCCTCTGCAGGGTACCTTATACCAGTAAAAATTGCAAGTCTAGTTCTTATCTCTCCACTTCACTATGTAGTGTTTTCAAATTATACCAACGAGAACACTGAATTTGTACAATAATTTACACAGAGAAAAAAATCACCCAGCACCTGAAACTGTCTAAATGTATTTCAATTGGACCTTAGCCTTTGGGATTATCAAGTAGGTGAGAATAAATAATACTACTAATAGTACCAAAGATCATTGCCCCTCCCCCTCCCAATATTATCTCACTCTCTGGTGCCTTCATCTTCCAAGAAATGGCTTTCTCGGTAAATTCTGCCCCTGCTGCACCTCGAGAGCACTTCAGGTTTAAACACCTTGTTCTACAGTTCTTAGGGCTTTTGAACTATAGCTTTTAAATGTGGTTGTTAAATTAATGAATAATTTTGCCAGGTGTTAGAGCACAGGAAGGGACTACCAGCCATAGATCCAGGTTAGTCTGTGTTCATTTCAACATTACTGGATATTTATTAGCTCAAGATAAAAGCCCTGGCTTTCCCCTATAACTTTCAATTGAAGTTGAAACACCTTGGGAGCAGTCAAACACACACACACATGCACACGCACACACACACCAATAACAACAACAAACAGCCAACTTTAGAATAACGAATAAACAAATGATCCATGTGCTTACAGATTCTCAGTGAGCCAAATTACTCTCCCAAGTATGAAATACTCATTACAAATTTAGTCCAGGGTTTGTGAGGACTAGGTAAAAAGTATAATGATGAAGCCCATAAAATATCAGTGACTACCACACCTCTAAAATCAAGGAAATCTTGGCTGAAAGGCAAATTGGGTAAAACCCACCAGCATTTAGCAGTATGTATTCAGATCAACCTTTTCTTAAAGCCAAAAGATGCTATTTTTTCACCACTGCTCTTAGACAACAATTACTCCTTAAAACTGAAGAACAGGTCTCTTAAGAAAAGGATAAGAGACAAAGAGCCTCTTGTTGAATACATTGTTCAATAATAAGATAATAAAATGTTTGAATCCTAGTGTCATTGAAGGCTGATAATAACATATCTTGTACTTCTATTTTTTTTTATACAGGCCAGATAAATTAAATTAAACGAGCTCTTCTTTGCTCAACAGCTTAAGAAACATTGTTAATAATAGCTCCCAAATCGCCTTCAATAGAACGACTAGACTCAAGGGCAGATGGGAATGAAGCTCTCCTTTTGGAAAAAGGGTGTTCATGCTGCGTAGAGCAAAATAATGGTGGAAATGAAAAGGGGGGAAAGCTATTCATGTTGGAAGCCATATGAAGAATGCAGAGAAAAAGAGAATAGTAAATAGTGCATAAATTGGGGGAAGGGGTCCACAGACAATATAGCATCCCTCTGAGATATCTAGTATATGGGCGAAGATGCCTTTGGAGCCCCAAGGCCTGTATCATCCATAATTTTAACATGAGCAAGAGCACAATTAAGTCAAACCCGGCCAAGACTACAAGTTAACAAACTATGTTTAAAAACATCTTCACTTCTCGTTGGTAAACACCGTGTCTACTAATATATATTGAGAAAATTAGTGTTTTCATGCAATGTTTTATGGTACATTACCTAAACTCAATGAGAAACTCACACTCTGTGTTCCATTGCTAACAGTGGATCACAATGTTTCACCACCAACTATGGGTGTCACAGAAATAATTTGACAGGCAATAAAAAGAGAATAAGCTCCTTGGTGCAATTTTTATAGTCTATTCTCCACAGTCTCAGTCATTGAAGTGGAAGGAATGAAGATGTACAGTTTAACCAGTATGTTTACATGCATCTAACTAGATATTTTTCTTTAAAGACTAATTGAATTACACATATAAAATACTTAAGTTGCTGGATTATCAGCCTGAAGGTGCTTTCAAACATTCAATCAAATTATTTTCATTAATATTAAAAGATACAGCCAATATCTAAACATCTCTGAAGAGCAGTCCAACAACAGAAAATAGCCGGGTTGCTTTCTATTAATTTAATTTCTATGATCATTGGTAGAGGCAAAATTTAGCTAGGATGCATTAACTATGAAAGGAGGAGCCTGATTTAAAACCAAAAAATTCTCATCTCAAAATATTACACAATAAATGTTCCAAGAAAGAAAAATGGGTTGGTCAATTATTCTCTTTGATGCTAGTGTACATGAAGGTGTGTGATGATTATACATAGGCATGAATGGACTTGATCTAGGGCTGGACACATAATAAGCTTAATTCTTTTTGTTTTTGTATTTTTGGCAGGGCAATTGGGGTTAAGTGACTTGCCCAAGGTCAGTCAGCTAGTACATGTGTCAAGTGTCTGAGGTCAAATTTGAACTCAGGTCCTCCTGACTGCAGGGCCAGTGTTCTACTCACCATGCCACCTAGCTGCCCCATAAGCTTGATTCTTAAATACCACTTGACTTACAAATGGAAAAATTGCTGGCATGATAAAAATTAGGAGACATAGGTTCTAGTTCGTTATAGATGAACTCCTTTGGCAAATCATTACCTTTTATCTACCATAATTCTATTGCTGAAACAAAACAGCCGGCAAATAATTCCCCTAATCACCTTCCTGCCTTTCTTTTTCTCAATCAAGAGGAAGATAGTACAAGTGAGCACATGTGAATGCATTTTTAAAATTCTTTGGATAAAAAAGGAATTTTTTTAAAAGTCTGCTTGGTTTTGATTCATTGGTTACTCCCTGGGTTTGTTCTCAGGCCTGAAATTTTTCTTGCTTTTAGAGTAGGACTTCTCAACGTTTTTAAGTGGCAGTCTGGTAAAGCCTATGGACTCCTCAGAATAGTGTTTGTGCCCATATTCATAATTAAAGGAAATGCCAAATTTTCGTTAAGAGATTAGTATAAAGAAAGATGTATTTTTTTTCTTATTGAAATTCACAAACCTCATGAGATCTATGCTTGGAGCCCTTAGGGGTCCACAGACCACAGGTTAAGAGCCTCTGTTTCAGAGTTACTACTCCTCAATCTCTTCAACCAATTTTCTTCACTCCATTCTCAATGTCAGTGCCATAGTTCAGGTTCGTATTAACTCTAGATATTGTATTAGCCTCCTCACTTGCCTCCCTGCCTCCAGTCAGTCTTTCCTTTAAGCCATCCTACATGTCATTGCCAGGTCAACCTTTGGAAAGCACTGAATTTAACACTTATCATGGCACCATCTTGCTAAGAAAAAAAAAAAACAAACAAAAACCTAATAAACTTCAAAGGCTCAAGGCCCACTATTGCCTAATATCTAAAGTCCCAATTTCTTCACCTGACATTTAAGGTATTCCATGATGTGGATTCTCTCTAGGCAACTGGTGGCAGTGGTGATGGTGGTACAGTGGATAGAGTACAGGATCTGGAGTCAGAAAAGACCTGAGTTTAGATCTGACCTCAGACACTTAATAGTTATGTGATCCTGGACAAGTCACCTGTCTTCTGTTTACCTCAGTCTCCTTAACTGTAAAATGGGGATAATAATTGCACCAACCTTGCAGAGTTGTTGTGAGAATCAGGTGAGAGAGTATTTGTAAAAATAAATAAATGAAAGCACTTAGTGTCTGGCTTAGAATAGATGCTATATAAATGTTTCTCCTTTTCCCTTCCTCCACCCCATATTTCTTACTAAATATTTCCATGTACATTATGCTCCAGTACAAGTTGTCTTTCAGCCCTTCCCCAAAGACACTTGGTAGTGACTTTCCTCATGCTGTTCACTCTGTCAAGAAGGACCTACTCCCTCATCTTTGCCTGACCAGTTCCTGTTCTTTAGCCCTAAAAGTCATTGCTTCCTGTGACCTTCTTAAATCTCCCCAACTAAAATAAGTTCCTTCTCCTCTGAACCACTCTACCACATTGGACCACCCTGATGGCACTTGTAAATTACATCCTGTATTATTGTTGTACATATGCATGTCTTATCTCCTCTACTGGATTGTTAACCTCAAGTTGGTAGAGATTGTTAGTACAATGACGTGCCTGTCTATCAAATATCCCTAGTACTTGGCATACAGTAGATGCTCAATGAATATTTGTTGAATTAATAGGGGCAGCATGACATAGTAGATACAATTCTGGACTTGGAGATGGTAGTATCTAGGTTCCAATCCCACTTCTGACACTTAATAGCTGTGTGACTATTGTTCTTCCTGAGTTCAAATCTGGCCTCATTATTTGGCTCTAACTTTCCCTGCCTGACAGGTGCCACTACCACATGAGGCTGGCTGGTGAGAGTTTATGGAGGTTGAGTATGCTAGTCTGTTATCAGTTTTTGACAATGGTGCACTGTGTTTCTGTTTGAAGTGGAATTTGAATAGTTGCACGGCTTGACAGTATTTTTAATTCTAACAGCCTATCATGTGAAAGAAGACCAAGAGAATGCTGAAGGAAGAAAACAGATTTTTTTATGAAGATTGAGAATTGCAATATTATCTTGTTTCTGCTAAAGATGATTTGTTTGCTTCGTGATACTATAATATCAACATTAAAGAAATTTCAATGCTCATCAGCATTATAACACTCATAAGGACCACAACTGTTTTAAATTTGTGGGAGAGGCACAAAAGGTTGTATTTCAGAAATTAAAAGATGAAAAGCAAAAGCAAAGACAATTCTTTCAAGCAACAATGAGACCTGGAAATAACACCACTGAAGCAACTTACAAAGCTTATATACTGAGGGGGAAAAGGGAAGCCATTGAGGGATGCAGACTTTGTGAAAGAATACATTGTCAAAGTTATAGGATACATTTGTGAGAAACTATATATCCAACTGAAGAGCAGTAGAAAGTCTGAATCTGTTTGAGCAATGTCTAGAAGATGAAGCTTTTAGCTGAGTCCAGTGGAGACTCTAAGGCCATGGCAGAGTAAGAGCGTGGGCCTGAACAACACGATATCAACAGAAGACATCCATGACCCTGCAACGTCAGAAGCTTGTTATTTCTCCTGACCACACATGGTCCTTGTATGTATGTGTCTCCAAGAGTATTCCCTATGTAAATGTTTTTACCTCTGATGTGGTAACTGTGGTCACTATGAACTGCTCTAAGTATTCTGGAAAGCAATTTGGAACAATGTGCAAACCTATTGGCCCAGAAATGCCATTAGAGTGCTAGATTTATCTTCCAAGGAGATCAAAGAAACAGGAAAAAGACCCATATGAACAAAAATATTTATAGCAGTTCTTTTTGTGGTAGCAAAGAACTGGGAACTAAGGGGCTACCCATCAATTGGGGGATAGCGGAACAAGTCATGGTATATGAATGTGATGGAATACTAATGTGCTGTAAGAAAGGATGAGCAGAATGGTTTCAGAAAAGCCTGTGAAGTTGTACAAGAACTGATGTAAAGTGAAGTGAACCAGGAGAACAATTTATACAATAACAATAAAGACAATCAGCTCTGAAAGGTGTAAGAATCTGATCAGTGCAACAACCAACCACAGTTCCAAGGGACTCATAATGAAACATACAATCCATCTCTAGATAGAGAAGTAATGGACTCAGAGTACAGATTGAAGCATATTTTCTTTTCTCTTATTTCCTCCCTCTGTTCATTTCTCTTCCTTCCTTCCTTCCTTCCTTCCTTCCTTCCTTCCTTCCTTCCTTCCTTCCTTCCTTCCTTCCTTCCTTCCTTCCTTCCTTCTTCCTTCTCTCCCTCCCTTCCTTTTTACTTCCCTTTCTCCCTTCCTTCTTCCCTTATTTCTTCCCCCCTTCCTTTCTTCTTTCTTTACTTTATTCCTTAGCTAATTAAGTAAGGCATTTACATGGCTATACATATTTGTAAGGAACTCTGTTTTTCTTGCTAACTGGACTGGTAAAAGAAGGAGAGGGGGAAGGAAGAGAATTTGGAACTGAAATACCAGCATACTTTAAGTGTATCTGCATTAACATTTTTTCCATCACTTTCCTAAGTGTAATCAACAACAACAAAATCAGACCCTGATTTGTAGTATTGGCCAATTTCTGCAGTATAAATGTTCACACCGAAAATTTAACAATCAGCTCAACTCCCAACTAACTACATTGTACCACTACTCCTCTCTTCTCCTAGCTCAGTAAATTAGAGAACATAAGGTAAGAAGCAAGCAAGACTAGGGAGAGTAGTCAGGGATATAGCACCATCAAAAAAAAAAGAGGTAATCTTATGGGAGGACAAAATGATGGAATGTGACTGGACTGGACTGGACTGGTAGAGGGATTCTTCTCATTAGTAGTTCTCTGCATCAGTTCTAAAACATGAAGGCCACAGGGGAGGCTCATAGCATACCTGAGTGCTGCCAAAACCAGATTAAAATATAATTGTGAAATATTTAATAAAGTAAATAAAAGTGTAATAAAACATAGATAATGTTAATATGTAGCTTTTTAAGTCAACATGGGCCTGCAATGATCCTTACGCTGTAATTGTGGTTTTGTCCTTCATTCTCAAAGAGGACCATGACATCAAGAAGATGATGTGATGACTTGAAAGTATATTGGATTTCAGTGAGAAAGGGCTATACAGAGTCACCAGCCTCACTTTCTTCTTTGGAGCCATCTGGGTCCAGTGGCCACATATAGATCAGGACTGGAGATGGCTCTGGATGTAGTGGGAGACCTTGACCTTTTTAAGCTAAGGCCCTTGGGGTTCTCCCTTTGATTGAGGCAACACCCATTCAGTGATTAGAGTGTTTAAGAAGTAGGCTGAGTGATGGCACCTTTAATTTAAAAAAAAATCTAACTAGGAAGGGAAGACCCTCAGGGTTTCTGGCTAAAAGAGAAACAGTTACTATTGTCGGTCACTCTGAGCCACCAGGACCCAAACAAAAACCATTTAGCAAAGATCTTTATTTATGGTTTAGTGGCCCCCATTTCTATTTGAGTTTGACATCATTGCTTTACCTCAATGAAATCACAGATTTAGTCTTTAAAAATATGAAAGAAAGATAGAGAATGAAGCTCTTTTCTTTATTAGTGATAGAGTAGGGGAACCAAAATGTATAGTGAAGGAGGAGGACATAGGGACATAGGGTCTAAAAAAGGGTAGAGCTGAGGTGGATAGAGATGTCAAGAGAAGTGACAGTGTAAGAAGGGATATTATGGTATCTTGTTTTGCTCCCACAGAAGTTATTTGGAGATATTAGTTGTGAGGAAGCTTACTTATTAAGACAATGGCCAACCTGACTATGATGGGACAACCAGTTCAAGCCTGAGGGGTCATAAAAAGTACTCTCACTACCATGCCTATGTAATCTGCATACATAATTTGCATAAATTAAGAAGGTAATGTTGGGAAATGAAGAATGTAAACTAATCTTAACTCAGGCAAGGTGGGTAGAACCGGTTAACCTCATTCCTGCTCCTGTATCTTCACTGCTTTGCCTACATACACTACACAAGTTAAGAAGGGAATGTAGGGAAATGACGAATGTAGGCTAACCCTAACTCAGACAAGGGAGGTAGAAATGGTTAACCTCACTCCTGCTTCTGTATTGGTGTGGATGTTCCTGGGGAACACTGTGCCCAGAGGAAGCATAATAAAATGCTTTCCTCTGCACACTGTTAGTTCTCTGAGTGAGAGTAGGCCACCACCTGGATCTTCCTAAGGTTATACAACCAAGAAAGCAATGAGCTGTGGAAGGGTCCATCGTGTGAGTGTTCCTCAGAGTCTGATCCTGCCTTGGGAGTTCTGCAATACCCACAGACTGTGGGCCATCACCTGGATCCTCCTCAGGGTTTGACCCTGCCTTGGAAGTCCTGTGATCCCCACAGCTGTGTTTCTCACAGACAGGAAAGAGCTTTTTAACTAGGCAAGCTTGGGCACACCGGGGTTAGGGGAACTGGAGGTTTGGGTTTGCCAGCCAGAGGATGGAAGGACCAGTTGATTCAGAGTGGGGGATGGGCAGATGTCTATGATACTTAGAGACAGGAAGGTCATGTGGAAAAGGCCACTATAAATGTATGGCTGGGGCAGCCTCTTCTTCTGATCCTCTTCACAATCCTCTAGACTAGGAGATTTCTAAGGTTCTTTCTAGTTCTAACAGTTTGTGAATCTGAATCCTTGACATTTCTGATTGTGATTCACTTGTGTGGGAAATTCAGTGGGCTGAAAGGAATTGTGAGAATCCTGAGGGTTCTCAGTTGGGGGCCTTGGGGAATTTGGCCCTGTGCCTGGGTACACACATAGCTACATACCAATCACACGTACATCCCTTCAATCACATTTCTTCAAGTGGGGAGTAGAATGTTCTCTGCTCCTACCCAGGATGCAGGTTCCCTCTTTTGGGCCCTGAAGAGGTGAAGTCAGTCCCATTGGGGTTTGCCTAAGTGGGTATTTTTGCAAAAGTGGGTATTTGAGTCCTCTTCCCCCCAATTATGCCATCCCCTCTCCCCCCACCATGCCCATGCAACTCACAGCTGGCACAGCCTTGAAGAGCTAGCCAAAAAGTGTTTGTGAGCAGCTGATCTGAATCAATGCTTCTTCAGCATGGATCAGGGGCTGGGCAGATCTGAGGGAAGGCGTTTGTCCTGAGGCTGGGTATTATCTAATAATCACATTCTATCAATCAACATAGTTTCTTCTAAATGCCTTTTGAGTACCTCTTTCTTCTCAAAGTGACCCTTCACAAAGTACTGAATAGGGCCAAACAAGGAAGATGTTAGAAGGGAAGATGGTCTCCTACAATTGAGTTGAATTTCAGCCAAAAAAACCCCTTCTAAAACCAAGATTTAAAAGACATATCAATATCTCTAACTTGCTGAATCTTTGATGTATCTCTGATGCAGCTGAGTCCATTCCTTTGAAAGGGGAAGTAAAAAAGAAAAAAGAAAAACCACATTTCTTAGCAAAGAAATCTAATTTTGCTTGTTGAGACTATCCTCTGTGATAAAGAAGGATTAAAAAAATAAATAATCTATGATTAGCATGGCACGCGGAATGAATACATAAAATGAATAGTTGGATATTGACAGGCTCACTGAAGGTTAGTAAATTAATAGAAGAGCACATGAAATGAACACTCAGAGGTTGATGTGTGTGGAGGAGACCCATAAATGAACACTTTGAAACAGAGCCTGGATTCACAGACTGGGGGCACATTAGAGGCAGGAGTACTTTAAAAGGATCAGCAGAGAGCAAAGGAACAGTCAGAACCACAGCAAGACATGGAAGAGATAAGCTTCCTTGAAAAGGAAAGAGCTGCCTGAACCGTTAGCACTCAGGGAGCTCTTGAAAAGAACTAGCCTGGAGGTATAGGATTGGTAGTGAAGGCTACTCAGCAATGTTCTCCCCTAGAGCAGCCCCCACCCCACCCCCACCCCAAGACAACAAATGACTGAAAGGAAATGAAAAGGCCAGGTGGTCTCAGGTGGATAGGTGGATATGAGAAGTATATGGAAATAAGAGGTGTGTTTCCATCAGGAGGCTGTGATTTTTGTTTTTTTTTTACAGAGATCTATTGGATAATAGGAACTAGAAGAGGGCCTGGAGATATGTTGAATCCTCTTATTTTCTCATCAGATCGGCTGTTGGAAAGTTGCACTGAGTCACTTGTTCAGGTTAGTTCTTTGTTAGCAATGCTCATATAGTCAGAGAAAAGAACTCTGGCTTTGGAGATTAAAGGTCTGAGTTCACATCTAACTTCCATCACCAACTGCGTGACCTTGGACAATTCATTTAAGATTTATTAGGCCTTAGGTTCTTCGCCTGTAAAATGACTGGATTAAACCGGATGAAATGACTATAAGATGTCATTCAATTATACAATATGTCATAATTTAGTCCTGGATAAACTAATTAATATGAGATTTGACTGACCTATAGGTTTTATTTTATACATAATGAACTGTGATATTTTAATTTCATTAAGTTTTACAAAAAAATATAACATATAATTTATTCTCCCTCTGTGAACACATGGTCTCAAATGATATGACAAAGAGAAGAAAAAGTAGAATATACCCTTTTCCTCCTTAAATTGTGCAGTTATAAAATTGCCTTTTTATCTAGATGAGAAAGTAGAGGGATTCTGTACTTTATTGTTGAGTTGTTTTCACTTACTCCTTTTGGGGATTTCCTTGGCAAAGATACTGGAGTGGTTTGCCATTTCCTTCTTCAGCTCATTTTATAGATGAGGAAACTGAGGCAAACAGGATTTGCTCAGAGCCACACAGCTCCTAAATGTCTGAGGCCGGATTTGAACTCACAGAGATGAATCTTCCTGACTTTAGGCCCAGAACTCTATCCACTGCACCGTATAGCTGTCCCTTGAAATGCCTAGGGGATATTAGATTTGATATTTACAAAAGACATTTGATGATATGGAACTGTGAGGTGAATTAGGACTGAATATACAGATCTGAGATGATAACTGAATCCACGGACACTGCTAATATTCCCAAATGATATAGTTTAGATCTAAAAGATCCAAGACAGAGTTTTAGACAACATTTCCAGTTAGTGGAGCAATGTGGGTCAAGAAGCAACAAGAGACAAGGAAAAAGGAGCAGTCAGACACGTAGGAAAACCACAAAAGAGAGAGTAGTGTTATGAAAATGCAGAGAGAATATTCAATAGAAAATGATGACCAGCAATGTCAAAGAGTGCAGAGAGATCAAGAATAAGGAAGACCGAGAAAAGGCCAGTGGATTTGAGAATTAAGAGATCATTGCCAACTTTGAAGAGATCAATCTCCCTTGAAGGATGAGGTTTAGAAGCCAGTTCGCAGAGTGAGAGGAGAGGAAATGGAGGCACTGAGTATGGATTATTTTCTCAAGAAGTTCGGCAACCTCATTTTACTTTGGATGAATCTGAGGACTTGAGAGGTATAGTGACTTGTCCAAGGCCACACAGCTACGATCTCTGTCTTTCAATAATTTCCTTTCCTTCCTCTCAATTTCCTTTTTACAGTCTTTAGATAGTAGCATACTCAGAGCTGCAGCAGTGGTAATAACAATAAAAATAAAAATTTTGTAGCATTTTAAGGTTTGTAAAGTACTCTCCACGTATTATCTTATGTGGTCCTTACAACATCAATGTGAAGGGATATTAATATTCCCACTTACATATTTTCTTAGCCTTACAAACATTATTCAGGATGTCATGCAAGATATTTGTAAGACTATAAACAAATACTTGATATAATTTTGACAGAACATAGAACTGAAGCCCTAGAAGAGATTTTAAACACGATCTAGTCCAACCCTGACCAGAACCATGAAGGTAGTCTCTGGCATTCAACTAGATTGAGATAGTGAAAGTAACAGGGAATTTTATTTACTACTCCCTGAAACAATCCATTCCATTTTGAGATATCTCTATTAGGACACTTTTTTTCTTATACTCATCCTAAAGCAATCCCCCTCGGCATCTGCACAGTGTTTCTAATTCTGCCTTCTGAGACCAAGCAGAACAAATATATTATCTCTTCTCTGCAAAAGGTCTGAATGGTCCTTCATAAATGAACAATGATGGCTGTGCCAAGGATTTTAGTATGTCCTAAATATTTCCTTTAGGCTATACAACTCTTTATTTCACCCAAGGGCTATGCAGGAGGACATTAATAACAACTGCAGGTATGTGTTGGAATTGACAGTTTTAAATATGAAATGGCCTACAGATTTCTGTTCCTAAACCTTGGAGTCAAAAAAAAATCCCAAATTCTAATCTTACTTCCAAAGCAAACCAAAACTTGAATTACCAACAGCCAAATGAATGACTTACTTGCAAATAACATGAGAATACCATTACTTATCATTAATAATAGTTAGCATTTATATAGCACTTAAAGATTAGCAAAGTGCTTTATAAAAATCTCCTTTCATTTCCACAATGTTGCTGGGAGGTAAGTGCCACTATTATCCCCACTTTACAGATGAGGAAACTGAGTTGGAGTGGAGGTTAAATGGCTTGCTTACTGTTACACAGCTGAGAAGTGTCTGAAATGTGATTTAAACTCAGGTCTTCTGGATTCCGGTCCACTGCTGTATAGCACCTAGCAGCCTTGAATGGAAGCTTAACTAATGGTGGTTGTTATAACCTTTAGATAGAATCTTCTAAAACTTGGGGCCGTTATAAGCTTAAAACTGCACCAAGACTTTTGGGACACTCTAAATAACCAAAGTTTGAATTAACAGGACCAAACTTAATTAGCAGGATCAAAGTATCATAGATTTAGAGCCAAAATGACCATTAACAGCCATCTAGTCCGAACATTTATTAAATAGACCAGGAAACTGAGACGTGGAGAGCTTAAGTAACTTGCAGTTATTTAACTCAATAGTATACATCACTACACAGGTAGTGACACGCCTATCAAGATAGCATTCATTGAGAGGTAGGCCAAGATGGTAGAATAAAGGCAGGGACTCACCTGGGCTCTCCCAAACTCTCCTCTAAGCAAGTTTAAAATAATGCCTCAAATAGAATTCTGGAGAGGAAGAACTAACAAATAGTCAGAGTAAAACCATTTTTCAGGCCAGGACAACTTAGAAATTGCCAGGAAAGGTGTGTCTCACAATGTAGTAGTCAGATCTGGAGTCCAGCACAGAACATGGGGTATAGCATCAGGCCATGGAGGCAGTTCATCACTGCCAGCAGCTTTGGGAGCTTTTAACCCAGAGACAGTAAGGGTATTGGACAACTTGTCAGAAGGAGATTAGAGGGGACCCTTTGCTGACACTGGGTACAAGACTCTGTCCAGGCTGGCAGTCCCAGAGCTAAGAGGATCACTAACTCACTAGTGCTTGTTGCCATGGTGGGGTACAAGGGCCCTGGTCACCATTCTAGGGCAGAGAAGAGAGTTTTTGGTTGCTCACAGATGAGAGCACAGGCCAGGAGAGCAGTGACAATACCTCTCTTTAGATCATACCACCTTCAAAGCATCAAAAATGTATAGACTCTCAGAACTAACAAAGGCTTAAAGCTTGGGATAGCACTCTTTCCATTCTAGAAGCAGAGCCCAATTTTAACATAAAGTCATAAGTAAAGAAATAGGCTGGAAAAAATAAGCAAATAACAAAAGAACCTGATTATCAAACATTACCATGGTGACAAGGAAGATCAAGACACAAACCCAGAAGAAAATGAAGTACAAACAGCTACATGCAAAGCTTCAAAGAAAAATGCAAATTGGTCACAGGCCCCCAAAAAACGAATTCTTGGAAGAGCTCAAAAGGGATTTTAAAAATCAAAAAAGTGTGATAGAGGAAAAGTTGGGAAAACAAATGATAATGACACAAGAAAATAATGAAAAAAGAGTCAAGAGTTTGGTAAAGAGGGCACAAAAATACTGAAGAAAATAATACTTTAAAAATGAAGCACTAAATACTAACTATATATGCACCAAGTGGTATAGCATCCAAATTCTTGAAAGAAAAGTTGAGTTAATTATAGGAGGAAATAGACAGCAAAATTATACTAGTGAGGGACCTCAATTTTCCCTTCTCAGAACTAGATAAATCTAACCAAAACATAAACAAGAAATGAGTTAAGGAAATTAATGGAATTTTAGAAAAGTTGCATATGATAGACCTCTGAAGAAAATGTAGTGGGATTAGAAAGGAATATACCTTTGTCTTAGTGCTATATAACACCTATACAAAAATTGACCATGTATTAGGGCATAAAAACCTCACAATCGAATGCAGAAAAACAAATATCAAATGCATCCTTTTTAGATCATAATAAAAATTACAATCAATAAAGGAGAATGAAAACATGGACTAAAATTAATTAGAAACTAAATAATTGTATCCTAAAGAATGAGTATCTCAAAGAACAAGTCATAGAAATAATCACTATTTTCATTAAAAAGAATAACAATAATGAGACAACATATCCAAATTTATGAGATACAGCCAAAGTAGTACTTAGGAGAAAATTTATATCTGTAAACACTGACATCAATGAAATGGAGAAAGAACAGATCAATGAATTGGGTATGCAACTAAAAAAACTAGAAAAAGAACAAATTATAAATCCTGAATTAAGTATTAAATTGGAAATCCTGAAAATCAAAGGAGTGATTAATAAAATTGAAAGTAAGAAAAACAATGAACTAATAAATAAATCTAGGAGCTAGTTTGGTGGGGGAAGAATAATAAAATAGGTAAATTAGATTAAAATGGTTAATAGATTTAAAAAAGAGGAAAACCAATTTACCAGTATCAAAAATAAAAAGAGTGTATTCACCCCACAACAAACAGGAAATTAAAGCAATTATTAGGAGCTATTTTCCCGTTATATGTCAATAAATCTGACAATCTAAGATAGCATTCATTAAGTTTCTACTTTACAATTATCACTGTCCTAGGTGATGAGAAATACAAAAAAGCAATGATATTCTCTTTCCTTATGAGATTTAACATCTAGTAGATGAACAATCATTCCAGTTTATAACCTACTCCTTGATACACTGGTCAGTTTGGAAAATCAATAAGTCAAAAAAGTTAGTTTGCAACCAGATTGTAAAATGCTTAAAGAGACCAACAGAAGAGTTTATGTTTGACTGTAGAGCTTGGGTTCTTAACCTAGGGTCTGTGAACTGTCTCTTTGTCTGTCTGCCTCTCTCCCTCCCTTCCCTCCCTCTTTAGAGTATATATGTATGTAAATATATTCAACACACATATGTATATATAGGTACATGTATACATACATGTAAATATACGTACAGAGGTACAGATGAATGCATATGTGTCTATACACATATATACATGCATGTATATATGTGTCTAGATACACATATATGGGGAATGAGCAAGGTTCTTGATGAGGAGGTAGAGAAGCACAGAGAATGAGGGGTGGAGCAATCGTAGTGTGGGCACCTCATAAAATGGTTCTCTAGGTCAGGAATTCATAAGCCAGAAATGAGGGACCCTGGCAGAAGTAACTCTATGAGGAAAAATACTGCATAAATGGAAAGGGAGTAGGTTTCAAGCACAATTCATAGCCTGTGGGGAAATAGCAAAGTCCAGTATGAAACAGGAGAACAGCTTAGCTATTCAGTTTGACTAAAAAGAGTGTGTTGACAAGGCCAAATCCTTTACATATGCCCTTGATCCCATCCGCTCCTGTGTCCTCCATATTTCAACTTCGTTCATCCTCTCTCTCAATTCTTCAACCTCTCCATAGCTGGTGATTGCTTTTCTATTGCATTCAAACATGCCCACTTCTCCCTTATTTAAAAAAAATGCTTCAACAAAGCCTACCATTCCCTCAAGTTATCATCCTATCATCTCTTGTTCCTTTTCAACCACAATCCTTTAAAAAGCTGTCTAAACTCTTCTTTTCTCATTCCTCAATCCTTTGCGATCAGGCTTGAAAGTTCATCCTCTCTCTAAAGTTACAACAACCTCTTTAATTGTCAAATCTAATAGTCTTTTCTCAGTCATCATCTTTTTCAGTCTATTTGAAGCATTTGTTAGTTGATCAATCTCTCCTCCATATTTTCCCCTCTCTGGGTTTTTGTAACAATACTTCCTCATTTTTCCTACCTGTCTAATTAGTCTTCAATCTTGTTTGTTGGCTCATTATCATCCATTTCATGCCATATCCATGGATATTCCTCAAGGTCTTGGGTCCTCTTCTTTTCTGTCTTTATACTCTCTTGGTGACCTCATTTATGACCTTATCAGCTCCCATGGGTTTAATTATTACTTAAATTTTCTTAAGTTAAATTATTAATTAAATAATTTCTGTGTAGATGATTTACAGGTCCATATTTTTAGTCTCTCTCTCCCCTGAGCTTCAGTCCCAATTGCCAGTAGGCAAGAGTAGTTCAAATTGTATCTCTGAGATATAGCAAACTCAATATCCAAAGCAGAATTCATCATTTTCCTTTCCACCACAGCCCACACCTTTTCCAAAGACACGATATTTCTTTCAGTTTCTCAGGTTATAACTTCAGTGTTATCTTGCACTCCTAATTTCCCTTCACTCTACATATTCAATCAGTCACCAAATCTTGCCATTTAAACTTCTGCAACATTTCTTGCATCAATCCCTTATCTTTACTCACATGGCCGTGATGTTAGTTTGAGCCTTCATCCTTGCCTAGATTTTTGCAATCATCTCCTAATTGATGTCTCTATTGCAAGTCTTACTTCATTAGTAATTTACCTTCCACACTAATACCAATTAGTTTTCTTAAGAATAGATCACATATTTTCCTCTCTCCTAATCAATAAATACAAGTGGCTTCCTATTACCTCTAGGATAAACTATTCATTCTTGTTTATCCTTTAAGGCCTTTTACAATCTGGACCTAACCTATTTTTACAGCCTCGTTGTACATTACTTCTCCTGCATTCTAAAGTCCAGCCAAACTTCCTCACACATGACATTCATCTCCCATCTCCTTGCCCTTGCAGTAGCTATCCTTCATGCCTGGAATGTATTCCTTCTTTAACTTATATACCTCATATAATTCCTCTCTTCTTTCAAGATGTAGCTAATGTACCACCTTCTACATTAAGTACTTACTGATGTACCAACTGCTAGTATTATCTTACCTCTCAAACTATCTTGTGTTTACCCACTTTGTATTTATTTGAATTTATTCTGGTTGTACTTATACATGTACTTCTTTTTTCTCCATTAGAATGTAAGTTCATTGGAAACTGTAAATGTTTCATTATTTGCATTTACATACACAACATCTAGCATGGTGTCTGGCATACAGAAAGGTAAGGCCTGGTCCTTTGATTTCATTGGTAAAGGAAATTCCCAGATGGGAAACCTTCTACCAGTGCAATTTGTTGCTTTCTCTGTAGCTTATAGTCTTAAAGAGTTCTTTAGAAAGAGCAGCAAGAAATTAAATGACTTCCTCATGGACAAAAAGTGCTTATGTATTGGATAGTTTTGAATGCAGGTCTTCCTCTCTCCAAGGCCATCTTTCTATGCACTACATCGTGCGTCTAATACATACCAGCTGCTTAATAAGTGTTTGTTTACTGGTTGTACAAATGGGAGTAATGTGAAATAAGATTGGCAAAGTAAGTTGGTGCCAGAATTTGGAGAATCTTAAAAACCAGAATAGGGAGAAAATGGGGTAGTAGAGAATAATCTTTCCCCTTGTGAATTGGAATAGAGATTATAATGGAATTTTAAGATCTCTATCTCCCGATCATAAACAATCCAAATAAAATAGGATATAATGGGCAAGAAGTGTGTATATATTAGGAGATAAAGAGGTGATAGGCTTGCTATGCATTTATATATCACCCTGATTTTCTAGCTTGCAAATACCATGTCGCCCTGCTATAGAAACTGCCTCATGGCTTCTCCTTAGCTCTTGGGAACCAAACCAGAAAGATGTTGGTTAGCCCAGCTGTGTCAGGAATAAAAAAGGATTTATTTAAATTCTTCCTGAAAATAGAAAACAAAGTCAATGGTATTAGACTATCCTGGAAAGAAGTTGGCTTCAGGAATGAACCTTATACAGGAATAAGAGTTTCCTCTAGGACTACTACATTTTCCTGGATCAGGGGAGACTCCACTTTACAAATGGAAGGCTATGATCAAAATGCCACATTCATATCAGTATTCTCCTTATAGTTTGAAGACGAGTAGAGCCTTATTAGAATGCTAGGGCAGGGAAAAACAATCATGTATGGCTTTGGCACTTGGTGAGATGCAAGCATTATGACTATGTGCATGAGATTTAGAATGAGAGAGGACCTTAGAAAACATCTACTCCAATGTCATTTTTCAGAAGAGGAACTGGAGTCTCAGAGACAGTGTAACTTGCTCAAGGTTACATAGATAACAGGTAGCAAAATCAGGACTCAAACTCCGGTTCTCTGCTTACAAATCTAGTCTACTTTCTACTACATTAATACGAGTTGATTTTTGTTTAAGAAATAATATGGAGTGATGGGATGGCATTGCAATGCAATAATTTCATCTCCAATTATTTCTACTACCATTTGATATTCATTTGTATTCTTCCAAGATATAGAAAGACCCCCTAGAACAGCATAAAGGCTACTGGACTTGAGATCAGAAGACCTAGGTTTGAATTCTAGCTCCAAAATAGTACTAGCCATTTATTCAGTCTGTCAACAAGCATTTATTATGAAGTAAATACTGAAGCAGACATAATCTCTACTCTCAAGTAACTCACATTCTAATGAGGGTAACATGTAAATAAGTAGGTGAACATGCAATATATACAGTGTAAATAGAAAGGAATCTCAATGGGAAAACATTGGAAGCTGGGGAATAAGAAAGACCTCCTGCTATTGGTAGGATTTGAATTTTCTTGGAGGAGCCCACAAAGCTAGGAGCTGGAGGTAAGAAAGGGTGGGGAGTATTGCAGGCATGCAGGGCTATAGGGCCATGAATCAGCTTCCGATTGTAAGCCTTTTTCTAATTCTTTAAAATAGCAATGATAATGCTACCTACTTCACAAGGTTGTTTTGAGTAATGTCCTATTAAAAGCTTTTGTAACATCCTGGCCTGACTCAGACTGACTAAGTAGGTTTGGTTCAAGGTTGTAATAAAAAAATTTACCAATTATTTATCAGTTAAAAAAATTAATTTTACTTAACCATAACAGGAAAAGATATTTAGCAAGTAAGCAGAACTGATTCATTTGGGCATAGGTTTCCTGACCTTTTGCTATCCATGTTGGTCTCCATGTCATAAGCCCAAAAAGCTATATCAATGACCCAAGTCTTAGTCCCTTGAGCCAATTAAGTCTAGAGAATTGTCCTGTGCCTTTTAGGAAAAAAACCGATGCATGGTAAGGTCTTGGAAAAGCTAGCCCAGCCTACATGGCAAGGACCTAGGAAGTATTGCCTCTACCAAAACCTTAAGTTTGTTATATTAATGTAAATTATTATTATGACTGAAAAAAGAAATATTTTAAAGTGCTTGCTCTGTGTTAGCATTGTGTTAAGTGTTGGAGACAAAATTTAAAAGTAAGATAGACTCTGTGCTCCAAGAGCTTGTATAGTAATAGGATGGATGGTGATAGATAGGATGGATGGTGAGCCAATCAAGTTGACTTTACTCAACAATCAGATTAGCTCAAAACTGAGTAAGTTAAGTTCCCAGGGACTGAGGGTATTTTTCATCCCTCATAATCTGATTGAGCTCTGAGGTGCTGTCCAAGGTGGAAAATGGTGAATCATGGTTTCAGAGCCTAGTCTTAGAAATATTATCAGGGAAGTTAGCTGATCTAGGTGATTCAGTCTCTCAAAGCCAATTTTCATCAGTAGCAAATTGAAGTCTTCTTCCTATTGAGATGTGGAAGTGACAGTGGGATGTTAAAAGCTATTTCTATGAAGTACCAACTCTAGCAGGTCCTATCAATATGGAAAGTCTAGTATGGCCCCAGGTTCAGATTGTGTATCTGTTATCCTAGATAAGGTTGGAAAGGCTTATTATCAGAAGGTAGACTATTAGTTGATGATTTTTTTGCCACAACTCTGCAACAATCCACTTATTAAGGGGGTCAACCAGTTCTATTTCCACTGCTAGAGGGAATCACCTCACAGAAGACATTATGAATATCTGGAAGAAGCAATTTTATTGGCTAACTTTCTTGATCACTTTGTCTGTGAGGGTACAACTTTGGAGTTATTATGGCTAATACATAAAAACAATACAATTTCATGAATTTCATGTTAGTTAAATGGTTAAAATGTAAGTGGCACTCTCCAACCTCTTTTTTTTGTCTGTCTCTCTCTTCCTTTTCTGATCTGCTTGTTTATATGCACATTGAGAAGCAGGAGGCTCTTTGAAGACACAATAGTTGCAATGTCTCTACACTGTCACCCAAATCTCCCTTTTGTTGCTAAGAAATCATTATCAGTGCATGGCTTTGTATCTCACATACCTTGCACCCCACAATACTGAGGTTTCAAAGATCTATGCTAATTAAAAAACAACCATCCATGAAAGAGTGTCAGGTATTGGGTGCAGTTGAAACAACAAGCTCTTCCATATGCTGTTCCTGAATGGAAGATGTATTGAATTGAATTGTGGCTTGGATGAAAAAAAAGTCAACAGCCCTGCTTCCCCCTCCCCACCCTCTACAAATCCAGAGACTTCAATTAAGATGATTTCTATTGAGTTGCTGTTTCAGGCATTTCCTCTTATTTCTCTTTGAAGGTAGTTCTAACGATATATGCTCAAATGCATTAATCATTTCCTCAGGTAAAATAAACAAGGAAATCAACTCTATTTCTATTTCAAAATGTTGAATGTTACATTAGGTTTAAATTCAAAGTGAATGAGTCAAGAACATTCTAACTGATTTTTTACTTAGGCTACTCAATAGAGCTCCAGAGAAGAAAATACTTTCTCCTCCTCCAAAGACTCATTCTAGCATGGAAGTAACTCTGGGTTTAAGAAAGTCTTCAAGGCCTGGTAATGTCTGCCATCTGGAAACCAAATGAACTAAAAATAGACAGGCTCATCCCTTCTAGATCTAAACCTGTGCTCCTTTGAACTTCTGACATCTGCAGGTATCAGCAAAGGGTAGAAATCCCACTTCAGCAGCTAGGTTCTATGGCGGTTATGGCTATGGAACTTGAACAGGTGGAGCGGAAAGTGAAGTGTCTCAGGAAAAAAAGAGTTGATCCAGATTGCAGTTCATGAGTCAAGACAATGGGGAAAAAAGTATCTGAACTGAAATAAATACTACGGGACATGGAGATCTAAAAATATGAGATGAATGGAAAGGACCTTCCAGGGAAGAGAAGAAAATAGAAGATTGTGAAGAATGTCAGGGTCCCATAGACAGAGGTGAATTATTTGCTGAAAGTGCTTCTGTGTGTGCCATTTCTTTTAAATCTTCCAGTTGCTCTATCCCTCTTCATTCTTAAAGGGACACAGACACCTCTGGGATATGCCACATCAAGAGACTTGCCCAAGGTCATCCAGTTAGTTGGTGGAAGGTTAAGATATCTTGAGTCTCTCTCCAATGCTGCTCACATTGCATGTCTGCTTCTTCACAAATAAGTAAGTTTTAAATTAGTAAATTAGATAAGCAAAATGCTATAACCATTTTATGATAGTGAAACAGATACATGGGCATGATTTCCTTTAAGATCACTAGAGAGACCTTTGGAAATCTGAGAAATCTTGTCAGTATTTTCAACTTAATTATCTATGCTAGTCTTCTTTTAAACTGACTTCCAATTGTAAAAATTAAAGAACTTACACTGGGAAAAAGACACATGATGAAATATTGTCAGGTTGAATCCTTTCTGATGAGACTCCCTCTGGATCACAGACTTGATCAAGCCTCATAGCTTTTTCTACTGCCTTGATCAGCATGCACCACTCTGATGTTCTTTTAGTCGGTCATTTAATAAGCATTCATTAATCATCTACCATATGCCAGCACCAGGAATACAAAGAAAGTCTAAAAAAAGTACCTGCTCTCAAGGAACTCACAATCTAAATGGAGGACAACATGAAAACAACAATGTACAAATAAGATATGTGTACAAGAAAGTGGGGATAATCAAGAGAGAGAAGGAAGACTAAGTTTTCCTATAAGAGACAGGATTTTAGCTGGGATTTAAAAGAGGTCAGGAGATAAGGAGGAGAGAATTCCAGATATTAGAGAGAATCATTAAAAATCCCAGAATTGGGAGAAGGAGCATTTTATGTGAAGGTGAGCAAGGAAGCCAGTGTCACTGGGTCACAGAGACCAGAGAGAGGAATGAAGTGTAGGAAGACTGGAAACATAGGAGAGGCCCAGATAATGAATGGCTTCAAAAGCTAAACAGAGGATTTTATATTTGATCTTAGAGGTCATAGGGAGCTATGGGAATTTATTGAATAGAAAGGTGAAATGGTCAGATAATTTCGATGAGTGGAGGACGGACTGGAGTAGAGATAAATTTGTGGCATGAAAAGCAGCCAGCAGGCTACTGCAATAGTCTAGGCATGAGGTGATGAGGGCCGGCTCCAGGGTAGTGGTATGTAACAAGAATGCTGCTTATAGATGCTGCTGAGGTGTAAGACCCAACAAGACCAGCAACAAGAGCTGCCAGCATAGGTTCTTTGATCTGATTTTCTAAGGAAAGCAACTTTAAGGGGTTTGAAATCTCACTTTAATCAAAAATACGTATATCATTCAGTTAGTTCAAGGGGAAAAGCCTGCACCTTGAACTTCAGAGCAAATGCAAACAAATTATAGAGACAATATAAACAGATCAACATTTCTCTCTGACCAAATCACAATATACATAGTTACCAGAGAAGCATCAACATCCGGGTTTTCCAAAGTGGGGGGCTCCAGCAGCTACCCAGAGTCTCCACACCCACACTCTCTCAGTGAGTGAGAGCCCCAAACAAAATGCTAACCTCTGAGTTTATATGACCTTCTTAAGGCCTGAAGGCTTCACACCTAATCAGCAAAAGGGTGTGGGCCTGGGGCCCTAGCAAGACTTAATCAGCAAGACTTAAAGACTTACTTTAGCATTCTAAAAGAGAAAACAGTAAAAAAAAAAAGTCCCACCTTGCTTAACATTACATGCTAGTGTCAAAAGAGAGGAAGGAACATATGTAAGGGGTAGTACGAAAGTTGAAACGGCTTTACTTGACAACAGACTGGCTATGGTAGGGGAGAAAGAGAATTAGGAGTTGAAGATGACACATAATTTGTGAACCTGGGTGACCAGGAAGGATAGTGGTACCCTTAAAAGAATGGGAAAGTTAGGAAGAGGGTATAATTTCTTTTTTTTTTTTGGAGGGAGTTAACAGGGTCACTTTTTGACATATTTAGTTTAAGATGTCTCAGTACATCCAATTGGAGATATATAATAGGCAGTTGGAGATATAAGGCTTGAAGTATAAGTAAGATATAAATGAATAAATAGATATTAGAATCATCGCCACAAGGATGATAATTGAATCCATGGGAGCTTATGAGTTCATATTATAGAAGGAGAAGAAGGTGCAAGAGAGAGGTTTGAGGAACACCCATACTTTGTGAATTAGAAGATCCATCAAAAGCTACTGAGAAGAAGCAGTCAGAGAGGTAGGAGGAGCACTAAAAAGGGCAGGAAAAACTACAGAGAAGAGAATGCCAAAGAGAAGTGGGTGACTGATGGGGTCAAAGATGGAAAAGTGGTAAAGAAAGGAATGAAAAGGCTCATATATTTGGTTAATGAAAGAGGAAGGAGACAAAGCTAAAAGGAGCAAAGCAGAAAGAAGGAAGGAGTAAAGTTTGTCTGTGCCATGTATTCATTCAACAAATATTTATTAAATATTGTGTGTATAGACCTGTGTTGGGTGACCAGAGAAAAACTATTCTCATCTATATCTAATTCTTTGTTGAGTGTAGAGTCAATTGGGAGGGGGAGTATAGAACATACAAATTAATAAAACTATAAAGTTATAGCATTTGGGTCACTTCTCATAGGTGGGCAGCAGAATAGCTACCCAAGATACTCTGTAGTTCCTATTAACTTAAAAATTATAGCACATGAGAGCCCATTGCTGTTCTCCCTTTTTGTTCTAGTCAGCCAGAGGATATAGTTAGTTTAAGGCAAAGGCATGTGATGAAGCAGAATAGCAAGAAAAACAGTAAGAATAGTAATTGATATTTATATAGTGCTACAATGTTTGCAAGCACTTTACACGTTAACTCATTTGGTCGATAGAACATTTTCTT
>CM053626.1:131117152-131135230 GCA_028646595.1 Phalanger gymnotis | reverse complement strand
GTCATTCTGCCCTTCTTATTCCCCAAGCAGATTCAAAAGATGTTAAATTCAGCCTTTGAAGAATTAAGACCATTAACAAAAAGAAAGGAAGAAAAACACAAAGAAAGAAAGAAAAACAAAAACAGAAGAAAAGAAACCAACAAGTCTCCTTGAGATATAGTCCCAGTTCCACTTGGAAATTTGGTCTGCTTTCTCTTTTATGATACAGCATAATAAATATCTACAAAGCACCTACTATGTGGAGAGCACTATGCTAGCTTTGTGTGTGTTTGTGGAGGGTGAAATACATAGTTTATGTGAGACATGGCTCTTGTACCCAAGGACTTTACATTTTTTTAGCATCCTTTCTATTCTTCTCCTTAGACAACCTTAACTTGCTGTTTACCCAAAGTTTGAAGAGTGGAATCCTTTTATAGAATTTAACCTAGAGCTGAAAGAGACCTCAGCAGCCATCTAGCCTTTATTGTTCCTCTATGCAGCCACCAATCTTTTTCTAGCCTTCCATTTAGTTTATGTTCACACAGAGAGACACAGTGTACCTCTTTTTTTAAAAGTTTTGCTGTTATTTAAGGGTAAGAAGGTCAAATAAAACATTTGACATTTATAACTCACAGAATCAAGTTACAGAACATAGAAATCTTATTCTAACTAACTTAGCTTAACAGGCTCTCACCAACATCCAAGCTAAATAGCTGTGCTCTAATCTCAATCACCTTTCAGGCTAGCTTCAAAATGTGCCCTGCTGCCATCTTGTCTCTAGGACCAACTCAGTATGTAATTTTACGGGTCTACTTCAACTCTGCCATCTTGTCTCTAGGACCAACTCAGTATGTGATTTTACATGTACTTCAACTCTGCAATCTCATCTCTAGGACTAATTCAGTATGGGATTTTACATGTCTACTTCAACTCCTGGTTCTTCCTCAAATCAAAAGTTAAAAATCTCAGCGTCTCTCACTATATTTGAGTCTCTAGCAGGTGTTACTACATGTCATTTGTAATATCTACTCTAAATGAGGGCATCTAGGTGGCACAGTGGATGGAATACTGGGTCTAAAGTCAGGAAGATTCATCTTCCTAAGTTAATATCTGGCCTCAGACACTTCCTAGCCATATGACCCTGGGCAAGTCACTTAACTCAGTTTGCCTCAGTTTCCTGAACTGTAAAATGAGCTGGAGAAGGAAATGGCAAACCATCCAGTATCTTTGCCAAGAAAATCCCATATGGGGTCACAGAGAGTCAGACACAACTGAACAATAACTCCAAATGAATCATAGCTCATTACCTCTTCTTCCATGGAAATACTTGCTGGTTTCTAATACCTCTCAGGCAACAGCATACAATCATACCCACATAAGACTCACCAAGAAAAGTGGGAACAGAAATGTATTCATAGTCCTTTCTCCTTACCTTCCAGATGTCTAAATATATCACACAGGAATACTTATTGAATTTTATTTTGCTTCACTTTGATGCTGCAAAGAAACATATATTGGAGCATAATATAGTATAAACGCACATGTCCTAAGCACTTGAGGGCCAGAGAAATTATAGTTTCATTATGCCAAGGAAATGCTGTTATCAAGAATAAACAATATAGTGGTATGATACAGCAGAGAAAATATTGGACTTGGATCAAATGTAAATAACTGGGTTGAAATTACACCTGTGTCACTTGTTAGGTGTTTGACCCTGGGCAAGTCTCTTAACTTCTCTGAAGCTCAGTTTCTTCTGTAATACAAGGAGACTAGAGATGATGGCCTCTAAGATCCTTTCCAAATCTAAATCTATGATTCTGTGAAAATCTGGAAAGAATCTCTGTGGATTTTTATTCTATGAAGGTTTGTGTCAATAAAACTGAGTATAATATGTAGATAAAAAGCTAGGCTTTGAGTCAGGAAGCCTGGATTCAAGTCCATCTCTCACACATTACATCTGTATGACCCAGAGTAAGTGACTTAAAAGCTTGGTGCCTCCTGGCAAATCTCTTAGACTAGAGGTGTCAAACATCCAGCCACAGGGCAAGTTACAATATTACCTACTACAGCCTGGCCAGATTAAAATGTAATGGGGAAATATTTAACAAAAAATATATAATAAAACATGCAATACTATTACATTTTAAAACTAAGGCAATATGCTTTCTGCAAGGATCTTTATTTAGCAACTAGTGCTCTATTTGAGTTTGACACAACTATCTTAGAATATAAATTGCAGAGTAGGCCTGTAACCTGCATTGGCAGAGGGTGTTTCTTCCTTAGGAGTTCCCCATACCAATCACAGGTTTGGTCTTTTAAAAAAAAAGCCTTTATTTTGAAGAGGAAAACTTACCACTGACACATACTTAGGAGGAATTTGGACCATTTGTTTGACATAGATTATAGGTTTTTGTGACATTACTTCCTTTGGATATGTTCCTTTGTATTTAAACCACATTGAAAATTTATGTGCTATAATCAAGACTAGGACTTGGAAAAATGTATTACTTATCAAGAGAAGTCAGCAAGCATCTATTAAGCACCTACTATGTGCCAGGTACTCTGCTAAACACAGTATCTTTGAAAAGTGATATTTAATATTCATTATGATAAATGTATGGTTTCCTGAGGGCATGTAGGTGGTGCAGTAGATAAAGCACGAGCCTGGAGTGAGGAAGCCCTGAGTTCAAATCTGCCCTCAGACACTTAGTAGCTGTGTGACTCTGGGCAAGTCACCTACTCCTGTTTACCTCACTATCCTCATCTGTGAAATGGGCTAGAGAAAGAAATAGCAAACCACTTTGGTATCTTTGCCAAGAAAATCCCAAATGGGGTCACAAAAAGTTGGACATGATTGAAACAGCTGAACAACAAATAGTTTCATTTAAATGATGTATCAAAATCTTGTAAACTTAATACTAAATTAGTTGTAAGGGTGATATTCTCCATCCAGATTAATCCCAGAATGTCTAGACTTCTCAACTGAATCAATCAAAAGAAAACTTGCAACAAATAAATCATGAATGAATTTGAAAGAATTTTAGGAGCTTTGGGTCATTAGATGAAAGCAGATGAGGCCACACAGGAAATAGCTCAGGATTTTTTGAACAAAGTCAGGCATATTTTAGACTATGGATAAAATAGCAAGGCTATTGAGGAATTCAGGGATTCCAAAATCAATTAGTAAGTTGAGGGGAGTGGTATGGGAGAATCAAGTTTCTCCTCTCTCTTCAAAAGGTCAGAAGATTTGGAGTTCCTATTGGGGTGGTGTCAATGTCTTTAGAGCAGTTAGCAATGTCCTTGGCAAAGGTTGATGGCAGTGTCAGCATCTGGCCCTGCGAGATGTGCTAAAAGCCAACTAGACACTGAGGAAAGGCAGTTTCAGGATTTAAGAGGGGCATTTATCATTAGAACATGGCTGAAAGCTACAGCTAAGCATAATTTTATGAGAAATCATGGAAAAGAGGAACCAGTAACCAAGATGTGCAGTTTACCCTTTGGCATAAACTTGAGCCAACTTTCTCCAGGGACCTACATGTCAAAGAGTAGAGAATGACCCCTTCGGGGGGTGGGATATTTCTGCAACAAGTGTCCTTGTTATATCTGTTTAATAAATACTTTTTCCAAGTATTAATTAATTCTAACTAATAATCATTGGTAAACACATCAGTGGGAGTCTTCTGATTGATAGCACTAGAAAACCATAAGCCTTTGGGGTTATACCTAGGACCCTGAGAAGAAAAATCAGTCAACCACCCTCCATCAACCTTGACCACCAATGTGAGTATGTGACAAGGGAAGTAGCCATAGAGCCAATGCTATATTTGTAAAAACAAGCACCAAAAGGAGGATATGTTATATATTCAAAGGTTTTTTTTAAAGATGTAAAACATTATAAAGTTTGTTATATCACAATAAGTTTTATTATTTTACTTCGTCATACCTAATTCTCATAGCAATGTGGGTTTAATGACCCAACTATATTGGTAACTTATGAGGACGGATATACTGTTTCTAATTTTATGGAATCTAATTGGTTGCAACAATTAATCTTTTTTTAAAATTATTCTCGGAGGCAAAATACTGTTGAGTAAACAGTATTTCTTCACCTTAATCTCTAAATTAGCATTGAATAATGCTAGTACAGAATGATACAGGGGGATTCTACACATTTGAATTCTCTTGTAGTATTCTATGGTTTTTCCAATCTGTCCCAGACTTGGGGAAAAAGGAATCAAAGAGAGACAGTTCTAGGAAAAAGGAATGTAGCAGGTAAATAAAGATTACCAAGTGGTAATTTTGGTTTCTGGAGATGAATTAATGAAATAAATGAATGAAAAAAATTATTAAATGATTGCCATATGCAAAGTCTTAGGCTAGGCACTGGGGAAAACAAACAGAAAAACAGAGACATGTCTCACTCTCAAGGAGTTCACATTCTAATATGGGAGAAAGCACACATAGGAGGTTTCAGTGGCAAATCAGATAGAAATGATCTTTAGGGTACAGCATCAAAGCAGATTACATCAATGTTGAAATTCACATCTCCTTACTACTCCTTGCTCCTCAGGCCCTCCCTCTCTTTGGTTGAAGAGGGTGAGAATTAAAGAACTCCTCTGAGATCCCCTATTTAAGGAAGGAGTCCACAGCATACATCTTATAATTTTCCACCTGGACTTCATCATTCTCTCTAGGAACTTACCTCCATGAAAGATCACATCAGTTCTGAAACTCACACTTCTACAATATCCCTCTATCCTTCATAATGGAGAGTGTGGAAGGTAGACATCAGAAATTTTTTGCAAATGCTCTGTTTAAGGAGGGAAAATACTTCATCATTTCCTACCTGGCTGCAGGACTTCATCATGCCCCCCTCCCCATACTAGGTACCCTTCATCTAACCCCCAACTTTTGAGCTTCTTTTTAAGCTTTGTCTTCCTCAATTAGATTGTGAGCTCCTTGAAGGCAGGAACTGTGTTTTGCTGATAGCTTAGTATAGTGCCTGGCACCTAGTAGGTACTTAATACATATTTATTGATTGACAGATAGCAATTCATCTTCTTTAATGTAATGTACCCATTTAATGTAATGTACCCATTTCTGATGTTGAACATTTTGAAGTGCCAAGGATCTTAGTGGATAGAACTTTATTCTCCTCAGTTTCCTTATCTATAAAATGAGATGATAAAACTAGATAATCTTCAAAATAGCTTTCATCTCTAGATCATATGGTTCTATGAATAAATACAATGAGATTTAAGGAATTTGCTGCATGTCTTTCAGGAAATTTAAATGTTTTGATATATTTTCTTTGTCATAACAGATACGTAATATTCCTCAGGACAAGATTATTGCTGATATTGTGGAACACTACTTTTCCTACTGAAAATAAAGCATTGCAAAACGGAAAGTAGCCTTGCTCACTGTTGCTTATACAAGGACCACAAAATAAGATGAACTACCTAGAATCTTAGAATATTCTTTTATATTTGTAGCTACGTTTTATATGATTAGGTGACACCAAAACATGTAATCTATTCAATGAAAATTCAATTTAGAGCAATCTATATATTTGCATATTTATCTATGGGTAGGTTCAATTAAATTCAACAGAAACATAGTAAACATCACCAAACACTGGTGAAAATACAAAAATAAGTAAGACATAATTCCTGACCTCTTAGAACTAGATCTTGACTGAATTACCACTTTTTCAACTGATTTTTTTATGTCATATAGATACATCCTTTGATTAGATATATTATCTCTCAAAAGGGTCGAATACATTTCCCCACCCCCTATAATAGAATTTAACCCCCTTGAAGTCAGGTACCATCATTTCTTATCTTTGAATCTCCTCCACCTAGCCTATATTTCTCTCATAATAAGACCTTAATAAATATTCATTGAATTGAACTGACAAAAATTACTCTGAAATATGTGGAGAGGAGAGGAAAATCTGTTAGACTCAGCTGTACATTTTACTAGTCACATCTACTCCTTTCTTAATACTTATCTGTTTTCTTTCTATCAAGGCAGGTGGGCTTTAAGAGGGCAGGTGTGTGAGTGTGAATGTACTTTCACAGCTGTATTACTGCATTAGAATATTAAAATTAAAATGGAATTACCTTGTCAAGGATGCTGAGAATCAGTTTTTAGACTGTCTACAAACACTAATTTAACTGTTGTTCCTCTTAATGTTTGATCCTCAGGCAATAACCATCAAATTGACACACAACGTGAGGAACTGAAACATATCCCTATTCACATTCTCACTGTGAACAAAACCAGAACATCTAAAAAAATTGCAGTTAAAAAGAAGAATGGCACACAGACTCTCCCCAAAGAGGCAAATAAAAAGGTACTACTGGATTTGGCTTTGTCCTGTTCCTTAATGGAGGAAGAAACATCTTTTCATGCAACATGTGGGATTTTTAAAGTTCTTAGTGAGCATAAACTAAATCAGCCATCATGAAGATAATTGGAGTATGTACCAACACACATTGTAGAGGATGAAAAAGCAGAAAAACACGACAAATAATTTGGTATGATGGTCCAAGTAAACACATTCAGTACTACTGCCGCCTTCCATTGAAAGTGGGCAGATGGTAAAACTATTCAAAACAGAATTAAAAAGTCTTGCAGACTCAGCAGAAGCTTCATGCCTTTATATTATGACCACCTTCTTGAAGAAGAGAAGAGCATTGAGTAACATCATTAAATGGGAAATTGGCTTCATATTAACAGACTGGAAATAACTAGCTAAGGACATAATAGTCTTTTCAGAATCAGCCACCTGTGTGCAGTGACCTTATTGATGGTTTTAGAGTAAATGTTCAAGTAAATTCAAAACAGATAAACATGTAGGGAAGAGAAGGTGATACTGCATAGGTTACTGTTGTGTTAAAGTGTCATTGTTATGACACTATACAACATATCTAAATATATGCATTTAAACAAGCTATGCCCTTCATAAATTAGGAAATGGATAAAAGTAAATACATTGACTCAGTCACTATGTTTTAGAGAAACTGGCAAAATAGTTACCCCAAACAAGGAGGATGAAACAATAAATATCTCAAGCCATCAGGCATTTATCTCATTGTTAAACAAAGAAACATGGCAACAAAGGACTACACTAATTTAGAGAAAAAAAATCAATTACAAAATATGTAGTGGAGGAGTGTGACAGAAGATTATAAGCAATATATTGCCTCACAAAAGAGTAAAGAACAGTTGAAGAGAAAATGAGCCTGAGAAAGAGTATGCGTGAGGCCTAGCCAACTGAGATTATCTTGAGAGCATTTATTTTAAAAACTGAAAAGAGGACAACAAACAGACATGTTATGAAACAGATCTGCTGAAATTTTTATAGAGCTATATCTTCATTAGCAATGATAGGCGACTTACCAATTTGGACTTTACCACTTTGGCACCAAATAATTCTAGTAAGTAACAGTGGCATTTAAGGTGAAGTCAGCAAGTACACCTGGAAGTAAACAAATATACATGAAAGAAATCTATCCTGGAGGATACCCAATGCTCAGAGATTGAATTTTCAAGACATCTCAAAAAAGAGAAAGATTCTAAAAGAACGGGAAAAGATGACAGATGGTAATTGTAACTATAAGAGAAAATCAGGAAAATCCATATTCTTTCTTTTTAATCTTTATAAAAATATTTTAAATGACCCACGCACATATTCTGGGTGTCCTTGATGAAAACACAAGGAGAAGACAGGAAAATTTTTGCAGATGTTTGTCTAAAGCAGATGATTCAGCTGACCATGCTAAAGAGGCCATGAGATCTAATTTTCTATTGCCTATTGATTTTTTTTAAAAAAGCATTTCTTCATGCAGAATAAAATGCAGCTTTAAATGATTTCATCAGACAGCCAAGTACATGCCAAAATAGCACAAGAATTGGATGACAAATATGATTACAGAAATATTTTTTTCAATGATTTGCTGATTACTGACAACAAGCAAGTATTGGAATACATATGCTTGCCAAAGGTATTTGTCAGCATCATGGAAGGCCTCCTCTACAAAGTCAAAAATACAGAAGGAACCTTAAGATCTTTCATTTCCTATTTCCATCTGATATTATTCTATGTCCTAGAAAACACTAAAGTTACCTTAGTCAAGTCCAGTATAATAGGAAAGAACTTACTCTAATAAATTCACATTGAAAATTGTAAACTGATAAAAAATGCATATTGCCCAGATATGTTTCTGAATGGTTAGCCTATTTAGTTAAGCTGTACATATGGAAACGGAAAATCATTTGGACCAAGAACTGAAAAGGAGACCAGCACGGCTTATATGTGAGAAATTATATATTCCTTTCAGTGACTGCAAATTGCTTGTTTTGGAAAGTTCATGTCTTTCACTTCAGTATTGTCCTATTGATGCTGTAGGGCTGAATCATGGAATATAATGATTATGAAAGAATCAAAATTACAAGTGACATTCATGGCAATATTCATATTAGTGTAAGTAGCCTGCAGCATATTATCAATGACAGAGTATGTGCTAGAACCCCTCCCCCATCCCTCAGTAGGAAAGATGAAATTTTAGTACTCATTGTGTGACCTTGGCCAAGGTTCTGAGCCCCATTTTGTTCAACTACGAAATGAGGGGATTGAATTAGATAATGTCTAATACCCCTTTGAGCTCTAAATTCCATGATGCCTAAGAACTGTTATGAAATACTTTATCAAGGAAATGTACACACCCTAAAAGAAGTGCATTAATCATGTAGTAAAAATGACAAAGAAGAGATGGATAGCCTGAATGCTAAGTTGATACCTGCTAAGGTGCTAAAAGAATCAGAATACCATTCAGAACTTTGAGTAGAACATTTAGTGAATGCTTATATAAAGATATGAATATGAGTCATTCCACTTCTTCCTTCACCCTTTTTTGTCATTTACAGTGAGCCGGATTACTCAGGCTAATGATAAAATTAGTTAATTTTGATATCAATTTTGATTGGTCTTAATGTTGCCTAAATGTGAGATTTTACCACATGTGCCTATACACACATAGCTGAAAAACTTGATTTTTTCCACATTCAGTACTCCTGTGTTGAAGGTCAGGCCCTAGATTCAACCCCATCTTTGATACAATTATTGTAACATATAATGAGAAGTGATGTTTATAACAATGACCTCTGAGATTCTAAAAGATATTGACGAGTCTCCTAAGTAAGTCATTGGCCTTCAATAGAAAAACATCTCCCCATTCCAACCACTTATATATGCATATACATAATTCTATTATGAGGCTTTTTAGGTCAATAATATTTTTGAATACTTTGATAGATCCATAATTTCATTGGTGTGGTTATTCCCTCCTTTGGCAAAAACAAAACAAAATAAATCCAATTCCTCTTCCAAGGACTGAAGCATGAGTGGACGTTCTACACTGGCCTACCACATTGTAGGAAAGAGCCATCGACTGTGTAGTCAATTATATAGTTAATGGAAAAATCTGTTCTTAAATGCATGGTAGCCATATTTAAAATGTCTACACATGCTCCAGGCCTTCAGTTTGCTTAAAACAAGAGTCCAGCATCACATAGGTGATAACATCTTAAGTGGACTAGGAACGTACCAAACAATCATCAAATTCTTCCTATTTCAAAACTTTGCCACTTAAACAGGCATACATTTTGAACATATGTGATATATATGGTGTATGTCATATATGTATTATATGTACTTATAGTATTCTGTCACATGGATTTTATGCTTTAATTTCCATAAAATATTGTCAGTTTAATATGAAATACAAGATATAAAAGTTCATATTTCAATATGCCCTCACAAAAAGAAAGTGATGCTTAAGAAATTTCTTAAAAATTATACATAATAGTTAGACATACTTAGTCCTCTGACTTCACTTGGAAATAGTATTTTCTGTTCTAGAATTGCTCAATTCTTTGGGACTCTTTCTCAAAATGAATATTAATTACTAAATATTTATTTAATGATAAAGAGTTCACCTTCAAATTCTTCCTAATACAAAGTACAATACATAAATAAAAGCTCTGATTATGACAAAACTTATTTGGAGAATTCTTTAACTTAGTGAGATTCTCTATGATGCCTAATATTAGGAACTGGTATTTTCTAGTTCTAATTCTAGTAAATATATGCAATAAATATCATCTATTTAATTTATTTTTCTTCTTAATAATTAATGATACTTATTTACTTCTCTGGATTTTTGCCTTTTTGTCGGGAAGGACTCAGTCAGAGGATTTTCCTGCCCAATTCCCAAATTCTCCTCTCTGGCCAACCCAGGGGAAAAGGGTACCCCTCTGCTGCTCCTGTGGGATAAGTGCCACAAAGTAGCTCCCAGATCCCAAAGCCAGGGCACATCTGTGGTATTTAGAGATACGTTATTCTAACATGTACTTTGGGCTAACTTGGCTATTAGATATGGCACAATGACAGATATTTCAATACACTAATGTATCCTTGATCTAATCACCATGGGACCTCCCTTCACTCTTCTTGATCCCAATACTTGGATGCCTTCTCATACTGCAGGATTTTCACTATACCTTTCCATATATCCTTGATGGAGATCTTTCTCAAAGTTCTGGAAGCTTTCTTTTGAGTTTTCTAATACTTTTTGAACCAGAGCAATTCTGGTACTTGACATCTCTCACTCCAGTGCGAGATCCCCTAATGTGATGGAAGCATATACTAAACCTCAGACCTGGGCAGCAGGCCAGGGTATCCCTGAATACTATACCACTAAACGAGAATGGCCTAGGCCTATGCACAGCTAGCAGAGGAGATTAACCCATCTAACATCCCATACCAAAAGGCATAATAATTCACAGGCTGCATAACAATCTCCTCCTCTATGAAGGTAAGAACTCAGATGATGAGTGAGAGGCAATTTAATTTCCGTGTGAAAATTTCTATTTGCCATGAGCTTAATCATGCCAGAGTAAATCACAAGGGACAAGACCCTTCTTCTACAGAGCATATTAATCCCCTTTAGTGTCACAAAGGACAGAAGCTGAGTAAATGGCAAACCTTTGCACAGTGATTGAACGTTTATTTCTTAAAGCTGATTTTTCTGAAGACAACAACTGGTCTCTTTCTGCACACCTTGAGGTGCACATGTTTTCACTCTGACCTTCTTGGAGTGTGTGTTTCATAGAGGAATAAGTGCAATATTTATAAGTTTCACAGCAGTGTCCCTGGAAAGGATAACTACCTCCTTTCAATCTTTTTAAGCATCATTTTCCCTCACTCTTTCTCTATTTTTCTTCTTACCTTCAAATAACCAACCCAACAGCACAGCAAT
This sequence comes from Phalanger gymnotis, assembly GCA_028646595.1. Classification (NCBI taxonomy): domain Eukaryota; kingdom Metazoa; phylum Chordata; class Mammalia; order Diprotodontia; family Phalangeridae; genus Phalanger; species Phalanger gymnotis. The sequence goes on along the minus strand of CM053626.1, from coordinate 131,123,921 downwards.
AACCAGGGTTCAAATCCACATAGTCAGTGGGGGCAAACAAAAGAAAACACATTTTTAGAGACAGTGTTAGATTACATTGGCATTTATACTACTAATAAATATTTGTCTTAACCAAGAGGCAACTCAAAGTCTGATGTGACTATTGAAAGAAAACCAAATAGAAAACCAATAAAAAGCATCAGCCATAATCCTTTTAAGTATGTCTGTTAGAAAACTAGGGTGTGTTTGTGATGTTAAGAGAACTTGCTCTGACAGCATGTAGAATCCATGGGAAAAAATCAATCAGAAATAGAACCTGTTGAACAGGATTGGAAGTGAGAGAAGACAGGATGAGGAAGAGGCATATAAAAGCAGAGCAAGGGTAAGAGAGGGGGAAATGTTGGGAAATGAAATGGATTAGAGGAATGGAATAAAAATAGATAGCTAAGAATTTGATCTTTACCTTAAAATTCATCCATTAATTCATTTATTCAAGAAACATTTATCAAACACCCACTACATATAAGGCACTATTAGGTGCTATGGGATAGAGGCTACTAAAATGCTACCTGCCCTCAATAAACTCACATTCTGGTAATTTAGATGATCCTTTCCCCTTTCCTTTGGTATGGGTACAATTGTTGTCTCTACTTAGAACTATTTTCCTCTTTACTTGGCAAACCAAGATACATCCCTAACTTGAGGAATGAATTCGCAAAATTCACCCTTTTCTTAAAGCCTTTCTACATAAACCGCACTTTGAGTAAGTCACTCCAGAACCCCACTTAGCATTTGCATGCATAAACCTACCACTGATATTTAAAAGGCTTTCTTTCTATCACTTGCGTTTGAATTGCCTTTGTATTTGGACAAGTTTCCTAAGTACATAAGGTACATGCTCAAAATGATTTCTAACTTACCACCATTACTGACCCCCTGTGAATGTCATGGGAACTCAATAGATAGAGGATGGAATGACTTTCTCTTATTTAAGGTCAAGATTTTAACTTCATACCATAAAGGAAGATGTCTTTGACATCAAGCATTCAAACAACTTACTATATTGAATAACTTGTTAGTCTATTTTTTCTATTGTAATTGTCATTACTACTATTTTCATTAACCACCAAAGCCTTATTTATGGCCAATTTGAGAGAGTCAATTACTCAACAGGTGATAAGTGTACCAAATAAGCAAGACTGTGTAATAGGTCTTCTAATACAAAAGGAAATCGTGGTTTCTCCATCCCTTAAATATGTCAAAAACTTCTATCACTGCAATTCAATTGTCATTGGACCATCCTCTATCAGAATAAAGCTAAGACCCATAGTCTTAGAGAATCATTTGAGATTCAAAGACTTTAAAGGGCTTGCCAGTGTTTACAATAGCTAGTAAGTATTAGTGGCAGGATTTGAACTATATCTCCTAGACTCTGAGTCCAGAACTTTATCCACCACATTGTACTGCCTCTCCATCATTGTCCCTAGGGCCACTTAAAACAATATTAGCTTGAATGTAAGAGTAGATCTTACTAGAGGTAGGCAGCAGGATTGGATGAATTCTTAAAATCTTTTTTACTTTTAGAATCAAACTTAGTCGGTTTCATTTTTCCAGTGTACTAACCGGTGAACCAACTGGGCAAATTCCAATAGCAGAGCATTCTGAAATTTACCAGCTGTTTTCTCATGGGATTGGGTTAGGTATAATAATACTCAAATACATAAAATGCTCTGTGATCTCCACAATGTGGAAGTTCACCAAGATGATGGTTTTACAGATGTTTCCTCATCTGTAAAATGGGGACAACAACATTTATATTCTCCTCTTCATGGGGAAAATGTGAAGCAAGAAATTTGCAAGCCATAAAACACCAGAAAAATGTGAGCTATTTTTTGTCACTTTGCTCTTTACTAAAATTAATCAATGCCACCCCTCAATCATCCATCATAATTGAGGATAGAAGTGATCAGTGAAATCCACAGAAAACTTAGTAAGTGCTTCTGCCAGCAGGAGTTTCAACCTTCTACCCACTTAACCATTTTGCTAAGGCTGCTTACATATAAGTAATGACATTACAAATTGCATTTCATAATATCTACCATTCCTTTCTAGCCAGAGCTCTGGTGGTTGGACTAATGAGCAGAGAGACAGACTTAAAGATGGGGTAATGGGAGAAAGGAGGGTGAGAAAATATGCCAACTGGATAATTACTCCCTGAATAATCGAGAGTTAACAGTTATAAGTCATTTTCTTTCCTCACAATGAAGTCTGTGGTGCTGAGAGTCACAAGGCTTCCAGGCCCCAGGAGCTGAAGCCTGCTCTTTATCTGGCAAATAGAGCCCACTGTGAAAGGCTCCCCACAGTATCTTTGCAGTTCCCAGTGCCCCTCAGCCCTGACCTGGAGAGACCTCCTCTAGGGACAAGAGGATAGTTCAGTCTCCAGGACCCATTCAACCCTCATCTGCTCTGCTGAGCCTGAAAACAGGGAAGCTAATTAGTGCCTGCCAACAAGGGTGTTAATTAAAGACAACCATGGTGGTGTTTTTTGTAGGGAGAATCCATTTACCTGGCATGGGATTTTTTTTCCTGAGAGAATTTACCAATGTGTGAAAAAGGAGCATAGGAAAAAAGAGGGCTAACCAGGAAGCTGACAGCCCAGCACTGAGGAATTGATCTAGTCTCCTGTTATTCAGAGATTTCCAGTCAAAATCAATATACACAGAGCAGGATGCACCAGGACAGCTTCAGCAGCAATAACAATGGTTCCATTTATGACAGAGAGCGTCTACAGTAGGTATTTTCACTTAATCTGTGCAATGGGAGCTGCTTTCAATCATTTGATATACTCACAGCTATCTCTTGGAGGCTTTTAGGGGGCAGTGCATTTGCTTTTTTTTAAAATCTTCAATACGTGTGCATGTTAATGAAAGACTCCCTGAGCGAGATGAGGGGGAGAAATTAACATCAGTTTCCCCAGTGTGCAATATTGGGGGTAGAGGAAGAACGGAAAGGAAAGAGAGGAAAGGGCAAAGACAAAAGCATGCTCATTCATGGAAGTAGTTTCATTATTCACTTCACTAAATTCAGAGTGAGCCCGAGTGTTTGGGGACTGGTAGAGGATTATGACATTGACAAAGAACTACCACTAAGGAGCACACAGGCAAAATAGCAACCATGATAGAGGGGAAAATGGACTGGACTTGGAGTCAGAAGCCCCAAGCCTTTACTTTTTGCCTGTGTGTGCTTAGGCAAGTCGTTAATTTCCTGTCTCCACATTTGTAAAGTGGGGTTACTAGTTTCACTATTTATTTCACAATGCTGTGATGAATCATAGAGATTAGGGATGCACAATGAAAATACCATGTATATTATAGATCTAGGATAAAAGGGGCCAATCATTCAACCCAATGATTTGGGCAGCTAAGTGGCCCAGTGGAGAGAGTGCCAGTCCTGGAGTCAGGAAGACTCATCTTCCTGAGCTCGAATCTGGCCACAGATTTTACTAGCTGCATGACCCTGGGCAAGTCACTTAACCCTGTTTGCTTCAATTTTCTCATCTATGGCAGACCACTCCAGGTATCTTTGCCAAGAAAACCTCAAATGGGGTCACAAAGAGTCAGACACAACTTAAAAATGACTGAACAACAAATAATTTTACACATAAGCAAACTGGACCCAAGGAGACTGTATGTCTTATCCAAAGTTGCATAGGTAGTAAGCTGCTAAGGTTCCACTCTGCCATAATGCCTTCTTATAAACACGAAGGAGAGTTATTATTACTGTTATCAAGCAGAATTTCAACCAAACACTTCACTACATTCAAATGGTACCCAGACCAGCCATTTATGGCTAAATGAGCCCATTCAGTCTGGAGCCTGGAAGGTAAAGCCCAAGAATATATCTACCTTGGAGAAACTGAGAAAAATCAAGGAAGGAGAAAACTCACTTGGTAAACAGCCTCTAATCAAGGACTTTGGCAGCACATCTACTAAACTAGAAACAAAAGAGAAGATTAGTATGGCCCCCACTGTTAATGAGACAGCCTGATTTTATCCACCAATTATCTGTTATGAGCAGAGCACCTGGACCTTTGGAGAGACACTGCCCACATCCTTCCACCAAGAATCTGTTACAGAGACTAGAAGAGTGGGCGATATTTAGCAAACTCACAGCCTACATACTTCCACTAGAAACTGAGGTAGGCAACAACTCCAAACCTGCTAAGGACAAAGACTATTTCCATGAAGGGATGTTTTTTCAGTAATAGGAAATAGACTGCCGGTCAGATTGAAATTCACTAAAATGATTCTGATAGAAGTAGAGTGATCATGAGCAAGACAGGAGGGGAGTTGGAGGTGAAAAAATGGAGAGAGAAAGAGAGAGGAAAGAAGGAGAGCAAGGAGGAGAAAGAGAAAGAGGGAGGATGAGAGAGGGACAAAAAGAATGAGAGTGACGAGAGAGAGATTTCATAACTATCAAGCACATGGATTATCAGGGCAAATTTCTGACAAATATGCAAACCCAATATAAGCTCAGGAAATAACTCTAATATTAACTGTAAAAATCCAACACATATAAGCATTTCAGAAACAAGAAAAGAGTGGGGAGATATAATTGGCATAATGGTGGGGTGCTTGTTTTGAGCATAACTCACTTAACTCAACAACCTCAGAAAAAGAAGACATATTCTGAACTTAATGTTATTATAGGTATATCAACAACGAGAAGACAGAAACACCCATCATTCAAAGCAAAAATCTTCTGAACTAACAGCAGAAAACCAAACCACCTCTAGTTTTTACTCCCTTTTACCTGCCCTGTGCAACTGACAAAACCAATGTGAACAAGCTGACAGACTTAGGTTTCTTATTTAGGTTGGTGTGGCCTCTACTCTGAGTCATGTAGCAGTGACTTAGTTGGAAATCCCCACGATCCATAAAACGAAAAATGGAGAGAAGAGACTTCTCTACCTAAGACAAAGCCTTATACTTCACAGTAAAAACAAATGACACATACAAAATAAAACAGAACAAAACAACAATGAAAGAGAAAACAAGATGATAAGTTATTTGGCTTCCTCAGTGATTGTGAAGTAATAGTATGAAACTCAAAAATAATTCAAAAGAAAAATAAAATTTTTATAAGAAGACATCAAGGTGGCTATCAGAATGGAAATCACTACTCTCCAAGAAAGAATAAGTAAGACAAATAACAGCACAGACAACTTAGAAAAGCTGATGAAGATTCTTTCTAAAGTAGAGGAGGTTGCAAAAAAGAAAATGACAATGCAGAGCCAGGATGGCAGAGTAAAGGCAGGGATTCACCTGAGTTCTCCCAAATTACCTTACAAATATCTTAAAGATAACACCTCAAAATGAATTCTGGAGTGGTAGAAACAATAAAAGGATTATGGTGAAAGAACTTTCCGGGGCAAGAAAACTTAGAAGGTCAGAAGAAAAGGTCTGTTGGCAGTAGCTTCTATACCTCTAAGCCCATAGACCATATGGGGGTTGGAAAAGTAGCCAGGAGATTCCAGAGGACTCTTGCCAGCACTGGGTAAAAGACTCTGTTACACTGCCCATAAGTGGTCAAAGTCTCAAGGAGCAGTACTAGCACATGAGAGCAGGCAACATGCAGTCACAGGGAAGCTGGGAAGCTTGTGTTCTCTCAAACACTAGAGAATAGGCCAAGAGAGAAGTGACCACACCTCTCCTTACATCATATCACATTGGAAGATTTTAAAATTTGTAGAACCCCAGAACTACCTCTGAAAACAATAGTACAAAAAAACCCTGAATTTTGGGAAGGTGTTGCTGTAACAACAATGTTGCTAGCAGCTGTTGTGAGAGTGAAAGACCAACAACAAAAGCACACAGAAGGGCTGCTATCACAGGTCTTTTGATCTGCTTTTCTAAGGAAAGCAACTTTAAGGAGTTAAAAATCTCACTTTAGAGGGGAGGGGGGGCGGAGCAAAGATGGCAGCTGGAAAGCAAGCACTTGCCTAAAGCGTTCCCCAAGGACCCTCCAAACCCCTATAAAATGGCTCTGAACAAATTCTAGAACTGCAGAACCCATGAAATAGCAGAGGAAAGCAAGGCTCCAGCCCAGGACAGCCTGGATGGTCACTGGGTAAGGTCTATCATACCGTGCTGGGAGCGGAGCCTAGCAGAGCCCAGCATGGGCTGCGCCAAGACCAACCAGACTGGGAGCTGGGCATAACAGGCTCTAGCACCCTGAATCAGTGAGCTATTGAAGTTACCAGACTTCTCAACCCACAAACACCAAAGACAACAGAGAATGTTAGTGGGAAAAACTGCAGAGACAGAGTGAAAGAAGTTTGTGGTCAGCCAATGCCCCAGGGATGGCGGAGGTGGTACAGCTCTGAGGCTGCTTACAGAGCTACAGCTGCAGTTGCTTCCAGCCCCAGGCCCACCTGGTGGGAGGAATTAAGTGGTGGATGAGAGTGGGAGTGCAGAGAATGCTTAGATCTGAGTCATGGTCAGGATGGCGATTCTTGGGGGAGGAGGAGCGCTGGTGTGGCAGAGCTTGCTGTATAGAAATAGCTCTGAAAACAACAGCACAGCCACTCAAGTTTGGAACAAAGTACTCTCCATGCTACAAGCAGTCATACCTCAACGAAAAACTCAAGGGTCAAGTAATTGGCTGAGAACATGAGCAGTCAGCAAAAACAGACTCAGATTCAGACTCAGACTTTGGAATCTTTCTTGGCTGACAAAGAAGAACAAAACATACAGCCAGAAGAAGTCAACAAACTCAAAGAGCCTACATC
>CM053626.1:131097738-131116652 GCA_028646595.1 Phalanger gymnotis | reverse complement strand
GAAGTATTCCTTAAAGTTAGATAAATATGTAATAAATGGAAACAGAGAGATCATAGGAATAATATATACTGTATATTTAGCTAACCTAATTAGCCAAGCTGTGCTACATAGCAACTACATTTATATAGCTATATACTTAACATACATTATTTTATCTGATCTTCACAACAGCCTTATGAGGTAAATCCTCCAAATCTTACCCGCATTGGTTGGATAAGGAAAGTAAGGGACAAAGAAGTTAGATGACTTTTGCAAGATCACACTGCTAAGCGTCCCCAATCAAATTCAGATCTCTCCCAATTCCAAGTTCAACGCTCACTACTACATGGTACCTTTATATCGGCAGTTGAGGATTTAACCTGAGGGATTTGTTTTTCTTACAAGATTGTCCCTTAGGTATGTTGCGTGACCTTTTATTCATACGGGGCATCAGACAAAGACTAGTTTCTCCTTATCTCTGATTGAGTAGCACAAGGTAGATTTCTTCCAACAACTAGAACTATCTAGAATTGCTAAATCAAAGGGAATTCAGTGGAATTTGAAACCTGGAGGATTGGAAAAGACTGGAAAAGGATATCTTTCCCCTGTATTATTACCCATTTTCCTTCCCATTTATAGGTGAATATTAAGGCACTTAAAGGACAAATATACTAGTGATGACAATGGTCTGTTTGCAAAGAAGTCAATGCCAGTTCAAACAGCCCAGCAATGAAATGTTCCTCTGTTACATCCTTCAGCAGTCATTCCAACCAAAATTATGTGTCATTTTCTGAAGTGGAATTCCATCTAAACCAAGTTGAGATTTTCTCACACTCTTTTCACATTGTGCCTTATACATTGTTCACAAGTTCAGAGGCTGAAAGGCTATTGCTATTTTATTTTCTGGCCTTAATTTTTTATGGTTTTTTTTCTCTTCCTCAAGTGACAGCAACCTCCTTAGGAAGACAAGTATGTTCTCTAGCATTGGAACTTAGGGTAAGTACTTATTCTGATATATCAAGGAAATGCTGATACATTTCCTGGCTAACTGACTTCATACAAGTGCCCGCATTAATGGCAAGTCAGAGGAAGAGAAGGCAGGAGAGGGTCACATCTTGGTCTGTGGTAGCATATTACTTAACCAGTCTGAGCCTCAGTGTCTGAATCTGTAAAATAATACCTCTTTTTCCTTAGGCAAATTATATTTGTCATTACATTTACAAATGTGTGTGTGTATGCATGTGTGTGTGTGTGTGTGTATGTGTGTATAATCTATCTTATTTTGCTATTAATGAGTGAATGCAGAAATACCCCATATGTTTCTACAATTATATCTATAAAGTATCTCTGAAACTTGCATCCCATTTTGTCAAAAATAGGAGCTTTACCTTGAGATTGTTAATTCTATTTCTCAACTTATATTACTTTTCTATTATATTTTTTCCATTATTTCTCTCTGATGTTCATTAACACATATATTCCTACTTGTTTTCATTACTTTTCCTTTTCTGTCCCTCAGTGTTTTGTTTTGTTTTACTTTTTTGCCAAGCCCAGTTGTATTATTTAGTAACTTAAGTAATAGTTTATTATTTTGGGTAGACTCTCACATTAATATGAAACATTTATTAAAATTGAATAATATCTTTTTTTCTTTTTGGTGTTTGTGTAAATGCCAAATATTCTTTCAAAGTATTTCTTTTCTTTATAACTTTTTCAGGTACTTTGGGGTTTACATGCATTTTTTTATTTTTATTTTTTCTCTTGTTTTTATTTTATCATTTTTATTTAATTTAATTTTTAATTAATTAATTAAATTTAATTAAATTTATTTATTATATAAATATATTATTATTTATATATAATTATTTTTATAATAATTATAATTAAAATATTATATAATATTTATTTTTATTATTATAATACAATAATTATTATACATTTATTATATAAATAAATTTAATTAAATTAATTAATTTTAGTTTTCAACATTGATTTCCACAAGATTTTGAGTTACAAATTTTCTCACTATTTCTACCCCCCCGCACTCCATGATGGCATATATTCTGATTGCCTCATTCCCCAGTCAGCCTTCCCTTCTCTCACCCCACTCTCCCCCATCCCCTTTCTCCTTACTTTCTTGTAGGACAGGATAGATTTCTATGCCCCATTCCCTATATATCTTGTTTCCCAGCTGCATGCAAAAACAACTTATTTTTTGAGCATCTGCTTTTAAAATTTTGAGTTCCAAATTCTCTCCCCTCTTCCCTTCCCACCCAGCCTACCTAGGAAGGCAAGCAATTCAACATAGGTTACACATGTATGGTTATATAAAACACTTCCACAATACTCATGTTGTGAAAGGCTAACTATATTTCTTTCCATCCTATTCTGTCTCCTTTTATTAAATTCTCTCCCTTGACCCTGGCCCTTTTCAAAAGTGTTTGCTTTTGCTTACCTCCTTCCCCTATCTGCCCTCCCTTCTATCATTCTGTCTTTTTTTATTCCCTTCCCCTTTCTTTCCTGTGGAGTAAGATACCCAATAGAGTGTATATGTTATTCCCTCCTCAAGTCAAATCCAATGAGAGCAAGATTCACTCAATCCCCCTCACCTGCCCCCTCTTCCCTTCCAACACAACTGCTTTTTATTGCCACTTTATGTGAGATAATTTACTCCATTCTATCTCTCCCTTTCTCCCTCTCTCAATATATTCCTCTCTAACCCTTTAATTTAATTTAATTTTTTTTAGCTATCATCCCTTCATATTCAACGTACCCTGTGCCCTCTGTCTACATATATGTATATTCCCTTCAACTATCCTAATACTGAGAAAGGCCTCATGAATTACACACATTATCTTCCCATGTAGGAATGTAAACAAAAATGTTCAACTTTAGTAAGTCCCTTATGACTTCTCTATATTGTTTACTTTTCATGCTTCTCTTGATTCTTGTGTTTGAAAGTCAAATTTTCTATTCAGCTCTAGTCTTTTCATTCAGAAAGCTTGAAAATCCTCTATTTTACTGAAAATCCATATTTTGCCTTGGAGCATGATATTCAGTTTTGCTGGGTAGGTGATTCTTGATTTTAACCCCAGCTCCTTTGACCTCTTGAATATTATACTCCAAGCCCTTCTATCCCTTAATGTACAAGCTACTAGATCTTGTGTTATTCTGATTGTGTTTCAACAATGCCCAAATTGTTTCTTTCTGGCTGTCTACATATAGGTTGCTATTAAACATATTTTCACATTAGTCATGTTGTATAGAAGAATGATAATGAATGAAAGTAACTATGAGAAATAAAAACATAAAATAAAACAAAAAAAGAAAATAGTCTGCTTCAATGTGCATTCAGTCTCCATACTTCTTTTTCTGGATGTGGATGTCAAGCACCAACTTCTGCATGAAATCTTTCCTCGTCCCTCATGGCCCCCAAATTGCTAGTGCCTTCTCTCTCAGATTACCTTATTTTTAACAATTTTGTTATACCGAGCTAAGCATTTAAATCAGTGCCTAACACATAGAAAGAATTTGCTGATTTGCTCACATATATTTATATTTATTTATGCTTATGCTGTTTATATTTATCTATGTGTGCTAATTCCCTTCCACATTAAGTATAAGCTCTCTGCAGGTACAGATTGTGTTCTGTGAACTTGTCTCCTCGGAATTTGCCACAGGGTCTCCAGTACATAGTAGGCATTTAATAAATGCTTGTTAATAATTCTAAGATTTACTCACTGTAATATAGCATATAATGCAGCAACTCTTATCTGGATTGCTTCCAAATCTTTTCTCAATTTTTCAGAGTTGGCTGTATTTGTTTCTATTTCTTTTTAATTTAAATTTTTTTTCTACAATACATTTTGCCAAATTTTTTCTTCACCTCTTTGCTAGAATTTTTAGACATAAATATTTCTCCCTTTATGATCAAATTTGACCTCTGACACATAGTAACTTTGTGACTCTGGTTAAGTCATTTAACCTCTCTAAGCCTCACTTTCCTCATCTGTAAAATGGTGGTGATAATAACATCCCCCCACTCTGGTTTTAGAGATTATAAAATGAAATTATATACTCTGAAAATCTTTAAGCATTATATAAATACAAGCTGTTGTTGTTATTTCCAAGATTTTAAAGCTATATTCAGATCTTTTAAATTCCTCCTGATGCCTCCCACCTCTGTTTTTTTTTCTTTTAATCATTTAGTGTGTCTAACAACCACTTTCTAAAATTGTGGGCATTCTGGACCTAATTGTGATATCATTTTGGTATGCCTTTCTTGTAATGTTTTCCCTTTGCTTTTTCTATTCAAATATTTTTTACATGTGTCAAAGCTCTTCCTTTAACGCATTTATCGTATTTTTACTAAGTTAGTTTTCTTGTGAGGATTCCTAGCACTTCTAGTTCTTTTCAGTTTTTCAATGATCATTTTTAGGGTGATCATGGGGATCTAGATTTCTTTCCACAGTTGTTACTAACTTTTTGAAAATGTTCCGAGGTGCTGAGCTCCAGGTGAGGGGTTTGTATATGTAGAGTAGTTCACAGAGAAATCAGCACAGCTGTGTTTATTTAAATGATTATGTATTGAAATAAACACCAAGAATGCATTTATTTCAGTGAGGGATCCTATGTACATGTGACAATAGTCAAATAAATATATTCTGTGCATTTATTTGGCTCTCACGTGGCACATACAAATAGTCTCACAATGTGCTTATTTGAATGCATGATCAGTTCTTTTTTCTGGTCAGTTTTTAAAAGAAATTTAACTTTATTTTTGTCCTGTTTTTCTTCCTAGGAGACTCTAAGTTTGATAATAGCATTTATGTAGCACTTTAAAGTTTGCAAAGTACCTTACAAGTATTATCTCAGTTTATCCTCACAACAACAAGGGGGATAGATGCTATTACTATTCCCATTTTAAAGATGAGAAAATGGAGGCAGACAGAGGTTAAATGATTCGTCCAGGATCACACAGTTAGTGTCTTGAGGCTGGATTTGAATTCAGGTCACTTCCAGTCCAGCATTCTATCCACCGTGCTACCCTCAACCTCAATGTTACACTTCTATGTGCTTCTTATTTACCCTCCTGCCTCTGACTTTTTTTTTAACTTTGCCATCATACCAGCTGTCATCTCAGTGCTGAGGGCCTCCTCCTCTTGGAACAGCCATCTGCCCCTATGACTTCCTCACCCTGGGACATCCCCGTGCCTTTCTTCATTGGTAAGTTCTCAGGTGTCTCCATTTCAGGGAGGGGTTCAGGCTGACCAACTTTCACTTCCATCAGGCTCTGCTTCTGACTTTCTCAAGTTTGTCACCATATCTTGCCCCCAGGGGTAATTTCCCAAATCTTGCCCCACCCATCTCCCACCTCTTTTTTGTGTACTGTCTTCTCCAATTAGGATGTAAGGTCCTTGAAAACAGCAAGTGTCTTTTTGTATGTATTTGTGTCCCAGTGCTTAGCACAGTGCCAAGTAAGTGCTTAATAAATGCTTCTTGCTTTGTCTCCCTTACCCATTAATCCTTTACTTTTCTATTCTCTACATGTGGCATTTCTGGCCCAAACATTTTACTGCCACCTATCTACTCAAACTGTCATATACATTAAGTTTCTCACCCACTGAGGCTCAGGCCCATTATTCCCTAGACCTCTCTTGTCTTTGCCACTTTGCACTGTGAAACCTCTGTTGCATTGGGGCACATTCCTGTATTTGACCCATCTCTAATCTTTTTGCTTCCTTTCGTTGTCCCTCCATAAATTTGGTTCTTTCTAGATGATAAATTTTCCACTGTCCTTTTTTTATGTAGGAGTCACTATTCCAAACTCTCTGTTTTTTTTAAATTACTTATTTTTAATTCTTTTTAAAAAAATGAGTTCCAAATTCTCTTCCTCCCTCTAGCCTCTCTACCATGTGCTGAGAAAGCAAACAATATGATCTTGATTACACATATGAAACCATGCAAAACATATTTCCACATTAAGCACATTGCAAACATTAGGAAAAATAAAGTGAGAACATTACTTCAATTTGCACTCAGAGTTCATCCGTTCTGTCTCTGGAGGTGAATAGCATTTTTCACCATGAGTCTTTTGGAATCGTCTTGAATCACTGTCTTATCAGAAGTAACTAAGTCTTTCACAGTTGATCTTCATTATAATATTGCCATTACTGTGGTACAATGATCTACTGGTTCTGCTCACTTCACTTCGTATCAGTTCACATAGATTTTCCCAGGTTTTTCTGAAACCATCTCCCTCATCATTTCTTATAGAACAATAGTATTTCATCACAATCATATATCACGGCTTGTTCAGTCGTTTTTCAATTGATGAGCATCCCCTCAATTTCAAATTCTTTGCCACCACAAAAAGAGCTGCTGTAAATTTTGTGTGTGTGTATATACATAACATGTATGTGGATATGTGTATGTGTATACATACGTATACACATGCACATGCATATGAATATACATGTACACACATGTATATATACACATACATACATATATACACATGTAGTCCCTTGTCCTTTTTCTTTGATCTCTTTGGGATATAGATTTAGTAGTGATATCACTGGGTCAAAGGGTATGCACAGTTTTATAGTCCTGTGAGCATAGTTCCAAACTGTTCTCCATAATGGTTGGACCAGTTCACAATTTTACCAACAGTTCATTAGTCTACCTCTTTTCCCACATCCCTTAGAGCATTTGTAATTTCTGATAGATGTGAACAGGTAGCTCAGAGTTGTTTTAATATGCATTTCTTTCATTAATAACAATTTGGAGCATTTTCTTATGAGTATAAAACTGCCCGTTCATATCTTTTAATCATTTATCAGTTGGGGAATGGCTTTTAATTTTTTTTATAAATTTGATTCAGTTCCCTATATACTTGAGAGATAAGGTCTTTATCAGAAAAAAACTTTGCTGTAAATTTTTTTTAATATTACTTCACTTTTATGGTAACTTTTTTAAAAAGCAAATTGTGGTTTCCTTGATTATCTCCTTTAGTTAGATATATTTTTGTTTTTGCTTTTTCTGAGATCATGACAGCTAACACTGCTTTTTTTTTTTTTTACTTCAGCTGAGGTAGTATAGATTCTGCTTCAATCCCTTACTTTTACTTTGCATGTGTCTCTCTGTTTCAAGAGTGTTTCTAACAAAAACATATTTTTGGATTCCAGTTTCCAATGCATTTTGGTATACACTAACATTTCATGGGTGAGTTCATCCCATGTACATTCACAGTTATGATTGCTGACTGTGTATTTCCTTCCATCCTATTTCCTTCTGTTTATCCTTCTTTCTCTTTTCTCCCTGTCCCTCCTTAAAAATATGTTTTGCTTCTAACCACTGCATCCTTCAATCCACCCTCCTTTTATCACCCCACCTGTTTCCCCTCATCCCCTTACCCTCCTGCTTCCCTATTGGGTAAGATAGATTTTTGTACCAAACTAAGCGTGTGTGTGTGTGTTTGTGTGTATGCATGCACATGTGCCTATGTGCATTCCCGCATATAGATACACACACACACACATATATATATGCATATGTGTATGTATTCTCTTCGAACAAATTCTGATGAGAATGAGGTTCAAGCATTGCCCACCACCCCTTTCCCATTTTTTCCATCCACTATAAAAGCTCTTTCTTGTGTGCCACTTTTATGTGAGATAATTTTCCCCATTCTTCCTCTCCCACTCCTTCTCCCATTATGTCCCCTTATATTCCCTCTTCATTTATTTTTAGATCATCCCAACATAGTCAACTTATACCCATGCACTCTGTCTGTGTAGACTCCTTCTAACTGCCTTAATAATGATAAAGTTCTTAGTAGTAACATTTATCATCTTCCCATATAGGAATGTAAACAGTTTAACCTTGTTGAGTCTCTTAAGATTTTTCTTTCATATTTACCTTTTTATGCTTCTCTTGAGTGTTGTGTTTGGCACAACACTCCTTTTTTCATCAGAAATACTTGAAAGTTCTCTATTTTTTAAATATCCATTTTTACCCTGAAGGATTATACTCAGTGTTGCTGAATGGGTATTCTTGGCTGTAATCCTAGCTCCTTTGCCTTCTAGAATAGCAAATTCCAAGCCCTCCATTTCTTTAATGTGTTAGCTGCCAAATCTTCTATGATCTTGACTGGGTCCATGATATTTGAATGGTTTCTTTCTTGCTGCTTAGAGTGTTTTCTCTTTGATCATGGAGTTCTGGAATTTGGCTCTAAGATTCTTGGGAGTTATCATTTTGGAATCTCAGGAGGTGATGAGTGAATTCTTTGAATTTCTATTTTTACCATCTGGTTCTAGGATATCAGGGCAGTTTTCTTTGATAATTTCTTGAAATATGATGTCTCGACTCTTTTTTGATCATGGCTTTCGGGTAGTGAGATAATTCTTAAATTATCTCTCTTTGAGCTATATTCCAGATCGAGTGTTTTTCTGAAGAGATATTTCACACTTTATTCTATTTGCTCATTCTTTTGGCTTCAAATTTTATGATAAAGTTGGGCTCTGCTCTCCTGGGGCTGGGAAGGCACTGTCCCAAGATTTAGGCTGTTTTTGTGCTGCTGTTTTCAAAGCTAGTTCTAGGAGTCTGCCACTTTCATTGCTTCCAAAGTGGTATGAGGTATGGAGAGATGTGGTCACTTGCTCTCCTGGTCTGCACTCTGGCCTTTACCCAGAAAGGGTCCCTGCTTTCCTGCAGGTGTAAGTGCTACCAATTCTCTTGGCCCTGGAACTGTGAGAAGGTCCCCTGCTGTTCTGCAGCCACAAGTCTTAGTGTTCCTCTTTTCTCTGAAACTGTGGGCAGGGCCCCTGCTCCCTTGTGATTGAGTATAAATGTTCCTCTCTACCCTGGAACTATGACCCAGAACTGCATATTTGCGATAGAGTTGCAAAAGAGCACCACGTCCTGCACCTAGTGCCAGCAAAAATCCCCTGTAATCTCATTCTGACCAATTATATGACCCCTTTACCATCTCTGTGCCGAGAGCTCCTGAAGCTGCTGCTGCTGCTGCTGCTGTTGCTACTGCTGCCTCCAAGGCCCAAGGCTGGTGTTTCTACTGCATGGGCTCCAGGCTGGCCCCCACCCTGGTGTCTAAGACCTCTCCTGCTCATCTCCTAAATTGTCTTGTGCTGGAAAGATGTCTTACCCTGACCTTTTGTTGGCTCTGCCACTCCAGAATTTGATTTGTGGTGTTATTTTAAAGTTGTTTGGAGGGAAATGTTGAGAGAGTTCAGATGGGTTGCTTCCTCTGCTCCATCATCTTGGCTCCCCCCCCCCCCCGGCCATTACAACTGCAATAGAATAAGAAAGGTATACCTCCTCAATTCTCATCTACATCTATAAATTATGGTTCAGCCACCCTATTTCCATTTCTCATCATTTCATGTCCAAACTTTACACTTTTATTAAGCTTCTCATCTATATAGCTACAATCCTTTGAACCGATTTTCCTCTTGCTATATGATTTCAACTCTGGGTTTACATTTTTCATTTCTGTTCCAAATCCCAGCCATTGTCTTAATTAATTTCAGTAGAATGAGGATGAGCCTCTACATACCTTAACCTCACAATTCCTTGCTTTCTTGGATTCCACTATATACATTACCTTGCCACATCAGGCTCACTTTATATTATATGATTATAAAATCTTCCATATTTCAGATTTAGTACTCTCTCCTATTCCTTCATGTCTTCTGTCTCCCATCACAAGGAACCATAATTAAAAGTCTATCACTTCACCCAATCTAATCCAAGGGTCACTGGATTCCTTGTTCCCAAGGTCATGTATTTTGATTCCGCCATTCCATGATCTTTAACTCTTTTTATGTTTTTTTAAAACTCATCACGCCAACATCTAATCCTGGATCATCCTTATCGCTAACTTTCTTTACTCCTGATCACAACCTAGATGGACTAATGAATCATTTACAGCAAATATAATACAAAGCAGAATACATCCATTGTACTATGGTTAAATATTTAGATGCAGCACATTTGGCCCCTGAGCAACCGTAATATAAAACTACATAATTATTTTTAGACATAAAATCCTAATGATATAAACTTCTACAAAGTCAGTTTTGGGGTTATACATACAAGAGATTCAGATATGACTGAACTAGTTTCTAGATTTACTTCTAGTAATATGCACGCTGACGTGTGTGTGTCTGTGTCTGTGTCTGTGTCTGCGTCTGTGTGTGTAGGGAGAGAGAGAGACATACACAGAGACAGAGAGAGACAAAAAGAAAGTTAGGTTGTGTTAGAATTAGAAATAGAGACTGACCCTGGGATCTCAATGGTATGGGGAATTCTAAAGTGAGGAAACTCTACCAATGTAGGTTGGCATTTGCTTTGTGACTTACTGTCCTAGAGAGTTGCCTAGAGCATTGAAAGAATAAGTGACTTGCCCAAGATCATACAGCCATCATGGTCAGAAGTAAGATAAAACTCAGGTTTTCTTGGCTTCAAGGTCAGCTTTCTATCTGCTATGATGTATACGTATATGTACATGTACATGTATATGTATATATGTATGCATATGTATGTATGTGTGTATATATGTATGTATATGTGTGTATATACATATATAAGTATATATAATAACTTCTCTATATATGTATGTGTGTGCATATTTTTACTAAACCTCTGATTTAACAAGTATATAGCAAGCTCCCAGTCAGAAATGACCCAGGGTCATAGACACTTGCCTGGCACACTGAGAGGTTGCATGGCTTGTCCTTGGACACAAAGCTAGTAGGTGTCAGAGGATGACTTGAACCAAGTCTATCTTACTCTGATATCATCACTCTATTATGCATCTTGTATGTTACAAAAGCAAAATTTTAAAGAGAATTCCATGGCTATGGAAAAATTACAATGACATTTAAAAATAAAACTTGGGAAATTTGAAAATGAAACTAAGGAATTTTAGAACCAAAAATCTGATCAACTGAAACAATCCAATAAAAAATTCATTTTTGAAGTAAAGGAAAATACTATTCCCAATTTTATAACAATTTGTACCAAAAGCCCATTGTATTCTTCTTAACTATATAAATGGTTTCTAATGTTTGTAGATTTAGAATAAAACTGATTTGTGAAATGGAGTCTTCTCATTCGTCATTTCCTAAAGCCTTGATTGTGGGGGCACAAACTGGAAAACTATTTAGCATACAAAGGATTGCAAAAGAGAATCTGGTCATAAAGAGAAGGGGATATTTTTCAGCTATTGGGTATGGGGGGGGAAGATGGTAAATTTTCAAGGTGGAAAATAGATTTATATTGACAACAGGAAGAAAAAGAAATTAGCTACAACCTGGGAGGGGAAAATAACTTCAATGCCTACTTGGTGCCTAACTTGGGAGGAAAAACATCCTCCAATGAGCCATACATAATAGCAAAGCATCTGTGTTTACTTGATTAAGAGAGAAACATGAGGGGAATTGAAATGTATATGGCATATATAGAAAGGAGGTAGGGATAGTGGAGCTGGGATGGGTGACACCAACATATATTATGGAGAGGAGGGATAAGAGAAGAGTTATAAACTCTGGGTTTTTTTTTAATTTTGAAAGTGGCTTTGTTACATCTTCAGCTAGCAAGCTAGGAAAGAAGAGTACATTGGGCATTAACATAGTGGCATATGGGTGATTGATCAATGAAAACTCAACTCACCAAGAACCAAGTCTGGGACATTGTCTATGCCTCAATGTAGCATATAATTAGGGCTTTCTCAGGCATGTCGTAGGTCAATTGAAGTTTGTCCCTGTAACAATTTGAAAACATGATACTTTAAAAATTAAATCATTTAAAAAGACTTTGCTGAAAAAAGCCCATTGGAGTTTTATTTAAAGTAAAGAATTACACAATTAGAAATATTTTGAAGTCACTAATCTTCTCCAACTCCCATATTTTATAAATAAAAACCCTGGGACTCAGAGACATTAAATAATTTGCCCAAGGTCACATAGCAAGCTAACAGAATCAGAGCATACATATTGTGATCCCTAATCTGGTAATTTTCCCATCAAAGTACACTCTTATGATTCTCATTGATTCAAGGAATATTTATTTTATACCTATTATGAGCCAGATATTTTTCTAACTACTAGGGTTATGAAAAGAGCAACAAAATAAACCCTACCCTTAAAGAACTTACATTCCCTTTTTTGGAATAGGGAGAGGGAAGATTCAACAGGAACACAAAATTACATACAAAATAATTTCTGGAAGAAGGTACTAGCAACTGTGAGGATCAAGGCAGACTTCCATCCAGTAGCAAATAGCAAGGCAATATCTGTAACCTAAATGTCAACAAGTGAAAAATGCTTGCATAACCCTAGAAGCCAGAAAGAATAAGTTAATAGAAGATAAATGACAAAGACAGATTCTGTTGAAGAGATAGTTTATAAAGCTTCATTATATTGGATAGTATACCATTTTGACCATCTTTTTAAAATTGTTACAGAGATTACATAATAGAAATAATTGTCCCTAAAAATTATGATAAGTTCATTCAGTCAATGAGAATATCCTAAGTAGTTATTATTGAGGTACTCAGACCATGACCTTTTGTTTCTCTTCTTCTCCTCCTCCTTCTCTTAAATGCAAGTAGGATTATCAGTTGTGTGGGTGTAAGATTTGTGTACTAGCCTCCAAATTAAAAACAATATGTATAATGCTTTCCTTATTAATCATTAAAAGGCACTGGAAGACTTTTGGATAAATATCAGTACTATCAAGACTTAGAAATCCCTTCTATCCATGTACTCCAAGCCATTACTTGCCAACCTATTTTTCTGGATGTCATAATGTGATATTATTTCATCTCATTTTCCATAATTTTATTCTTGGAACACGCACATTCAGATTCATGAAGGCTAAAACAAAATGGTCCAATCACAGTACAGGGACAACTGAATTACCAGAAAAGTCCAGCTCCCAGACCCTATATCCTCAAATGAAATATTTCCTCCAGAGTACCTCTCATTTTTGGAATGATCTCTTTTCTAGAAGAATGTCTCTGAAAAATCCATCTTCATCACGTGATTAATTAGATCTAACCATACTTTTTTCAGGAGTGTTTGCACTCTAAAAGAGGACAAAGGCTTTGAAGGAATGTCAAATTCCTCCACAAATATAATCACATGTTTCAACATGGGGTTGGCAGTTGGGGGTAGAAAGAACCCTTTTTAGTTTCCCTGAAATCCTACTACCCGAATGCCTATTTTTAAGTTTAACCCAACCCCTATGAATCTCTAAAGCCACTATGTAAGTGTGTCCTCAAGCTTGCCAGGTTGCCCCTTTCCCAATATCTCATTCAGGACAGATTTCCCCCACCCTCACATGCCAGGATCTCCAAGTCAATCAGTTTTAGAGCCTCAAGTAAACATCCTTGCAATTAAGTCTGTTCTAGCTCTAACATACTACAGATCTATAGTACACTGGACATTCGGTAGGCTCTGACTTTCTAATGAAATGCTTCCTTCCATTTCTCTATTAATTTAGTCTAAGACAGGGGTACTAACAATCAAGAGTTAGTAATTTATCTCTCTATGGGCCTAGGATTTCTGTTTCCTTACTAAAGAGACAACTATTCATGAGCATGTAGACCCTGGAGATAATTTATATTGTATTCCTCTTCCCTATATCCAACACTCTGAAAAAGATGAAAATTACTATCCTGAAATTACTTTCTTTATTTTTAATATATGCTCTATGTATTTATCTGTGAAAATGTTGCTTACTGTCCCCTTTCCCCAATAGAATGCAAGTTCTTTGAGGCCAGTTCTATTTTTGTCACTGAATTCCCGATACCTAGAATAGTACTTGGCACACTATAGATATTTAATGTTTGTTGGATTAATGAAAAGGGAAACAGGAAGCCCAATATATGCAGAAGTAGGGGTCAGGATTGTATGATTTAAAGCTAAAAAGGGTCCATTGAGGTAATTTGGCTTCACATTTTACAGATGAGGAAATTGGGGCCCAGGGAGGTGAAGGGGAGTGGTTTGAGGTTACACAGATTGTGAATAGCAGAGCTGAAATTCAAACCCCTCTTATTAACCCAAATCTATCCAATACTACTTCCACTACCCTCTTTTGGTGTTGGCTGTATGTCGTGTTCTCTCAAAAGACTGTAAGTTCTTTGAGGCTAGAGGCTGTTTCATTTTGGTTTCTGTATCCCTTGCACTTAGCTTAGTACCAAGCACAAAAAAGGTGCTTAATAAATTCTTACTGAACTCAATTGACTATACCGGTCAAGATACATTTTTTAATGTTAGACACTTATATTTAGATACATGAATTTTGTTGCTGTAAATACTTTTTAATTTTATGTCATCAATTTATCCATTCTATCATTTATGATTCTCTCTTTTCCTTATTTCATCATGAACTATTCCATATATATATGTAATATATATATACATATACATACATATATATACACATATATGTGTGTGGACTATATATGAGATATAGGAAATGAATTTATTGTAAGTAGTTTTTCATGTACTAAATTATAAGCTCTATGAGGGCAGATTAACATTTATCTTATCTCTATGAGTGTCCAGTAAGGTGTTTGCATGTTCTGTAAGTATGGCTGTAGAAAGAATTAATAATCAAAAAAAAGAATAAATGATGTTATAGACAATGAGAGATAGTTTTAATTACAGAAAAATTTAAAAGATTTTGCTTCCTCCTCTTCCTATATGATTAAAGGTGAAATTAGAGAAAAGGGAAATATTTGCATCAAATATCACCAATAAAATATGATATCTGAGAAACAAATATAAAAGCCATTACCCAATAGATAAGTAGTCAAAATATATGAGCAGGTTTCAAAAGAAGTATTTAAAATAGAAATGGCTACATAAAAACATGCTTCAAATCACTTCTGGTACAAGAAGTGCAAATTAAAATAACTCTTAGATTTCAACTTACACCTTGAAAGTTAAGAAAGATCTCAAACTGTACTATAAAGGTGTAATCTCCAATATGATTTGGTACTAATTAAATATAGGTAGAGTAGTAGATCAGATAGGAACAGAATGCAGAGATGCAAAAGAACCTAGTAGCCTAGTACTTGATAAATTTGAAGACTTTTGCTCTTGGGGTGATGACTTCCTAATAGACAAAAACAAACCAAAAAAACTTCCAAGAAAACTGAAAAGCAGTCCATCAGAAATCAGGTTTAGACTAACACTTCACAAGGTAAACCAAAATAACTTCCAAATGGATGGATACATGACTTAGATATAAAAGGTCACATCATTAACAAATTAGAGGAAGAATGAATAAAGTTGTATGAAGAAGACATACACATATGTAATATCTCATATATAGTCCACACACATATATGTGCATATATATGTATACATATATATGGAATAGTTCATAATGAAATGAGGCAAAGAGAGGATCATAAAAGATAGAATGGAAAAATCAATAAGATAAAATTTAAAAGCATTTGCAGCAACAAAATGTGTCTAAAATTAAAAGGAAAACAGTCAACTGAGAGAAAATCTTTTTGGCAAGTTTCTCAGATACTTTCAATTCCAAAATACGTACAAATTTATAAGAGTAATAACTATTCCTCAAATGATAAACGATCAAAAGATATGAACAGGCAACATTCAAAAGAAGAAATTGAATGTGTAATAGAAAATTTTGAACTAAAAACGTCATTATGAAAAATGCTCAAAATCACAAATAATTAGGAAAATGTATATTGAAGAAACCCTGAGGTCTTGTCTCATACCCATTAGATTAGCAAAGACAAAAAAAATAGAAAACGACAAAATTTGGAGGGACTATGGAAAAAACAGCCACATAAATGCACTGTTGCTATAGCTATGAATTCATTTAGCCATTCTGGAATGGATTATTGAAATACCTCCAATAAGTGTATACCCTAAAGAAATCAAAGAAAGAGAAAAGGGACCCACATGTACACAAATCTTTATAGCATCTCTATTTTTAATAGTAAAGAATTATAAACGAAGGGGGTGCCCATTCATTTGGTAATGGGTAAACAAATTATGGTTTACGAATGTAATAAGATAGTATTATGTCATAAGAAATAACAACGTGGAGCGTTCCAGAGAAATATTGGAAGACATGTATGAAATGATGCTGAATAAAGTGAACAGACTCACGAGAACAATTTATATAATAACAACACTGTAAAAACAACTTTGGGGGGCGGAGCCAAGATGGCCACATGAAAACTGCATCTTACCGGCACTCTCTCACAAGGTCTGTCAGATTCCTATAAAAAAGTGAATTTGAGCAGATTTGAGAGAGTTAGAAAATGCGAGCAGTCTGAGTGGGGCAAATTTCCAAGCCAGGAGAGTCTGAAAGGCCGGAGGAACGAATTGATAGGCTTGGAGAGAGCTTGGCGTGCAGAGCTGCTCTAGACAGCACCAAAGCAGAAGCAGCCGGCTGGGAAACCCACATGGGAGACAAGCTGGGAGAAAACTGGGCGCCTGAAACTGATGGAGATCCCCAAGCCTCCCAACACAGGATGGCAGTCTGTGGAAGCTACAAGAGAACGCCACCAACCATGAGACATCAACTCCTGACACTTGCAGCCCAAAGGTATGAAACTCAGCTTCTTGAACTTCTGGGAGACATAATAACCATGTAAACAGCTCTAATCCCTCCACCCCTCACCCAGAGAATTCCTTGGGGAAAAAAGAACACTGGAACAGAGGAGATAGAAGTGGGGCTTCAGTGGCCGAAGAGTAGAAGTTCCTTAGTCTCAGAGGGGCAGAGCCAGCAGGGGTCAACAGCAGGAGCCCAGATGTACTCTTGCTCCCCCAGGGGAAGTGCCAGACACCTAGCTCAAACCACAAAGAACTGAGACCAATTGCTGAAGAGCAACGGTGCTGAGGAGCAACCCTAGGGAAAGAGACATCAGGGAGCCAGACCCTTCCCCCACACCTGAGGAAACTGAAAGCTATAATTCACAAAGCCAACAACTAGATTCACAATGCCCAGAATAAGAAAGCTGGAACAGAGAGCCCTGAGCTGCAAAAGAAGAAATTTATTATAAAGCCAGGAAAAGGCTAACCAACATGAAGAAGAACACAAAAAATCTGAGGACCATTGATTCTTTTTATGGAGACAGGCATGATCAAAATACTAATTTGGAAGAGGATAGCAATGGCACTATTGCCACATCTGATACCTCAAAAGGTAATGTGAACTGGTCTCCAGCCCAAAAAACATTACTGGAAGAGCTAAAGGAGGATTTTAAAAACCAAATTAGGGAGGTAAAAGAAAAAAATGGGGAAAAAAATCCACTGATGAAATCAAGCCCCTAAAAAATAAGATTGGCGAAATGGCTGCGGAGATTCTGAATCTAAATAGAGAAAATGACACTCTGAGAGGTAAAATAAACCAACTGGAAAAGGAGACTCAAAAGCAAAATGAAGACACGAACTCATTAAAAATTAGAATTGAGCAAGTGGAAGCTAATGAATCTATGAGGCATCAAGAAGTAGTAAAACAAAATGTAAAGAATGAAAATATAGAAAAAAATGTGAAATATCTGATTGGGAAAACAACTGACCTGGAAAATAGTTCCAGGAGAGACAATTTAAGAGTTATTGGTCTACCAGAAATCCATGATTAAAAAAAGAGCCTTGACAGTATCTTCAAAGAAATTATCAAAGACAACTGCCCAGAGGTCCTAGAACCAGAGGACAAAATAGTCATTGAAAGAATTCACCGATCACCCCCTGAAAGAGATCCCAAACTGAAAACACCAAGAAATATTATAACCAAATTTCAGAATTACAAAGTCAAGGAGAAAATACTGCAAGTAGCTAAAAAGAAACAATTCAAATATCATGGAACTACAGTCAGGATCACGCAGGATCTCTCAGCTTCTACGTTAAAAGACAGGAGAAATTGGAATATGATATTCCGAATGGCAAAGGAGCTGGGACTCCAACCATGGATCAACTATCCAGCAAAACTAAGCATAATTTTTCAGGCAAGGAGATGGACATTCAATGAAATAAGGGAATTCTAGACCTTCCTGATGAAAAGGCCAGAACTCAATTGAAAATTTGATTTCCAAATACAAAACTCAAGAGAAACATAAAAAGGTAAACAGGGGGAAAATCCCCACAAACCTTATTATTCAATAAGGGCAAATTGTTTGCATCTTTACATAGGATTATATCATCTTATGTATGTTTCATATACATATATACATATATTTGTCAGTCTTGAGAATAGTACAGCTATTATGACAACTGAAAGGGATACATATAGATTGTGAATGCCTGTATAAAATAACTGATATAAGGATAAAAAACATAATTAAGAGATGTAAAGGGAAGCCTATGAGAGAAGAGGTAAGGAGGTAGTAGAAAAGGGTAAATTACACCAAATGAAGAGGCACAAAAAACGCATTTCAGTAGAGGGAAAGAAAGGAGGGAGAAGAGCAGTATTTGAGCTTTACTGTCATCTGACCTGGTTCAAGAAGGGAATAACACACCCTGATAAGTATAGAAATCTAACTTGTCCTACAGGAAGTAGGAGGGGAAAGGGGGAAAAAGGTAGGGGGTGGTCAGAAGGGAGGGGAGAAGTAACAAGCAGAAAATGGTATGATAAGGGAGGGGAATAAAGAGGGAGGGTAAACTGAGGAAGGCGGCAGTCAAAAGCAAAACTTTGTTGAGGAGGGGAAGGGGAAAGGGACAAATAAAAGCATAAACAGGGGGAAATAGGATGGAGAAAAAAGACACAGATAGAAATCATAACTGTGAACGTGAATGGGATGAACTCTCCCATAAAATGGAAGCAGATAGCAGAATGGATTAAAAACCATAATCCTACAATATGCTGTTTACAAGAAAGACATTTGAAACAGGGGGATACACACAGGGTAAAGGTAAAAGGCTGGA
>CM053626.1:131079370-131097238 GCA_028646595.1 Phalanger gymnotis | reverse complement strand
TTGGAGTGGGGGGGGGGAGGAAATGGGGAGAAAATTTGTAATTCAAACGCCTGTGAAAATCAATGCTGAAAACCAAACATGTCAAAAATAAATTTAAAAAAAAAAGTCTAAAAAAAAAAAGAATATCTGTTTCATATTTTTATGAAGATATTTAATTTGTAAATTTGTTTGGTCTTTTATAGTCCTTTTGCTCAATACTTCATAACCTTTTTTTCATTTTGCAATAATTTTGTACTTCTCTCATTCTCTTTTGTTAAAATCCCATTTCTTAGCCTCACACAGTTTATGCAGATTTATATTCTTCTCTTGTTTCTCATTTAATGTGTTTTCCTTTATTTCTCTTTTCAGTGTTCAACCCCCCCCGCCAATTCAGCAATCTCACTACTGGATATATACTCCAAGAATGTTTGAGAAAAAAAGAAAAACATCACTTGTACCAAAATATTAATAGCAATGCAGTTTTTCTATAGAAAAAAAGAGGAGTATTCATCAGTTGGGGGATTGGATTATGGAATATCAATGTCGATGTTGAGTATTTTTTTTACCATAAGAAACAAATGTAAAGGATTCAGAGAAATATGGGAAGAGTGGTACAGTGTGAAGAAAACAGAAATGAACACAAATGATAAATATAATCTTTGTTCAAAAGCACACATTAAGCATAACATATTAATATCAATTGAACATACTTCTTTAATCTCCCCAGAGAGGTGGGAAATGGTGGCAACAATATGTTGCTTTCAAACGTAGTCCCAAATCAGAACGGTTTTGCTTAAATCATTTTTTACTATTCTATAAGAGAAATTTTATCAAGGGGTAGCAACACATTAGGAAGTAACAAAACTGAAAATTACCCAGTACTAAAAACTATTTGAGTTTGTAATCTAAAATGAAATAAACAACTAGATACAAAACACAGTGGTAACAACAACTTATTTAACTTTATTTGAATACTAGAATGTGATTTCATAAATCTGGTTGCTATTTTGAGTTGACAAATTAAAAATAACCTTTAGAATTTCTGATTTTGAAAACGTTTGTTTATGTTGTATTATAAATCACAGAATCTAAATGTCCAAGTGTACTTCAGGAACCACCTAGTCCAGGGGTGAGAACTTGAAGCCTCAAGGCCATGTGTGGCCCTCTAGATCCTCAAGTGCAGCCCTTTGACTGAATCTAAACATCACAGAACAAATCCCTTTAATAAAAGAACTTATTCTGTGAAACTTGGACTCAGTGAAAAAGTCTCACCCAAGGACCCAAAAGCCACATGTGGTGCGAGGCTGCAGGTTCCCTACCTTTGAATTCTAGTCCAACATATGAATTAATGGGAAGTCCCAATACCATATTCCCATCAAGAGATTATATGCAATCTGATATCAGAAAACACGTTTTCTTCCAAAACCCTCAATTTTGGAAGGTTTTGCTTTTGTTTTTTACATCAAGTTGAAATTTGATCTTTTGGACCTTCGCCCATTTTTCATAGTTTTGTTCTCTGGGGCAACAAGAAATAGATGAGGAGAGGCATAATGTTCAGGACTTGTGAGGTTATATAGTCTTGAAGTACCCTGCCCTGGGTAGATCAAAAATGGATTACTGTATTTAGTTAAGAAGAACATAAAAAAGTTGGAGATCATCGAGAGAAAGACAGCCATGATAGTAAAGGACTTCATCATCCTGTCATGTAAGGACATTTTAAAGTAATCTGATTACCTTTGGTTAGGTATTCTTGATCTTTCTATAGTGTGACATTTTTGACTACTCATTCCTCTAAGTTTTCCTGACACTTCTTTCTCCTACTTCTTCTACCTACTTGTTCTTAGAGTTCTTTACAGGATAATTATCCTGGCCCCAACCCCTATGTTTAAGTATGCCCAAAGGGTCTTTCTTAGTCTCTTTTCTCTAGCAAAGTTATTTCCCTTGACAATCTCATTAGATCCCATGGATTCAACTATTACTTCATGTAGACATTTCCAGATTTATATATCAAAGCCCATACATATATTCTTCAAATATCCTAACTCCAAAATCAGATCAATTGCCTGCCTGACAAATATATCTTATAATGATCAAAGAAAAGGTAGAACTGAGAACAATGTGAAGCAATCACAAAGAGGTAAAATTAAGCTTTATGCAAAGAAAATCTAGTTAAAAGATGAAAAGGGAATGGGCTACCTTGTGAATGTAGTGGGTTCTCCTTTACTGGATGTCTTCAAGCAAATATTAGCCAACCACTTGTTTGGTATGCTATAAAGAGGACTCTTAGCCATTTATAGGTTGGACTACATGACCACTGAGGTCCCTTTTGGCTCAGAAACCGTAATTCTATCATCTACTCGTTTATGTAAGAATCAACCATTAAGAGAGGTAGCAAGGTCTAGTGGACAATATATTCAAATTCAAATAACTGTTTCTACTTTTGCGTCTAGAACTTATTAGTTGGGTGAATTGGCATCATCCATTAATGCATCAGGACCTTGATTTCCTTATCTGAAAAATGGAAATAATCATACCTACTTTGTATACCTTGCGTGGCTATTGTAAGGACCAACTGGGATGTGTTTGAGAAATCACATTGTAGGCTATAAAGCACAATATGATTTGAGGCAATATGAAGCATTGTTCTTTTATTCAACACAACTCACATCAATTTTTTTGTTAAAAGTACGATTTTACTGAAAATTGGAAGATTAAATGGTCCATTGAGACATGGTTTCTCACATTTACTCCTTGTAATCATTGTTAAATAGACTGATCTGAATGAAAGATGAAAATTGCATTAATCAACCGTATAGAACAAATTCTGTTGAAACTGAGAATATGAATTTTATGGCTAACAAAAATTTCAATTTTGGGGAAAAAAATCTCACATCATCTTCCTTCCCTTCATGTAACAGCCACACTGAATTATTCATTTTTGTCTAAAAAAATTTCATTTTTTCAGACTGTGCCTTTGCTTATAGTCTTCCTTGGCCTTTACAAGGTTTTCTCTCCTATCCACCTTTAAAAAATATTCTGAGCTTCACAAATACATAAAAGTGAAGATTTTTATATATGAAGTAGAACAGAAAAAGAGGAGTACATGGATATTTATTACATGAAGCATATTTTAAAAGAAATCTATGTGTATACGTATCTAGCTATATATCTGTCTTTCAACAAGTTACTTTCAAAGATAGCCTTCTCATCTGTGTTTGCTTCTCCTTTCTGCCTTTTGACACCGTGCCTATTATTCATGATCCAGATAGTATTCCAGCGGCTTGATGAAGCCTTCCTTCGCTGATCTCTCCAGCTGGAAGATGGTTCTTCCTCATCTAATGTGATAGACATTTATATCTCTTTTATGCACTTATAATTTTTTAATTTACATTTTATTTATCTGTATTTATATATGTTCTCTTATCCTACTAGGATGTAAACTCCTTTAAGTTAGGAACATTGTCTCTTTTTTTTAATCTCCATATGTATGCTAATGCTCAGCATGGTGCTTTTTAGGTGCTAAATAAGTGTTTGCTGAACAAACCTATGAACCAACATCTTCCATCTTCTTCCTCAGCAAACCTGTCACAATGAACAAAATTAACTAGTTTGAGGAACAAAAGTAATAAAGTATATAAAGCCCTTTGCTGAATTTTAAAGCTTTATGTGAACATTAGCAATTACCCCCATTGTTCACCATGTTATGGGAATGCTAATAGGAAAAAGTAAAGTGGGCCAAAAGCAAAGCCTCAGAGGGACACTGAGGAGACATAAGGAAACTGGTTAATCTATTAACCAGATAATCTGCTCCTGAATAGCTGAGTTGGCTAATCTCTTCCTAAGTTAATTGTTTCATGAAGAAATATTTTGTCTGCAATGATAGTAGCTCTCTTTCAACACAAAAGGGTAGCTTGATTTTCTGCACTTAACACAAATCACTAAGGGAAAAGCATCTCATCAAATGGCTTCTCCAATTTTAATCAATTGCTTATTATTTTCCCCCCATACCGACTTATTTCCTTGATTTCTGCCATGTGAAATAATCACAAAGTCCTCAATGAGTGTAACATGGCAAGGACAGAAGAAATGTTGTTGACCCTGGAAAAGAATTCTGAAGTATCTGTTACCACAGATACTGGACACAAGCCCCACACTGACAGCATGTAAAGTTAGCAACCTGTTTGGGGCAAAGAAGAATGGCTCACCACAATCTACTGATGTGGTTGCAATCAAGATATGTCTCATTTAACCAAGTTTAATACCTCCTACTTTGTATTTCCAGTACTAATAGGATGCTAATCACTTCCTCAAATCACAAATTAGGCTTCCTAGTCTTTTCCCAAGATTGTTTCTCTTGCTTCAGACCTTCAATCTTTCTTGATACTGATCAGACCAATGTTTGGGCACGATAATGGCCAAATTGGTCTTTGTCTTTAACAGGGGACTTGCACAGTATATACATATATGTGTATATGTGTGTATGCATGTGTATATACACTCATATATACACATACATATTATTTATAATTCATTTAAATAAATTTATTAATTTAAAATTTAAATGAAAATAAAATTCACTTAAAGTTTAAATTTATTTAATTCATAAATATATATTAATGCATATTTATTTATATATGTATATATATATGTGTGCGTGTGTGTACATGTATGAATATATACACATACACCCGTCCTGGATCACTGCCTTGTCATGGCAGAAGGGTTTGTATAGCTTAATGAAACTATGAGCAATGTCATGTAGGGTTACCAAAGATGGACAAGTTATAAGTGGAGAGCTCTGACAAAAGGTGATCCACTGGAAAAGTAAATGGCCAACTACTCCAGTATCTTTGCCAAGAATACCCCATGAACAATATTAAAATGCTAAAAGATATGACTTCAGAAAATGAACCTCTCAGGTTTGAAGGGCTTAGTATTATATGGTCCATGGGGTCACGAAGAGTCAGATATGACCAAACAATAGGTATGTGTGTATGTGTGTGAATGTGTGTCTGTGTATGTGTACACACACATTGTATTAGCTATTTTATGTCTCTCAGTTTTATAACATCCCCAAATCTAATAAGCATAATTTTTTTGTTTCTATCCAAGACTGGCAAAATGGTTAAAATGCAAAGATCAAGCACAGATTCTTTGGCTATTCCCCTGGAGACCTACAACCAGTATGACAACAAATGATTAATATCTATTCTTTGAGTCCAGTTTTGAATCCATCTGACTGCCCTGTTATTTAATCTATATTTCTCCATCTTCTCTATAGGAATTCTGTAAGATAGTTTATCAAAAAGTTTTTTAAGAATCTATATAAACTATATCCAAAAGATTATCTACCAGTTTAGTAATTCTATCAAAAAAGGAAATGAAGGTAGCCTAGTATGGCCTGTGGTAGCTAAAAAAAGATAACATGATCTCGGACTTCAATAAGTGGGGCATAGATTCTAATAATCATTGAGAGGCAATAGCCCCACTGTATTCTGTCTTTATCAGACTTAATTTGGAACATTGTTTTCAGTTCTAGGAATCACAGTATAAGCAGGGCAATGATAAGCTAGTGGTCAGAAAAGGGAAATCAAGGTAGCATCTCTAGTCCATGACATATGAAGATCATTTGAAGGAATTAAGTATGTTTAGCATAGAGAAGAGAAGCCTGAGACTCAAGGAGGACATGATCATTGTCTTTAAGTGTTTGAAGGACGTATGGAGGATGAATTTATATTTTTTCTGTTTAGATAAACTGGACAGAACCAGGAGCAATGGATGGAAGACATGGGAGGTGGCAAAGAACTGGAAATTGTGAAGATGCCTATCAACTGGGGAATGGCTGAACAAGTTGTAGTATATGATTGTGATGGAATACTATGATGAGCTTGACGATCTTAAAAAAAAAACATGGAGACACTTGCATGAAATAATGGAGAAGCGATCATAACTAAGAGAACACTGTACGTAATAACAGTAACATTGTTTTAAAAACAACTTTGAGCGAATAAGTAATTTTGACTATACATACCCAAATTAACATAAAGAACATATGAAAATGCTCTCTGCATCCAGAAAAAGAACTGATAAATAGAAGCATGTGTAGAATAATTTACATATATATTTACATATACATATATACACTTACATATGTGTATACTCTTAAGCTCGTAGATTGGACCACAATAGGTCTCTGCCCAAGCTCCACTTATTAGCTGTATTTTGGGCCCTCCTGGCTTAGAGTGGATGTCAATAGTAACTGTTTCTCTTTGGAACAGCAGCTCTGAGAGTCTTCCCCTCACGGCTTGATTTTTTTCCTTTTTTTCTAATCAAAGGGGCCATCCCTTGACTCACTTCTTAAAGAGGCCTATTCACTGAATGGACGTTACCTCACTCTAAGTGAATACATGAAAAGGCCTTAGCCTAAAAGGGCCAGGGTCTCCCATTGCATCCTGGGTCATCTCCAGTCATCCTGATTAATATCTGGTCACTGGACCCAGATGACTCTGGAGGAGGAAGTGAGGCTGGTGACCTTGCACAGCCCTCCCTCACTCAAATCAAAGTCAATTACAAATCATGTCATCATTTCCCTGATGTCATGGTCCTCTTTGAAAAAGAAGTACAAACACAGCACACACAGACACACATACTTGTGTCTAATGGTAACCATCTCTAGAGTTGAAGTGGGGAGGGAAGAAAAAAGGGAAAAAAAGAAATTTATATGATAACTTTGCTATATATTTAAAAGGAATAGCAAGTTTTACATAATAGATTCACAGTTTCATAACAATCATCTTTTTATTATACAATGTTATGGACATGCTTGTTTTATTCCATAAATTAAAAATAACAAATAAAAAAAATTAAAGATACAAAGTGATAAATGTGGTCTTGGTAGAAGAAAAAAGAAAATTTCCTAGTAATTAGAACTATCTAAAAGTAGACTAAAATACTTTGAGAATGATGGATTACTCCTCCCTTGAGGTCTTTTAGGAGAAAGTGAATGACCACTTGCTGATCATGAAATAGCTGGGATTTCTTTGATGTACATATTGATCTAGTGGAGACTGAGGTCCTCGCAACTCTCAAATTCTTTCATTCTGTATTTGGCCCTAATTTCACTTCACTAACTACTTACTGTATATTTCTAACTGGATATCTTCCAGATATTTCAAAGTCAATATGGCCAAAACAAAAATCATACTATTGCCCATAAAAGCGCCTGACAGCCTATCAATACATCAAAACTTCTTCCGAATTTCCCTATTTTTAGGTCACCCCCATTAGAATGGAATCCCCTGAAGAGTAGGGGTTGAATAATCTGTGGTTTGCATTTGTATCCATGGTGGATAGCACAGTTCCTGGCACACAGTAGATGCTCAATAAATATGTATTGACTGATTCTTAATTATAAAATAAGGCTGAATTTACTTATCCGTGGAAGGGCTTCATTCACTTTTCTGAAAATGTCATCTTTATCAATTTAATCCCCCTAAATGATAGGATGTACAATTTACAAGCAAAATGCAGGCATATTATAGCAGTGGAGTCTAGGATCTTAGACCTTTAATCATTAATCTTGATTACATCTCCTCAGACTCCCACTCCATCCAAAAATTTTGACAAGATTTTTTTTTCTTTCTTGAATACCTAAAACTTTTAGAGGAAGTGTTTGAACTGGAAACATTCCTTAAACATATTTGGCTACAAAATGTTTTGGGCCTTGAAGTATGTTTGTGAAATTTATAAGTTCTGGGTGGAAGGAGATAGGTGTGGTAAGCTGCGATATATGGAACACTCATGGAATAAAAAAGGTTCAGAGAATTTCTGGAGCAAACTGGAGATAAAAAAACTTCTTTATGAAAATTGCTATATATACAAAGTACTATTGATATGTAATTTCTTTTTAATATAAATTTAATATATAATTTCATATTTAGTCTTTTATAAGGAAATATATTTCTGGCATAGAATTTTTCTCACAGTATCCATATCCAGGTCATGTGAAGCAATAGAGCTCCAGAAAATATTTTTGAAAACATTGTGCAGCTATCTTTATACACTCAGCTCCCCAAACTCTGGTAACCTTAATTGTAATGACAAGGGGTAGTTGAGAGATATAGTGCCAATTTTGTTCCTGCTTCCATATATGTGGGCTGTTATAATAACTTTTGCCAGAAATCTAAGTCCACAGATTCGTAGAACTTCCCTTAGCCTCACAGGATTTTAAGAACATATCTTCAGAGGTGGAAAGGACTTAGAGGTTATCAAATATACCCTCCAATTTTTAGTACTACTACTATTACTGCTAATACTACTACTACTGATGATGATGATGGTGATGATAAGAAAGAGGGAGGAGGAGAAGAAGGAGAAGTAAGAAGAGAAGAAGGAAGAAGGAAGAAGGAAGAAGAGAAGAAAAAGAAAACAAAGGAGGAGGAAGAGAAGGACAAAAAGAATTTATATAAGGTTGAAGGTTTGTTACATTCTTTATATATGTTAATTTATTTGATCTTTACAACAGCCCTCTGAAGCAGGTATTATCATTATTTTCCTTTTACAGTTGAAAAAACACAGAGAGGTTAAGTGAATTTCCTAGGGTCATAGGGCTAATAAGTGTCTAAGGCTGAATTTGAACTCAAGTCTTTCTTTCTCCAAGTTCCTCATTCTTTCCTCTGTACCATCTAGCTGCCTCAATACAAGGGAGCTGAGGTAGAGGGAAGTTGAGTAATTTGCCAAGATCACATGCCTATTAAGTTGCATAAGTGCAATTTGGTACCAGTTTTGACTCCAAATGCACTATGTTGCATCCATTTAACTTAGTGAGAGTAGATGTAGCATGCACAAACACAGGCACAAACAATCAACAAAGACAAGTATGATTATCAAATGAGATAATGTATATTAAGAATTTATGTATCTACAAAGTACTTGGTATTTTTCTTGCCACCCTAAAGACTTATGGACCTCAAGGAAATTCGACTGGTTCTTAAAGTCTCTGAGAATTTCAATTTAAATAAAAACTATACCATACAATACCACAACAATAAATATTACATATAGAGATTCTATACTACTAGAGTCCTGCAGAAATCAATATGTGTTTGAGGGCAAAACAAAAACAAAATATTTCTTACTCTGCCTGAACCATTTTGGGAAATATTGTGGATATATTCTTTTAAAGCATATGGTATATATAAATAACTTAAGTTGAAACTATACCTTCGAATGGATGAAAAGTTAAAGGAAATGCTTTCCAAAAGGCCACTATAAATGTACATTTTAACAAGTGAAAGGGATAATGCAAAAGCAATTGGTTGGTTTCCACCCATCCCTCCCCTTCATCCTTTCTTTTTTTCTTAAAGTTAAAATAAAAATTGGTGTGAGAAGGTTACAACACAGGACCATAAGGCCCAGGACTGGAAAAGATGCCCCCAACAAACCATTGATGACTCCTACCACAACTTCTAAGATCTAAAATCTGTTGATTTTCGATTTTTCTTCTCTTTCTCATCTCAGTTTGTCCATTCACCTCCAGTTAATGGTCTTCAAGTCTGTTCTTTTCCTCTTAACTATATGGCCAGAAAAGTGAGACTGGATCTATTTAAATGAGGTAGGGAAATGTGTTTTCTTACATTCTGGATAATTTACCTTAAAAAAATTACACCCCAGGATGACATTAAAAGCAAGAATTGTTTTACATCTCAGAGAAGGATGTGAGAAATGATGTGTTCTGTATAATTGGTTCTAAATTGTCCCTTAGCTGACAAGTTTTTTTTTAATGTTTCATATATTAACATGAATATATCCAGAACCAGCCTGGGGTGGGGGAGGGGAAGACTAAACAATTATCACATTTTATTTAAGCACAAACCATGCCTTTTTTTAGTGATTCCATTTCAAGGTGGCCTAACATTGCCTAAATAAAGAAAATATGAATATGCACCAAAGAAACTGCTAACAATGCCACATTCACCCTTTCTGCCTCTCAAACCTTAAATTAAAAGCTTTCCAGGGAGACTTTAAAATCATTTCGCTATATGCAGGTTCGATGTTAAGGGGTTTAACTGTCATTATATTTTCTGCGTACTGGACCTTACATATTAATATTCAGGCCAGGAACAGTTTAAAATTGCAGAGAACAAGAACATTCACCAATAGCTCAGTGGGAGGTTGAGCGTAAATAGCTGCCAATCACCAGAAATGGGCCATTGTAAGCCCCGACAGGCCTAACAACGCCCTAATGGAGTCCCAATCACTCCAGTAGCTCTGTTAGGCTTTGAGCAAATGCGAGTGGAGGGAGGGGGGAGAAGCCATGGCCCCAGAGCAAGCAGAGAGCAGGGAAAGGTGGAATTCCTCAGGACCCAGCAATGAAATAGGCCTGAAGGAAGGAAAGGAACCAAGTAGCAAAGAATCTGCCCGCAGTCCAATAGTCTTATGTTACCAGGCTGAGCCAGGGAGGGTGAAAGAAATGAAAAAGATGGACTTCCATACCTGGAGGGAAGAGTTTCCAACGGGCCATGATAGACAAATGAAGAGGTATCACCTCCACACAAGGCTGCCAAATTAATATTCCAGATGCGGATGTCATGCCCCTGCTCAAAAATCTTCCCTCTGGTTCCCAGTGGCTTCCCAGGGTAAAACACAAACTTTTTGACATAGCAATTAAACCTCCATGATTTGATTCCAACCTACTTTTCCAGACATCTTTCATCTAACTCTCCTACAGTCAGTCTACATTCCAGCTAAACTCCATTTCCTTTGGATTTCAAGTCCAATGTTCTTTCTGCTACAATCAGCTACTAAGTTGCTTATATGTCCAGAGGTAATGATATATACATACAAAATTAATGAACAAACATTTATTAAGCACCTGTCATAGGTTAGGCATTAGGCATACAAAGATACAAATTAAATAGTTTCTGACTGGCCTTTACACATTTGATCAGGAGAAATTACATATAATGTGAAATGATACAATTCAATTCACTACAATACAATGCAATTTAATGCATGTTGGGACCAAGAAGTGTTTAACTGCTACAGTTTGTGTCATAATATTTGTTCTTTCTAGCTCTGTACATTTTGTTTTCAATTTGGTTATAAGGTTGTAGTTTTGCTTCTTAAAATTTTGAAACTACAGATGGTAGTCTTCCTAATTCTGAACAAGAAAATGAATTAGTATTGCCTGCTATAGAATTATGCATGAATACACATATAATATGTGCGTGTGTACTACTAAGCAAGGTTTTATTAGCATCTTAATGTACAAGAGTTTACTCCCCATTCCTCTATGGAATCTGAGTTAGCATTTCATGTGTAGAATTCTTAGGGAGTGAAAAATATAAGAATCTCTAAAAATTTGGGATTCCTCACTTGAGAGATTAATTATTTTGGCACTTGCTGGATGTTGGACATGAACTATGGAAGCATTAATTGTTCATTATTTTTTTCTTTTAATTCTAAAATCATAATAACTACACAGATAAAGTGTCCATACAGTCACATAACACATGGCATTATAGGTAAGACTCTCCACATTTCACATTAGCTAAACTCAGGTAAATAGAATTCTAGTCCCATACTCTTATCATTCTCAAGCAATTGTTCAACAGTAGCAAAGCATAGATTTGTGAGCAGTGGTAGTAGCTCATACATTGCTCTCCAATCATCAACCATCTAGAATCTATCTAAAAAGAGAAACGAGTCTTCTCTTATTCAAAAAGAGAAAACTGGGAAGCCATCACTGGAGTTGCCATACAACCTCAGTCTGGGGAACTCCATACTATCGATCCAATTTGGATACAGATTTAAAAACCTACAGCATATCATTTTCATTTCTGGGTTTGTAGAAACAAAATGAAACATTTTTAAAGCTTTTTTGGATGTAGATCTTATGTATGGGTTTTCTTTTCCCCTCCCAAGTAAAGATGGTTTGGTTACTATAGCTATTCACTTGGACAGGCAATTGCCCCAAAATGAAGAAATTTAAATGAGTAGTAGAAATGAGTGGTCTCTTCATTTTAAAATTCCATAAATTCCTTGAGCCCTCATTCTTTTCCCTCCAGTGAGTAGCTCTAATATATTTTGATTTTTTAAGGTGATAACAATACTTATATTATATGAGCCAGGAATCCTACAGCATGCTAGGCATATACATCAGGTATGTCA
This sequence comes from Phalanger gymnotis, assembly GCA_028646595.1. Classification (NCBI taxonomy): domain Eukaryota; kingdom Metazoa; phylum Chordata; class Mammalia; order Diprotodontia; family Phalangeridae; genus Phalanger; species Phalanger gymnotis. Next base: position 131,085,088 of record CM053626.1, on the reverse strand, counting down.
AAAGCAGACAGGTCCCATGTATACCAAAATATTCTAGAAACAAAGTAAATGTCCATTGATTAGGAAATACCTAAACACATCATAGTACATAAATTCAATGGAATATTAATGCCCCATAAGAAATTATGAATATGAAGAATTCAAAGAAATTTGGTAAGATTTGAATGAACTGATCCAGAGTAAATAAAATAAGAAGTAGGGTAAATATATGCAATGGCTACATTGGGATATATGGAGTGAACAAGAAGAGAAAATTGAGCACTATATAAATAATAATGACTAGGCTTGGATGAAGAGAAGAGAAAGAAAAGAAAATTGATTTCTCTCCTTTCTTTGTAGAGGTGGGGGACTATTGACTCAGATCATCGCACACTTTTTTTTTTTAATCTTAGGTGGTACTTTCCTTAGTTACGCTGAAGTCCCTTGTTTCCTTTATTCTATTCTTTGTTAAAAGAGACGAGTGACTTGTTAGACAGGTGGGGGAAAGAGGGATATGTTTTATTGGAATACAGTATATGCAAATCACTGTGCTCAATTTTGGAAGAGATGTGAAGTCCAGGCAGTACACAGTTCTTGTTCTCTAGGAGCTTAAAATCTAGTAGGAGGATATGATACATAGAGTTCTATATTTCAATACTTCAAAGATATGTGATTTTATTAGTGTGGGCAATCTCTCCACTTGTGTGAATTGTGATTCCTCCTAATTTTAATCCCTTTCCATTTTAAAAAATACTCTGAGTTACTGTGTTGCTTTTTTCAATTACCATGTGGTAGTTAAACCTCTGAAAACAAACATATCTGAATTTAGCTAGTATAATCCTTAGACTAAAGACACACAGATTGTTGTTCCTCATGCCCAAAGTCGAAAAGTTAATGGTTAGTTCTTTAGAGTTTCTTCTGCCTCTTAGAATCCATGCTCTAGGCTATTCATTATTTTGCTTAATGGAAGATGAGCGAAGCGCTGTTCTATCCTTTGAAGATTTTGACCTCAACAACTCAAATGGGAGTTGAGATCTGTAGCCAATAAAAGAGTAGCCACATGGATTCTTAGAGGGTTGAAATAAGAAGTCCTTGCCTTCTAAGAGCTTAATTATCTCTGAGAAGACATGATATACACACATGAAACAAATGTTATAGGAATCTGACAACAGACTGGCATCTTGAGATATATAGTTCAGAGCAATAAGCATTCCCTTCTAAACCTTAATTGCAATTCAAGGTGATCATGAACTTTGATATAGAAAGTGGACTTGGGGTAGGGAGAGGTTCGTTTAAGAAAAGGTGGACATGAGTTCTTAAAGAGGTGTTTGTGTGTGTGTGTGTGTGTGTGTGTGTGTGTGTATTTCCCTCAAGAAAAACTGAGTAGAAGTAGTTAGGGACTTTGAGAGCTCAGTACTTGTAGAGAGAGATAGTGTCCTTAGCCCCATCCAAGATTTATTAATCTGAGCCTGAAAAAATTAGCGATATGTAGAGGCAATAAGTAGAAAGATCCTAAAGAGAAAAAGTGAAAGGAAGACTGAGATGGGCAGAAAAGGATTAAGGAGATCCTTCAGTCCTCTGCAGGCTGCTAAAAGGAAAATTAAATTTCAAGCTATGGATTGTATTGACCTCTTCAAGGAGGGAAGTTCCCCCCCCCCCAGAAAAGGTCTTCTCTTTCCTCAGTTTCTCCTCTCCATGCCTGCCTAGTAACAGACACTGTAATATATATTGCCTACTCCTTTGGCATAAATGTTTAATGTATCCTGATTTTAGTCTCAAGCATAAAAAGGTTGGAGATTAGCTAAAGACAAACACATTTCAGTTAGGGCAAAAAGACAAGCTGAGGCTTGTATTAGGGATTTCTTTTAACTGGGGGCTCTGAGCTATTGTAATTTAACTACTAACTTTTCACCTGATAGAAACCTTTATATTGTCTCCAGGCATAAACAGTAACTAATTGTTAGTAGAATATAAATGATTAAATCTCCATAGATAAAAGGGAGGAGATAGGAAAGGCCTGGAAAGTATTCAGCTTTGCTCCTTTATAGTAGGCAGAATGGAGAAGGCAGCTCAGGTACTTCCTGGTCAACTCAACCTTCTATAGCAATACTCACCTGTGCAGCACAGACAACAATAAAAAGACAGTATAAGATTAGTTTCCAATGTGAACATTCCAGATAATGAGATTAGAAACTCAGAGAAAAAAAGGTAGACAAAAACATCAGGGAATCCCTCATAAATTTGCAAGTCACCATTACAGTGGTTTAATCATTTAGTAGTATCCTTGCCACCCCTGTGCTCAATTACCTACACCCCAATAAATGCCTCTATTTAACATGTAGTGTTCATATAAAATATTCTAATATTCTAATCATTAGGGGAAAGGGAATGAATTTATGCATTTCCATGGATATTTTCTCTTTAAAAAAAAGCCTTTTAAAAAGTATGAACTTAACAAGCATTAACAAACCCATATCTATATACAAAGATCAGGAAACAGCATGGTATAAAAACCGTAAACTGTTACATATGATTTTATAAAGACTGATTAAATTGAATGAGGAGTAACACATTGTTCTATTTGTTTTCCTTTCTAAGCTTCTTTTTGTTTTCTCCAATGCTTTTTGGGAAAGGTTTCACTTATGATCTTTTTTTCTTGTCTGTATGTTTATTACTGCTCACTATGACCCATATGGAGTGAAATGAGCAAAAAGACAACAATGTAGAAAATGACCACAATATTATAATAATGTGAGCAAACAACTTTGAATGTCCTCAGTAGATCATTTCTGTGTCATAGAAGTAATCCTGACAAAGGCACGCGCGTGTGTGTTTATGTTCAGGTATGTGCGTGTGTGTATTCATGTGTGTGCGTGTGTGTGCATATGTGTGTATATTCATGTGTGCCTGTGTGTTTGCAGGTGTGTGCATGCATGTGCGTGTGTGTATGCATGTGTATATTTGTGTATGCCTGTGCGTGTGCAGGCATGTGTGTGTGTGCATATGTGTGTATTCATGTGTGCCTGTGTGTTTGCAGGTACGTGTGTGCGTGTGTGTGTGTGTACACTACTGGCTTAACAAAAACAATTTTAATATGAAGTGGCTCCCACAGGGGCAGAGGAAGCACATTTGCAGTGCTTGGAGATTTTGTGGATTGTTTTCCTGGTTGCTGAAAGTTGAGTTGTACTTTGGATGTTTGGTGAACTGCCAGCTGGCAGATATAATAGACATCTCTCTGTTCCTTCCTCCTTTTTTCAGTAATGTGTACAGCTACTGTAGCTAGATTAATTAGCAAGTATCTGATAATATGAGAGGCGATAAATATACTTCTCGTTTCTGAGGTGTCACATGCGTGTTAAGTTGTTTCATTATATCCCAGAGAAAGCTAGGATGATACAACAGAGCATTGTTATTGTTTAAATACCAGAATAGAAGAGAGAAAGAGCTGGAGAAACCTTTCAGGCACCTTGGAGACTTAATATTGCAGCCTGGTGTAGATCAAGTTCTCTACTTTATTGTTTGGTTTTCACTTGTTGATGGCAATCGATGTTGGGAAATCTGTTTTCTGGGATAGGACAAGTACGGGCATGACCTATTCTGTGTTGATTCTGACTCCAATTCCTATAACAACTGGTTCCTCCCCGTCTCCTCCGTTTCCCTCCACCTGCATCGCTACCCAGAATAGAATCTTTGGCTTTGTTTATACCCAATGAACACTTTGAATTTACCCCTGCATGAAATTTTGCTTATTTACTTCAGTGACACATTAGGAGATTTGGAGAGAGTACTTGTTTATTCAAACAAATTCTCTTCCTCTATTGAATACCTCATTCTACATATTTATTAACGCAACTATTGTCATTTTGTGTTATTCCCATGGGGTCAACAAGAGCCATCTTTTTCCTCATAGGAAACATTCTTCTGTGGGGTAGGTGATGCAACTATTCTTATGTCCATTTTATTGATTAAAAAACTGAGGTCCAGAGAGGCCAAATACTTTGTTCAAGATAAATGGTTTCTATTACTTTGCTATCTCCTACGGTGCCAACATAATTATAAGCATATAATGTTGTTGCTATTGCTGTTTTTGCTGTTGTCCAGTTGTTTCAGTCATTTCTGACTTTTCATGACTGCATTTGGGGTTTTCTTGGCAAAGATACTGGGGTGGTTTGCCATGTCCTTTTCCAGCTCATTTTACAGATGAGGAAACTAAGGCAAACAGGTTTATATGATTTGCCCAGGGTCATACAGCGATTAGTGTCTGAGGCCAGATTTTGAACTTGTCTTCCTGACTCCAGGCCCAACACTCTATCTACTGCCCGACATATAATCATCATTCAATAATTAAATAATTGAATTGTAACTGACATGTTAAAAAAAACCCTACCATTTGCTTTCCATTTACCCCCTTTCTGTCACTGCAAATATACCTAAATTAAATTGGTAAGCATTACTTCAAGATGGAAAAGACTATTTTCTCACAAACACTCCATTGTTTAGAGGGGGGGGGAGGGAGAGGGAGAGAGATACACAGAGACACAGAGAGAGATCTAGGTATTTGATTATTGCAGTTAATAGAGATTGGGTAATTTCATGGTGCATGTCCCACAGCATAACTTCATAGGCAAATCCAGTTAGATATGGATGGGGAAACACAATATATCCCCTTATAGAAAGAAAACATGTATCATTTTATTTCCATCTTGCCTAATGCTAATGTGAAATAGCCAGATGCCTAGTAAGACTATTTTTTTCTGCCCATTTTCTTGCATTCAACTGAGCAGCATGGTTTTATCATATGTCATCTGTATGCCTTTAATTGCATTTAAACTCGATTGCTGGACTCCTGCTTCTCATGCCCTATAGCACAAAAGCAAAGAGATCCATTCTAGGAGTGGCATAGTGAACAATTTTGTGTCTCTGTTTATCTCTGTTTCTCTCTTCCCTAGACCTGTGATTTTATCCTTCTAGGGACTGCCACCCCTCCTCATCACTGAATTAGATCAGCATGGTCATACAGCCAGTATGTGTCAGAGGACCTGCCCAGTGTCACACAGAGAGTCAGGACTTGAACCCAGTTCTTTCTGACCCCAAGACTTCCCTCCATTCACTATGATACATTACTTCTCAGTAGTCTCATTAAAAAAATATTGTGAAGTATTTTCATTTACCCCATAGATGGGAAGAATCAATGTGACCACTAGATATATTTCCTTGTAATGCTCATCCCTCTTCAGGGAGTACAAAAATCTCCCTAGGGATCTCTTACAAGTTAAAACCCCAACATTATTTTGCCATTACATCTGGAGCAAGTCCATTCTGTGTATGAAGTACAAACCACACTTATTTCCTAGGGCTGCTGTGAAGATGAGTGCAGTGAATGCTCTACTGTGAAGAGCTGGGAGGCTGAGGGAGGAAAACCCGCACTCTAAGTGCAAATTATTATTATCATTCCCAGATGTATAGTTCAAAACTATAACTTCAGAGCACAGCTTTTACACTTCAACATAAAGCATTGCTTTGTCCTTGGACAAAATTATGTGATTTCTATAAATTGGTGGATTACATACCTTGTAAGTGTCAGGGAAAGCAATTTTTTTTTAAATTTTTATTTAATAAGTTTAGTTTTCAGCATTGATTTTCACAGGAGTTTGAATTACAAATTTTCTCCCCATTTCTACCCCCCCACTCCAAGATGGCATATATTCTGGTTGCCCTGTTCCCCAGTCTGCCCTCCCT
>CM053626.1:131058194-131078870 GCA_028646595.1 Phalanger gymnotis | reverse complement strand
GGGAGAACAAGGAATAGTTTACCTATCAGATTTATGGAAAAGAAAAGAATTCATGACACAACAAGAGATAGAGAGCACTACAAAATGCAAAATGGATAATTTTGATTATGTTAAATTGAAATGTTTTTGTACAAAAACATCAATGCAACAAAGATTAAGAGGGAAGCAGAAAATTGGGAGAAAGTCTTTACAACCAATGTCTCTGATAAAGGCCTCATGTCTAAATTATACAGGGAACTGAGTCAAATTTATAGGAATACAAGTCATTCCACAATTGAGAAATGGTCAAAGGATATGAACAGGCAGTTTTCAGAGGAAGAAATTAAAGATATCTGTAGGTATATGAAAAAATGCTCGAAATCACTACTGATTAGAGAAATGCAAATCAAAACAACTCTTAGGTACCACATTTTTCCTGTCAGATTGGCTAAATGACAAAACAGGAAAATGATAAATGCTGGAGATGATATGGGAAAATTGGAACATTGTTACATTGTTGGTGGAGTTGTGAACTGATCTAGCCATTCTGGGAAACAATTTGGAACTATGCCCAAAGGGCTATAAAAATATTCATACACTTTGACCCAGGAATACCACTTCTAGGGTTGCATACCGAAGAGATCACACAAGTGGGGAAAGGACCCATATGTACAAAAATATTTATAGCGGCTCTTTTTGTAGTAGCAAAGAATTGGAAATCAAGAGGATGTCCATCAATTGGGGAATGGCTGAACAAGTTGTGGTATATGAAGATAATGGAATACTATTGTGCTATAAGAAATGGGGATGATATGGACTTCATAACAACCTACACGATATAATGTAAAACCTACACGATATAATGCTGAGGGAGCAGAGCAGAACCAGGAGAATATTATATACAACCACAGATATATGGATTCTGTGATGACTAACCCTGACAGACTTTGCTCTTCTAAGCAACCCAAGGTGCAAAGACAACTCCAAAGGACTTACGATGGAGAATGCTGTTTACATCCAGAGAAAGAACTATGGAGTCTGAATGCAGATTGAGGCACACTTGATGCTCGCCTTTTTTCCCCTTTTTTTTTCTCTTTTTTCTGTTTTGGGTTTTTTTTTTTTTTTTGGTTCTGTTTCCTCTTTCTCATGATTCATTCCATTGGTCATAATTCTTCTTCACAACTTGACTAGTGTGTAAATAAGTTCAATGTGAAGTTATACATAGAAGATCTATCAGATTCCATGCCATCTTGGGGAGGGAGGCGGGAAGGGAGGGAAGAAAATCTGGAACTCAAAACTATGTAGAACAGTGTTGTAAACTAAAAATAAAAAAGTCTCAGAAAAAAGAATTATGTATGAGGGCAACTAGGTGGTACAGTGAGTAGAGCGCCTGCCCTGTAGTCAGGAGGACCTGAGTTCAAATATGACCTCAGACAGACACCCAACACATTTACTAGCTGTGTGACCTTGGGCAAGTCACTTAACCCCAATTGCCTTGCCTTCCCCCTCTCAAAAAAAAAGTATTATGTGTAGGGAAGGAGGGACCAACTGGCTTCCCTTTCAACATTGAGCATAATATACTAACATCAAGGGAATTTGCCCAGATTAGCCTGTATAATTCATTAATTCCAGATGGTAGTTTTCCTTTTCTTTGATCCAGACTTATGATGTTATCAATGTAGGGAGTTTTTGTAATAGGAAAACACCTCAACCAGGGCAGATCAGCAATTGTTATGTATGTAATGTATGGTCACAGAGACCTGCCTAAAGCACTAAAGTTCAGTGCTTTACTCAGGATCTTACATTCTGCTTGAGTCAGGAGCAAGTCTTGAAGTCAGGTCTTACCAACGCCCTAAGATTCAGTTCTCTAGCCAATATTCTGTGTTGCCTCTAAGTTCCTTACTTATAAAAATAACTAAAACTGGGAGCATTTTTGGTATAGCCTTGCATTGGAACAAACCCTAGCTTTCCAGCTCCTTTCATGCTTTGATATCCTAGCTGTGCCCTTAGTCTACAATGAAACACATGTATAAAACAATAATTTCTATCTGTTGCCTTGAGCCAGGATACTTTAGGAGAACTAGGAAGATAAGATGATCTAGAAAATACTGAAATTCTATCAATGCACGATTTTGCTTTTCTGCAATTCTCTAATACGAGCCTCGAAGCAGAGCCTATGTCTACAAAGAGGGCCCAGAGGAGACATGATGTGGCCCTGCTCCCAATCATAACATCACAGAAGAAAAATGCAGTTGAAGTTTAGAAAACAACTGCTAGTTGGCACTTGGAATGTCCACACACTTAAAACAGATTGTACACTGAAACAGAAAAAAAGAGTAAATATTGGAGAGGCATTTGTTTGCAACATGAATGTGCTTAATGGAATATTTTTTTTTCAGAGACAAGAGTTGGTTCAAGCAGTTCCAATGAACTCAGATCTGTCTGAGGGCAATAAGAAAATTAAAAATAATTGGCTCTTAAGCAGGGCCCAAGCAACATAGTGCCCAATTGTAGTACATTCCTGTCAGTGACAGGGTTCAATGCCAGATAGCAACTGAGTAGAAGGAGCAGCCTCGAGTGGAAGGGAGTTGAGAAGATTTGAAAGCAAAGGTAGTTGCAACCCAGTAGACAAGAGGCATTTAGAATGAGGTTAGTGATTTCATTTTTATTTCTTGGGCAGGGGCGGAAAATGTTATGTTACCAGGTACCAATTAGCACTCCCATCAACAAGCTTAATTAAGAGGCCAAGGACCAAATAGTTACTGAAATCTAATCTGTCTTTCATCCCACCTGGGTCATCCTTGAGGTACAGAGTTGGGAACAGTGTCAAGGAAGCTTGCAAGGTTTTTGCCTTTTTTGATGAATAAAAAAATGGGTATTGTCAATTCAAAGGAGCAGAAACTCTTCCTTTATGAGCTGGCATACAAAAGGAAAGTATGATTAATAACACAGAGCCTAGCTGTTGAATCTCAGGCAACTCATAGATTCTCAAAGGAAAAGAGAAGCTTTTTCTCTCTTGAAGGTGACTGTTGTCAGCTAGAGGGATAGTTGGAGGACATAGTTGATGCATTATCATACAGAAATATCCCTTTTTCCTCCTGCCAGAAGGGGTAAAACAATATGACAGTAAAGGAAAAGGTAACACGAACCTGGCAATCAACCAGACATTACTCCAGGAAAACATCATTTGTGTTTTTGTACCACATTGCCCAGCCCATAGTAAGTGCTCAATAAATGTTTGTCTACTCACTCATGCACATGGAGAAGATTCTGAAATATACCCTAAGCCTTAGTAAAAAGGATTTCTTCTACAAAACTTGGACTCAGTCAAAAGGCCTTGCCCAAGCACCTAGAAGGCCACATGTGGCCTTGAGGTTGCAGGTTCCCCACCCCTGCCCTACGGGCTATAAAATTGTGACTACTGTTTGATGTAACAATACTACTACTTGATCTGTATCCCAAAGAAATAAAAAGAAAATGATCTATTTGTACAAAAATATTTTTAGTGCCTCTTTTTGTGGTGAAGAAGAATTGGAAATTAAAGCGATGCCCATCAATCATGGTATGGACAAACAGGTTGTGGCATATGATTGTGATGGAGTACTAGTGTGTTATAAGAAATGACAAGGGCATGGTAAGAAAAAATATGGGAAGACCTGTATATAGACTGATCCAAAATGAAGTGAGGACTGGGAAATCATTGTGCACAGTAAGAGCGATGTTGGAATGATGATCAACTATGAAAGACTTGGCTACTTTAATCAATATAATTATCCAAGACTCTATTCTAAAAGATTTGTGATAAAAAAAATGCTATCTATCTCCAGAGAGAGAACTGATGAACTCTGAGTGCATATTGAAATATAATATTTTTCACTTTTTTTACTTTTGTTTTGTGATGTGGATAACATGGAAATAAGTTTTGCACGACTTCACATGTATAATTAAATCATATAGTTTGCCTCCTCAGCGGGCAGGGGAAGAGTGGGAAGGAGAGAGAGAATCTGGAATTCAAAATTTAAAAAGAAAAGAATGCTAAAAATAAGTAAATAATGAATTAAAAAATAAAAGAAAAGATTCAAGCATTAGGAAACCACATTTTCCAAGAGTAAGCTGGAAAGGAAATCATGGGATATAGAAAGAATGACATTCTGAAAAACTGAGCACAAACCTACAAGGTGGAAAAATGCCCCTTTAATAAAGGCCAACCCCCTTCTGGGGTCTGAATTCAGTAAGACAAGTTCAAATCTGGTGGTAGATACTATTTGTGTGGTGCTGCTTCAGTTTCTTCAACTATAAAATTGGGATAATAATAGCATCTACCTTTCAAGGTTATTGTGAAAAAAAATGAGAAAATATTTGTAATGTGCTTAGCACAGTGCCTGGCACCTAGTTGATGTTTAATAAATGCTTATTCCTTTCATATATCCTTAATACTGTCTTCCCCATTGTTTCCAGAAGTTTAACCCCCTCAATTAACTCTTCCTTCTAAGTTTTTAGCCACTCCTTATATACTGATTCCTTCCTAACTACCTTTAAACATGCCAAATGTCACTTAGACTTAAAATAACCTTCACTATATCCTACCATCCCTTCAAGTTATTGTCTTTTATCTCTCATTTTGTCAAACACCTAGAAAAATCTATGTTTGTTACCTCCAATTCCTTTCCTCATTCACTCAACCATAATCTGGTTTGACCTCATCACTCAACAAACTGCACCCTCAATAGTTAAAAACAATCTCTTAAATGGCCATGTGATACTAAAACTACCAACTTCTTTTAGCAGTCATTATCCTTCTCAATCTATCTTCTATATTTGACACTGTACAGCATCCCCCTCTCTGGATTTTCATGGCACTATTCTCTCCTGGTTCTCAGCTTCCCTGTCTAATCGCTCCTCAGTCTCTTTTCATGTCTCAACATATTTATCACATCCCTTAAATGGAAGACCAAGAGTGGGGGAACCTGTAGTCTGGAGGCCACATGTGGCCCTCTAGGTCCTCAAGTGTGGCCCTTTGACTGAATCTAAACTTGACAGAACAAATCACCTTAATAAAAGGGTTTGTTCTATAAAACTTAGACTCAGTGAAAAGGCCATACCCGAGGAGCTAGAAGGCCACCTGCGGCCTCCAGGCTGTGGGTTCCCCACCCCAGTGTCCTTGGTCCCCTTCTCTTCCTCCTCTACACTCTTTTTCTTGATGGCTTTATCATTTCTCATGGGCTTCATTATCATCTCTATTCAGATGACTCACAGATCTTTGTATTCAGCCCTGGACTCTCCCCAGAGTTTCAGTCCTTTATTACCAATTGCCTGTAGGACATTTCAAATTGGATGTGTGGTGACATTGCAAACTCAACATATCCAAACTGAACTCAGTATCTTTTCCCAAAAACACATCCTTCTTTGAAATATACCTTATTTTTATAGAAGGTAACACTATTCTTCCAATTTTCTAGATTTGTAACCTTGGGGTTATCCTCAATTCCACATATAGTCATGCTTACTCCACATATTCAATCAGTTGTCAAATATTGCAATTTATACTTCGATAACATTTATACTTTGATAACATGATCACTACATTAATTCAGGTCTCCATCACTTCTCCATGCTTTTGTACAGGCTATGCCTAATGCCTGGAGTAATCTCTTCTCACCCTGACTTTACAGAGCCATCTGTCTTTTTAAATATGTAGCTCAAGTCTCACTTTCTGAATGAAACTATTCCTGATTTGCCCCACTGTTAATGCCCTTACTCCCTAACTAAGTGATATTTAACCTAAAGTTAAGAAGACTAATCTTCCTGAATTCAAATCTGGCCTCAGATTCTTACTAGCTGTAAGACCCCAGGCAAGTCACTTAACACTGTTTGCCTCAGTTTCCTCATCTGTAAAAGGAACTAGAGAAGACAATGGCAAACTGCTCCAGTATCTTTGCCAAAAAAAAACAAACCAAAAACTCCAAATGGGATCATAAAGAGTTGGACATGACTGAAAACAATTAAACAACATCCACAGTATTTGCATTTATTCTTTTTATATTTATTCCATATGGATTTAAACATTTTCTTTTTATTTTTCCTATTAGAATCTCGGCTTCTCATGATCTCATTTTGGTCCTCTTTAAGAGCAAAGGACAAACAATATTAATCACATCACTTCCTAGATATTCTGTTCTGTCTAAGTTTTCATTATACTATTCTCCTGTTTTTCTTCCAGCCTGACTGATCACTCTTCAGTCCCCTTTGTTGGTTTTTCATTCAGATCATGCCTATTAACTGTGGGCACATCCCAAGGTTCTATTCTGGTCCCTTTTTTCTTCTCCCTCTATGATATTTCACATCATATTCTAATAAACTCCTGTTGGTTCAAATTTTTTATCTCAGCATAGGAAATTCCCAAATCTATCTTGCTAGCTAGCCATAATCTCTCTCTTGAATTCTAGCCTTATTTCACCAATTGACTTTTAGACATCTTAAATTATATGCTCCACAGACATCTTAAACCAAACATTTTAAAAAGTTAGTAATTTTTATCCTCAACTTCTCTTCACATGTTTTTGGAGTAACTATCGTAAATAAATCAGAGAAAGGAAGGAGACATTTCACAACAATGGAAAAGGGGAAAGTTCTTTACTAAAGAAAGGATAAATCAATTTTATTACACAAAATTTAAAAACTTTTGTCTAAACAAAATTAATTCAATTAGATGGATAATGACTAACTAGGAAATATCTAGGTAGCAAAATTCTCCCACAAAGACCTACTATCAAAGATATATGGAGGAATAATACAAATATATAAGAATAAGATCCATTCCCTAGTAGATAAATCATCAAAGCCTATGAAAAGGCAGGTCTTAATAGAAGAAAGCTATCAATATCTATCTGAAAAATGCTCCAAATCACTAATAATAAGCAAAATGAAAATTAAATGAACTCGTGTACTTAATACCCATCAGATTGGTAAAAAAAAAGGCAAAAATGGTTAAGAGAAGACAAGCACATTAATAAATTGTGGTATAGAGATGAATTGGTCAGACCATTGTGGAACAATGTGAAACCATATTCCAAAATTCAATAAAGTTTTTATAGATTTTGACCCAGAAGTTTTAACTCCAAATGGGTCATGAGAAAAGACCCATACACACACACACACACACACACACACACACACACACACACACACACACAAACATGCACACACACAATTTATAGCAGAATTTATTTAAGTATTGGAAACAAATTTGGTGCCCGTTATTTGTAAATCACTGACCAAATAATGCTATCTGAATGCAATGGAATGTTGTTGTACCCTAAGAAATAATGAAAGGGACAAATTTAGAAGAAATGTTATGGAAGGCAATAAGAGATTAACAAAGGGTTTGCATTGGGTAGTGAGATCCCACTAGCACTTTAGCATGAATTTCTAATGGACTCCTTCAACATGGTTTTGTGGCCTCGTCCAATACATGCTGTGTGGCAGATATCTAAAGTTGAGAACAAGCAAATCTGGAAATGTAAAATGCTAAAGTGCAAATATCTCGTGGTGGAAGAGAGATCACTTTTCAAATGGCTACCATAAGGAAGAATTGTTCTCTAGATTCTTCATATCACATTTTCCAAAACTTTCTTAATGTACTTATACTGTACCTTGTACTATAGTTATTTGTGTATTTTTATCATTCCTTCTAGATTGCATAGTCCACAAAGGAAGATATTGTCTTTTTAAAATTATTCTAAACTCAGCATTTCCATATACACACTAGAAGGCACAAAAGGATTCTCTGAGAAACTTTGTTCCATACTGTTTGCTTTAAATACACACACACACACAATTCTGTACATTACTTTCTAAATTGTCCTGTTGTGTTTTCTTCTGAATTTCTGTTCTCTTTTGTACTTTTAAAAAATATTTCTTTTACTCATCATTGTACTTCCTTCCTCACTCCATACTACCCAGTATTGTACCTTACAAAAAACAAGTTGTGAATAAATATTTGTTAAACTGGATTGAGTTGAATTTTAAGTGTGTCATCTATAGTTCATTTATAATATTTAGCAAATGTTGTTTGCTACAAATAAAGCTAATTCACTTCAAGAAGGTATAATATTTATCAATAAGCACTTTTTATATCCAAATATAGGACAGAATCCAATGTATTCTAAAATGGTATGGGTCTCCTGGCACAAGGCAAGAGTTGTATGGCTTTTTTTTTAAACATTTTTTGTTGTTCAATTTTTTCAGTCATGTCTGATTTTCATGACCACTCTTTGAGGTTTTCTTAGCAAATATGCTGGAGCCATTTGCCATTTCCTTCTCCATCTCATTTTACAGATGAGAAATTGAGGCAAACAGGGTTAAGTGACTTGTCCAGGGTCACACAGCTAGTAAGTGTCTGAACTCACAAAGTTGAGTCTTCTTGACTCCAGGCCTGGCATTCTATCTACTACACCATTGAGATATTAAATAGCGCACAAATAAAAGTATCAGTCACTTCTAGGGCATATAGTATGAAGCAGGGGCAGAAAGAAAAAATGAAGGAATTATGTGTTTATTGCAGGTTGTTGGTAAATTTTTTAGAGAGTAGCTGTCACTGTCCTTTCCATCCAGTAACCTTCTCTAACTAATAATCAGTGTCAGATAACAGATATGATATTAAAAATAAGGAACAACCATTTCTATGTCAATTACCTCACCAAATTTTATTTATCTTTTTCACTAACAAGATAGTCAGGGAATCTGGATGCTGCTTTGAAGACAGATTCCTTATACTCTCCTTTGAAAAAAAACATTTGTTAAAATTATTTTGAAGAGCAATCTGGAACTTTGCCCAAAGAGTTATAAAACTGTGCATACTCTTTGACCCAGCAATACCATTATTAGATCTCTTTCCCAAAGTGATCAGAGAAAAAGGAAAAGAACCTGTATGTTCTATAATATTTATAGCAGCTTTCTTTTTGAAGTTGTGGGGATGCCCATCAAGTGGGGAATAGCTGAATAAGTTGTGGTATATGATTGTGTTGGAATTTTACTGCACTATAAGAAATGATGAACAGGTTAATTTTAGAAATCATGGAAATACTTGAATGAAATAATGAAGAGTGAAACAAGCAGAACCAAGAGAACATTGTATACAGTAACAGCAATACTACTTAAAGACAAAATGTGAATGACTGCCTATTCTGAGTTATATGAATTTTCAAACCAATTACAAAGGACCTATGAAGGAAGATGCTATCAATCTCTAGAGAAAGAACAGAACAGATAGAGGGCTGGAGGGGGGGAAGGAGAGAGAGAGAGACTTTCCTACAAAGAGCGGAAGGCAATGAACATAGAACATTAAATAGGGAATATTTTTAAATTGCAGTGAAAATAACGAGAAAGAAAGAAAGAAAGGAAGAGAGGGAGGGAGGGAGGAAGGAAGGAAAGAAGGAAGGAAGGAAGGTAGGAAGGAAGGAAAGGAGAAGGGAGATAACAATAACACCTACTTCACAAGGCTTTTGTGAGAATAAAATGTGATGGCAGTGGCAACAGCAGCAGTAGCAGCCCCTGCTTCTGGAGCTCCTGGCCCTCAGATGGTGGGCGATTAAACAGCTGAGCAGAGATTGTAGTTATCTCTTTGCTGGTGCTGGGGCAGGATTCTTTTGCTTTGCCCTCCTTGGATTTGGGTTGCAGTCCTGGGTGATGGTCCTGGGGCAAGAAAGAGTGCTGGCATGGCAGAGCTTGTGGAGGCAGTGGAAAGTGAATCCTCTTCATAGTTCCAAGGCAGAAAAAAATGCTTGTGGTTATTCACAGACTGGAGCACAGGCCAGGAAAGGATTAAACATCTCTCCTTTGATCATATCACCATGGAAGAACTGAAAATTTAAAGGCCCCTAAAGTATCTATGAAAACAGCTGCACAAAACCCCTGAAGTTTGGGACAGGATATGCTACATAATGGAAGCAGAGTGCTACCTTAACAAATAGCAAATCAAGTGTTTGGCTGGGAAAATGAGCAAACAGCATAAAAAACACAGACTATAGAATCTTATTTGGTGACAAAGAAGATCAAAACACATAACCATAAGAAGACAAACAAAGTCAAAGCTCCTACATCAAAAGTCTCCAAGAAAAATATGAATTATTCACAGGCTATGGAAGAGCTCAAAAAGGATTTTGAAAATCAAGTAAGAGAAGTGGAGGAGAATAAAATATGATAACATATAAAATGTTTTACAAATCTTAAAGTGCTATAAAATATGGATTGCTATTATTATTGTTATTATTAACATCACCACCATCATGATGTCATTCTCATTTTTATTTTATAGAATTCACATGGAAATACTTCCAAGGCAAGTCCTTATCTTGAAATTATTATTTTTAATGTTCTATAGATCATTACACAGGTGGATAAGAAAACTGCTTTTTACAACCGAATAAGAATATTGGCAGATAGGCTCATCTTCTGTAAACTAATGGAGAACTTCTTCAGGACAATCCAATAGCTCATACCTTGTCCTGTTCAAATGTTTTTATTTCTTATGCTACACCTATATAATCTAAAAGCTTTCCATTCTAAATAGGCTTTTTTAGATTTTAAGTACTAGGTATAGTGATATCTATTAAAATGTTCTTTATTTTTTATAGATCAATGATGGGTCCAGTTGGTTCTGGGCAACATTTTTGTCTGTAAGGATGGTTTTGTTTCAGCTCAGTTTATGGACTGAATCTTCAAGGACATTTGGCGGTTTTGTAATACAGAGATTTTTCAACTGTTAATTTGTAAATGTATATTAAAATTCTAGGTATTTGGTAGAAGCTAAATCTTTGTAATCTGCTATGATACATTTCC
Organism: Phalanger gymnotis; assembly: GCA_028646595.1. Classification (NCBI taxonomy): domain Eukaryota; kingdom Metazoa; phylum Chordata; class Mammalia; order Diprotodontia; family Phalangeridae; genus Phalanger; species Phalanger gymnotis. Next base: position 131,068,052 of record CM053626.1, on the reverse strand, counting down.
CTGTTTCTACCCATTTATTTCGTAATCTGCATCAACCAATATATCCATACTCATTAAGCATAACCTTTCTCTAATCTTTGGTACCAGCGATCTGATGCTGAATCACCCTAGTAATCCACTCTGTTTCTAGCAACATATCTGCTTAAGTCAGTCATTTGTTGAATACTTCTTTGTCAATGTATTGTGGGTTGAATTCATGTGGATGCTGCCTGTGAAATGACTTCTAATCCCACTCTTAAATCCTAGCTATCTCCTAGGGCCTAGGCCAGGGGTGGGGAAGCTGTGGCCTCAAGGCCACATGTGGTCTTCTAGGTCCTTTGGTGTAGCCTTTTCACTGAGTCCAAGTTTTACAGAACAAATCCTTCTATTAAGGGGATTTGTTCTGTAAAACTTGGACTCAGTGAAAAGGTCACACTTGAGGACCTAGAGGGCCACATGTGACTTTGAGGCCACAGATTCCCCACCCCTGGCCTAGGCTCTGTCTGGAGAGAGATCACTTTCAGTCACATTTGATGAATCTACTGGTATATATCTATAGAACACCTTCACTACTACATTGTGGTGTGATGTCTGTTCCAGAAGATTTTCTGTACAATTTTATCCTGTTTATGTTCTAGGAACCTATGTCAATGTTCTTCCTCTTTTTTGACTGAGAAATATTCACCTTTCTATAGCTGGCTTAAAGATGATAAGACTTTTATTTTATTAACATCAATAGGGCTTTGTTTATATATCTACGAGATCGGTTGTCCTTTTTACCATGCCAAAAGTATACAGGGAGACTAGTATTGTGTGGAAGCTAATTGTTCCAAGTATGTTCTTCCCATTAAGCTTTGACTTCAGGATGCTAGTAAGTCTCAACATAAAAAAAAAACCAGCTTTCTCCCTGATGGACTTACATTCAATGTATATTTCTTAGTGAAGATAAAAGGTATTTATAACTATTTCTCTCATCCGATGGCTCACTTTGACCCCCAGATCAAATTTTTCAATCTTTATTCTGAACATGCAATAAAAATTTTTTAGTTATTGAATTAAAATGACATGTATATCACCAGAGAAAGGTTCTGGGAGATGATTTAGTCTTTTGATGTACTTTTCAGAGGAGTCAAGTAATTTGATGTCGTCCATGTTCACCCAAATGACTTATATGACATTTTAGTATGTCTCCCTAATTAACCTGAAAGGACACAGTTCTATTTAGGAGTGGTGAAAATATGTGCAAGATTAGGAAAAACCACAGCACTATTCTACTTTTATTAGAATATATCATATTTTTATCTAAATTATTCTTAAAATTGTGTTGGTAATGTGCTAAATAGTAAAAAAAAAAGCTTCTATGTGGACAATGAATACTCTAGCATCCTCATGCTTGACACTATTTTAAATATCTCTTTTATATGACTAAGCAATGTGTGAAACTGAGTTGAAGACTTTGGGATGATAAAGGAGGTATAATGTTAGAGAACTTCTGAGCAGCTTGTTTAATAATTTATTATAATTATATAATGATTTTTATAATATATAATATAATTTTATTATAATAATAATATATTGTAATTAATTATTTAATAATTACCAAAGTGATAATGAGTTGTTCTTTATACTCCTAGGACTTTCTGGCACATCCTTTTTGCTTCCGAGCCAATACAGCTTTCTTGTAACTGTTTGTAGATTTGTTTTAGTGACACAAGTTGTATGCAATGCTTTGTATAAAGTGTATAAACATATAATTGAGTTATATTTGGAGGAGTCCCTGGTGTTCTAATATTTTGGTAATAAATATGTGATGCCTTTTGTTAAGAAAGATGGGATTAGTAAGCTCTTCAAGAGTAGCGATTGTTTCATCATTTGTACTTGTATATTCAGAAACTGGCACATGGTAGGTGCATAATAAGTGTTGGTTTATTGATTGGTTGGCTTACATCAGAGAAGAACCTGGTAAAATGCTTTCTTAGTAATATATGTGCTGGTGTGAAAACATTTGAGCCAATAATTACGGATCTTATCCAGAGCTGCTGCTTTCTAGTTTCACAGAGAAGTCAGACTTTCAGTCACCTTCCCTTATATCAGTGATTTGTCATTAATCATATTAATTGTGTGGAAGCTTTCTAATTTCACCTTTGATCTGGGTTCTATTTTTGTTATGTTGAATTTCTTTCAACTGTGTACATGAAAATTACCCCTCCTCCATAAATTCTTTACTTCTCAAGCACCTACAGTATAGCTGTTTATTGCAGTTGAATTATCTTTTTGAGTGTGTTTATTTGACTTCTTGTATGATTTAATTTTTTTGGCTTTTGCCAAAATTTACAATTATGTCAAGAGTGTCTGAATACTTGTGTTTTCTAGATTCCATTCAGCATGTTTCTTTCCTTTTTCCTTTTTTATTTTTTGCCTTCAATCATGCAATATCATGGTCAAGTTTCCTATTGTGAGAACTGATTAGATATTGATGTAATCTTTCAAAGTCTATAAAAACTTTCAGTACTTTTCTCAAGTTGCTTCTGCCTTGGTGATATTCGACTTCTGTCTTTAGGAGCAGCTCCAGATAGCACCACCTCCTCCCCTGTGGTCTGTACCATGGCAACAGCTTTAGCTTACACGGTTGTGTGCAAGTCGTGAAATTATTTTAAATTAAATATCAAATATTCTGGGAGAATGAGGTTCTTCATGCTGATTATAGAAGATACCAGCTCTTTTAATTTTTCTGTTTTGGTACCATTGGACTAGCAATTGGATATATGCCAGAAACTCAAAAAGGGGACTTTTCAAACTTCTGCTCTAAGAATATCTATCTTCTTTTCACAACCTTTAAGGGATCAGCATTATTTTTTGCCATTCATTTCTTTATTAGATAGCATTCTTATAGTTTATGCTAGATAGATATTTTTAATGTCTCCAAGTATTCCAGGTTATCCCTCTTCTCATTTAAGTATTATTTATTATATTATGATATTAGCATATATAATTACATAATATTATATTGTTGAGTTATTTAAGTATTATTAGGTATGAGATCTGGAGAAGTAAATGGCAAACCACTCCAGTATCTTTATATGAACAGTATTGGCATGTCTGGTCCATAGGGTCACAAACAGTTGATATCACTGAATGACTGAGCAACAACAACAAAGAAATGTTTAAGGAACCCCTCAATAACTGCTCCTATTTAATCTAATCTGGGTCCATCAATGAAGTAATTTTTTATAATTGCCCTGCACTGATTCTCAATATGTTGTATAGCTTAGAGTTGAGGAATATCATTGCCAAAAAGCAGAATAAAGTTTGTCCTATAACTGTTGAGACTTCCTTCCCACTTTGTTATGATAACGGTAATGTTGCAAAATGAAAGTATTCATATTTTTCACTCCATTTCATGATCACTCATAGTTTGCCTGTTTTAGTGCCATCTTTACCAAAGCAATTCCACCAAGCAAGGTTTGGGTAATTTTGATTTACTTTTATGTGTCATGCCTCCCTACCTCAATTCTTTCCCCACTCTGGTCCATCCTGCATTTAACTATTAAAATGATTTTCCTAAAGCAGATATTGGACTATGTCATCCTCCCATTAATACATTCCAGTGACTCCCTATTGCTTCTCGAATCAAACATAAAATCCTCTTCTTGGCTTTTAAAACCCTTAATTACCTGGTACCTTCCATGCCAGTCTTCTTACACCTTATTTCTCTTCATGTGCCCTCTGATTCAGTGAGGCTGCACTTCTTGCTGGTCTTCACAAACGACACTCCATGTCCTGACTCCATGTATTTTGATAGGCTACCCACCATGCCAGGAACTCTCTCCCTTTTTACCTGGATCTATTGGATTTTCTGCATTTCTTCAATCCTCAGCTAAAATCCCTTCCACAGGAAGCTTTTTCCACCACTCCTAAATGTTAGTGCCTTCTGTCTGACATTATCTCCAATTTATTGTGTCTATTTCTTAATTGTACACATTTTTTGCATGTCTCTCCCCATTAGATTTTGAGTTCCTTGAAGATAAGAGCTGTTTTTGCTTTTCTTTGCACCACTAGCATTTAGTACAGTTCTTGGTATATAGTAGACCTTAATAAATGTTTGTGGACTTGACTCGTGGTAGTACAACATGATGCCACTTCATCTACTGTCATTATTGTCAACCTAGTCATCATGATGGCTAGAGCAGAGACAGTTTGAAACCTTTTGCCACATTGTCTATTACATAGTATATAGGAAGAAAAACATAACTGACCAGGCTGGCAACTCAATGAGTGGTATTGCCAGAGCCCAAGTGTTTAAAGTACCTACCAAGACTTCACAACCACTATAGCAGTCTCAGAATAGAATCCTCACTTTTTAAAAAAAATATTTATTTATTTATTTTTAGTTTAGTACATTCAGTTCCACAAGCTTTTGAGTTTTAAATTTTCTCCTCTTCTCTCCCCTCCCCCTCCTCAACATAGCATGCAATCCGATATAGGCTCTACATATGCAGTCATACTGAACATATTATCACATTAATCATGTTGTAAAGAAGAATTATAACCAATGGAATGAATCATGAAAAAGAAAAAATAAAACAAAAAGAAGAGAAATTAAATGGTATGCTCCTATCTGCATTCAGACTCCATAATTCTTTCTCTGGATGTGGATAGCATTTTCTATCATGAGCCTTTTGGAGTTGTCTTAGATCCTTGCATTGCTGAGAAGAGTTAAGTCTATCAAAGTTAGTCACCACACAATGTGGCTGTAACTATGTACTCTGTTCTCTTGGTTCTGCTCCCCTCACTCGGCATCAGTTCATGTAAGTCTTTCCAGGTTTTTCTGAAGTCTGCCTGCTCTTTATTTCTTATAGCATAATCCTCACTTTATATAACCCTGGTTGGTATTCCTTTGCTTTGTCATTCTCCACTTCTCCTCCAAAGTCCTGCTACACATGAATAATAGGTTAGAACCGGAAAGAAATGTTTTTATTGTTGTTATGTAAGGTACCATATTATCATGATAAAGTGAAGGGTACACTAAAGTTTTTGTTTAGGCAGTGTTTTGTTGGGTTAGAAAGACTTTACTTAGTCTTTCTAAGAGCTATAGAGAGAGAAAAGATTACCAACTATGGCATATGGCATCACTCTCATAAAATACTGTATTTGAAAGAGAACTCACAAGACATATAGTCCAAATCTAAACAGATCAACAATCCCATATGCAATATCCTTGACAAATGATCATTCAGAGTTCCTTAGGTCTATTTGTGACCAGGAATATTTCAGGAAATTAAACATGATCTTAATACAACTCTTCTGTTCCCTTTAGGCGGAAGCTTCATTCTTTAGCCTTAGTTCTAACATCCCATTCAGTAGGGCTGACTGGTTCCATATTGATTCACAATGTCAATTAATTTAAATACATTGGGAACACTAACCATTATGGTACACCTCTCTAATCAAAGGGAAGAATAAAGTCCTTAATATGCTTCTTATCATAACTAATCTAGAAAGTAATATCTATTCTAAGGAAATCCTTTTACTAGATAAAAATTATATCCTAAGAACCCGAAGCATTTATTTTACCAATGTCTCATTAACATAGAGATTATTATTAGCACGTGTGCATCAAAGCTCTCCTTTACTTATTCACCAAATTCTCCTTCAGTGAAATAGTATCATTTAAGAGAAGATCAAGTATGAGATTTTCTTTTTTACATTCAATTACGCTTCTTATAAATTCTGTCAGTTTCTGTGATTTTAGAAGCGATGTTGCTTAGAAGCATGAGGATAGATTGTCTCAGTCCATGAGCTATTCTTTGATCATAAATCAGGCACTCTGGGAGCCTACATAACCTCCTTCGAGCCGTTAGAAGGAACCTAATAAGTTATTATTTAGATTCATTGTGTAACTTAGATCAGAAAGCAACTTAGATACGAGGGAAGAAATTTCAAGTGAGTAAAGTAGTGAGAAATCTCCTTGAAGAAGGAAATCATCTTTGGAAAAATAGCAATGCTGGTCATCTTAGGTAATCTTCTGATTAAGAAAGAAAATCTCTTATAAGAGTTCAGGATTTGGGACAAAGAAGGAACTGTTTGTGGTACATTCATTACAGCCTCATTTAAAGACTCACTCTAGAGTCTAATAACATTTTCACTTAATCAAGACCTAGTCAAGATTCTTTAGAATGGTAATTTGGCGAAAATCTTATACTGGTGTAGTCTAGGCAGGGCACTAACTACCCAGTTCTCTGCAAGTACTCTCTCTTTCTGAACTGAGGAGATTTCACCCACTTCACATACCCCCGACTCTGGAAAGTCAAATAATGTCTACAGAGGGGAAGCCATTCAACTGCAACTCATTTTCATGGCTCCGAGACTAACCCTGGTGTGTGAGAATATACTCTTACTCATCACCACTATAGCTCCTTAGCCCCGCCAGGTGTGCTCCCCACTTACACACAATCAGTTGTAATGATACCATTACCTAAACATGAAACATTTACTAAACAATAAAACAAACTCAGAAAAAATCATGAGTCTTACTCAATAGAAGGCAAAAATCTAGAATAATCAAACTTAGCAGTTTATCTATAAAACCAGGTCCCTGTCCTATACGTGCACATAGTGTCCATGGAGGGAAATAAACACACACTTAGAGAAACACAACATGAGTAAAGAAACTCCCACACCTGGGATTATTTATGACTCTGGACTGAAGGCTGGACGTTTGTGATCTCATTTAAGGAAAACTACATCCCACACTGCCTGGTTTGTTTGTTTGTTTTTTCCCTGTGCCTCTCAGCTCACCTGATGAATAAAACTTCTTCTTTAAGGTACCTAAAGCAGTGTTAAACTTCTTTTAGGAAAGGCACAGCATCACACTCTTTCAGTAGAGCAGCTGCTCTCAAGTATTTAATCTGCCAAGCTAACCAGAATTGTTCTCTGTGATCCATGAGGGGCTTTCCCTTCTCAAGCCATAGAGAGCAGTAAAAGGCAATACAGACAAGCCCTTGAGGAGTTCCTATCTCTCAAGCAGTCCATTGATAGGGTGATGTAGCCTTTCCCCAGCTAGCTCTTTGAATAGCAAAGCTGTTTTCTCCAATCAGCTTTCAGCAAAGCAACATCTTTTCTCCAATCAGCACTGCTCATAGCAATGCAAATACCAAGCCTCTACATTCCCTAGGTTTTTCCCTTTCAGGCCCTGGAGGACCGTAAAGGGCAACACAGAGGAGCCCTTGAGAAGTTTTTCTGGCCTCAGCATAGATGATGCTAAAACTCACCCAGCTCTTCACACAGGAAGAGGATTCTACTTTCCACAAATGACCCGCTAGGAGCTGCAGAGCCTATTTGGCCCCAGTCAACCTTCAATAGACTCTACAGGAAGCAGCTACTCTTATCTTCTGATCATTCTCAGCTTTGCTTTTGTTCAAACATTAAGGGGCAGCCTCCACTTTTAGTTTATGTCTTAAGGTGGCTCCTCTATCTGCTCCTATAGGTCATAACGACTCAAAGCAAGACCTCTTTATCATTGATCCTCCTCCAACTTAGTTTGGGGGGGAAAGGTTCACAGTTCTCTAGTTTTTCCATAGTTCCTAAAGAGTGCCTAAACTTGTACATTCTTAGATATATCCTTTTAAAACTCTGAAAACAGTCACATTTCAATGAACTAGTGGTCAATAAGGCTTTGTAGTCATTGCCACCTTTAGCCACAACTTGTTCCTTTAAGCTTCTCTCAACCAAATCCCTTCCATAAATTTGTCTAAGGGGTCATTTTCTCTCAGGTCTTCAAAACTCTCTCAAACACTCTTCCAAACAATGTCTTCTTCTGCCCCTTTCAGTAACTAAAATGTGCCCCTCTGAAAGAAGTGGTCTTATATTTAAATACACATTATAATCATTCGAATTTCCTTTAAAGGATCAAAATCTTATCCAGTATAGAATCACAGTCTCATAGATTTTTTTCTGAATGGAAGGAGCCTCAGAAGTCATCTGCTGAAGCCTTTTAAGTACCAGGTATTTATCCTAGGAGGAATGGCACCTAGAAGGTACCATAGTGCACAGAACGCCAGGCCTATTTTCAGGAAGGCCTGAGTTCAAATCTAGCCTCAGACACTTATTAGCTGTCAAACATTTATTAGCTTTGCAAGTCACTTAACTCCTGTTTGCCTAGGTTTCCTCATATATAGAGATAATCATACCACCCACCTCTCAGGGTTGTTGTGAGGCTCAAATGAGATAATAATTGTAGTAATAAGTGCTACATAGGATTTACTAAGTGCTATATAAATATAGCTATCATTATATTATTGCTATTATTATTATTATTATTAGATGCTGGGGCTACAAAGACAAGAAATGAAATAGTCACTACTTTTAAGGAACTTACAGTCTTTTGGAGGAGACAACATGTACACAGGTATAAATAAATACATAGAGATAGAGATATATCTCTACCTATCTCTCTCTCTCTCTCTCTCTCTCTCTCTCTCTCTCTCTCTCTCTCTCTCTCTCTATCAGGTAGCTAGGTGGTCCAGCCGATAGCGTGATGGGCCTGGAGTCAGGAAGACTCATCTTAAATTTAAATCTGGTCTGAGATACTTACTATCTATGTGACCCTGGACAAGTCACCTAACTCTGTTTGATTCAGTTTCCTTATCTGTAAAGTGAGCTGGAGAAGGAAATGGCAAACCATTCCAGGATCTTTGCCAGGAAAACACTAAGTGGAGTCATGAGGAGTTGAACATGACAGAAAAAGGACTGTAAAACTGTGCAAACCCTTAGATCATGTAATACCACTGCTAGATCTATATCCCAAAGAGAGAGAAAAAAGAAAAGGACCTATTTACATAAAAATATTTAGGGGCACCTAGGTGGCACAGTGAGTGGAGCACCAGCCCTGAAGTCAGGAGGACCTGAGTTCAAATCTGACCACAGATACTTGACACGCTTACTTAGCCGGGTGACCTTGGGCAAGTCACTTAACCCCAATTGCCCTGCCTTCCCCCCCCCTCCAAAATTATTTATAGCAGCTCTTTTTATGGTGGCTAAGGATTGGAAATCAAGGGAATGCCCATCAATTTGGGGATGGCTGAACAAGCCGTAGAATATGATTGCGATGGAATGTTATTGTGCCTATAAGAAATGACAAGCAGGATGATTTCAGAAAAACCTGAAAAGTCTTACACGGATGTTATGTTAATGGGAATGGGAAGATCTTTCCCATGCATTAATAGGCCTATGTGACCTGCTTTGAGCCCCTGAGTCACATGGGAAGCCTGAGTCACATGAGTTTGTTGTGGGAGGAGCTTGCTGAATAGGTGGGGCAGGAAGTGTGAGTGTGGTGGCAAGAGAGAGAGAGACAGACAGACAGAGACAGAGAGACAGAGAGAGACACACAGAGAGAAAGACAGAGACAGAGAGAAAGGGAGAGACACAGAGAGAGAGACAGAGAAAGAGACACAGAGAGAGAGACACACACACACACACAGAGAGAGACAGAGAGAAAGACACAGAGAGAGACAGAGACAGAGAGAGACACACAGAGAGAAAGACAGAGACAGAGAGAGACATGCAGAGAGAAAGACAGAGACAGAGAGAAAGGGAGAGACACAGAGAGAGACAGAGACAGAGAAAGAGACACAGAGAGAGAGACACACACAGAGAGAGAGAGACAGAGAGAAAGACACAGAGAGAGACAGAGACAGAGAGAGACACACAGAGAGAAAGACAGAGACAGAGAGAGACACGCAGAGAGAAAGACAGAGACAGAGAGAAAGGGAGAGACACAGAGAGAGACAGAGACAGAGAAAGAGACACAGAGAGAGACACACACACACAGAGAGAGAGACAGAGAGAAAGACACAGAGAGAGACAGAGACAGAGAGAGAC
>CM053626.1:131040371-131057694 GCA_028646595.1 Phalanger gymnotis | reverse complement strand
AAAGACAGAGACAGAGAGAAAGGGAGAGACACAGAGAGAGACAGAGACAGAGAAAGAGACACAGAGAGAGACACACACACACAGAGAGAGAGACAGAGAGAAAGACACAGAGAGAGACAGAGACAGAAAGAGACACACAGAGAGAAAGACAGAGACAGAGAGAGACACGCAGAGAGAAAGACAGAGACAGAGAGAGACACACAGAGAGAAAGACAGAGACAGAGAGAAAGGGAGAGACACACAGAGAGAGAGAGACAGAGAAAGAGACACAGAGAGAGAGAGAGAGACAGAGAGAAAGACACAGAGACAGAGATGCACACACAGAGAGAGAGACAGAGACAAAGAGACACAGAGAGAGAGAGACAGAGACAGAGAGAGAGAGAGACAGAGAGAGACAGAGACAGAGAGAGAGACATAGAGAGAGAGAGACAGAGAGAGAGAGAATGCCGCACAGCTAGCCCGAGTGAGAGAGGGGCATTTTACCGAAGGGAGATCATTCGTGGGGAGGCCTGGTGGAGGAAAGGCTAGGGGATGGCAGTGCTCTCTGCAATGGTCATGCATATAGACTTCTTTATCACTATGATGGATATGACTTTCTGGTATTTGAACAAATGTCTTGGTTTTGTCTTCCGTGAAGAGAGTCCGTTGTATCTTGCGAGTCAAACCTGGGAATATGCTGGCGTATTCAGAGCAGCCACTGTGGCTATTGCATCGGCGATATATTTGGCATCACAAACAGGATTACAGAATATCAGACCTCTTCGCGGAGGCAGGAAGGCTTCAGAGAAGGGAATGGATTTCACAGGATGGGAGGATTTACCTTATTCATCTCTGGCAAGAGAATGGGCTAAAAGCACAGGGCTCTGTGAAAACTGGGAACCAAGGCTACAGAAGGGAGGATCCAGAGATTTAGAAAGATGTTTGCAAGGAATACCAATAGAACCAATAGAACAGGGAAAGAACTGGCAGCGGTGTGTAGGAGAGACTGGGCCTTGCTAACAAGTTATCGTATTATATGTAAAAGCAGAGTCATATTGCTGGAGGAAAAGGTTCAGATGAAAAAGGAGTTAACTGATTTGTATGAGAAGCTTTCTATGCTATGGGTTTGGAACTTTCCTTTAGAAGAGCAAGCTAGAAAGTTTCAGGTGGTAGAAGAAAAAGAAGCTGTGAGCTTAGCTCAGAAAAGGAAAGGAAAAGTTAACAAGAGGAAAGTGCATGCAACCCTTGCACAGGCTGGGCCTTATTGGGATCCAGACACCTGGCAGGAGGACGCATGGGAGGAAAATGAAACGAAGTTAGATGAGGAGGCTTCTAGGAATGCACACATTTGTCCAATACTAAGAAGGAAGCAGAAGAACCAGGGGGCCACACAGTGTTTAGGAAAGTAATTGAGGATTTTACTCAGCAGGAAGTCACAGATATTTTGAGTTGATTCACCCAAAAAATGAGAGAATCTTGGTATCTTGGATGGTGAGAATCAGTGATGAAGGGGCTGGAGGAGTAGGGATAGATAATATAAATTGTTTGAAATTCATAGGTATTAGTCAGAGTCCTTTTATACAGCAAGCTTTTAGGGATTACCATATGCAAGGAGGTAACAATGGAACTAATTTGTTAGCTCTGGCTGCAGAGGGATCAGTATGCCACTGATTCTATGTGGCCTAGTGGAGATAGACCCTAGTATTCACTTAGAGACTGTATGAGAAAGTTAAAAGAAAAGGTAATGGAAACCATAATAATGGTCAGAGACACCAAGGCTTGTATCACTCCCTTAATGGTTCCACATAGAAATATAATATTGAAGATGGTTCCTCCTGCTTATGAGCACCTAATTCTGATTCTAATTCTAATAATTCTAATTTTAATATTTAATAATAATAATAATAATAATAATAATTCTAATAATTGGGGAAATAGGGCACCCTCTTATCCACCCTCTTGCTGGATAAGATTTCACAGTTAAGTGACTTAAGGGAATGGGGAAAAGATAAATTTCCTCAAGACAGAAGAGCAAATAGCCATTAGATCCAAAGTCAGAATAGATTAACAAGGAAAGAATTGTTTACTGCTTTATTAAGAGCAGAGATAGATTTTGGAAGAATAGATGGTATTCCAACTAATCAACTGTATAAGATGTACAGAGAAAAGGGATCTAATATTAAACGGAATAGGGAAGTAGGAACTGCCCCTACAGATCCTCCTGAATCATTGGGAGAATAGGAAATTGCCCAAGCTCCAGTTCAGATTAAAGAAACATACAGACAGGATTATAGACCCCATATCAGTTTAACAATATATTGGAAAAATGAATCATATCTGTAACTAGGGCATTAATAGATACTGGGGCAGAAGCCTCCCTTATATATGGAAACCCCAATAAGTTTAAACATAGAACTCCTATTACCGTCACAGGACACGGAGAGGCTGAAATATGAGCCAGAAAAGTTAAACCAATGACGAAAATTGGACAATTATATAAAAAAGAATATACCGTGGTAATTGTGCCCATTCCTGAATACATCATGGGAATAGATACATTGAGAGGTGTGACTTTAAATTTGCCTGAGGGGAAATAGCAATTTGCAGTAAGGAAGAGAGAAATTATTACAGTTTTAGTGGGTAAAATAAAAATGGACCCAATCACTTTACCTGAACCTTCTGAAGTAATTACTTTAAAGCAGTATTGTGTGCCAGGTGGGCAAGATGAAATTATCAATACTATAAAGGAATATGTTAGGCAGGAGTGTTAGTCCCTACAACCACTCGATGGAATAATCTTATCTGGCCAGTACAAAAGTCAGATCAGAGAATGACAGTACAGAAAACTGAATAAGATGACTCTTCCCTTGTATGCTGCTGTTCCAGATAACATCACCTTAATAGAAAAGATCCAGAAATATGATGGGACTTGGTATGCAGTTATTGATTTAGACAATGCTTTCTTTACTATCCCAATAGATTCTAAACAATGGAACCAGTTTGCTTTCACTTGTCAGGGCAGACAATATACTTTCACCCGCTTGCCAAAAGGATATGTGCATAGCTCTACTATTTGTCATAGGATTATGGCTGAACATTTGGATAAATTAGAACTACCTATTATACAGCTTACCCACTATGTAGATGATATTATGATACAGGGAAAAAAATGTAAAAGAAGTGGAGAAGAGCTCGTGCTTTTAATTCAGCACATGAAAAGCAAAGGGTGGGAAATTAACCCTGCAAAGATTCAACGACCTGCTCAAACAGTAAAATTTTTAGGTATACAATGGAATAAGCGGCTGTGAGAGATTCTCCCACAAGCCCAACAAAAGATGCAGGATTTTTCCTATCCCTACCAATAAGAAAGAGGCCCTAAAATTTATAGGATTATTTGGATATTAGAAGCATCACATTCTGCATTTAGGACAGATTTTGAAACCCTTATATAAGGTTACTAGGAAGATATATGAATTTGATTGGGGACTTGAGCAGAGTAAAGCTTTTGAAGAAGCCAAGGCTGCTATACAATTGGCTCAAGATTTATGGTCTACACAAAGTGGCCCGGGGGAATTATAAATGACTGTACAGGAAGAATACGCAAACTGGAGTTTATGGCAAAAACAATAAATTGTACCATTAAGATTCTGGTCAAGGAAACTCCCTTCATCTGGAGTTCAATATACCCCTTTTGAAAAGTAATTGTTAGGTGCATATTGGGCTTTGGTAGAGACTGAACAATTGACTCTGGGCCATGAGGTAGAATTAAGGCCTGGAATCCTAATTATGACCTAGGTAATCAGTACCCCAGCTTCCCACAGAATTGGACATACACAAGAGGCTAGCATAATTAAATGGAAAAGGTACATTCAAAACAGATCTAAAACAGGCAAAAGCGGAGTTTCTGCTTTACATGAATCTATAGCAAACATAGATATTGAGGGAAATGATATACCCCCCTGAACCAAAGCAACAGTTGGTAGTCCTTGGTAAAATGGAATGAGCCATATATATGATGGATAAACTGAAGAAAAAACCATGCCCAGTTTACTGATGAGACAACAAAATATTTGAGCCACAAAAGACATTGGAAAGTGGTAGCCTATAAATCATGTACTAGGCAGACTTTGGAAAGTACTGGGACAGGTGGAAGTAGTCAATATGCTGATCTTACAGCAGTACATCAAGCTATCAAAACAGAACAAGGAGGAGAGTGTCATGTTCACTGATTCATGGGTGGTAGCTAATGGGTTAGCTATACAGATGCCCATGTGGAAAAATCAAAATTGAGAAATTCATAGCAAACAAGTCTGGGGCAAAGAATTATGGGAAGATATATGAGACATGTCTTTGGTTACTAATTTGTCAGTTTTTCATGTAGATGCTCACGTGGCCTTCGCTACATCAGAACGTGAGTGCAATGCACGTGCTGATCAACTAGCAAAGATTGCTGGTCAACATATTGCTACTCAGCTGATGATCTGGTACTAGCCAAACAGGTCCATCAAACAGCCAGACATTTAGGAGTCCAGGTCACACACCAATGGGCACAAGATTGAGGTATTAGTATCTCTCATTCACTTTTAGAACAGGTAACAGAGGAAGGTCATACATGTCAATTGGAAAAGGAATGAACTATTCCTCAGGTAGTAACTGGAGAGATAGCAAAACTCCCAGCCCAAATTTGGCAAATAAATTATATTGGACCCCCACCCCAAGATAAAGGATGCAAATTTATATGTACTTGTGTTGACACTGATTCAGATGTCCTAGTGGCTTGTCCCTATAAGAATGCAACCCAGAAAAACACCTGTAAAACTCTAGATATCATAAGTCTATCTTATGGAACCCCAATGCACATTCAAAGTGACAATTGGTCACATTTCAAAGGTAATGAAATGAAGAGCTATTGTATATTAAACAATATAGAATGGATATATCATATTCCATATTATCCACAAGCATCTGGGTTAATTGAAAGAATGAATAAATTATTGAAACAGTTAACGAAGTTAAGGTCTAACAATTCTTATCAACATTGTAAAGATAATTTGTTTACTGCTTTATGTAATTTGAATAATAAACCATTGGGAGAAATTACACCTCTAGCCAGACCGATGACCCCAAATCTGTAAAGTAGAAAATATCAAACACGTAAGATCCCAAATACTGAGCTTTGGACTATGAGGCAAGATATCCCAGCACTGTATCCAGGAACACCTGGCTTGACAGGATATGATTTACATAGTTTAGAGGACTTTTAGTTGGGTGGAAAAGAAATAAGAAAAATCTATACTGGACTATGTATGAGAGTCCCTAAAATCATTTTGGATGGGTATTACCTAAATCAGGATCAGCAGCTTGAAGAATACATGTATTGGCTGGAGTAATAGATTTTAATTATCAAGGAGAAATTATTGTGGCATTTCAAAATTTAGGGGAAGATTTTTTTGTAAAAATGATAGGATAGTTCAAGTGATTATTATTCCTTGTTAAACAATATCCCTTGTAAAAACTGACCCTCCCTTTCCAAAAGAACTATCAGAGGAACTGAAACGTTTGGTTCTAGTGATAAAATAAAATTGGGAGCTAAAAAATGGGTAAAACGGAAGCCAGATGATGTTCCAAAGGCTGTGAGAAAGATAGTAACGTAACTATTGTTTATTTTGGGGATTACCAAATTGTACCCTTAACTCATATATTTTACAGTGAATAAGGCTATGATAGTGGATTCATGGACTCCGGACGTACAGTTGATACTGTATCTACCCTGCTTCTGGTTATTGTCTCCTTATTCTTTTTGGCTTTTCACCTTGTTTGCTAGATTTGTCTCTTGCAGGCTTAGCACCCTCTACTTGTAGATGACTGACTGCTTGAGCTGGATGCTACCCCCTGTCCAAGACTGTGAAGAGTCACCCCTAGACTGAGCATCGACCAAGCTCCAGATTCTGGCTAAAGAACTGACCCTTCTAATGGGACCTTTCAGGCAGGGACAGCTCTACATCCAATCTCAGCAGGAAGTAGCTATAGAAGAAGCACCCTTACCCCAAGGGATTTGGGGTCTCATTCATTTGAGGGGGCATTATGGGGTGCTTGTGCTCAAGCCCCCACCCTAAGATATTGTTTTATGTGTTTATTTTGTGTTACCCCTGCTATATTGCTGTAAAATTCCCTATGTAATGGATATGAAATGGGACCAAATGTTATGCTAATGAGAATGGGAAGATCTTTCCCATCCATTAATAGGCCTATGTGACCTGCTTTGAACCAGAGTCACAAGGAAGTCCGAGGCACATGAGCCCGTGGTGGGAGAAGCTTGTGGAACAGGTAGAGCAGGAAGGGGTGGATCAGGAAGCATGAGTGTGGTGGAGCTGGGAGAGAGAGAAAAAGCAGAGAGAGGGAGCAGAACAGTTAGTATGGGTGAGAGAGGGACATTTTACCCAAGGGAGCTTGTTTGTGGGGAGGCCTGACTGAGGGAAGGCTTGGGGATGGCAGTGCCCCTACATTGGCAATGTGTATAGACTTCTTTATTACTATGATGGATTTGGCTTTCTAGTGTTTGAATAAATGTCTTGATTTAGTCTTCAATGAAGAGAGTCTGTTATATCTTGTGAGTCAAACCTAGGAACAGAGCAGCCACTGTAGATTTCGCATAGACTGATGCAAAGTGAAGTGAGCAGAACCAGTAGAACATTGTACACAGGAACAGCAATGTTGCACAATGAAGAATTATGAATAACTTTGCTTTTCTCTGCAAAATGATGATCCAAGACAATCCCAAAGGACTCATGATGAAGTGCACTGTCCACATCCAGAGAAAGCACTGACACTGATCGAATACAGACTGAAGCCTGTTATTTTTCACTTTCTTTCCTTCGTTCCCTTTTTTGTTCAAGTCTTCTTATATAAAATGACTAATATGGAAATGTTTTACATGATTGCAAGTTTATAATCTATGGCAGATTGCTTACTGTCTCAGGGAGGACCGAGCAAAAGGAGGAAGGGAGGTATAGACTTTGGAACTCAAAACTTGAAAAAGTCTAAATATTTAATTAACATGTAATCGGGGAAAAATAAAATGTTACTAAGAAAAAAACTGAACAACAATGAGTATATAAAATCAATCAATCATTTATTAAGCACCTATTATGCACCAGGCACTGTGTTAAGCACTAAGGATACAAAAAAGAGGCAAAAAGATAATCTCTGCCTTCGAGGGGCTTACAATCTAATGGGGGATTCATCACATTAATCTATAAAAAGCAAGTTCTACACAGGATAAATAGGAAATAATTACTAGAATAAATCTGAATTAGTCTGGGGAAAGAGTGCATTAAAATGTGGGGGTGGGGAGGGGATCAGAAAAAGCTTCAAGTACAAGGTAATGCTTGAGCTGAGTTACAACATCCCTGTCAAGCTGTGGTTCAGTCACCACTTAAAGAGCTCCTGTGCTAGGGGACCCAGCATCCCCTGAAGCGGCCCATTGTATTTTTGGATAGCTTTAATTATTGGGAAGCTTTCCTCTGCTTTGTGCCAAAATATACTTCTGTGCATCTTCCACTCATTGCTTCTTGTTTTGCCCTCGGGGGCCAAGCAAAACAAGCCTAATCCATCTTCCACATAAGAATGGAACAGACCTCCTGAGCTAGAGAGGCCCTGATGGATCATTTAGTCCAATGGCTTTACTTTACAGATAAAGAGACTAAATAGTCCTAGAGAGGGTAAGTTGATTCACTCAAGATGCTGTACACAGGTACTACGTGTGACATAGTTGCTAGGACCCAGAATATGAACTGTATTCATCTGACTCCAAATGCTCTTTTGTCTGTATCACTAGGCCCCTTTGGGATTGCTTCAAAAGTTGGTTATGGTATAAATAGGATAATAGTATAATGTACAACTGCGGAGGAATCATTAAGCATGCTATTGGGCCTCCTTCAAATCACACCAATATTTTTTCATGTTCATTACATTATCAGTCTATACATCTTTTAATTGTACAGGTCAAACTAACAGCAACCACAGTCCTGGTTGTTAACAAAAATAAACCAAAAGAGCTACTCAAAATGCACATGCTGTTTATCATAGATATTTCTCATTTTTTTAATCATCTCTCATATATACCTTGAGTGGGAAATCTCTGCGAGGCTGCTACAAAGAATTGGAAGGGCTAACAAGTTAATATGGTGTGACAGGAAAGAAGTCATTTATCTCCAAGTTACTAAGCCTAAAACAAACTATCAAATCAAAAATCATGTTTAGTTAGTGAAAGGAGAGATGTCATTGAGGTAGACACATCAAAAGGAAAGGAATTTCTAGTCTCTGTTCTAATTTGACAGTAGATCTAGCCTCTATATCTATGGAATTATAGAAATATGCACATGTAAATCTGAACTTGAGAACCCAGAAATCCATAACGTGTTTCTCTAAAAATATTCATGAGGGAGGAAGTAAGGAAAAGTGCTGAATTCTACCTCTCTCAGGACACATTAACTTTCTTTCCCAGGCAAAGTAATACAGAATAATGATCCTAAACCTTATTTTAATTATGAAATTATTGACATACTTGTTTTAAAAACCAAATTGATGTTTTAAACCATATATATGTATGTACATATATTTACATGTAAATATATCTGTGCATGTGAATATATATATTATGCACACATAGGAAAACAGCTATCCAACCAACAACCTGGAAAATAGCTTTTGGGGATTTCTTCAAATGATTCTATTTGACAGATACATTTTGTCAGAAATGGACCACATTTGCAACTGCCTAATCCCAAAAAGCCCGCTTCAATACTCTTCATTTAATTTTAAATGTGTCAGCAGGAAAACATGACCAAATACAACAAGCAACCATAATAATGTGAATGAATAACATAGATGTTGGATTATTGTTATCCTTCAAGAAAATCTTGTGTTATCCCTTTCAAAAGAGAAAAAAAAATCTGAAAAGTATGAAAGTGATATTAAGCAGATGTTAGACTGGAGTTGTCAATCTTGTCTAAGCAGGTGCTAATGTGTTATAATTATCCCTTCTGCCAGTTGATATTTGGGATTTTGGTTCCCACCTAGTCAATCACAGCTGTAATTGTTAAGCTACTTACATAGCTAATATGCTGGGTAATAACCAGATCAGGATTTAATATTTGACGTTTACCATCAATTATCTTTTCTTCTGACATGTATCTCCCCTACTCACATTTCTCTAGTTTGGGCACTCTTGACTCCTAGATAAAATAAATAAGAATATTGCTCCAGAAAAAGGCTCAAAGAATAGCATTTCATGTGCCCCTTTTATGCCTCTCTGTCTCTTCATTGTGTGAGGCACTGCTTCCTCAAAAGTAACAATACTGTCAATTCATCAGAATCTTTTTTTCTGAGGCACACTTTGCACATATCATAGAAATTATTTCCAAAAGATTTTACTTTTATCATCTCATTTCCTTTCCCTGAAACACGAGGGACAAGCATAATTTTACAAGTGGAGAGACTGAGGCATGGAAGGGTTAAACCACTTGCCTGAGAGAAAACAATAAAATGGGAAATTTGGGGAGGGATTTTCAGATTTGTGATTTACAAACCATGCTTTTTTCCTGATAAGATCAAGATGATTCCTAAAAAGCTTGTTTGATCTTTTTGGGTTGATTTAAAATGATGATGGAAACTACTAGAATGATGAATATAGGAGAACATAATATAAATAAATTACTTCTCTGTGGTATCTATAACCATTAGAGGTAACAAAATAATTGGTAGCAACACAAAGCTGAAAGTTCAGACAAATTATTCTCTCTTTTCCCCTCTATACTTTAGTTAACCTTTCTGTAAAATAAGGAAGTTGGACTAGATTATCTGTAAACTTTATGATTTCTTATATATTATGCAGCATGGGAATGAAGGAGCATCTAGGTGAGGCACTGCACAGAATGCTGGGCCTGAAGTCAGGAAGACTCATCTTCCTGAGTTCAAATCCTGCCTCAGACACTTATTAGCTGTGTGATCCTGGGCAAGTCACCTAACCTGTTTGCCTCAGTTTCCTCATCTGTAAAATAAACTGGAGAAGGAAATGTCAAACCATTCCAGTATCTTTGCCAAAAAAAATCAAATTGGGTCACGAAGAGTCAGACACAACTGAAATCACTGAACAACATTCAACATGGGGAACTGCTCTCTGCCAACAGATATTGATAAGGACATATAACTTAGGAGATTTTTGAGGCAAAAATAGGTTAAGTGATTTCTTTACAATAACTGAGCTAGTTTCAGATGTGGGATTTGAATTCAGATATTCTTAATCCTAAGTCTAGAGTTCTATCCACCACATTACACTGACTCAACATCATTTTGTCAACTATAATCCTGTGGTAATAATTCAGCTACTTCAGTTTTACTTTGTCAAATGATCCATCCAGAGACAAGAAACTAGAACACAGTAACAAGAAAGGCAGTAGGGCTTTAGAGATACCAACAGAGCTTAGACTTCTCTTGCCATAGCATCAAACTTGAGGAAATTCTGGTGCTGCCTGTGAACTTTGGCCCTTTCATAGATATATGCAATTTCTGTGTGCATTCCTTAAAGTTCACCACATGTCACATTCAATTTCAAGAGAAATTCCCCAATAATAGCATTTGGAAGTGCTATTCAATGATATTGACACATAGGCAATTATTGTTCAGGGAAGTGTTTATCAAAAGTCTTATCATATATGTCAGAGAATTTCTCTAAAAATCATTATCTTTCAATTTTTCAGTGTATTTATATCCTAAAGCATGAAAATAATTCTCATCTTCCCAAAGTCATCTATCTACTGGTAGACAATTCAGACGTTATTTTAATATTTCCAAATCACGAGGACTGAGGTTTTAGCTTTGGGATAGTATGACACTATCAAAGAAGAAGGAGACAAAGCTGGTAAAAAAAATGTTTATTGTCTCTGTACATCCTCATGTATTTTCGCTTGTAATTATACATAAAAACTCTCTTGTATGTGGGATCCACCATCCAGGGAGGAAAAGTCATGACTTAGCCCAAACTCCAGTGACTTCTCCATTATTGGAGGTCTTTAAGCAAAGGCTAGATAGCCATTTATCAAGGATGTTATTTACAAGATTTCCATTTAATTCTAGTTCTCTGAGACAGAAACATGGAAAAGACAACAGCCAAGAAAACAAGAAAAATTGCCCAATATCTGTTGGTCCTATGATGCTGATGTCAGTTATTTTCAGCCAATGAAATCTGGAAATGGAGCAGGGAACAAGGACAGAAATCTGAGAGATGGTAGATCAAATATTCAAGGGCAGTTTGAGAGGAAATTTAATGCAGAAAACTGTGTGTGTAGTACTTGTGCAGAGAAGGGCCCTAAGATATGATAAGGTATTTGGTGGTAAATCCACACCTTGGCTTGTTTGTATAATTGGCAACTTTCTTTGTCTATGCCTTTTATTTTCCTAAATAACTTTTGTACAAATTAGCACACATGAAAATACAGCCAGGTAGCCTAGGCTAACTGGCAGAAATTTAATTTAATGTAATCTCTTTTGGGGTTGGTTGGCAATAAACCAATTAATAGCAAAATGCGTTATACCAGGGGCAACCATATTATACATTTTAAAAACAATATTTTTTTACAAGCTGTTAAGTACTTCTCACTCCTTAGGGAAGATGGGGTCTTGTTTCAAGGGGATTCTGCTTAAAGTTTAAATTGGAAAAGACTACAGTCTAAAGGGCCAAGTAGCATTAGGACTTCAAAGTAAAACAAATGAAACTGGACCCAGTCATTTCGCAATAAAATGGGAAGCCACTGTAAAAGTGCCCTTTTAAGCCACTTGGGACTTTTAAGACTTCAAATAAAATGTGATTAGCACAGACAGATAAACAATCTAAGCCATTATTTGCCTGGGGTGATACTCTTGTGATTTACAATGGGCAATGAAAATATAGCAGCCTAGGTGTTCAAGAAGAATGATATGAATACCAGTAATCTCTCTATAATAATGCCAAGGCCTTTGATTAAACATCTGCTGAAAATCTTGGGATGTCACAACAATTCCCTCGCTGCTTAAGGAATATTTTATACTTTTGCTTTTGAGCCAGAACCAAAATTTAAGCAGAAAATCTATGTTCATTGAAAACCATAAGACCATTATTTTTAGTGGAGCAGAAAAAAATTGTCTTTAGTTTTTTAGTGGTGTTGCAAACCATTCAATCATCAAGGATATATTAAGCATCTATTATGTATCAGGCATTGCCTCAAGTCCTGGAGTGATAAATATAATAAATGAAACAATCACTATTCACAAGGAATTTACATTCCAATGGTAGACCACAAGGAGATATATAGAGAGACGTAGACACACTCATACATACATACACACACACACACACACACACACATCCATGTAGCATCTTAGAGATGCACAATGAAAAGGCAGATTACCCTCTGCCCCAGCCCCAGTGTAGAGCAGGTATAAAGAGTGTGACTGCTTCCTGTCACTCAAAATAACCTTTGAAACTGGCTGCTGAGCCTGAACTTTGTGAATATACTAAAGGGGCAATACTCATTTTTAAGACTTCTTTTCCCTACCAGTCTTAAAGTATAAGAGTTACTCTCTGCCCTAAGAGAATCAATGGGGAGATGTTCTTTCCTTTTGCTGGGTCACAGTCTGTGAACTCCTAGATTCTTAGACAAGCTGTTGTCTGGGATGGAGTCACTTCCTGTTTGTGTCTTCTTATCTTTGGTAAAGGGCATTTATCAAGATGGAATTTTGCCATTTCTCACAGCTAGAAATCCAGGAGGAGCCCATGCTTGGGTTCCCTTATCCCATCCCTCCTCATCATGCCCCAAACTCAGTGCTTCTCACTTATACCTCATAATCAGTAGAAAGAGTACTGAGGAGTGGAGAATGCCCCTCTGGCATACCTCAGAGTTTTCCAAGTAAAACTCAGACCTTGCTTTTTTTGACACATGTAGCTTGCCCTTCTTTTAAATCAGGGGTTCTTAACCTTTTTTGTATACAATAAGCCCCCCTGATAGTCTTCTTAAGCCTAAGGTGCCCCCTTCTCAGAATAACATTTTTAAATGTATAAAATGAATAAATGAAATTAAAAAAGACAAAGACAACAAAGGTTAGTGAAAATAGAGATGTAATATTTTTCTCATCAAAATTCGTGGACTGGAATTCTAAATACATGAAAAAGTTTGTTTCTAGATCAGCATATTCTCCTGCATCATCTCTTGTTCCGTGTTAAATCAGACATAAGGAGTGCACCACTATTAGTGCTAAGGAAATAGTAGACACTTTCACTTGTAAGTGCCTAGTGTAGAACAAATACGCTTCCATTTTCTTTGAGGTCAAATTTGCTCTCAGGGAATTCCAGATTATGTAAGTGACAGCAGTTATACTCAAGACCTCCTTGGTCATGGATACTTCTTCTACGTTAAAATAGTCATTTCAGAAAGCTCCCTGCCCCCTATACCTTCTCCAAAGCCATTCTACACAGTCCTACAGGAAATATGCCAATCCAAATTAACCTTTGTTGCCACAAGAGGCCAGGGTGTGAGGCTAAACAAAAATCTGGATGGCAGCTTCAGTTTTAATAACAGCAGAATATCTAGTCAGTAAGTGATGCACCTTCCATTTTTCCAGCTGGCACAGGCTCATGGGCTAGGCAGGCATATTTTTCTAAGCACTTTGTTCGTATGACTCCTGTTTCTGCCTGGACCACTATTGTAGTTTAGGCAGCCAGAATAAAATATGCCAAATAATACTGGCGGAGATACAGACAGTTGATGAATTTAACTTCTCTACACATAATGATCTGGGGTAGAGCAGCAAGGGTTATTTAGAAAATTTGGTTGTTCTTTCTTGCAAAATTTTCTTTGCATTAGCATGAGGGATTGAGGTGTAGCTTGCAGCACAAGGCAAATCATAGGTTGTCCTAATTTATTGTTTGTTTTTTTCTTCTTAAAAATATTAACTCCTCTCTCAAGGCCAAGAGTGGTTTATGCATTCACAAACACATCCAATGATAAGTTGGAAAGTCAGAAATAAAATTAAATAAAAACAACTATATAGTATTAAGCCAACAGGCTATTGTCCCTTTAAATTGAAGGGGAAAAAGGGAAAAATATTCTCCAAGTTTCACAAAAAAAAATGTCATATTTGTATAGACCCCAAATCCCCTCTGTTTAAACAGGGTGATTAATATCAGCTCCTGTAGGAAATTAAATTCAGGGAAGAACAGTAATATGCAGATATGCAGATTTCTAGGCGGAATGGCTAGCCCTGGGTAACAGAGCCAGGTTGATTAATCTGCATCCTCAGAATACAAAATGAAATGCTGGGCTCTCCTGGGTTAGCCCTAGAAATGACTTTTTCTTCTCACATTAGGAAGAGAGGGGAGAGAGGGACAAACACACAAATAACAGAAGGAAGGTCTTTACATCATATGTGGTATTTATATGAAAGTAGGACTCTAATATTAAAAATACTTTGTCACATTTTCAAGACCTGGCTTCCTCATATTAGGCCTCTCATAATTTTATCTTTAAGCAGTTACAGGTCATTTTAAATCCTTGTTTAAGTCTATTGGGGCAACTTGTCAGGCCATCCTGTGTAGACATTTTAATCCATTCTTAAGTACGTATACTAAATGGATGAAGGTCAGCCAAGAGAAATGGACACTCCGGGCATCCCATGCCCCAGTATTCAGTAACAACAGAAGAAAATTTGGACATTTTTCCTTTCCCAAAAACCAAATGGAGCAAACAAAAAAGGATGATCTAGGAATTTAATTTATAAATGTAAATTATTTGGTAGAGAAGGGTGTAGTGCAGTCCTTAAGCATTTCAAAATATTAATATTTCATATTATCTCATCTGGAAAAAGTATAAGGGTTTTGATCATTGAATAATGAGGTTATTTATTTTTTTGAAAAAAATATTTACAGCAAGATGCAAAATGTCATTTTCAGTGGCAATTTTTTTTTGTCGTTCCTGGAAACCCAAGCCTGTTATTCAGAATCATTCAGGGTCTCTCCAATAATTGTATAGAAGTAGGCATTATGCTATATTATTAAAGCTGTAATTTCCTGCTGAATCTGGTTGGATGTTTCTTTTTATCACTTGGCAATTTCTATCTAGTTATAGCATAATTAAGTTTCCTGACCCTTGCTCACTCTCTTAACAGGACGCTTAGAAATATACTAGAATTGCAGATCTTCAGCCTGATGTCCTCTCTCCCCACACAGTAATGGAATAAAATTATTAATCCAGTAATTGTACAGAACACATTACTTTGCATTGAATGTTCCTATTTCTCATTTTCTGTTAGTGACAATCAGCCAGAGGTACAAATCATTTCTGCAGGGAGCAGGGCCCTTGGAAAAAGCCTCTCATTCACTCTACTGGAGCTACCTGTACAACTGTGATTATTCAAAGTCTAATACGGTACTAGGCTCCAGTGAACAAAACAAAGTTAATAAAATGGACGAAGGAACAAGATATTTTTCCTGCTGGCATCTTACGGGCCAAAATTAGAACTTTGCCTCCAGATGATAAACTGCACATCTGATTGCATTACTAAAAAAATGCGCTGGCAAAGTTCACTTCACCTTCCCAGGTTCCCAGTGGGGGCCTCTAGGCAATGTGGTTCTCTTCTGGGTGCCCAAAGTTTAGCTAAAACTTTTTTTTTCACCAAAATAAAGGAGATGGTTCCATTTTCTTTTTTCCTCTCACATTAGGAAGACAGGGAAAATAAGACAAACATACAAAGAATAGAAGAAGGGCCTTTGTGTCATGTGTGGTATTTTCATGAATCGTAGCACTAATATTAAAAATATCTTGTCACATTTTCAAGATCTGTCTGCTTCATGTTAGGCTTCTCATAATTTTATCTTTAAGCAGTTATATAGATTTTAAATCCTTTTTAAGTCTGAATTTATCCATTCAGCACATCTTGAACCTACTTAGGGTATTTTTATCATTGCCATTATGATTATTATTTTCTAAGATATTATCTTTAGTTGGAAGCAGAATAAATAAGGAATCTCAGGTAATAAGTTTTAGGTCCTGACACACAGCATGGCCAAAAGAGTTCATCTATTATAGAGTTCTTTTGTTTGTTGTTTATTGTATTTATTCGGTGGTGGTGTTGGTGGTAGTGCTGGTGGTGCTGGTAGTAGTGATGGTTTTCTCAGAAACTGTTTTTAAAAGGGAAATTCCTGAGTTTCAGGGGAAAAAAGAAGGATGTGGGAGTTTTTACATCTTAAGAGTTCTTGGGAGAATGGGGTTTCACTGAGCTTCTGTTTTTCAGCAACCCATATGATCATAGGTCTTGTGCTGGAAGAGACCTCTGGTGCCATTTTGTTCCAATTTCTTCATTTTTTTTTCATAGACAAGGAATCTGAGGCTCACAGAGGTTGAGTAATTTCACCAAGGGCACAGAGCATCAAAGGTAGGATTTGAACTAAGTCCTTCTGCATCCAGAACCAGTGCCACTTTCCGCTGTGTAATGCAACCTTCCACCCGGACATGGTGGAGTAGACACTAGGACTGGGGCAGCTGCTTCAAAAGTTGAGTACCTCTTTTTAATATCAATCAGAACACACCCCAAAGCAGAGAGCATAACTATGCATTCCAAGGATTCTCTTTTCCTTCTGGCCTCTAGCTAGGCAGTCTCATTCACCATGTCTTAGAAGAAAGATTCTATCTAAAAATAACTAAAATTTAGAGGCTTATTGGACTGTCATCGTCAGTCTGAATTCGCAACATCCACTTGAACTGACAGAAAAAGCTAGTAGATGTCAGTGAAGCAGGATGCAGTGCCACTGTGCTTGTTTAATAAAAACCTCATAAAATCCTGATCTCTTGGAGGATAAATAGCAAAACAAAATCACTATCTTCATAAAGACAGTAGTGGTTTTATCCCCAGGCAATAATGGTGTTTCCAAATGAAAAACCCAAATACTCTCTTGCCTTGTGTGTGAACATAGACAGGTATACGTGTACATATATGTGCGTACTTTATTTTTCTTTTAGTTGCTCCAGTCCATTTGTTGCCATTTTTTTTCAAATGCTTTAACGGTTTTCCAGTTCTCTCTTCATTCTTTAGAACAGCTTTTTGCCCTACTGAAGAGAAAACTGCAGTGCCACAGAATGCTGGTTGCCTCAAGTATTTCCGTGACAGACTGACAGGTTTATAAACTAATCCATGTACCTTCCTTTTACATCTATACAGAGGAAACAAGTACAATTTCCACTCCTCTGATAAATGGTAGCGATCAAATAATAAAAATACCATTTTAAAGTGCATTAGACAATGGGTCTTTTCCAGT
>CM053626.1:130947871-131035371 GCA_028646595.1 Phalanger gymnotis | reverse complement strand
ATTTTGATTCTAATTATTCCAAAGGAACCTTAATCCATTTCAAAAAGTAAATTTGCTGGAATTCTACAGAGGTCTGCTGAACTTAAATTACAGAGCCCAAGAGTCATAACTTTTCTATAAAATGTACCTCTTATATGATGTTGCTCAACAATTAAAAAAAATAACGAAGTTTTAAAAAAGGATTAATGTAGATTTGTAGAGCAATTATGAAGATCTCTTGGCTAAACATGAAGGGAAATAAAAATTTCCTATTAGGAACCATAGTATAAGAGTGGGCACAATAAACAAAATTGAATTTTCACACTAGTACACTGACCACTGGAAAGAACTTATGCATAGAAAGGCAGCTAGCTTCTGCTCAGTACAAAGAGGTCATACATGTTACAGGTTCTTCCATGTGGACCATTTTCCCATCTGTGAACTTTCATAGTTTCTTCTTGCATCCTTTAATTACTGCTCACAACCTTTCAAACTCTATTATGTATCCTATCTATTTCTGTTTATTCCTCCTACTACATTATAAGCTATATGAGCACGAGGACCATTCCTTACACCTACTGTCCCACACAATACCTTGAAGATAGTAGGAATTGAACTACTGTGTTGTCAAATTCCATGAAGAAAGAGCAAAGGGCCCAGAGTTGTATTTCAACAAAAAAAGGATCAACTTGTCTAATTAATAAATACGTTTTGGATCAACACAACAGAACAGCATGGGAAAATGAATCATGTAAATACACTACCCAGGTTAACCTTAGAGGACCAAAAGAAAATATGTAAAATCCTCTACAACAAATTGAATTTCGATTACATGATGATGACAACTCTGTGATCCCACAAGGAAAAGAATACAGATTTCATTTCTTTCCTTAAAAATGTTGCCTAGAGTTTAGTACTGAGTTATGAGTTGTCAGAAAGTGCCTTTCTGCCTAAGGAATTCAAGGAAGTAAATGAGAATTTTCATATTAATGAATAGAAAAATAACCAATAATTAAGGACTTAATACAGAGGAAGCACTGTACTATGAAATGGGCTATCCTGAAGGTCAATGGAACTGTAACTTAAGAGACCCTTTACCTGTACCTACGCTTTCCCTGAGCAGGAGATATATTTTTCATTATTAAGATTAAAATGTTTTTAAAATCCGTAAGTCTCATTTTTTTGTTTTCATCTCTTACATTTTCAATTATTAGCTTATAAATTTGAGAGAACAGTGTGATTCAGATTGAAAATGAAAGGTGATTTCCCTCCCCTTCCCCTCAAAAATAATGGTTGCATAGGATTTTTGCACTGGAATAAAAAGGAACTAAGAGACCACCTCTTTATTTTTCCAAAGGAAAAAATAACTCAGACCCAGAGAGGTTACAGTATTTGTCCAAAGTCACACAGCTAGTAAATAGCAGAACTGGAATTTACAATTTTTCATCTTTGGCATGATCGTGGTTCCTCATGATGGTGAATCACTTCAAAAGATTAGCAAGACTACCAGGGAAATGCTGCTGAACTACTTAAGATCTTGGTACTGCCAAGGAGGTGAATTTGTATAGTGAAAATGTTTCAGAGTTATGTCACTAAAAAGAACTTCCATTATTTTTCCTTGTAAGAACTCCTACAAAAAGGAGATTCACAATTCTTTTAGGATTGTTTTCATTCAAATGAGAGAATTCTCAAAAATGACTAACACTGTGCATCAGGTTTTCCTTATTTTGAACTTGGCAGGGTCAGGGGGCAGGACCAATCTATCTGCTGGTCCTTTCTGTTGTATCTGCAGTGAGGGGATAGCCTTTAAATCCTATGACACAAAAATGACTGTTTCAAATGCTTAAAACCCACTAAACAGAGGTCAATTTATGGATTTTTTTTTAAAAAGAGAAATAAAGCTTTCCATTTTTTAAATACTAAAAGTGGTTTTGTCTCTGTTAACAAATACCAATTGTTATTAATTTGGTTGATACATTTTAAAACCAGGTGTTTTAGTTTTAACTTTCTCTTGATAGGACAAAAACCTGGTAATGGGCAGCATGAAGGTAAAAACAGTAATGGGGATTTTTTGGTGACACATTTAATAGTCCAAATGAAAAATAATTGAATACTTTGCCAGTTGAAAGTAGTTTATCACCACGGGTATTACAGTGTTTAGTGTTACTTAGTATGACCATGTTAAAGCAAAAATGGATTGTTCAGAGAGTGAAGTCTATTATTTGTGGTCTATTTAGGCTGCTGTTTCTTCAAGGGAAAATTCCTCCTTCTTGAAAGTAGAATGCCTTAACCAAAAAGTGTCATGAAAGTAAATGCTTGCAATAATAAACTCTTACCTAAGGTGAAAAACATCACTATTGGGGTGGGGGTTGGAGGAGAAAGGGGAGGGGGAAACCCTGCAGATAATTCAGTAGTCTGCCTATAGCTCCAAATTCCAAATATAAGTAACACTTTACTACTGTCTTAGTGCTATAAAATATTTTTCAACTCACTCTTGTCTTCTTCAGTTACACTGCCTACTTTCACTATCATCTCCTTGAAAATTGTCCACAAAGTAAATCTGTTATGAGGAAGGAGATAATAAGCAAGTTATTAATGATATATCTTTGGGCGGCATTTTCTAAAAACATTGCTATCCCTCTAAATGTTAATTAATATTGTAAAACAAATGGGGAGGGGGGAAGTGAGGGCTCCTGAACTGTTGCTTTCGCAGATCAATTGAACCCTGTGTTTATATTAAAATGTGCTGTCATGTGTATCCCTGCCTAAAAAGAACTTTGGATGTTAAAAGTGATACCTTCTACACAATATAAGGTCTCCACTGTGAGTGCTATTCATACAGTTCTGGAGATGCCTAATCTGTTGTTTTTGGGGTGTATTTTTGGTGGGGGGAGGAGATCCTATAATAATCTGATTAAAAATTTTAACATATTAAGCTGTACCTTCCTATGTTCCAGGAGTACAGGATTTTCTCTCTCTGATAAAAATGTAACAAGCTGAATAATCATTGCTTTTGTTTCCTTCATTACGAGTTTTGCTCCATTTTAGCGCTGAGATTTGCTTTACAGGGAAGTGTCTGCATACCTCCTTCCTTTTGTCTCAACCAGAGGGTTTAATAGCTAAAGTAACTGAAAAGGACTACCACCAGAAAGGCTTTGGTTTCCAGAGTAACCGTAAAAACAGACCCCAGTCTCCATGGCAAAGAGAAAAGCTATTTGCTGCAGCCTTTTCAGACCTTGAACAGACACTGACAGTTTTCCTATAATCACTGCAGATTATTTGTAGCAACTAACTATATTATAATGTTAACTATAGGAGGTCTTTGAAAATATGCAGTGTAAAAAAAGAATAAAATAAATGCAATGGTTTCCCCCCTCCTCCATTTGACTGTGAGAATATTATCAATTTAAAATTCATAAAATAGTTTGTTCTAATAATCCAACTCAGGATGGAGCAACCTCTATCTTTACTTTGAAAAATCGAGTAAGATATCTCCACCTATCTAGAGCCCTATGTACAGCCTCGCCATCAAGAATTCATTCATTTCTATTGAGGAACACAAAATACACAATAGTTTTATTGTATGCAATTTACTATACACTTTCTTTTCAACTACTATAGATCAACTCTACTTTATCTTAAGTACTTGGTAGCTGCTTCTTCCTTCAGTCATTTGCAAGATATGCCCAAATTACACAATATATATTAAAAAAAAGCATCACTGTAATTCATGGGGCTACAAACCCTGCAATACAATTACCTAAATTACTAGTGCACATGGTAAGTGCTCCTTGTGACTAATCATTCAGTCCTCAGTGAATTGCTTGACTTGCCAATGGTTTATTCTTACAGAAATCGCAATGGTATTCATTTTCTAGCCTACATGTTGAGGTTGATCTTCATTGCTGCTAATTCCAGCATGAAAGGTATTTAAACTTTACCCTAAACTATATTTCCAAAAAGCATCTCCTTATCTATAGAATAGGGTTATTGACTAGGTTTCCTGCGCGTTCATTATTAATACCATACCTGCAAGGTTACTTCAAATGAAAACAAAGTGAAATGTACTGACCATACTCTCTTATGCAGCCAGGAACACTCACATACACACACATATATTTTAAAAAATTAAATTAAAAACTAACCATCCTCATCTTTTACATTTATGCATGATCTAAGTATGTAATGCATATTTGCTTTTCAAACCTTAATGTGTAGTACAATTGACAGCAATTCAATTGCAAGGATTTTATATTTGTGAAAAAGGTCTACTTAGCCTACTAAATTTGGGCTTAATGTTACTTGCATTTTTATTATTAATGAAAACTTGATTTGATTTGTGATTAAGCAAATATGAAAATCCCCATTTCTCCTTAGAGAATGAATCTGAAATGTGTAACATCAAAGTTCAAATGCACAAAAAAAGATCCCCAATATGATCTAAAATTTTTTAGATCTTTAATTTTCAACATACCACAAAAATGCTGTCATTGAAGGCTTTTTCAATTGCCCTTGTTAACTCGAGTCTGGAAAACAAATATTATGTAATGGGAATTAGAATTTGCCTATTTTTAAGAAGCAGTTTGTATTATTTGGCTATTGGGATTTTGTTTTCACTTTAAAATTTCATACGAAACTTTTTTTGGGGGGGTAGGAGGTTTTCTTGCCTCTCAGAATCAAATGGATTTCCTGAAATGATACACAGCAGAGCTAAAAATAATATGTTCAATGATGCAATGCTCTTTCATACATACAAGACCTAAACAAGGCCTGAATGAATTTTCCCTAACAGTATTAAAAAAATAAAACACAAACATGTTTTGTGTTTTAAAATGCCACATTCATATGTTGAATTAATTAAAAACATGCTGTTCTTGCCAGATAGAAAAAAAAGGGAATGGGTTAACAGAAAAACAAAAAAAAAAAAAAAAAAACCAGGTACTACAGACTACATGTAGTATAGCTCTTTAAAATATCAAATTCTTAAACATAAAGCCTCAACAGAAAAAGAACTGGAAGCAGTTAGTAGTAATGTCTCATCTCTTTCACTTTTTCCTTTCCTAAGAGTGTATATGTGTGAATTTGGCTCTCATCAAAGTGAGGGACCATTAATACACTAGCTAGAGTCAAGCAGAGTTCAGCTGAGCACTCACGTTTCTGTGACAATGCACTTCAATCCAAACCTACTGTACATTATGGCCCTAGGCCTCTCGTTGGCACAGACTCCCAAGACCTGTCAAATTGGGGGTCTAGTGAGTAGAAAAGGGAAAAAACAAGGTCGTGAAAGGGAGCTTCAGCAGGGGAGAGGAGGGCAAGGTAAATGTCTGTACTAGAATTTGGGTGAACCAGTAAACAGTCTACGACCTTAAAGGCTATTACTTTAAATCCCACTGTATCACTTCTCCCGTCTATCCCCAAAGTATCTATTTATCTAGCAGATAGATGTAGTGCTGTATGTCTCTCTCACATTACATGCTGGGGTTTTATAAATTGCCTAAAGATAAAAGGCTTACCCTGCTGAAAAAATAGTAAGATATAATGTTGAATTTGCACTAAAATGAAAAGTTTCCTGATACCCCTTATATATTTTAAATTGCTGTTTTCTTGCAATGAATATAATTCACTCTGTCTTTTCCCAAGTATAATTCCACAAGGGTTTTGACCAAACAAAAATGCTCTAATGATTGCAAATGGTTCAAATATTCTGTCCAGTGAGTTAAGTGATAAAAGTTTCTATGTTAAAAGAAATAATAAGTGGAATTTCACACATATTATAGTAATTGTGAAGCATCCAATTTACATAGAAATAATGTAAAAGAATTCTGACCATGATGGTTTAAGTGAATCATTACATGCATCGCTGATACATTTAGAAAACTGCAGTATGCCAGGTATGTTTCTTTTAGCATAATAAGTCTTGTAATGGAGCCTTTAAAAGCCTAAAATGTATAGTTAGATTAACCTTTCTGTTTTAAGGGATTTTTTTTCTTTTTTTTCTTTTTTTTCTTTTTTTTTTCTAAAGGAGGAGGAGAAGAAACAGGAAATCATTACAAAGTCAATTAAAGCAATATCGCTTTCCATTAACTTGTTACTTGGTTTCCTCTGAGGCCCTCTCTTTCCAAGATACATTATTTTATTTACTTTAGATTATGATAAAAATTGGCCATTTTCCCTCCTATGTTTATGAGCTAAGAATTTCACTCAGAACCTTGGACAAGTACCAGTGTGATTCTGAAAAGAGGATTATCTTTAGAAGTAAAGGGAGATTTCCGAAACTCTTAAGTCAAGTTTTATCCTAATATCATGAGTCGTGTGTGTGTGTGTGTGTGTGTGTGTGTGTGTGTGTGTGTGTGTGTGTGTGTGTATAGGAAGGGAACTTCCAATATGGAAACTCTATTGGCAGACACATATCAGGAAGTCATCTGTAATACAATAGTTAAGAGTGCCTCTGGGGCACTGAAAACCTAAGTGGGTTTTCACACATAACCCTGAGTCACACACATAGCTAGTACATGTTAGACAAAGTATTTGAACCCAGTTCTTTCTGACTCTAAGACTGTCTCTCTAGACACTGTGCCACATTCCTCTAGAGATAAATGTATACATACAAATATATTGACAGTATTATATCAGCATGTATTATATATATACTTTCATACATACAAATATATAGTATCATGCACATATTTTACAAAGTATATATGTACACACATAAACACTAAAAGTTATATCTATAGAATATGTTATCTAGAAAAGGAAAAAAGAAGAGTTTTCTTTCTCCCTTTTCCACTTTCTCCAGCTCTATCCCAGCCATCTAGCTCTGCCTCTGGCTAACCATTTGCAGCTATGATATTTCTTCATTTTAAGTTGGGACTGGTTAAGTTTGTGAGAGGTTTGTTTTCACTATAGGGTCACAGGATCATGGATTTAGTGCTGGTGCGGGAAGGGACCTTAGAGTGAGTCAATCAGCAAGCACTTATCAAGTACCTACTGTATGCCAGGCATCGAGTACGAGGAAATTGAGAACCAGAGAGGTTGGTGACTTACCCAGAGTCACACAGGGTCAAAATTAGAACCAAGTCTTCCCAACTTCAGGTCCATCACTCTATCCACTGAAAGACCTGATAGGATCAATACGGTCTTGACAAAAATGAGCAGAGAGAATCCGTCTGTCCTATAACTCAAACATTTCACCCTGCTTTGCCACTCATTTTCAAGTTATTCACGAGGAAAAGGGGATGCTGCTGGAAATTCTTAGAAGTCAAGTGTTCAAAATGTAGCATTCCCATCCAAGGCTTGCTTGTTTTCTGCACTATCTATTATCTTCAATGTTTTTTTTCCTACTTCTAGACCTCAAGGAAGTGAGAAGTAATTCAGACTTACAACAATAACAAAAAAAATTAATTCAATTTCTTGCTTTCAAATCCAGCATTCGAATGGTTAAAATAGGTCTCAGATGAATCTGATTTTTTTTTAAAATAGACATTAAACATTAAAACTCAAGTATTATGTGAGGAAAAAAAATTCCCAAATATTCAACTTTTGGCCTTCATTTGGGAAGGTCTTGAAAGAAGAAATAAGGAGCATTTTTTTTCAAGGCAAATAGTGATTATGAATAGTTCTTTCAGGGCAGAAAAGGCATGAGTGAGAGGCTACAAGATAAAAATGAATACAGATCTCAATTAGATCTATTAACAAGCACCAAATAGTTTTCTGCTTATGGGCAATACAAAGTCAGATGATATTTGCCTTACCAATTTGTGAATGGACAACTTTTTGCTTTTTTTCTTTTGGATGGGGGAAGGGAGGGCAATTGGGGCCTTACTAAGTGTGTCAAGTGTCTGAGGTCACATTTGAACTCAGGTCCTCCTGACTCTAGGGCTGGTGCTCTACTCACTGCACCACCTAGCTGCCCCCATGAATGGACAACTTAATTGGAAACATCAACTATAATCTCATTTGATCTCCACTTAGGCAGACAGTGCCCTCAAATAATGCAGATGGTCAACTCTGCTGTAATATATAGGCTCAGAGAGTTTTCTGGGAGGATTGAGAATTTAAGTGACTTTGCCCATAGTTAAACAGCTAGTGTGTGTTAGAGATAGGACTTGAACCTGGGTCTTCCTAACCTGGCTCTCTACCTACTACACCATTCTGTCATTCATTTCAAATATGTTAAATAACATCAGAAAATGATTACCTTTGAAGAGTAGTGTGGATATTAAGGGTCATCTAATCCAGGGGTTCTTAGCATTTTTTGAGTCATGGACCCCTTTGGCAGGCTGAAACCCCTTCTCAGAATAATATTTTCAAATGGATAAAGTACATAGGATGATGAAGGAAAGCGATTATGCTCTATATACATATAAACAAGTTAATAGACCCTAGGTTAAGAAGACTTAATCTAATCCAATCCCCTTATTCTACACATGAGAAAACTGAGGCCCAGAGATGTGGAATGAATGAGTGAAGATTGTCCAGTTAGTTGGTTGTCAAAGCCAGATTTAATTATCCAGGTCTTTTAATGCATGGTCACTTTTTTCCCACTTTGCTAGAAAGTGTGTTAGAAGAAGAAGAAATGAAAGAGTAGAACTAAAAGATGAAAGAACCGGATAAAAAGAAATACGATTATTAGTAAACAGTATTATACTTGTTTTGGAAAACTTGCTGTATTCGCTAAGAGGCAGCTAGGTGGCACAGTGGATAGACTTCCATGCCTGGAGTCAAGAAGACTTCTTCCTGAGTTCAAATCTGACCTCAGACATTTACTTGTTATGTGACTCTGGGCAAGTTACTTAACCCTGTTTGCCTCAGTTTCCTCATCTATAAAATGAGCTGGAGAAGGAAATAGCAAGTCACTCTAGTATCTTTGGCAAGAAAAACCAAAATGGGGTCATGAAGAGTCAGATACAAGTGAACCACAAATGAAAAAAAAATCACTTAATTTAGGCACTTAGAAAAAAAAACAGATTACTAGAGTCTTTGTTCATCATAGAACTCAAAAGGTTAAATAATTGGTGTCTTCTGAAACAGGTGATCAGCTAGCATCTTCCAAACTCATTTACTCTATCAAAAGGCCTGGAGATTTCTTATGCCAAGAAGTATGAGGTTAAACCTTAGTTTCCTAATTTATAGAATTTATATTTAGTTTCCTTAGTTTATAATTAGTTAACCCTTAGTTTCCTAATTTATAGAATGAGGTAGATGGACTAGCTAAACTCTGAGGTCACTTCCATTTATGAAATTCTATGCAGAAAATTCTTTATATCGAGTGACTTAGGTTTTGCCTCCACTAGATCCCTGTAGAAATTTAAATGATTTACTTTCTAATGATCAGATGAAATAATATATGCGACGAAACAAGGCAACATATACATGTTAGCTATTATCACCGTTGTTTTTAAAGGGAAGCACGGAGCCTTTAAAAAAATTTACTTTATGAGGAAACCTCTGCCAACTACTTTTAACATAATTTCCTGAGCAGGCAGTGGCAGGTGAGCCAAGATCAGTATTTGTTGTTGTTGAGTTGTCTCAGTCACTTTTGACTCTTCATGACCCCATTTGGGTTTTCTTGAAAAAAGCACTGGAATGGTTTGTCATTTATTTCCCCAGTTCATTTTATAGATGAGGAACTGAGGCACACATGATGAATTGACTTGCCCAGGGTCACACAGCTAGTAAGTGCCTGAGGCTGGATTTGAACTCAGGTCTTCCTAACTCCAGATATAACAGCATAAAAGTAGTTTAATTTAAAAAAAATTATGTGTTACTATACAAAATGTAATGAAACAAAGCAAACAACAAAAACTCCAAGCCCTGAATATCAAGGAAAAATAAG
The DNA here is from genome assembly GCA_028646595.1 of Phalanger gymnotis. NCBI lineage: Eukaryota > Metazoa > Chordata > Mammalia > Diprotodontia > Phalangeridae > Phalanger > Phalanger gymnotis. The sequence continues at coordinate 131,025,554 of CM053626.1, read as the reverse complement.
AGGACAATAGTTTTCCAAGGAAATTTTAAAGGAAAAGCATTTTTTAAAGGAGAGTGAATAGCAATGAGCTGGATTGTGTCAGCAAGCTCAGCAGGGACCTGAGCTGAAGGTAAAGCTTGATCCTCCCAAATAAAGCTGCTGCCTTCAGAAAAAGAAGTTAAATTATTTTGAGGTAACTAGGAAATGGGTACTTAATAGAGCTAAAGCCCCTTAAGTAGGGGCTAGTAGGTGGGTCCCACACTACTTATCTTCCACCTTTCTTGCAAGAGAGACTAAGGAAGCCAGCTGAGAAAAGACAGGACTCAATTGGTAAAATACCCAAAGGAGTTTCCCCATCCCCACTAAGAGTGAAGACAGGGCCATGGAGCTCAAATACAGTGAACTCAAATGGCAGCTGTGTGCAGATTTTAAAAGAAGGTTTCAGCATTCTGATCAACCATGGCTAGTCACCCAGTTTGTGTGGAGTAGTGACTACTTGTGTGATCTTGGCCAAGACTGCGAATCAAGAGACTTTTTGTTCTAGTCTCCATTCTGTGTGATCTTGGGCAAATGACTTTGTCTTTTTAGTTTCTTCATATGTAAAAGAAACTCATTATTATCACTAGATAAACTAAGTCCAATTTTGAAATTTCCTATTTCTATACTGTGATTTTTTTCCTTTTTTTTCTGGCCAGAAACAATAATACAATGATTAGAAGGCTAGAAACAACAATACAACGATTCGAAAGCCAAAAAGGTTGGAATGAAGGCATGAGGAAGGAGATCTCTTTCCAAACATTATTTCATAGGAGCCAGATGGGTATAGTAAGTGGTATTGGGAAGGGGGGTAAACAAATGACCCTTTCACACAAGGTAAAAGGGGATATGGTTGTATCTGTTTATACACAGCTACCCTAGAGAGAGCTTGGGGGTGGGGAGGAATCACTTAATAAGAATGCTTCACTTTCATTGTGCAGTGAGTTAGCAACTATAGTTAAGGAAACATTATCCAATGCAGAGAATAGGATGCCAGGACAGGCTAGGAAAGCAACTTCCTCATCCCTAACTCAAAGGCAAAAGATGCCAAGAGGGAGTTAGGCTAATCCCTCCATCAGGCCATGGCAGGCTAGTCTCCTCTTGCCTTGCCAGGAGAAACAACTATAAGGAATAGGCAAGAGGAAAGGAAGCTATTCTGTTAGGATGAGTCATCCCTGGCTACTATATCAGTTGTCACAACACAGGTCTGAAAAATAAACCCAACAAGACATACCCAAAGAGAGGGCATTTGTGTTTACAACACCACAGGAGAATTTTTTTCCCTATAAGTTAAGTATCTTTTGTCTGACCTAGAGTTATTTTTCAAGGGTCGAAATGGAAATGGGCCAAGTCATTATTTTAATCATCCTTTCATTCATTAGCCACAATGTTATCCCGCATACAGGACTATTACAGTTATGTGTATAATTATATCTGGAAGGGTTTGTTCACGAGAAGGCCAAGTGTTCTAGTTTATTCTGGGAGCACTCCAAATCTGGTTCTGTTCCACATAGTTCAAGGGTACACAATACTATTGGTAGGATTCCTCTGAGCACAATTCCTAAAACAGACAAGAAGAGATTAGAACCATCTGATTTTTGCTTTACACACACACACACACACACACACACACACACACACACACGTGTGCGCAAATACACATACTAACAGGGACTCGATATTAGCCAAGTACTGCTTCTCCACCTAGATCCATCTCATTTTGGAGTAATTTTTCCCACCAAGTGGTTTCTGATCAGTCCTTTCAGGCCTAGTGAGAACACCTCTCATCTCAGGCTTTTCTCTCCAGGTTCCACTAAAGTCAGTATTTGAATTAATGAATGAAATATTTATTAAAGGTTTACTCTGTACAAATCTCTGTGCTAAGTGCTGTGACTATAAACAGGAGAGTAGGGACATGCTCTTAGGAATATGAGTCCCTGCTCATATTTCTAAAGGAATATGAGTCCCTGCTCATATTCCTAAAGGGGAACATAACCCACAAAAGATCTCAAAGACAAGTCAGTCCAAAAAGTCCCATGGTTTTTAAGATGAAGCCACAAAGCAGCTATAAATGCCTCTACTTTAAGGTCATTTCCATTATAAAATGGCAAGTACTTTCTAATGTTGAACCATTTGACATTGTCAAAGTCATTAGTTGCAAGGACTTCCTTTTCTGGTCTTCAATATCTGTGGCTGTAACACCTGCAAGAAGTAGTGGCCAGGTTGCATCTCAACAAGCCAATTTAAGGCCAACTCTGGAAAAGAGACCTAAAAAAAGGCTTACACCAAATCCTGGTTACGAACATGGCAGCATCATGTGAACGAAATGGGTTGCTGTTATTTACCTCTAGTTCACTAGCCTGCTTTAAAATAATAAGTGTTCTTGTTGTGATTTTTTTGTCAGCCATGTCTGACTACCTGTGACCCTATTTGAGGTTTTCTTGGCAGAGATACTGGAATAGTTTGCCATTTCTTCCTCCAGGTCCTTTTATAGATGACAAAACAGGCAAACAGGGTTAAGTGACTTGCCCAGGGTTATACAGCTACTAAGTATCTGAGGCCAGATTCAAACTCATGAAGATGAAACTTCCTGATTCCAAGCCCAGTGCTCTAACTGGGCCACTAGATGTCCCAGTGATCTTAAAAAGTCATAAAATTGTAAAATCATGGATGGTTAGAGTGAAGGAAGACCTTACATTCAGTGGAACAATAAAAAGAATACTTACCCTCAAACCCTTAAAACCATGTGACCTTGGAAAAGTCATTTAACTCCTCTTAATCTGTTTCCTTATCTATAAAGTTAAATAGGCCCCAATCACTTCTAAAATTCCTTCCAGTTCTAGTTCTGTGATTCTCTGAGATCATCTTGTCCCACCATTTTGAAGGGGGAATCTGAGGCTCAGAGAATTTTGTTAATCTTAAAGCACTATAGACAGAGGTGGTTAGGTGGCACAATAGATTGAGTGCTGGATCTGGCAACAGGAAGACCTGAGTTCAAATCCCACTTCAGACACTAACTAGCTATGTGACCTTGGGTTCGTCACTTGTCCTCCCTTAGCCTCAGTATTTTTACCTGTAAAATGGGGGTACTAATAGCACCTATCTCTCAGGGTTGTTGTGAAAGTCAAATAAGAAATTTATAAAGCTCTTTGCAAAATTTGAAGTGTATATAAATGCTAGCTTATAGTTTATTATGTTATATTACATTGCATTACTATGCATTATACCATGCCATATTATATTATGTTGTGATATATTATATTATATTGTTATGCTATATTAGATTATGTTATGCTATATTAGATTATTATTACATCATATCATATCATGTTGTTATATAATGTTATGTCATATCATGTTATGCCACATCATGTTAGGTAATGTCATGTTATGTTGTCATGTCATGTCACGTCATGTCATATCATATTAGTTATATTTATTATATTGTATATCATATCATATCGGCTGCTATTATTATTATGGAAGTATGACTAGACGGTTGGTATTTTGGTATAGATCTAAGATGCCAAAGTGCACAAAAATTATATGTTCAATTGGCATACTTTTTTTAAGGTAAATTCTCCAAAGTAATCAATATGTTATTTTAGTCCTCTGTGATTAAGAAAAAAATGCATCCTTCTTTTCAAGGAGAAATCTCTGTGATTTTTCAGGGTGAAGTCTACCAAAGACTTTAAAGAAAATAAGAAAACATTTTAGGGTTGCTAAGTTTAACTTAACTGAAATAAGGGACTAGTGGCCTCCTTACGAGCTCTCTAATACCTTTGGTTAAACTAAGAGACAAGCTCCTGATATTTCACATGTCCCAATCTCAGTTTTCTTATCTGTAAAATGAGGGGGTTAGATTAAGTTTTACCTGAGATCCATTGGAGCTTTAACATTCTATAACTCTATAATTAAGACTAAGAAAGGAGGAATGTTCTTTTTTTTTTTTTTGAAGTGCCACGACACTCTTAGAAGCTAGTTAATAGTAAGGTGCTGACTTTCCTCTTGATTTTCATATACTTGGTTGCATTTATGGAGGGTCAGGCCCTTGCCCACAAAGCAATTTTCTCTAATTTGAAAAAATTCGCCTTACATTTAGAAAGCACCTGCTATGTATAACAGATCGTTCCAGGCAGGCAATGGGGAAGCTAAGGGAAATGCTGTGCACAAGGAACTTACAATTTAAGTGAGGGGGTGGGGTGAGGGTATAGACAATGACATATCCTCAAATTATAATACAAGGAAGAGTTTAAGAGTAAAGGAGAGGTCCAGGCAAAGTGTTTCAAGAAACTCAAGAAGGGAAACATCACTTTTGTCTGGAGTATCAGGGAAATCACTTCTGAAAGCCTCTCTTTCTCAGTACAAGTGACCCTTTAATCTCAGCCCTGTTTGCCTATAGCATAGAAGGGATAAGACTATGTTGGGTGTTGGAGGGGCCGGCGGTGGGGGAGTGTGCAGGGTGATGGGGGAAAGGGCATACTGATGACATTTCTAAAGGTCCAGTGCTAGCAACTAGCTTGAGGGTGGAGGAGGCTAAGGCTTCCTAACTGGCACAAATTCCTGGGGACATTTTGGGGAAACTCCTCATCAATCTCTTTTCTTTTGAAGACTACAAAGTCTGCCCAAATTTGATTCCATTTCCTCCTCCATTACAGACTGTTCCTAAGTTTCCCAGGCTCACAAGCAATGACAACATTTTCACACTTTATGCAACCTACCCTGCCATGCCTGAAATAAGTATAAAAGAGATTAATATTTTTTATAAAACTGATAACAATAATGAAGAAAAGAAAACAAAAATGTGTGCTTCATATTTCATACTCATCCAGTACTTAACTTCGTTTGCCTCAGTTTCTTCATCTGCAAAATGAGCTGGAGTAGGAAATGTCAAACCACTCCAGTATCTTTGCCAAGAAAACCCCAAATGGGGTCACAAAGAGTCAGACACAACTGAACAACAAAAATTTCCCACTCACAATTCTCTTTTTCCACTTAGATCCACAAAGGAAAAATAAAGGAAAGATGATATATACTCAAAGATATATAAACATGTTACCCAAGGTCATACAGGTAGCAATGGCAGAGCTGGCAGAGATGAGCCATAATTCACTGTTTACACACTCAAAGTCTGCTTCCCCATCCTCTCCTCCCCACCCCAAGTCAGGAATAAAGGAATGAATTAAGGTCCATCTTCCTCCTCTGTCACAAGGGAATCCAAAGCGGCACCTGGGGACTACAGAAGTTAAAAAAAGAAGGAGGGAAGGGAAATTCTATACCACAATAACTGGAAAGGAAAGTTCCTGTGGTCACCTGGCTCAGGCCATCCATTATAGAGTTGAACTCTAAAACACTATATGAGTGAGAATTATTCATATGTGCCTATGTGGGAACTATTTTGTTCAGACATAATCAGAAATTAACCTTATTCTTCTTTTCCCTCCTTTACTGAAGCAAACTTCTTGACGAATAGCCCATAAAATTCAAAGGGAAACTATTGGTCTCTCTTTGGCATGAACTTATTTTTCTGGCAATCGGCCTTTAGTTAGACTATCATTTTCTTATCTGATTGCAAAAGTGAATGATGAAGCTGGCCTCAGGAAGACAGACTATTTCCATATGTATTTTCATTTAGAATAATGACAATATTAAGATAAGGCTAAGTACTTTTATTTGTACATCCTTTACAAATTCCACAGCTAATAGTATTTTATGAGTCTCCCTTGAAACCAGAATTGCCAATATAATGATTGACTGATTTAGGTGAGGGAGAGTCCAGACCTGTGATTTCATTGGCACAGAGAATTCCCACTGAGGATACCATCTCCACCAGAGCAGATCAGCCACTCTTTTATAAACTGTAGTCTCAGACAGATGCCCAAAGGAACTGAGAAGTTTATTCAACTTGCCCAGGGTCACACAGCTACCCAAGTGATTTCCTGATCATGCCATCTACCTAGTCAACAAACTCAGCTGGTTTCCTGTCAACTGTAGGATGAGATAAAAACTCTTCTCCTTGGCATTTAAAGCTCTTCACAAGTATCCCCTTCCTTCCTTCCAGTCTTCTTACATATTACTACTCTTTATCTACCCTAGGAGTATGTGGTACTGGACTACTTGCTGTTCCCTTCTCCACTCCATCTCCCATCTCTCTGCCTTTGGAGTCACTGTCCCCCATGCCTGGAAGGCTCTCCTTCACTTCAACCTCCAGGAATTCCTATTTTCCATCTAGCATCATTCCAAATGAAGCCTTTCTTCATCCTCCAAGTTTACTTGTATATTCCGTTCCCCCAAACTACCCAGAATTCTGTGTGTGTGTGTGTGTGTGTTGGTAATAAGGGACCAACCAATGATAGACCAGACATTTGACTGGTGGACTCCTCAAGATTTACTTCAGAGGACTTTTAGGTATTTTATGATTTCCTAATATTCTTACTCTGTGGCAAAGAGAGGTCTTTGATTGGCAGCTACTCCAGAACTGGGTTTGCATAAAAAAGAGTCCAATGACTCAACTTTGTTTTTTTTTCCCTACAGTAATCAAGGTGAGGGTTGTTGTAAGTCTCCAAATAAGGAAAAATGGCAGTAGCTGTGGTTTTGTTGCCAATTTCCTATATATCTACCAAGGCCAACATATGGCCATAGCACCTCTCTTTCTTTGGCCAAGAATTTTTTTTTTCTTTCCTGCTAGTAGGTGAATAAGTATTAGAGAAGGAATGGATTAAGGCCCAGAAGTGTTAAACTCAGAGAGCACATAATTGTAGTCAACCACATTAAAATTTAATTAGAAAATGCATAATAAAATAAATAAAAATATAAATAACGTAGATTTGTGGTTTTCCAAGTGAACATGTAGCCGACAGGGATTAAATTCTATTCGAGTTTGATACCATTGGACTAGGCTAGAACCTTATGAGATCTAAAACAGTCCAGGAAATGGAACCCATATCAGAGTTTGCTAGAAACTAAGCCCATTGAGGATCGATCTGTGGCATGTAGCTGAGATGTGTTCTTTGAGCAGGAGAATGATTTCATTCATTGGCGATGCTGCATTCAGAAGTGAACTGGGAAGAAATAATGCTTTGTAGCAACCACCTCAAATCAAAGCCTCCTCTCCCCAAGGACTAAAGTAGTGTAGGGGAGAATATATCCCCAGATGGGAAAAATATATTTAATTTTCTGTTCTTGCTATAATGTTTCATAAAATAAATTCTATAAAATCTAATGGATGAAATTGGTTAAATGATGCTAGATGGGGTGCTAATCACTGTTTCAATTATGAGTGAAATATTAACTGTAATTAGTGATTGATAGGGGAAAATGTAACAGAATGGGGATTCAACCTGGAAAACAATAGAAAGATGCCTCCATTCCTCTCCAAACAATTTTGAAATAACTCTTGAAATGAAATTCTGAAGTATCAGAGCCAATGAAAGATCAGGGTGAAGCATTCTTCTAGCCCAGGACAACTTGGGAGAGATCTGTGACATGAGACTGGAGGCTGGCCTGGAGCCCACATAGATGAAACACCAGTGCAACTAGATGGTGGCAATAGAAGCAGTAACAGCTCTGGGAGCTCTTAAGCCAGATACAGCAAGGGGTCCCGGAAAATAGTCAAAAAGAGATTACAGGGGACACTTGTTCTAGCAGTGGACACAGTAGCAGACATTGGCAACACCAGTAACTATACCAACTTCTGAGCCATAGTTCAAAGGAATAGAAGAGCTCTTTTGGTCAAGAGGAAGTGGGAGCCCAGAGGGGCAATGTAGCCTTTGGTCAGAGGAATCAGGGACCCTGAGGAATAGCATAATTTCTTGTTCCAAAGGAACAAAGGCCCTGAAGAGTAGTATCGATTGCAATCCAAAGGGATCGGGGCCCCACTTGGGTAAGGGCCAGAATGCAGACCAGGAGAGCAATGCCCATACCTCTCACCAGATCACACCACCTTAGAAGCACCAAAAGCTGCCAAATACCTAGAATTAGTTTGAAAAAAAAAGCCCAAAGCTTGATTCAGCTCCCCTACCCTCATGCCAGGAACAGAGATCAACTTTAGCATAAAGTTCAAAATCAAGAAATAGATTAGAAAAATAAGAAAATAAAAACAATGACAAAAATCTGGCCATAAAAAGCCACTATGATGACAAGGAAGATAAAGACTCAAACCCAAAAGACAATAAAGTCAAAACAGACACAAGCAAAGCTTCAAAGGGGGAAAAATTGGACATAAGCACAAGAATTCCTGGAAGAGCTAAAAAATGATTTTCAAAATCAAATAAGAGTAGTAGAAGAAAAATTAGGTAAAGAAATGAGAGCAAAGAAAGAAAATTATGAAAAGGCAGGTGAAGAGACATAAAAATACCAAAGAAAAGGACAGCTAAAAAAACAGAATTAGCCAAACTGAAAGAGGTACAAAAGCTCACTAAAGAAAATAATTCCTTAAAAATTGGAATTAGACAAGTGGAAACTAATGATTCCATGAGACACCAAGAAACAATAAAACAATAAAAAAAATTTGAAAGAGTGAAAAAATAGGAGAAATATGAAATATCTTATCGGAAAAACAACTGACCTGGAAAATCGATCAAGAAGAGATGATTCAAGAATTATTGGACTACGTGAAAGGCATGACCAAAGAAAGAGCCTAGACATCATATTTCAAGAGATTATTAAGGAAAACTGCCTCAATATCCTAGAACCAGAGGGTAAAATAGAAATGGAAAGACTACATTGATCACTATCTGAAAGAGTAATGAGCATATTATATGCAACAATTAATATAATTGCAACATATAATAAACATAAACATATAATAAATATGAATAAATAATGATATATTACATGCAAATTCCAGAGCTCACAGGTTGAAGAGAAAATACTTCAAGTAACCAGAAGGAAACCATTCGAATATTGTGAAACCACAGTCATGATTACACAAGATTTGGCAGCTAACATGTCAAAGAAGTAGATAGTTTGGAATAAGACATTGTGGAAGGCAAAAAAAGCTAGGATTATAACCAAGAATAACCTATTTAGAAAAACTAAGCATAATTATTCAGGGGGGAAACGAATATTTAATGAAACTGAGGACTTTCCAGCATTCCCAATGAAAAAAAAACAGAGATAAACAGAAAGTTTGACTTTTAAATACAAGAATGAAGAGAAGCACCAAAAGGTAAACATAAAAGAGAAAGCATAAGGGATTCAGGTTAAACTATTTACATTTTAAATGAGAAGATGATACATATAATTTCTAAGTCTTATATAGTGATCAAAACAGAAGGATTCTACATAGGAAGAGTTTGTAGAAGTGAGTCAATTATGTTGGGATGATGTAAAAAATGGATAGGCAGGAAAGAGGGACATGCTGGGAGAAGGGGTAGAAGGGAAGAATCAGAAAAATTATCTCACATAAAAGAGACACGCAAAAAAAGAGCTTTTACAATGGAGGGGAAAATGTTCAGGGGGTGGCCAGCACTTGAACCTTACTCACATCTAAGTTGGATCAATGAGAGAAAATATATATATCTACTCAACTGGTAATAAAAATCTATATTGGGGAGGCTAGGTGGCACAGTGAGTAGAGCACCAGCCCTGGAGTCAGGAGGACCTGAGTTCAAATCCAGTCTCAGACACTTGACACACTAACTAGACCTTGGGCAAGTCACTTAACCTCAATTTCCCTGATTTCTCCCCTCCAAAAAAAAACAAATTTTTAAAAAAATTTTTAAAAAATCTATATTACCCGAAAGTGAAGTAGGAGGGGAAGGGGATAAGAGAAAGAGGAGATAATTAAAAAGGAGGGCAGATAAAAAAGGCAAAGTCAGACTTTAGGCATAACAGACTTTAAAGGAGGAATAGGATAAAAAGAGAGAGAAAGATAAACAGAAAAAACCAGATTGAAGAGAAATTCATAATCGGTAGTCATAGCTGTGAATATGAATGGGATGAACTTACCCATAAAATGGAAGCAGATAACAGAATGAATTAGAAACTAGAATTCAACAGTATATTCCTTATTAGAAACATACTTGAAATAGAGAGATACACACAGAGTTAAAATAAGGGGCTGGAGCAGAATCAGAGGTAACAATCATGATCTCAGACAAAGTAAAAATAAAAATAGACTCAATTAAAAGGGGTAAGGAAACAACATATTGCTAAAAAGAAACCACAGACATGAAGTAATATCAATATCAAATACATATGCACCAAATTGCATAGCATCCACATTCTTAAAGAAAAAATTAAATTAATTACAGGAGGAAATAGACCATAAAACTATACTAGTGGGGGGCCTCAACTTTCACCTCTCAGAGCTAGATAAATCTATCCATAAAATAAATAAGAAAGAAGTCAAGGATATAAATAGAAAGTTAGAAAAGTTAGATAAGATAGACTTTTGGACAAAACTGAATGGAAATAGAAAAGAGTGTACCTTTTTCTCAGCTGTACATAGCTCCTTCACAAAAATTAACCATGTATTAGGCATAAAAATCTCACTACCAAATGCAGAAAGACAAAAATATTAAATCCATACTTTTCAGATCATAATGCAATAAAATCACATTCAATAAAGGCCACTAGAGTTTATTGAGGAGAGGACGTGACATGATCAGACCTGTGCTTTATGAAAAATCACTTTGGTGGCTGAACGAGGAATATAGGTTGGAATGGGAAGAGATTTGAGGTAAGCAAACTCACCAGCTGGTATCAGAATAGTTTCAACGTGAGGTGATGAAGGCCTGCGCTAACGTGGTAGCGGTGTCAAGAGGAGGGAAGGGGTATATTTAAGAAATGCTGCAAAGATGAAATTGACAAGTCTTGGCTTGGGGGATGAGAGATAGTGAATGACACAGGATGACATCTAGATTGTGAACCTGGGGAGCTGGAAGGATGGTGTTGTTCTCTACAGCAATATGGAAGGGAGGAAGAGCATAGGATTTAGGGGAAAAATAAGAGTTTGGTTTTGGAAATGTCGACTTTAAGGTTTCTACTGGATATCCAGTTTGGGCTATCTGAAAAGTAGTTGGAAATGGTACAAATCTATAGAAGCAGCTGAGATCACAAAGTGAAGTGGTATAGAGGGAGAAGAGAAGAGAACCTGTAAGGTGCCTGAGGGACATCAGCAGTTAAAGGGAGTAATCTGGTGGAAGATTCAGCAAAGGAGACTGAGAAGGACTGGTCAGTTAGGTTCAAAATATAACTTATCATCTTTCCCCTCAAACCCTCCTCTCCATCCAACTTTTCTATTATTGTTGAGAGTACCACCATTGTCCCAGCATGTTGATTTCAAAACCTTGGAATCTTCCTCAATTCCTCAGTATTACTCATCTCACATATACAAATCTTGGTGTTTTTCTTCTGGACATACTATAATTTGTGAATGAGTTTCTTAGAAAGTGGTACCCAGAACTGACCACAATACTCCATAGGTAGTCCAGATCAAAGTACATCAAGGCTTTATATAATTTGGCAGCTTGAGATGTGTACCATTAACAACTTCACTTAAGTCATAGACAAAAATGTTAAATAGAACAAGGGTGAGGACAGAGCCCTGGACCACTTTGATAGCAGGGACTGATTCATCTTTGTCATTGTACCCCTAGATTCTTTATAAATGCTTACTTGATTCTTTGATTGAGATCTTTAAGAGATATCCAATACATTAATCACTACTTTGGGGACCTAGCTCCAAATTCAACTAGTTCCCAAACCACCTAACTTTATTTTCATCAAACCTAAATCTCTGAGTCTTGACTGCCAGGATACTATGAGAAGTTTTCTCAAATACCTTGCTGAAATTCATCTATATTTTGTGAATGAGTCAAGTTATAGATTTCAAGGAACAGAAATTAAACAGCACATGCTTTAAATGTAACTCTATAGGGTTTATTGATAATATACAAATCATCAGAAAAGGATCTGATATGCTCTGATGGCATCCTTATTTATTAGCAGTCTGCTTGGTCCCTGAGAAGCAAGCAGCACACACAATAGTTGCAGGATAATCAGCCACATAAGTTTAGTTCTTAGGAGGGCAAAGGGAACTGGAACTTTTTTTTTTCTAAATACAACAACTTATAGTAAGCAAACCCAAGGTACCTTTAAAAGAAGCCAATTATATGGAAGCTAGATAAGGACATACACAGGGTTTGGTAGAGATGCTTTGGTATAGTAGAAGTTGTGCTCATTGTTCATCTTTCTAACTGCTCTCTGAGAGAAGGGGCCAAGATCATATCACTATTTATTTGATATTCCCCTGATCTCCCAGTCTAATAACGCTGTCAAAAAAGGAAATGAGGTTTTCTGCCACGACCTGTTCACAACAAACTCATGCTAGTACTGTGATCACTGCTTCCTAAGTGGTCAGAGAAAATTCCCTTTAGTAATTCATTCTAAAATTTCACTAGAAATGAAGTTGGCTTCACTGACCCATAGTGTGAAGAATTCACCATCTTCTTCTTCCTTTTTTAAAAAAATGGACTATTTCACTGTCTCCCGTAGTATAGCACTCCTCCTTTTCACCATGATTTTTGAGATATCATTTACCAAGCACATTATCCACTAGTTCTTTAATTACCCCAGGAGGTAGTTTGTCTCAGTTTGGTGAAAGATATCAAGATGTCTAGGGTACTTTTGACCCATAAATACCATGACTGGTCTATATTCCAAAGAGATAAAAGAAAAGGGGAAAGGACTACATGTACAAAAACATTTATAGCAGCTCTTTTTGTGGTGGCAAAAAATTGGAAATCAAGGGAATGCCTAACAACTGGGGAATAATTGAACAATATCTAGTTATGATCAGGATATATTACTATAGTGCTATAATAAATGATGAACAGGATGGTTTCAGAAAAACCTGGGAAGACTTATACGAACTGATGCAAAATGAAGTGAGCAGAATCAGGAGAACATTGTACACAGTAAGAGTAATATTGTAACAATGATCAACAGTAAAAGATTTAGCTACTCTGATCAGGACAATAATCCAAGCTAATTCCAAATGACCCATGATAAAAAATGCTATTCCCTTCCAGAGAGAGAATCGATAAACTCTGAGTACAGATCAAAACATATTTTTTTCACTTTATCTTTTTTGCTTTCTTTCTGTGTGCATGTATGTGTGTGTGTGTGTGTGTGTGTGTGTGTTTGTAACATGGCTGATATGGAAATGTTTTGCATGACTTCACTTGTATAATTGACATCAAATTGCTTTCCTTCTTAATAGGTGGGGAGAGGCAGGAAGAAGGGAGAGAATTTGGAACTCAAAAATTTTTAAATGAATATTAATTTTTAATGTGCAATTGGGAAATATTAAATGATATTAATAAAAACACAATTTTAAAAGTTCTTGTATTTAATTAACTAGATATCTTCTACATCTCAATGTTAGAGTTTGAAAGCTTGGTCAAATACTTAAGGTTTTTTTTGAAATGACTTTTAATTCAAATGGCTACAAATTAAATCATATTTTAGATATACCCAAGTAATATCAAAATTTAAAATAAAATGTTGGTGAATCCTTACGAAAAGATGTCTTGGGTAGTGGAGAATATTGCAAGATATCTAGAATGTATGGATATGAAGCATGGTCTGAGGTCAACTATGTTGTTTTGTACATGCATATATGTAGAGAGTGATCTGTCCAAATGACTGATGAAGATATAGGTATAGATATAGATGTGAATGTGAAGGTAGAAGCAGATATAAATAGGTATGGAAATGGTGAGATATATATACATATGGAGAGAGAGAGAGAGAGAGAGAGAGAGAGAGAGAGAGAGAGAGAGAGAGAGAGAGAGATAATCCTATAGTCAAATGGTCCACATTCAATGCCCAAACAAGCTTAGCCCTACAGCAAAGTCCCACATCTTCCTGGAAGGTACTTCTTCCATACATACTTGGGCCACTTAGAAGCTCTGGCTTCCTTTAAGATTCAGCTCCAGGGTTTCCTTCTATTTCAAGACATTCCTCATCCCACTCTACCACTTTTTCCCTTGCTTTTTCCCTCCTTCAGAAACAGTAACAAAAATTACAAGGGGTTAACTGTGTAGCAGTGGAAATACATGCTGCAATATAGGCATAAAAGTTAGTCACTGCTTACCTACAACTTAATGAATTATTGTGAACCCTGCTTCCTTTTTATGTTGCTGTTAAAAAACCTCAGTCATGATCTTAATTATTGTCCCATGTCTAGATATCTTTGACATGTCATCATGAACATCATCATCATTATTATGTTCACAATAAAATAGGTTATATCTATAGAGGGTTTTATGGTTCACAAAACGATAAATAGAGAGAGAGATAAATAGAATGATGACAGATCTATCTCTGTCTATATATTTGTGTGTATTTGTGTTTATAAAATAGATTATAAAATATTTATAAATATCTATGTATATATATATATATATCACTTGTTATCACAGCTCAGGAATGGTTAAATAAGGGTAATCCTAGACTGATAGAGATGGTTTATTTGGTTACAATATATCTGACCTATTAAGCTATGTTTTTCAGTTTATGAGATTTAAAGCTAACGTGGAGCTCAATATGCTGACTATCTACCATTTCCTGTTTCAGTAAAGGATAGGAGACTGATGGACCATGGCCACCTCTTCAGGAATAAAATCATTCCCGAAAATATCTTTTATCCCACATCTAGGCCTCTGAGAGGATGAACAAGAAAGCTTGCTGCCAGCACATAATTAGTTTTATTAGTAATACCTAACGTTCAAAGCCAAAACATTCCTGAAAATGAAATAAACCATTGATGGCAAAAGCTGAACCTTCAGCTAACCTTCTACTTGACCTGAACTAAAAAATTATGTCTCTTTCATTTCTTCCTCTTGCCTTGAAGGAAACAGAAAATGGACAGATGAAACCAGATTCTCTTCTGTGACCAAGACACTGTCTAGAAGTAGACTTTTAAGGATTTGAATTAAGTTTTTTATTTTGTAAAGGCCAGTAGGGGCCAATTTGAGCAGGGCCAATGTATCCCCCTAACTGAGAATAATATGATATGTATATTATAGTTAACAAAGTTATATGGCAACAGTTACAGACAAGGAAAACAAGGATCTGAGGCAGAATGGGAAAGCATGGGTCAGTATACCTAAATTCTAGGCATCTCTAAGAAAATGTTTCTCTTTCAATGAGAAAGGTTAAAATACAGGGAGTGGGGATGGGAGTAGGGATGAGTTATAGTATCCTAAGGTAATGGCAATCACCATCAATCAATCAGTCAACAAGTATTTACTAAGCACCTACTATGTGCCAGATACTACATTAGGCACTGAGGAGAGAAAGAATATAAATTTTGAAATCTCTATTTACAAGAAGCTTACATTCTAATAGTGCACCCTGTAAGGATTTGTGTATATATGTGGGTGGGTGTGAATATATATGTATATGTAATATACATATAATGTAATATAATGTATGTATGCATATGTATATATGTCTGTAGATACACATACATACACACATATACACATATATGTATACATGGGAAGGAGGGAAGGGAATAAGCATTTATATAGCACCAACTATGCATTAGGCTCTATGCTAAGCATCTTTTTTGTTTGTTTTTTGTTTTTGCAAGACAATCAGGGTTCAGTCACTTGCCCAGGGTCACACAGCCAGTAAGTGTCAAAGGTCTGAAGCTGAATTTGAACTTAGATCCTCCTAATTCCAAGGCTAGTACTCTATCCACTGTGCCACCTAGCAGCCCCTTGCTAAGCACTTTCTATAGATTTTTTTTTTCATTTCAACCTCATAATAACCCTTGGAGGTAGCTGCTATTATTAAGTCCCATTTTATAATAAAGGAAATCAAGGCAAAGAAGGCATAAGAGATTTGTCTGGGGTCATGGCTATTAAGTGTTTGAGGTTACATTTGAACTCAGGTCTTCTTGCCTCTAAGCCCAGCACTCTATGCATCATACCACCAGCTGCTTATGTATAAATACAGGGGGGCGGGTTAAGGGGGGTGGGGAGAGAGGCAGAGATGCAATGTAGTTAAAACTTCAAACTGCAGTAAGATTTTTGGGACATCTTGCGTATTTGTCCGTATAGAATAAGGAGAACAATTATGAATTTCCTTGGTTCCCATTCTGCTTGTACCAGTTAAACCAAATCCTTGCATAATAACAACTACAATAAGCATTTATCAAACGCTTACTGTGTGCAAAGCATTTTACAAGCTGCTTGAGGTCCATGGGTGAAATAATGACAGTATCTAGCCTCAATGAGCTGATGATCCACTAGGGACCATACAACATGCACACAAGTAAGAGTGACACAACGTAAAACATGATTGGGGCAAAAGAAGGCTTCACACCAAAATGATCTCAAAACACTTGAGAAAGGAAAGCTCATTTCTAGATGAGGGGAATTCAGGCAAGGATTCTTGCTGGAGAAAGGACCAGAGCCAGACCATAAAGGAAAAGAATTTCAAGATGGGAAGATGTTGAGAGAGCACATTCCAATATGAATGCACACAGAGAGAAGGACAGGACAAATAGCAGAACAGTTAATAATACAGTTGGACTGGAATGCAGAATATATGAAGGGAAATAATGGGAAATAAATCCAGACAGGCAGGCTGGAGACAGACTCCCTTGGACATTCCCTAGCTGTACGACCCTGTGACCCAAGTCATTTAACCTTTCAGTCTCAGTTTCCTTATCTCTAAAATGAGAATAGTGATAGCACCAACATCATAGGGTTGTTGTCAGGACCAAATGAGATAATATATGTAAAGAGCTCTACAAATCTTAAAGTGCTATATAATTGTTAGTTATTATTTTGGTATGTGGCTGAGGAATCCGTCTTTTCTCCAATAGGGAATAAGAGAATTATGAAGGTTTTTATCAGGGGTTTAAAACAGTCGGTGCTGTACATTGATAATTATTTTAACAACAGTGCAAAATAGAACAGAGTAGAGGTGACAAGACCCAGTTAGAAAACTATTAAATAGCCACGGTGAGAAATTATAAGGTCCTTAAAAACACTTGTAAATGGGAGTATGAAGAGGCAGGGGAAAATACAAGTAATATGGCAGAGGTCAAATTTCTAGTCCTGACAAAAAGGTGGTATTTGTTTTCCAAGGACAAGCAATTGCAGAAAGCCTCATCACCAGCAGGCTACCCATATGACAATGATTAATTTGATTATGACAATCCAGGATACAAAATGGCCCTCAATCCTGTGCAACTGCCTTCTACTTCTATAGTGACTACAGAGTGAAGGAAAGGGGATACAAGTGGCTAATTCTTATATAAATTCGAAATTGGCCATAAATAGTCCTTGATTTTTGTTACTCTGAAGCAAATCCTTGCTTAGTTACAAATAAGTTGGTAAATTAATGGAGAAACTGAATCACATCGCTATTGACATTTTCTTTAAAATCGAAATCAGGGGACTAGAGGAAACTGCAATTTGATCTAAGGATGATTCAGAAGGTTGTCTTGGAAAGATTAAGAAAGGAGGTGCCAGCTTTAGTTATATCTTGCTTCTAAAGGCAACAAGAAACATCACCTCATAGTCTACATGACCATCTCCTTTGGTGGTAGACATGATGGATATTTGCAAAAAAGACCATCATAAAGAAAACCATCATTTATGTGCCAACATCACTTATGGCAAATATGGAGGCAGAGAAAATCTATGGGAAAAAACTAAAGAAGATTCTCCAACTTAAAGAAAAATATATTTTCATATTCAATAACTTCAGTACTTCAAAAAGTTAAAGATAACAATAATAGCTAACATTTATGTGATTCTCTAAGGTTTGCAAAGTTCTTTATAAACATTATCTCATTTTATTCTCACAGCAACCATGAGAAATAGGGGCAATTATTACTTCCATTTTACAAATAGAGAAACTGAGGCTAAGAAAAGTCACAGGGCTTGCCCAGGGTCACATAGCTACTAAATGTCTGAGACCAGATTTGAACTCAAATCTTCCTGACTCTGGATCTGGCACTCTATCCAATGTGCTACCTAGCCACCTCACTATAATGGAACTGAGTCATAGAGATGTTAAGGAATTTGCTCAAGGCCCTATGGCTACTAACCGCAAAGTATTTTACATATGTTAACTCATTTGATTTTTTTTTAACAACACTGTGAGGTAGGTGCCGTAATTATCCTCATTAAACAAATGAAGAAATTGAGACACGGAATTTAAGTGACTCGCCCAGGGTCACACATCTAATAAGTGTCTGAGCTTGGATCTGAAGCCCTGTTTTCCTTACCCCAGGACCTATTTACTACTCCACCTGGCTGCCATAACATATATTAAAAACACGGTTCAATAGCAAAACTCTTTGGAAGCCTCGTGTCTATTTTTTATGAATACTTTCATAAAGAAGAGATCTAGGAGTCAGTGGATGGGGTAAGAATCAAATAAAATCACACACACACACACACACATACACACACACACAATGAAATTAATTATATTTGAACAGCCAAGAAAGAACAAATTATTGATATGAGAGTTATTTCCAAATCAGCTGTTAATGGATGATCGGACCATCAATTTTTGAAAGCAAATATCAAAATCGATAACAAGTTAGATGAGTAAAATAAGAAAATTATATGGTTTACATATTACATAACATTATACAACTACCTTATCAAGATCCATAACCACCCAAAGGAGTTCATCTTAAATACAGGCATTTTATTTACTGCCTGTTTGACCTAGGCAAACCACTTCACATCTCATTTTCTTTGTCTATAAAACTACAGGACTGCACTTCATAATTTCTAAGGTTCCTTTATAGCTCTAAATTTATGGTCTTGGGATCTTTTCTGCATAGGATGAAAAATCAAGTTGATGAAGAATTTTATTGTACAGGTTATTTTTAATAGGCCAGGTAGATACTCCATAGAGCTGACTGATCCATCGCTGTGTGCGTACATAGTGTGTGTGTGTGTGTGTGAGTGTATATGTGTGAGTCATGGGAAGAAACCGTATTTTGTATTAAAGGAGATAGACGCACACACATAATAAATCACTAAAATCACCTAGTTCACTGTTCATTTATTATTCTTGGGCAGATGCTATAGATAGGCATGAACTAGGCCTAGAATTGAAAAGAAAGCAGTAGGTTGAATTGACTTGATAAAAATAAAGTAATTTTAGTAACTCCAAGTTTATTCCTGACGTAACATTCTATATTTTTAAAACATCAAAATTCTTTCAAAGATGTTACGTTGCTATATTACTAAATACCACAGTTTCTAAAGAATTAAAATTATGAATAACCCAACCGTCAATTAAGAAAAGCTTCCTTGCTATGTCCTCTTATAAATAACCCTCCTCCTCCTCCTGGTTTCCAGTTCCCCTTTACATGTGGTTTTCCTCCATTATAATGTAAGCTTTCTGAGGGCAAGGACTGTTTTATTTAGTTACTTAGGTCTGCATATCTAGCACTTTGCATATTGCCTGGCATATAGTAAGTTCTCTCTCTCTCTCTCTCTCTCTCTCTCTCTCTCTCTCTCTCTCTCTCTTTTATAAATCACAAAATAAAATATTTTCAATAGAGAATTGTATAGAAATGGTGTATCATTAGAGAAATATATGACTAGAAACAGATTTTTTTTGGCAGGGATAAGAGTGGGCTGCTCAGTTCTCTTATTAGATAAATATATATGTATATATATCTATATATCTATATGTGTATGTGTATATATACGTATATATATATATATATATATATACACACATATCTTAGAAAATACCAGCATTCACTTGCCTGATAATATATAGTTGTAATGGATGGATTTGTGTACCTCTGATTGAACAGAAGCACAGATGCTAACCAGATTGTATAACACTGAAAACTACTAGGAAAGAAATATACTAACATTCCAGGCTATAGGAATTAGGAAGATTTAACATAAAAGGCTTTAGTTACTTATATAACTTAGTGATGTTTAGGCAGAGACATGAGCACTCACACTCAATAAAGGTGCCAAAAGTCTTGGTCAAAGTAATGGCTTTAAAATGTTATTTTATACAAGGCTCCAAGGGAATAGTCAAGTATGAAAGGGGAGATGGTGTAATTGATATGAACTGGAGGAAGAGCATCAAACAAAGCAAATATTTATTTGGCAAGGAATGTATTATGATCTGGATAAAAATATCTGCCCAAACGCAACCTAACTTGCCCATTCATAAATAGATCAAGATTATGAGCCAGGGTGCAAAGAAAGATGAAAATTCTAGGCTTAAACAGGCTAGACTGCTAATGGCTGAGGGCTGTTTGACCAATCAATCGACACGAATTTATTAAGGATCTGTCATCAGGCATTGTGCCAGGAAAAGGAGATACAGAGACAGAAATGAGATTCCTAGATCTCAAAGAGCTTATAGTCTATTGGGAGACAACATGGACACATACAAAGACATGGCCAGATTAGAATCAGGTTCTAAAGGTTCCCATATTTCATTCATTTTTGACACCCGTAGCTATGTTGCTACTATAACATCCAGTATGATTTATGTAGCTCCTATTGGAGAGGGATGGAGGGATGGGAGAAGGAAGTTGGGGGAGGGGGCTGTCACTAACAAGTTCACCATGTAAGAAATAGATGACAAAATCTATATGTCGTTTTCTACATCAGCTTCTTTGAAACTTTTGAACTTTATAAATGCTAGATTTAGCTATTTCCCAGTAAACCTCATCTACATTTATACTTAATATCTCAAGCTACATTTGATTTAATTTTACAATCCTGTTCATCAAGGAATAGTTTAGAAGTTTATATATTTATACTATATACAGATTATAATATAATTATATTATGACATGTTATATATTATATTATACATAATTATATAATCTCTTCTTTTCCCCAGCTCCCCTCTTTTTAAAAAAACCCTTGCCTTCAGGTTATTTTTTTAACAGCAAAACATCTTTTCTAATGGCCAGGATTTCTTGATTCAATGCAAAAATACAAGGAGCCTTCTCACTCTTTGACTAGCAATGCTTCCCAAGTGGCGATCCCAAGGCAAAAGTTGAAATGGAAGTGTACAGCATTATCAGGTAGTTTAGAAAGGCTTTATTCAACCTTGTAAAGTGAAAATCATTTACATTTTATGAATTAGGTAGTTGACTCTGAGGAATTCCTGGCTACTAAATAGTAATTCCAAGCCTCAAATTCATGTCTCCTCATTCCAAGTCCAAGCATTTCCACTAAACACTTCACATTCCATCCAGGGGTCTACCTGTGCCATCTTGTCATCTACCCTGTTGCTCTCCCTGTATTCTTCACCTAGTGAAAAAAGAAATCATATCTTCAGTCCCTAGGGCAATTTATTCAGTCTGCTTTAGAATTCCCACCATAGGTTTGAGCTGGCTTCATTTATAAGTGAGTACAGACTCTCCTAGTCCACACTGCCTAGGTAGCCCTGCACCAGATCACACTTCAAATTCCATCTAGCCTAGATGATGACCTGGGCCATCTGGCTGAGTTCCTTGATGCCAGATGTATATCCTGTTTCCCCACTTTCCACTTCTGCTCTGCAAACAGTAATCAAATCAATATCACTAGTGCTTCCGGAAAGGGCTTATTTGTTAGTTGGTTCAATGGATCTGTTTGTGATGCCTGCAAGTTCCCAGACCAAAACTCCCTTCTCTGTCTACTTTCTTGTATTTATTATAGATTCCTATTAGAATATAAGCTCATTGAGGACTGGAACTGCTTCGCTTTTGCATATTCTTAGAATAGAGCCTTGGACACAGTGAATGTTTAATAAATACTTTTTTTCATTTATTCAACAATTTTTTTAGTAGATACCAGAGTATGAACTTTAAAAATTAGTCTAGGCACTACTACAGGGATTAGAGAATCATGGAATAAAACATCTAGGGTTGGAAAGAACTTCTGTGGCTATATATTATATGTGCATGTGTTTGTATATTCATACATATATAGATATACATGATAATTATAGTAATTGTTATATATACTTATATAGTAATAATAGTAATACATATATGCATATGTGTGTATTCTGTCACGAGTATCAAGCAAGATAAAATATGGATTTTTTTTCAAATCTCAGAAGTGCTCTATAAATAGCACTCATTTTTATTTTCTCTATTTCTGTTATTACCATCTAAGTTTAGACTCTCATCATCTCTTGCTTGGACTACTGTTATAACAGCCTACTTATTACTGTTCTTTAGATTCTAGTCTCTTCCCTCTCCAATCTTGACTTAAACCTGACTCTTCCCAAGCCTCAGCCTTCAAAACTAAGACTCACAATAAATATATTTGCAGAGGCTTTAGATTGATGAGTGTGCCATCTGTTTGAAAAGGGACCCACCTAACCTAAATTACCTTTGCTCTCAAAAATAGAAAAGAATTAGCATACAATAGGGGCTAATGTGATGGAGTTGGAATTAGGAAGACCTGAGTTCAAATCCCTCCATAGAGATTTTAGTAGCTATGTGGCTTTGAGAAAATCACTTTAACCTCTCTGTGCCTCAGTTTCCTTATCTGGAAAATGAAGGAGTTAGACTTAATAACTTCCAAAATCCTTTCTAGTTCTAAATCTATTATCTTCCTAGTTAATAGGAACTATGTGAACCTTGTTCACAGGTCTAACCATGCCATTGTCCTGCCCAAATAACTTCAATGGCTTTTTACTGCCTATCAAATAAAATAGAAACTTCTTAGCCTTAGTCCTCCATTATCTGGTTCCAATCTAACTCTCAAAGACACATTTCATATATTTCTATGGTTCTAGCCCAATTAGGCTACTAGATGTTGTCCAATTGTGCCCTATTCCCCCACGTGGATGCATTCTCCTAAGTCATCATTCAGGCTTAGAGCATATTTAGTATCCTTTGTATCTGTTTTAAAATTCATCTGTTCCATGAAGCCTTCCCCAGTTCTCCTAGGTGAAAGTGATTTCTTATTTAAATCGCCACTGGCACTTAAGCAAGTCTCTCTTTGCCTTCATCACATTCCAAAATACCTCATATTTGGGGTCATTGTTTTTCAAGGAAATTGAGATCATCTAATCTTGTTGTTCAGTCGTGTCCAACTCTTCAAGACTCCATTTGGGTTTTTCTTGACAAAGATATTGGAGTGGTTTGCCATTCATTTCCTTCTCCAGCTCTTTTTACCGATGAGGAAACTGAGGTAAATAGTGTTAAATGATTGCCCCAGAGTTGCACAGTTAGTATCTGAGGCCAGATTTGAACTTGGGAAAATAAGTCTTCCTGATTCAAGCCTGGGGCTTTATTCACTGTGCCACTTAACTGCCTCATCTAATCTAATCCTTTCCTTTTCCAGGCTTTCTTTTTCCAGAGCATAACATGAAAGTCCCATAGTACTTTTAAACCTGGGATTTGGATTCAAATCGTCTGATTCCAAGTGCTCTCTACTATACTTATTTAAATACCTTTGTACTTAATTTATCCATTAGATTGCAAGATCCTTGAAGACAGGGATTGTCAGTGTTCATTTTTGAATTCTTAGTGTCCAGTACAGTACCTTGCGTATGGTGCAGTACTGTTTAATAAATAAAGCTTTTTTCACTCATTTATTTTCATTTGTTCCTAGTAAACACTTTATAACTATTTAAATATTTGTTGCAAGGTGACACTGACCATTCCTCAGAAATTCCCATAATCTCAATATATCATGGTTATATGTGCACATATCACATCCCTCCCATCAGACTGTAACTTCCTCGAGGGCGAGATTCATTTCATCTTTGTATCCCTATCAGCCAGCACAGTCCCTTACACGCAGGAATGAAAAGCTCAATTTAATAAATGTTTGCCGAAGTGAATTAAGTGTAATGTTAGAACACCGGCATCATGGCTCAGTTATTGATCTTTTATCCTTCCACTTGAGGAGGCTCAAACCTAGGATCATAAAATACTCGAGCTGCAATCGTAGAAATGATCTAGCCACAGACAAAACAACTCAGACCTGAAAGGAAGTTGTAAGATGAAAACTGTCACTAGGAACTCCAGCTATATTTGAACCTTTCTAAAGCCATTTTGATACATTTCAAATAGTGTTTTAGATACTATAATCATAGCTTGAGTATTAAAGATTAAATATATTTTCACTTGCTGAAAAATGTGCTTTGTATTACTTTTTTATACAGTGAGTAGGCAGTAATGGAAACAGGGTGTTTCAAGAAGTTCTAAAGACCTATTGAATTGTATCATTCTTTACTGAAGGGTTTGGTTAGGGTAGAGAAAGGTGAGTTTCCTTACAGAAGAGATACAGAATTCTGTCTATCTGACCCTCCTCCTCAACCTGGATATCCCACAACTTATTAGTGAGCTCCCTTACTGAAATGTGTTCTGGGGTATTTGGGTAGATGAACCACCCAAATATCAATTTCCTTTGCAAACTCGTTTCTTGTTATTCACTTACGGGGTGTGCCTCTGGGGAGAGAAAGGGGCCACAAGCTCTATGTAGCCTCAGGTCCTTTTCCAAGAGGTGAAAGCACTTCTATGAATCAATGGATCAATGGAGGTAAGCTTCTTGAGAGGAGTAATGTTTATGGAAGTGATAGTTAAGCATCTTTTGCAGTTAAAATTGGAGCGGAGAGAAGGAATTAGGTAAAGCTCTGCACCAAATCATATGCCCAACTCTAAGACATATATATTGCCTTGTCTCAGGAACCATATTGGTCAGTCTTGCCTCTGTTGTTTGATGGCTGAACCCATTATCAATTAGTAACACTCATCAACCACTCATTTTCCCAGCTTTCTCTCCTTTCGCACCTAATCATCGTCCCAGGTAAACCTTCATCGGAAATAAACTTTACTGAAGGGCACAGAGCCTCTCACTTTAAAAAGTCATTCAATAATTAAACATTTACTTTGTGCCAGACATTGTGCTGGGCACTGGGAATACAAAGACATTTTTAAAAAAAGTTCCTGCCTTCAAGGACTTTCCATTCCATCACGTGAGATTTTACACACACACACACACACACACACACACACACACACACACACACACACACAAATAAAATATTTACTAAGTAATACTAGGTTAGGAAGCTCTAGAACCTGGTGACTTCAGGAAAGGCTTTATGTAGCAAATGAATAAAAAATTTAAAAATATATAAAATATTAAAATATCAATTTTGAAAGAATGGCAGAGATGAGGAGGGTTCCAGGAATAAGGCAAGCCTCTGCAAAGGCACAGAAATAGAAGGTATAATTTCAGGCTCGAGGACAGTTTGGTTGGTAAAATAAATGAAGGAAAGTAATGTTTAATAAGACTAGAAAGGTAGATTGGCTTTGTGAAAGGCTTTAAAGGCAAGCATATTGAAGCAATTAATATGTAATAAGGAGACACTGAAGTTTAATAACAAGAAGAATGTGGTCAGTTCTGTGATTTAGGAACAGCATCTTGCCAGCACAGTGTTTTCTTTGTAATGCATAACAAAGGTAAAAATAAGTGAATGAACATAAAAGCACTGTGGACACTATAAAGCCCAATACAAACATAGGGTCTTATTTTTAATAAAGAATCTTGCAGGATCACTTATTTTTAAAAGGATAGGGATTTTTGTCGTTGTTCATAACTCTTCCTGATCTCATTTAGGATGTTCATCGCAAAGATACTGGAGTGGTTTGTCATTTCCTTCTCCAGATCATTACAGATGAGGAAACTGAGGCAAACAGGGCTAAATAACTTGCCCAGGGGCACATGGCTAGTAAGCGTCTGAGACTAAGATTTGAACTCAGAAAGATGAGTTTTTCTGATTCTAAGACCAGTGCTCTAGCCAGGGTGCCACCTAGCTAACCAATAGGAATTAGAACTGGGAGGTCCTAGGTGACATAAGTTCTTTTACCAATGCAGTTTGGCTCCCACTCTGCAACTTAAAGACATAGAGAATTACCTAAAGTACTGAAAGCCCAAAGGACTTGCCCAGAGTCATGCAGCCAGTATGTATCATTGGCAGATCATGAACCCAGATTTTCCTAACTTTGAGACTGGCGCTCTCCACCCAGCGACGTTACCATTCTTGCATTTTCTTTTGTTCTTCAAAAAAAATCTTCTAAACTAACCTTCCTGATGGGAAGAGACATTTCTTGATTTTTAGTACTTTAAACTCTGGGAGTCACCATGTGAATCTCAGGCAGCAAAGTGAGAAGGAAGGAGAAGAATATACCAAAATACATAAATGAATGAAAAAAAAAGTCTTGCCAAGCCTATTCGGGAAAGTGATGATCTATCTTTTGTCTCTCTGGAGAAAACTGACTAAATCTTAAGTCCATTCCAGAGACAGGAATTAAAAGCTGAAGGAAATTGTCATTTTCACCTCCACATATTCAGGATGAACCCCTCTCCTGATGATTTTGCTCCTTCAGTTGCCAGAGTTCAATGACCCACTGAACCACAATAGACAGCCCTCAGGAGAAGCTAACCAAAGGGGCAGCACATTAGGAGGACAATGCCATCCAGGCACTGGAATATTTACTCTCTAGAGAAAATGATCACTCCTCAAGATGAAAATGTGACTTCCAGTGGGCAGTAATAATGCCCTCTGCCTGACGCTTTGGGAAATATGTTCCCTCCTCATTTGTCAACTCAAAGAGCAATACTTTTCCACTATAAAGCTTGTCAGTCAATATCGCTTGGGTATTACCAACATAATGACTGGCTGAAGAGATTTCCAACCCATGTAATTATTCAGGCTGCATGAAACTCAGCCATTTCAGATGGCAGGCATTTCATGCAAATCTTTTTTTTTTTTGGTTTCAGTTTTCATGGCCTGGCATGTCCCCTCTTGAATTTCAGGTTCAGAAATGGAAATCAAAAACTGAAAACTCAAATCCCTAAGTTTGGCAGGGGTCAGGGCTAATCCTGCACTAAGTTCTATGTGTTCCCCATCCTGAGCCTTAGCTCAGGCATGGTTTGCTGCAGCATTTAACCCTGTTCTGGTAGCCATTCCCAGAGAAGGCCCACATTAAGCAAATACAATTACTTCTCATATGTCTATACTTTTTCAAGTGTACTAAATAAAAATAAATATCATTAAGAAAGAATAAATTTAATTATTTTAAAATTCAATAATTTATTGAACATAACCAAAGCCACAGAAGTATTAGATTTTTTTAATGGTCTTCCAAATTGATTTTATAACCTTGAGATCAATGAGAAAAGAAAAACTTAAGAAAGGGTTGGTCCAGGCCCTGATATATTGTAAGATGTTGAATAGAGAGAAAAAATATACTTTAAAGCTAGTCCAGGGATCTACTACCCACGTTGGCTGCAGAAAAGCCGTGAAGGAAGAATTAGATAAAGGGGAAAAAATGCTACCACCAACCCACCCAAAAAAGCCAACAAATTCAGAAAGACAACTGTATTTTTAAAGAGTGGGAAAAATCAAACCTTTGCTTCCTATAATGATGTAAGTGGTCGGGTGGTACCAACTTAGGTGACATAAGTAGAATTGCTTTACATGTCTTATTGATTCTCATTTGTACATATAAAATAGTTTGTTTTCCTGGGGGATAGGTGGCACATTTAACTCTCTTATCTTGAATGCTTTTCTACAAAGAATCACAGACTCTCAGAGCTTGGAAAGGCTTTGGAGGTCATTTTGTCCAACCTATACTTAACCAGAAAATCCCTCTTAAAATGGTTATCTTGGTTAAACGTGATCTGAAAGATTTTTAAAAAAATTATGTTCATGAAGAGCCCATTCAAACTATTTTGTTGCTTGTTTCTGAAAAAAAAATGTAAACAGTTTTGATGTCATGATGTCTCTGCTGCTTACCTAGACTGCAAAAATAACTGAATTACATAACACAGTCCTGCAAATATACTGAATCATTTACTTAACATTTGTAAAATACATTGATTTTGACAATAGATAGTCACCATGTCATTGAACAAAAAGTGTTGTCATTCAGGTGATTTTATGTATTCCAGACTCTTGGCCAGCAGTAAGGTAGGTTTAAAATGGCTAAAGACATCAAGCAGCTGGTTCAGAGCAAAACAGGTGAGTTATAAACATCTGACACAGCTGCGCAAATTCTTTCTGTTTGTTGAGAGAGAAAAAATAAAAAGGGAGTTTTGCTCCCTCCAACTGGTGTGTTATGAATACTAAATTGAATATTCAATCATTTTTCAAGGCAAAAGACCAGTCTGTGGTATTTAGATCAATATTTTACTCAACTGTGATCTCTCATAGAGCTGTATAAGTGAGATTAAAGGCAAGTGAGACTGCCATATGGAGTTTAAAGTCTTATTGGTCTCAAGAGATCTACAATATAATTTCATAGATCTGTATTGATCTCAACCAGGCACAATACGTACAATACATATGTGTACGTGTGTATTCATTCACTCAAATGGCATTTATTAAACACCTACTATATTCTAGGCACTATGCTAGGTATTAGAGAAACAGAGGAAAATAAAATAATTCTTGGCCTG
Organism: Phalanger gymnotis; assembly: GCA_028646595.1. Classification (NCBI taxonomy): domain Eukaryota; kingdom Metazoa; phylum Chordata; class Mammalia; order Diprotodontia; family Phalangeridae; genus Phalanger; species Phalanger gymnotis. The sequence continues at coordinate 130,997,085 of CM053626.1, read as the reverse complement.
AAGAAGCTTGCATTTTACCAGAAGATGGGGAGGGGACAGCCTATATAAAGGCAAAGAGACAAGAAATGTGATGTCCTGTAAAGGAAACAGTAAACAAGGCAATTTGTCCAGAAGATGGGAAGGGAGATAAGAGATTTCTCGGGATTTTTCTGTGGGAGTGCTGAAAGACGTATAAGGTAAGATCTCTACAGAATGCATGAGATCTCTAGGTGAGACTCACTTTACTATGACAGAGGGTTTGAAGAGTCAGCATAGTAAACTATTAAGGTGACTGGATTTGAGGAAACTGGGTTCAAATCTGAGCTCGGCTATTTATTTTTTTGATGTCTCTGGGTGGCTAGGTAGCACATTAGATAAAGCACTCAGCCTGGAGACAGGAAGGGCTGAGTTCAAATTCAGCCTCTGAAACTAGCTGTGTGACCCTGGGTAAGTTGCTTCACTTCTGTTTGCCTCCGTTTCCTCATCTGTGAAATGGGGATAATGACAGCACCTACTTCTGAGGGTAGCTGTGAAGATCAAATAAGATATTAATTGTAAAGTACTTAGCATGGTGCCTGGCGCATAGTAGGTGCTACATAAATGCTAGCGATTCTTTTTTCTTCATTAGAGTGTAAGCTCCTTGAGGACAGGGGATGTCTTTGCTCTTTTTTATTTTTTGTAGCCCTAGTTCTTAACATAATGTGTGGCACTTAGAGGTAATTAATAAATGTTTAATGAATGAATAATCTCTTTGGGTCTCAGTTTCATCTATGAAATGAAAGAGTTGGCACCAGATGGCCTCTATAGTCCTTTCTGGCTCTACATCTATGATAATCTTAAAATAATCTTGGCAAGCTGATTGTTACAAGAAAATAGTTTATAAAAAGCAGAGGAAATCTGGATAGGTGAGGGCTAAAGTGTATTGTACTTAATCTAGAATCTTAAAAATGAACTAGCATACATATATTTCTTCCAAATTTTATATGCTTTAAAATTTTATTTTATGTATTATTTTTATTATTTTATTATTTTGTTTTTACAGCACCTTTATTTCTTTTTAATATTTTATTTGTTATGTCCATGCTAATAGCTAGGAGGATCAAGAAAGGTCTTGCATAGGCTGTGGTGATTCTCTACTGCATAGGTGATAGGGATTCAGTGAAGCGGAAGTGATCAAGCAGTACATTCCAGATATGGAGAACCCCTTGTACAGTCATTTACAGGGAATAACCAGTAGGTCTATTTGACTGAAATAGAGGGTATTGGGGGGAGGGGTGTTTCAATCTGATATAAAACTGGAAAGGGTGGGAAGTGTGGAGAACCAGGTTGTGGAGGACTTTAAGTAGCATGTTGGAGAGTTTTTATTTTACCCCAGAAGGTAAATAGGGAGTCATTGAATATTTCTGAGTGTGGGTGAGAGATGTGATACGATCTCTATCTTAGGAATGTCAGTTTTGCAGCTATTTGGAAAATCCTGGAGAAAGAAAAGACTGGAAAGAGGGAGACCAATCAGGAAGATAGGACAAGAATTCAGCAGAGAAGTAATGAGGAAATAAACTAGAATAGAAGCTGTATGAACAGAGAGAAGAGAGATTTAAGATGCGAGAGATATGGCAAGTGCCTGGCAATCCCATTAAATTGTCATGTAATAATCTTTCCTTCGATCAATCAATAAGCCTTTATTAAGTACTTATTTTGTGCCAGGCATTTTGTTAAGTGTTGGAGTATTCAAAGACAAAAGTGCAACAGTTCCTGCCTGCAATAACTTACATTCTAATGGGGGAGACAACACATATATACACAAATAATATATACAAAATGAACACAAGGTAATTCGGGGAGAGGAGTACTAGGAGGTGGGATGAATCAGAAACAGCTTCATATGGAAGGTGACAATTAAGCCGGATCTTGAAAGAAACCAGTAATTCCAAGAGGTAGAGGTGAGGCATGGAAGACAGAATAATGTTTTAAAAGCATAAAATAAAATATGAATGATTACAAAGAAAAGTAATCATATTGAAACATAGTTCTCAAAATATTTTTTTTAAAGTTCTCCAACCCAGACTAAGAATTCCTATCCTAAGCCATGACCCATTGCTTTTAGATTATTGACACCCTAAATCTCATACAAAATAACCACTATATCACTTGTACCCTGGTTCTCTTACCTTTTGTCTATCCTCCTGAACTATGGCTTTCAACATACAATAAGAGGTAACATTTATACAATCCTTTAAGATGTGTAAAGTACTTTACATATCATGTATTATCTTGTCCAATGTGTGCTCACACGTCCAGTAAGTTTCAGGTGAGATGAAAACCCAATATGGTCTCTAAGTCTATATAAATTTTAAAATAGTCAAAACTAGTAAATAGAAGATAAATCATTTGATAATAAGAACTAATATTTATATTTTACTTTAAGGATTCCAAAGCACTATTCATATCTCATTTGAGCCTCACAATAGTCCTGCCAGGTAGATCTTCTCATGATACCCATTTTATAGATGAGGAAACTGAAGCTGAGAGAGGTTTAGTGACTTGCCCATGGTCATGTAGCTAATAAATGCCAGAAGGAGGATTTGAATTTAGGTCTTCCTGATTCTAAGTCCAAGGCTCTCAACTTTACTTCATTGTCAGACTTACAGACTTGTGGACTGCCTTACCCATCCCCAAACACTACTGAGTTCCAAACCAATAACCGAAGGCTGATATAATCTTTTACCTTTTATTTCTTTTAAGCAAGAGCCCAAATTGGTATTTTTAAGCCAAGGCGTGTAGAATACACTTGACATAATTCACATCTGCCCTAGTCCTGAAATTTTCAATTGACATCTTCCTCCACTTTAACTTCAGTCTTTACAGCCATGCCCACCCATTACGTCTCCCCAGCTCTCCAGAAGACTACGTCTTGAGCATGACTCTTCTTCCCCAAATCATATTACCATGCTGACTATTGAGGCACCTAAGCCTTGAGGGAGGGATTGATATATGTACAAGTTGTACGATCATGGGAAAGTCACTTAATCGCTCTCAGCCTTGGTTTTTTCATCTAAAAAATTAGAATCATCATAATGCCTGCATCTCTGGGTTGTTATGAGAATCCAATAGTATGAATATATTATTCGACATATTTGTTGTTCTTCCGTCATTTCCGTTATGTCTGACTCTTTGTGACTTCATTTGGGGTTCTCTTGACAGAGATTTTAGAGTGGTTTGCCAATTCCTTCTCTAGTTCATTTTACAGAAGAGGAAACTGAGGCAAACAGGATTAAGTGACTTGCCCAGGGTCATACAGCTAGTCTGAGGTCAGATTTGAACTCAGGAAGAGGAGTCTTCCTGCCTCCATGCCCAACACTATCCATTCAGCCACCTAGCTGCCCCTTTTTTGATATATAATACTTGGCAAAGCTCAAAGTACTATATAAATTTCAGCTATTAAATACTACAAGAAGTCGCATTGGCCTGTAACCTGTGTATCAATGGAGTCTTAGGCTAGAGGCTCCTAACCTGGGGTTCACAAATAGACTCCAGGGGGTCTGTGAAATTGGATGGAGGAAAAATAACATCTTTATTTTCACTAATCTTCAGCTTCCTCTGTAATCCTGTGCATTTTATTTTATGCATTTAAAAACATTATTCTTAGAAGGGATCCACAGGCTTCACCAGAATATCAAAGGGGCACATTGACACACCACACACACAAAAAAATGCCCAAGAACTCCTGCTTGAGACATCTTTCCTCTGACAGGCATACTGGATTCCACTCTGGAGGCCTCTCATAATCTCAATAGTTTATTTTGCCACAGATTTTTCACCTAAAAAAAACCATAATTGATTTGTACCATCTCTCCGAATGCCATGAAATTAGTTAGACTATCCAAACATGGAAAATTGAAGTGGTTTTATTAGACTCAACAGAAAATGCAAAGGACTCATATTCGAGCCCTTAGATCATCCACCCAAGGAAATTCCACAGTTGTCACAGACTTACAGTGCAACCCTGGTTTTAAGGCTCCTCACATAGAAAGAGAATTTGATGGTTACCTTAAAAATCAAGCAACACCCCCTTTTTGTGAGCCCCAGCTTCCCTACACATCTATAGAATCACTACAGAGTTAAAGTACCACCCTGTTCAAATAACTATGTAGTACCACTATTCACATGGAGAGAGAAAAAATGCTTAGGTATTGCTAGGCAATTCGGTAATCTCCCTTCTGAGATATTTATGAGCCTACCTTCTGTTAGGGCATTCATAGTATGTGTGACTCACAGCACAAGAGAAGGGACAGTTTTGGGTTTCCCTTAATTTCGATGGTTTCCACTGGTGTGACCTTTCTTCATCTTTGAAGCCACACAGGGTTTTCTCCAGATCTGAATGTATCTGGGTGTCTTCATCTGTTCTTCTCACCTTCTTTCATTGAGGTTCCTCTCCTGAATACCTCATGGATATGCAAGCCTCCCTCTAGGTCCTCACATTTATGCTTCTATCTCTACACAAGTCTCCTTCTCTGATTCTATGTTAGGTGATATTTCCATCTGGTGCTGTCTCCATGATGTCCATGGTTCTCTGGCATGTGAATGCCCTGATTTCTCTCTAGGTAACCAAGTCTGCTCTGTATCTGACTTCAAGCCTCTCTCAGAAGTATTACACCAGCTACATTCTTCCTAAAATTAAAAAAAGAAAATCTTTGCTTGCAAATTACTCAAGGATGATTATCTTCCCTCTACCAACAAAAACCATTAAGCAACATAGGAAACATTCTTGCTCATCACCCCCAGGGCATCATACATCAGCCTAGTCCCTGGTCCAACAGACTGGGCACTTCTGTAGTAATTTATTCCATCTAAACACTCAATATTCCCCATTCTCTCTGGGGGAGATGTCTTCAAATGTACTGGCCTCTATTCCCAATTTCAGATTATTCACTGGAAACCAGAGAAGGCTGGATTATTTCAAGTGACTCACACAATGAAGCAGTTTCATTGTCTGTCTTCCTGAATACCTTTCCCAGAACCTAAAACTCCCTCCAATGGACAGGTTCACAGCTGTGTGTATCAACCCTTCAGTGAAGTACTCATCACAGTTGACAGATATCCCACGCTGCTAAATCAACAGTGGTTTGGGAGAGGTTATATCCCTCATTGTGTGTCAGTCCTCCAATGACTAAGCAGATGTGGTGGCCACTCATCCCTAACACGCAGTGGTGTAGTGACCCTTGAATTTCATGCCTGCTTTGGTACTTGAATTTCCACACAAAAGGAAAAAGAAAGAACGAAACAAGAATTATTAAGCACCCACCATGTGCCAGGCACTGTGCTAAGGACTTTACAAATATTCCTCATTTCATACTCACAACAACCCTAGGAGAAGGAGATATTATTATCCCCATTTTACAGTTAAGGGAATCTTAGTCAGACAGAGGTTAAGTGACTTGCCCAGGGTCACACAGCTAGTAAGTACCTGAAGCAGGTTTGAACTCAGGTCTTCCTGACTCTGGGCCTAACACTCTATTGAATGTGCCATGTAGCTTCTCCTAACAACAAATAATTATACAGTGTACCTCTAGAATTGCATCTACCTTGCTGCTTTGAAAAGGTCTTGCTAAAGATGGTTACTGCTGGTACAGAAAGTCTAGTCATCCCCCCAAATATATAGGCACTGGCTGTGGCTCAGAACTATAGCCCTGGGCTTATATGGACTGGGTTCTAAGGGGTCTCTCTCTACCAATTCTATAGCTCATTCCTTACCCAAGGAGACCCTGGGAACATTTTAATTTGATGCATTTTTGACTCTCCTCTAAGGACCTTTTTCTTTGGGTACCCCACTCTCATGTAAGCATTCCAGGGTCAAGAATCCATTTAAACATAAAACATATTTATTAAAAGCTGCATAAAGGTCAGAAAAGGACTCACACCCAAGCCTGGTTAGCAAGGGCACATTTATAGCTGTGGCAATCATCATGGCACCAATCCATCAAGTTTCCTGGTAGATACCCAGGCTGTTCCACATCTATTACTCTTCCCCTTTTCTATAAGGTCTTCATTTCCTTTTCTAGCACCTATTGCCATTGTCTTATCTTCTGGTCACCACTGCCATGTCTTACCATGATCCCTCTCCTAGAAGCTGCTATCTATGCAGCTACCAGCTCTCATGCTCTATGACCATACAACCCAAATGTTTCTTTTTTCTCCTCCCACTGTGTGTATGTATGCTTTCTTATAGGATCATGGGAAAAGGCCCTGGCTTGCTCTATGGTTCACTTCAACTTCAAGCCCCTGGTGTTATAAGAAAGAGCTAGTTGGCTTCTCACAGAATTCCCCATTATATTAGCAACAGTATACCTCACTTTAAGAAAATCTAGGTTATACAAACGTCTAAATTCATAAAACATATCTGATGGACCTGTTAGCATGACAGAAGGATTATTTATTTTGTTGAAAAATTAACTTCAGGGTTCCTAGAGAATTCCTTACATAAATTTAAACTATAATTCAATTCATAAAATCTTGATTTAAATATATTTTTAAGAAAAAATTTATCTTGCAAAATGTTCTAATGGTCTGATATGACCTTTCTTTGTTTGTCATATTTCAAGTTCTGCTGTGGCTCTCACATGCCACTGATGGCTTTTTTCCCTGAACTAAATTTCATGACTGAATAAATTTGTTTTTCATCATCAATGGACCCATTTCTCTGCCCTCATTTTCAGCTAATTTCTACCAATTAGTTGGGGATTTATGTGCTCATACTTTTTTGTAATAGCAAAGAACTGGGGGGAAATAGATATGTATTGACAATGAAATGGCAAAAAAAAATGCAGAATGTAAAAAATAATGTTCTATTATTATGCCAGAGAAATTATGGGTATGAAGAATTTAGACAAGTTTGAGAAGATATACATGAAATAATATAAACTGAAGCAACCAGAACCAAGGAAACAATAAACACAATAACCATAACAATGTAAATGAAAAGAATAATGAAACTAAATGGTATGTAACTTAATTTTTTTTTGGTGGAAGAACAACCTTTATTGGGCTACAACCTGTTTTGAGGTGAGTGGAGGGATGGTGATCCCCAAAGCCCCTTACAGGCTAGGATTGTGGGAAGAGTAGCGAAAAAGATGAGTGGAGCCAAGGCTGGTGGGTATAGCTGAGAACCACTGTTGGTAGGGATAGTGGCTGTCCTCGCCCTAATGCTACATGATTTTAATGAACAAACATAGCCAAAAGAAGAGTTGAGAATATGTAACTCCCTTCATTCATGAGGAATTGTAGGTATGCAATACTGTATATATTATCAGTGCAATTGACGAGCTCGCTTACCTATTATTTTTGTTTCCTCTTTTTAGATTCTTGTTTCTAGAGGTAGTTTAATAGGTAGGGAAGAGAGGGAAATATTAAGAAATAAATACGATGTGAAAATAAAAGATATAAATAAAAAGTTACAATTTTTTTTTTACCTTATTGGACTGGGAGTCAGGGAAGAGCCAAATTTATGTGCTCTTAACTGTACAACGGTTACCCCAGTGAATCTCTCAGGTTAATCTTTATTGAACCACTGAGATTCCCATGACAGCTCTCCCTGTGTCTCTCTTTGTCTGTGTCTGTCTCTCTGTCTCTCTGTGTCTCTCTTTCTCTCTCTAGGTCTGTGTCTCTGTCTTGCTTTCTTTCTCTCCCTCCCCTGCCCTTGTATATCTATACTGTGCATATACATAGTTTCCTATGAGTGAAACAATCTGAAAAAGTTCAGAGTGATTGACAAGAAAAGAGAGTTATTGACAGTTGCAACTGTATTTTTTTTAAAACAACAATAACAAAGAAACACCACCTATGGAACAAGATTTCTCTTTTCAAGCTTTCTTGAAATACACAATCCTACCTAGAACACTGCCTCTTTCAACATCATTTTATTAGGATAAACATATACTGTGCCAAAAGCCTTATGTTCTGGGACTGTTTCGATAACACCTTCCAGCATATTATGATATACATTCTATGACTATCTATATGGTGCCCATCAGTGTGTTTTAGACAAGTAAGGAAGCCACATACACACCTATGAGCCAAAATGATAAAACCAAAAAATTTTAACTAAGATATCACAAATATTAAATAGTTAAGAGTCTCTAAAATTCCAATCAAAGCAGAGGAAGTGGTGAAAATAGGAAGATGCCCTATGATCGCTACCTTTTTTTTTGTTTGAATTGGAGAAGAAATGAACTAGCTCAGCTGATCTTGACTAAACCCTCCATTAAACTGGACAGGCTAGCTTCGGAAAACCCTTCAAGGCCATTAAGCTCCTCGTTTGGTTTCTTCTCTTTCACATGGTTTTCTAAACTGAGCCTCCTTGGCAAGGAAGTATTGGCAAATGTTTGACAACCAGCCTGGGGGATGGGCGGTGGCAGGGAGGAGAAGCATTATTCAGAACACACTTTAAATTTTACTCTGCATTATGAAGATATCCTCTGTCACTTTCTAAGTTTAGACAATCAACAAAACAATAAATCAAGCCCAAATTTGTAGCATTTTCCAATTTATTAAATGTAAATGCTCACACTGAAAATTTAATAGGAGCTGAATCTGGCATACCCTCTTCTCAGACCTATGCAACAGTTTAACATCCTAACTGTCCAAACTACCCAGGCTACCTGAGATGGGCCTGTAACAGTCCATCATTTGAACCTGAGTTATGAGATCTAGTAAGGAAATAAATCCCTTAGAGGGAAAACAAGTATACTATTTTTTCTAGCCCACTGTGTACTCAATAATACCTGAGTTTATTTGGTAATATTATCAGATGTAGAAATCAATGCTTCTCAGTATTCCTACTCAGAGTTGGGATCATGTTTATTTATATTATAATTCTACACACAGGACATTTCTATTTGAAGTGTTTATATTTATTTACATTTTCTTCTCCTGCCCCCTTCCCTTCCAATCACATTACCGCATATGACTCATGGTTCTCCACCCTGATGGTTCTTTTTTCTTACTTTGTTCTCTTTTTCCCTTTTTAGATTTTTAAGTCCAAATGATGGGAGATGTGGCTTCTTTTAATTATATACAACACTTCCCACAATCATAACCTTCTCACTCAGTGAGCGTGAAGCAAAAAGAAAAACATCCCCCAAAATATTTATTTAAACAGAGAGGAGCCTTTCTGCCCACTGCATTTTGCCCAAATGGGTAAGCGATGCTGGTTTCTCTTCCAGTTTCTTTAACAGCTCCTTCTCTGTTTCCTTTGATTACTTTTTACATACTTTTTAAAACCTTAATATTAGTGCTCTTCAAGGTTCTATCCTCAACTTTCTCTTCTCTTGCAGTAGTCTCTCTGTGATTTTATTCACTTCTACAGGTTTTAGTATTATGTCTATGCAATTGGTTCCAAAATCTTTATCACCATCTGTAGTATTTCTTCATGGCTCCAGACTTATATCTCAAATTTCCTGGCAACATTTCAAATACATGTCCAAAACTGAAATTTTGTCTCCCTTCCATTCCCTAGCCCCCCAAAACTACTTCTTCATATTTCCCACTTTCTGTCCAGAGCAACACCACTTATTCAGTGTCCCATTATCATAATAACATTGTTAATTTTGACTCTTCTCCCTTCATTGTCAAGTCAGCTTCTATCATATTTCTTACATAAGTCTGTTCTTTGGTACCAATACAGTACTCCAATAAAGGCTTTCACTATCATGCAGCTAGATTACTGTTATAGCCTCTTAATGGTCTTTCTACCTCTACTCTCTGGACATAGAACCAGGAAGACCTGGGTTCAAATTCTCAAAAAAAAATTCCATAAACATAAAAGTATGTATATAGCTATAACTACACATGTATGTCAATGATTGATAATTGATAATGATAAAATGATAATAATGATTGATAATCAAGAATCATCAAAATAATATATTCATACTATGCATATAACTGTCCGCAATCTAATGGTTCATTTCACTTCCTTCATTTGGAACTCATAGCATATTGAAGAGTTTTTTTTAAAAGCCACACAGAATCAAAATTTACATTTTAAAAATAAAAGGTAGATACACATAAAATGTAGTACTGTGTCAGGTCTCAAACACACTTATGGTGATCACATCAAATCGAATAGTGCCTTAGGAAGAGAGCAGTCACAGGACAAGGGAATTCTGGGATTCAAAGAATTTTACAGCTGCCTAGTTCAACTTGCTCATTTTATAGATGGATAAACTATAGATAGAGGCAAAGAGAAGTTGTCAACTTGTTCAAAGACATTCTGCAAATTACTGTCAAATCAGGAAATAAAGTCCTGGTCTTTCAGACTCTTTCCACAGAGTGCACTCTGATACTCTAATTGACAAACCTAATTAGCAGGTACATTCTACCAGTTGGCCTATTGTTCTGTTTAACTTTTGTAACCTTTACCAAATTAAGTCCCTTCTTTCTGGCCTTACTGGACATTATTCCCTCTGTCACACTCTGTAATCTAGACAAATTGACCCTATCTCTCTTCCTTACACACAATACTCCATCTCTATCTATCTCCCCTCTCCATGGCTTTGTTCTAGCCATCCACGATCCTTGAGGTTCTCCACCTCCACCTCTCTGCCTCACAATATCCCTCTCTTCCTTGAAGATGCAGCTAATGCACTGTTTACTACATGGAGCTTTTCTTGACCACCACAATTGCCAACAGCCTCCATTCCCAACTCCTTTGTATTTGAAAATTTTGCATTTATAATAGTGATATTTATTTTTAAATTTTATTTATTTTATTTGGAACTTAAGAAATCAAACAAGCATTTCCATAACATAGAATAGAAAAAAGACCATTGTGCATGAAACTGCAAATATATTACATACAGCTTACTATTCCTTTTAAATATATAATAAAGTTATCATGTAGCTTTCTTTTTTCTTTCTTTTTTTTCTTCTTTCTCTCCTCCTCACCCTAGAGATGGCTACCATTAGATACAAATACGCATGTGTGTATACACACACACACACAGACATATATATATATACATATGTATATATATATATCTGTGCGCATGTGTATATATATATATATATATGTAAAACCATTCTATATATATTTCTATTTATCAGTTCTTTCTCTAGAGGCAGATAGCATCTTCCTTCATAGGTCCTTTATTGTTAATTTGGGAGTTTCTAATAGTCGAAATGACTTATTTGCTCAAAGTTGTTCTTAAAACAATATTAATATTACTGTACATAATTCTCTCTTGATTCTACTCATTTTGTTCTCCATTATTTTGTGCAAGTCTATTCATGTTTTTCTAAGGTCACCGAGCTCATCGGTTCTTATAGCATAGTAATATTCCGTCACCATCATATACCACAACTTGTTCTGCCATTCCCCAAATGATGGGCATCCCTACAATTTCTAGTTCTTTGACAATATTTACTTATTGGGTCCCCCATTAAAATGTAAGCTCCTTTAGAGTATGGATTATTTCACTTATTTTCTTTGTATTCCCAGTGACTAGTCAGGTGCCTAGCCCATAGAAGACACTTAGTAGATGTCTGCCTGACTTTAGACAATGGGCCAATATTAGGTTGCTTAACAGCGGGAAAATATTCAGATGACTAAGAATAGGCCATTTTGTAGAATCTTTATCTTTTAAATTTTTTTTTCTCAGTCTCACTTTCCTTTGGTCTAGGCTATTCTTGTGATGACTTTCTGAAGTTAGAAGGGACACAAAAGGGATCACCGATAAATAAATATTTGATATTTTCCAGTTTACTTCTAGTACAGCTCTGAGCTCCAGCTGTTCAACATCTAAGCTAGCTCAGTTTCACTTTATTAGCACTTAAGCACCTAAAAAGATCAAAGTAAACAGGCAGTCTATTTCATAAATTGTCTTTAAATCCCAATCTTTCTGCCTCCTCCCATCCCTGAACCATTCAAGGGAAAATATAAAATCTTATTCTCTTAATTAAAGAAAAGATTGAAGACATTTTTCTGAGGTAGGAGATTGGGTGGTATAATGTAAAAGCCAAAGATAAATCTTTGGAGCTTTTAAAGTGATTCCTCAAACAATTACCAGATTCCCATAGATTTCTAGTGTGAATCCTATTCTGCAGCAGATAGCTCCACCTGTTGAACAGGTTTTAGGAAGAAATATAAATCAGGAATTTCTTCTTCTAACCTCCCCCCCCCCAACATTTGACAACTCTAACCTTCCAACAACAAAAGCTATTTCAAGGTCCCTTAAAACGGCTTGGAAAGCAATTATGCTATCATCTCTGATAATGCATCAAGCACAGGAGAGCAAAGGAAAATGGAAAACAAGAGACAACATACAGCCAATCTCAGGAAAAGTTAAAGAGAATTATGTTTCAGTCAACAACCATATCATAATATCACATTTCTGACAAGATTTCAAAAAGCAGATTAATCCTCTCAGAGCAGTTTAATTGTGGGAAAGGTTTCTATTCCTGAAATCCACAGGATGTGCCTATGAAAGGAAGCCTGTTGTGAAAAAACTCTGATGCTCTTGGAATGGAGGAGGAATTAAGCCTGGCATGAGCTATGTCACTGCTTTTGACACAAGAAGAAAACAAGTCAGAAAATGCAGAAAGAAAAAAAATACAGCCTCCATCTCGAAGAGGGGGTGCACTTTAGGAACTGACGTAATTGGGATTCAGTCTAAGTTTTGCTGAAGTTATATTTTTGTGAGCTGAAAAAAGAGGGACAGGGCTGATAGTCTAGGTTTTTTAAACAGTGTGTTTTCAAATCTATCAAAGTCCCTAGAAAACTTGAAAAGAACTAATGGTGTTTTATTTTAAAAGAATTGAAAATTGAAAACGATTTCATTGTCATTCACTGGGCTTGGCTGGAAAATTACAGAATTTGGTATCTCCTAAGTGAACATCCTTGAGGATTGTAGCACATAAGTACTAAAAATAAGACCGTAAATGGAACAAGAGACTCCTGACCTAGAGGCCGGTTGGGCCATTGTGCAGTGTTCCAATACTGCCTGCTTGAGGTAGCCAGCAGGTTTTCAGTAAAAAAAAATATTTTCCCACTCTACTATTATGTTGTATGTGGCGAGTGTGTGTGTGTGTTTTTAAAAAATCACAACATTCTGTGGCTAGGCATTAACTTCCCAGAATATATGGATAAATCACATAGCATGACATTGTTCAAAAGTAACAAAGGAAACCTCTCCTTCTCATGCAATAGGATTAAATATAATGGTCAGTTTTTAATGCCTCTCCCCCATTGTACTTTTTTACTTTTCTTTTTTTCTTCCCTCCCCTTTTTCCCCTTCAGGGGAAGGAAATTCCATACCTGAATTTAGTTATATACATTAAGAAGGCCTAGGTAATTTGCCAGGCTGTGCTTCAGTCCCTTTGAAAATGAGATTTTATACCTTATGGTCTTCTAGTCTTTCTGATAAGATAAGAAAAGAGTTAAATGATCCCAGTCTTTCCTACAATTCCACAAAGGGTAAAAATAAGAGGTTGTCTGAAATGAAAACTACATTAAGGTCATCACAGGCATCATGACTTCCTGGTCACTTTGGTTTATTAGATTTTCAAATTATCCATGCCAGCGGAATTTGGTACTAACACTTAGAGTTCAATTTAAGCCACCGAGAATTTATTAAACCCCTACTCTGTGCCATTGCGTGAGGTGTTGAGATAACAAAGATGAAAATAAAACCATCCCTGGTTTTAAGGAGCTTATTATATTTTTTTCCTGTACCTGTAATTTTGACTAGTGTAGAGAGGTTCCACTGAAGAAGTCTTTTTACCAATGTGCTCAGCAACTTAAAGCCTTAATGCCAGGAGCATTAAGAGATTATTTGTCCTGCCTTCAGTCAAATAGATAGTTCTGTGTCAGAGAGGATACTTCAAGTCTCCCTGAATTCTACGTTGGATCTCCACGCACTATTATCCTGCCTCTCAAGAAACTTACCTTCCTTCATGCACAACATGCAGACTTGTAAGTAGGTAAAAAAAATATATCACCCCTACACTCATGGAACTCACATTGTACTTAAGGAACACAACTCATACACAGAAAAGTAAATGCAAAGTTTATGCAACTTCAATACAAATTAATTTAAGATGTGTGTGGGGACAGGGGAAGAGTAAGCCACAGATGTCTAGGAAACAAGAGCCCAGGCAGGGTCTAGTCCTGATGCCCTGAGGTACAAAGAGTGATCTTTTAGGGTTTTGTGGCTAGCAGAATCTGAGATGGGTATTCTTCTGCAAGAGATACTGCCTTTGGACATGAACTTGGTGGGACCTATGCTAAAGCCTGAGCTAAGTTGAGGCTGCTGTCCCCTAGAGACTGAGGTGGTGTAAGAGAAGAGTATATACACCCTGGAGGTATTGGGGAAAATGTTTATGTGTTTGTTCTGGCTGTGTTTTTTGAAGTAAATATAAATTAGTAAAAGTAAATTAGAAATATATAAATTATCAATTTGTAAAGGTACATTGTAAATTAATTTTTAAAACTAATCAACGTTAAGTGGTTAACTAAAATTGAAGTGATCCCTTTAGAAATGAAGGGAACAGAGTTAGTGTAGACTAAAATCTATGACAGTAGAAAAAAGAGATCTACTCCTAACCTTTCAGCTTACCCTAGGACTCTGCAGGGGGAGATATAGCAAGACTGGCCCTGGGAGAGTAGGGACGGAGGATACTCACTCTATCTCAGAAACTCCAAATAGGCCAGTTTGACAAGAATTTAGGAGGCCATGAGGAGGAATAATGAGAAATAAGTCAAGAAATATAGGCTAAAATACTCTGATCAAGACAATGTTCCAAGACAATTCCAATGGACCCATGATGAAAAATGCTATCCACCTCCGGAGAGAGAACTGATCAATTCTGAATGAAGATTGAAGCTTTAAAAAAAAATTATTTTTCTTGGGGTATGTGTGTGTGTGTGTGTGTGTGTGTGTGTGTGTGCATTTGTAACATGGCCAATATGGAAATATGCTTTGCATGACTTCACATGATTAATAGAAATATTGTTTGCCTTCCCAAGGGGAAGGGGAGGGGCTTGAGGACCGGAGAGAATTTGGGAACTCAAAATTTTAGAAAATGAATGTTAAAGGGGCAGCTAGATGGTACAGAGTGGATAGGCCTAGAGTCAGGAGGACTTGAATTAAAATTTGGCCTCAGACATTTAGGCAAGTCACTTAACCTCTATTTGCCTTAATCCACTGGAAAAGGAAAGGGCAAACCACTCTAGTATCTCTGCCAAGAAAATCCCATGGACGGTATGGTCCATGTGGTCACAAAGAGGCAGACAGGACTGAATGACTGAACAATAACAAGGTGGGTCTTTGCAAATAGATCACAAGGCCTGGAGTCAGGTAGATCACAGATGGTTGTTGTTCAGTCATTTCTTTACGACTCCATTCAGGTTTTTTTTCTTGGCAGAGATGCTGGAGTGATTTGCTATTTCCTTCTCCAGCTCATTTTACAGAAAAGCAAACTGAGGCAAACAAGGTTAAGTGACATACCCAGGGTCACACACAGCTAGTCAGTGTCTGAGGTCAGATTTGAATTCAGGAAGATGAGCCTTGCTGACTTCAGGCCCAGAAGCTGCTCCTGAGTTCAAATCCCTAACCTGAGACACTCACTGTGCGAACCTGAACGAGTCACATCATCTCTGCCTCAGTGTCCCCAACTGTCAAATGGAAATAAAAATAACACCTACCTCCCAGGTAAGATTAATCAGTCAATGAATAAACATTAAGTACTTACTAGGTGCTAAGTTAATGAGATAATATTTGTAAAGTGTCTAGCAAAGTGCCTGGTGCATAAAAGGCACTTAACAAATGCCTGTTCCTTTTCTTCCCCCCTCTCAATTTGGCTTCTCTTTCTAGAAACATTCATGATGACCCAGAAAAAAGATGAAAAAACACAACTCTCTCTTCTCTGAAGAGATGGAAGACTATGGATGTGAAACACTGTATACTGTCAGTCCATAGGTTAGTTTTGTTGAACTTTCTTTTTCCCTCTCTTTTTTGTTCATTGTTACAAGAGGTGGTTTGACGGGCAGAAAATGGGGGAAGGATATATTCAGAAATGGTGATATAAAAACAAAAATTCTCAAAAATAAAATGCCCTTGAAAAATAATGGGTGGTCTCTTTGTTGAGCTGCTATCACTATTGTAGAAAAAAAATAAGGATCCAGCAGCAATCCCCCTACCCCAGACTACTACCACAAATCCAAAGCTCAAAAATTACAGTCAAAGCCACATCTGAATAGATAGGCTTCCCTTTGTTATCAGTAGATAAGCAGCAGCAAAGATTTGCAAAGTCCTTTAAAGTCCTACAGTTAATGACCTAATAATGACTCTCTGTGGGTCATAGATGGGAAGCCAGCCAGCCCAGATACGTTTAGTAATTTCTTAATGGCTACAAGGCTGTCACCAGCCGTGTGAAAACTTGGTATCTGCAGCCCCCATGTGCCCAAAATTTTGCCAATTTTTCACTGAGGCTGCATGGGGCCAGGGAAAACTTCAAATGCATAGAAAATGCCTTATGCCATTTAATCTATAACAGGAGGCAAATGTTCACCAGTTTGATTTAGATAAATCTCTCAATCTCTCTCTCTCTCTCTCTCTCTCTCTCTCTCTCTCTCTCTCTCTCTCTCTCTCTCTCTCTTTCTCTTTCCTCCTTCAAAACTACTGGACTGGTCAAGCAATTCTGCTTTTGTCTCTCAACCTTAAGGCTGAGTATGGTATAAAGAACTGAGGCTATTTATCTCATTAATTACTGACCCCATACTTGGAATGCTTTCTCTCCTTACCCTTTTCCCTTAGAATCCGTACTTTTCTTCAAAACTCAGCTCAAACTTCACCCTATACAAGAGGACTTTCCTGATGCCTTCCCTGCAAAAAACCTATCTAGAATGTAAGAATTTGTCTGCCTTATATTTTATGTATACTTGTCTATATATACATGTTGCCAAATTGATAGGCGGATCAAATAAAATTAATAACAAATAATAATAAAATATGATATAAAATAAATAATCAAATAAAATTAATAATAAATAATGATAAAAATTAATAATAATTTCCTTGAAGGCTGAAACTATTCCTTTCTGGTGTTTAAAATTTCCCTACCTAGGACATCACCAGCCACATAGTATGTGCTAAGTAAAGGCTTGTAGATTGATTGATTTTCCCCTAAAACTGTTATAATTCTTATAATTTCCTGTCTCTGTTGAGGGCACCACAAACCTGCCTTGTTAGGTAGGTATGAAATCTCATCCCCCATATCCAACCAGTTGCCAAGCCCTCTTGATTCTACCTCCACAACATTTTTTCATATATGCCCCCTTCTCTCCCCTCACACAGCCACCATCTTGGTTAAGGCCTCGTCACGTCTCATCTATACTACTGCAGTGGTGGCTTGTTTGGTCTCCCTGTTTCTAGTCCCCTCTCCTCTACAATCTATTCTTTGTAAAGCTTCCAAAATGATATTACTAAAGCACGGGTCTGACCATATCACTAGCCTGTTTAATGACAACAACAACAAAACCTTAAGTCGTTCCCTAGTGCCTCTCAGATAAAAGACAAATCTTCTCTCTGGCATTTAAAGTTCTCCACAACCTGGTCCAACCCCTCTCTCTGTACTGACTGCATATTATTCCCCTTATGCACTCTACCTTCTATATAACCAATGTAGAATTCTTTGCATAAAATTCTTATCTTCCAAGCATACCTCAAGTATCAACTCTCATAGGAGACCTTTCTCGATTCCTCCAGGTGTTAGCAATCCCACCTTCTCCCTTCCAATTAATTTTGCATTTCTTTACATAGAAAGGTGGTATCATGGCATAGTGGATAGAGAACTAGCCTCTGAGGTAGGAAGACCCAGATTTAAGTCTCTACTTTTCAATGTTGCTATTATCTAAATTGTTCTGGCTCTGTTCACTTTACTCTTCATCAGTTCATCCAAGTCTTCCCAGGTTTCTCTAATCCCATCCAAAACAAAAGACATCTGATCAAACCAATGACCAACCATGATTCCAGAGGGCTAATGATGACTTATGCTAGCCAACTCCTGACAGAGAGATTCAAGATGCAAATGAACCATTCATTTTGTGACATTGACATAGTAAGAATTTGTTTTGCTTAACTATGCATATTGGCTACATAGGTTTTATTTTTCTCCTTTTTTATATCAGATGGGACTAAGTGGGAATGAAAACAATTAATTGTTAATTGAAAAATAAAATAAAGTAAATTGAAATAAAATAAATTAGGGGCTCAGTGAGTAGAGCACTGGCCCTGGAGTCAGGAGGACCTAGGTTCAAATCTGGCCTCAGACGCTTGACACACTAACTAGCTGTGTGACCTTGCGCGAGTCACTTGGTGGTTGGAAGGCGGTTGCCCCACCTTCCTCCCTCAAAAAAAAAAAGAAAATACACTGGCAAATAAAATAATGAATTTTTTAAAAGATTCACATCCCTCCTTGGGTTGACAGTCAGTTAATAATCAGTTAATCTCTCAGCATCTAAAAAATTCTAAGTTGCAGAGAAGGCATCAGTCTACATTGATAAAAAGAAGTATCCTTATTCAGGGAGTTTCCTATACCAAAGAAATAATACTTCCAATTCCTATACCTATTTTTCTTTGTATATATTTTACATTTTTGGAAACATGCTTTTTCTCCCCAATTGAATGGAAGTTCGTTGTGGGCAGGAGCTATTTCCTTTCTGTCTTTTATAATCCTAGTGCCTAATACAGTGCTAGGCACATAGTAAATAGCAGGTAAACGTTTATTGAATTGGATTAGACCTACGTAAGCACTCAGTTCCCTTTTGTTGAGAGAACCTATAATAACAACTGGGTCCCAGACTAAGCAAAACCATGTTAATTTCCACCAAACAAACTCTACCATTCTCTTGATTTTTCAAGTACAGGTTTACGTCACAAAGAAAACATCTCTCTTTCAGCTAACCCTGGAGAGTGATGGTAACCAGGGGGCAGGGTTTAGCAAAACCATAACCTTCTAAGGCTATAACCTACAATCAAGGCCGAGAGCTGAAAAGGCTCAAGAAAATAAAGAGAGTGAGCTTGTCGCTCTTTCTTCAACTTGGAAAATATTAGACCTACAAAACGCAACAATCAAGTCTGCTCTCTTAAAAGTTAGATAAAGAAAACAGCATAAGTTAATAAATTTATGCTGCCTTGTTTGAAATGCAAAGTACTAATCTCTCAGCTACATCCAGGGTTGAACTACAGTGCCCCCTGAAGGGCATTTTAGCATCTGCTTGGTGGAGGATGTTTATGGAAGGAAACAAGTGCATCTATCTACTAAGATCTCTACCCCAGTGCCATCATGGGCCACAACACAAATTCTAAGCACTGACTATGAACTAGGCACTATGATATGTAGTGTAGGTATAGCATCAATCCTATTCTAAAGGAACTTGCAATCCAATTGTGAGGAAAATTGGAAGAAGTTACTCAAATAAGAAGGGACAATGGACAAGAACAAAGGAGAGCTCCAGGCAAAGGACTAGGGGAAATTTGAAGAGGGAGAGATAAATTTTCCCCGTGGAATTCAGAGAGGACTTCAAACAGTCCATAGCACTTGAGTCAGGCCTTGAAGTTAGTGAAGAACATCAGCAAATGGGACGATATGGAGGAGTCCACAAAAGGCATGGCCACACGGTTAGCAAAAGTATATAGTTAGGAGGGGGCAATATGAATGGAATCTAAAACTGGAAAGGTAAATTGTAGTTACATTATGGACAGTCTTGAATGTAAAGTTCAGAAATTTATTTGGTATAATGGCACACATATAGAAATCAACATATACCCCAATAAAGAAAAGTATTAGAAAAAGTTACAGAGAAGGCTGAAATCTACAAATCAAAATGCCATTTTCCCTTTTTCTCTTTGTTTTTGTATCTAAATGGAACTTTTATTAAAAGCTGAAAGATAATTCACTACTTGAAAGCAAAAACAAAGGAAAATATGCCACAAAAGTAAAAAACATGAAAAATAATACCCCTGTAAACATCATGGATTACATTTTAGGGCCATATCTCCCACACAGTGATCTGGTAAGTTAGGGGAAAGCTGCCAAGAATCAAATGAAATTCATGAGTTCATCTCTGTTATCAAGAGGTGAAAATAATTGGCCAAGAAATTTTGAAGTCACCTTTACTCTTAAAATGAGTCTATTTAACCTAAGGATTTTCAGTATATTCCTAGAGTACATGGCATAATCCAGGAAATACCCATTTAGCAGGAATTCCAACAAAAATAGATCTGTATGGTTTAAGGAGTCCATCCGGCTTCACATCTTAAATTGAGCTAAATTCTTTAAATGGTATTTCCCACACTAGTTCAGACATGAATCCAAAGATAGCATTCATTTCTTCTTGTACTATTTAACAATTCCTCCATGCATTATATCAAACCAAGTCAAGCAGATAACAGTTAAGCTATCTGACCAGGAATAAGTCATTCTCCTAACCTGACACTTCTCCATTTTTCAGAGTGATGCTGCAGTTGATAAGTCTGCTTGCTCATTGATGGGCAAACTAATGGACCATTGGAAAACTGAGATGAATTTCATTAACTCATCTCATAACTTGCTGCCTAAATGTTATCAAGTCCTCGAGGATGGAACTTGCCCCCTCTAATAATAACTACAAGCCAACCAGTCTCCTAAGTGACTGTACCCATTTAACTGCACAACGGGGTCCTACAAGGCACTTCCTAACATATTTTATTGCCTCAAGAATAAAAATAGCATGAGTTTCTCGAGAAAAATTATAGCTGCCATTTCCTGATTTTTGTAGTAATTAACCTAGATGCGCTGAAGTGATGAGTCCTCTCCCTAATGACTCTATTGGTTCAGAAAAGGAACATTTTCCTCTGATCTTCTCCGACAGTATCATCAGGATGTTGTCAATGCAAACAATACCCTTATCTAGCTTCTTTTCAAGTCACCTGATTAACTAGAGAAAATAGAAACAGAGAGAAAAGAGCGTGTCCTTGCAGAGAAGCTGTAAATGTCACCAAGAGGCCAGGGGACAGACCAGTCCTGCTTTTGCTTACTTACAGCAAGTTAGCTCAGCTGTTTTTGCTAAGTGGTGACTTACTAGGGTATAGTGAAGACCTGCTTGACCGGCAAGTGAGTCCTTACTCAACAAACCCTGTAGTATCTTCATCACAAAGTAGTCATATTTAGGGCCAGTTGATAGAAGACCCACAAGAGGAGAAGGAAAGAAGAAAAACAGCAGTTTCTTTTCCTTCTCAGCGGGTTAGAGAACTAACTAGGAATTTCTTTATCTAGGCCAAAATCAATTGAAGAGAAAGGTGGCAGTCATGGTGGTGGTGCATGGAGAGGAGCAAGGAGGTGGAGAGAGGTTCGGTTGATGGTTTATGCAGGCCATGGGTACAGGGACACCGGGAGAGGTCTGCCCACCCATCACCTCCACTGCCCTAGGACCCTGCTTCTGCTTCCTCTCTTGGGGCCTATCTTCTCTCTCTCAAATCCCAGCATTGGCCAGTAGGACTCGAGGAGCAGGAATAAGCACCTCCAGACCCAAGATGGGTAGGGAGGCATGCTCCATTATGTCGATTCCTGGGCTAAGTCCAAAATACCAAAATACCTGAGAGAGGGCTCTACAACAGCAGCCTCAGGCTGAATTTTTAATGCCTTTGGAGGCAATGGAGGGGCAGTATAGAATCTCAATGGCCAGGACCATTTTGGCTCCAAGACTTTCCTGCCAATAAACAAATTGATATGTTGGAGATTTGGGAAACCTTTTCCTGAGCCAATTATATTTTCCAGAAAGATATCCTTGAACGTAGATGGCAAAGTAAACCACCAAACACAATAAACTAGTTTATAAATTACCAAATAATCAAATTAGTACAGAGAGACACATTCTCAAAGTAACATAAAAACATCAACATTTATCTATAGCAAACTCATATCAACTTTGAAACATTATCAAGGGTTTGATCTCTTTCCTTCCAGAAGTCTGAGGATAGACTGGCCATGTGCTGACTACTGAGCTGAGATTTTTAAAAGACATGGGGAAATTTGGACGGAAAGTCTTTTTAAAGGACGTCTCCCACCTGCCCAAGTGGAGAAAATGAAATTAGTTTGTTTTTCTGAGACTCCATTGCTTTAATCTATTCCCCTCAGAGGGAAGCCATGTCTGAGCTATCCACCAAGGGCTTCAATACATTGTTGTTCACAGAATCTTGTTGTTCTCCCTTCATTCTGGAAGAGGACCAGTGACATCAGGAGGGTGATGTCTTGACTTGCAGGTGAATTAGATTTGAGTGAGGCATCCATACAAAGTCATCAGCCTCACTCTCTCCTCCAGAGTCATCAGAGTCCAGTAGCAAGACACAGATCAGATTCAGGAAAGAAACCCTGGCCTGAGATCTCAGTTTGTCTGAGGCAACACCCATTCAGTAATTGAAGGCTAGGTAAGAATTGAGGCAAAAGATGGCCTAATTTGACTTCCCAAAAGAATCATTCTGGGAGGGGAAGACCCTCAGAATTTCTAGGGTTATAAGGGAGTCCAAACTCTCAAGGGCATGACATAAAGGTGTACCAGCAATTGAATCTTGGGAAGGAAATGAAGATGCAAGCACCAGTCACTGACATTCCAGGAGTCAGGTTCTAGTAGAAAGTGTACTGGATTAGAAAGCAGGAGACCTATCTTCTCTTCTGGATTCTATCACTAATGTGCTGTGTGAGCTATATGAGCCTCTTTCCTTATCTGTAAAATGAAAGGAGGTTGAACATAATTACAGTCCCTTCCAACAACAACCCTGCTGGAAATAGGACCTGGAATTGCCTTTGTAACTCTTCCATATCATCAGCCACACCTATTGAAGACCCAGAAAAGAAAGTTCTCACCACCAAAGGCCCTAGAACTGACAAATGGCTCAATTTCAAAAACTGATGTCATTTTACCAAAGGAAATGGCAATAAAAACCACATTACCAAGAGCTTTACCAATGCACATGAAGAACCAGTGGACTTTTTCACCTGACCTACAGGTAAAATCTTCCCCTAGAATGTGAGCTCCTTGAGACCAGGGACTGTCTTAATTTTCTCTTTGTGTTCTCAGCATTTAACACTATGTTTTGTACATAGTAAGTACTTAATATTTTTTTCATTCATTGGTTAATTTATTCATTCTAACTCTAACTAATATTTTCTATTCTCTGAGGGTGGCCAGATGAAGTTCTCAAAATTAGGGAAAAAGGAATATGTTAGTGGTAAGTGTGCTGTGTATCTATGAAAATCCAAATTCAACTTTAACAAACAGTAGTAACTACCCTTTATGCATAAGTCTTTGCTAGATGCTAGGTACTCAGAGATAGAAAACGATGCAGTTTTTGACGCTCAAGGAGTTTACATTCTATTTGCTGACTGCCATCATAGGATCATAAATATAGAGCTGTAAGAGACCTTAAACAACATCTATTCCTGTCCCCTAATTTTACAGATGAGGAAACTGAGCCCAAAGAGGTAAAGCGATTTGTCTTGGTCCCAGGCTCCCCTTGGCCCAAAGTAGAGCTCAACTGAGACTTTTCTCAGCAAAACATTCACCCAGGTCAAGTTGTCCACAACCAGTTCTGTCTTTATGAAACCAGGGCTGTCTGGTGACCTTGCATTCTCACAATGGCAGATTTGGAGTGAGAGCTGTGGATAGAGGAGGTTTGAAAAGCAGAACTTTCTTCTGCTGCTTCTGAACCCTATGGGTTCATTATTCAATAGAACAGTGGTAACATAATGCATTTTCATTTACTTAGCCTTAAATATATGTAAATTAGAGGGTTTTCTTTTATTAAAAATAACACTGAAACTTACCACTGATGTGTTTTTGTTATTCTAAAAAGAAACGTATTAGTGGAAAGTAGCTCTAATGACATTTCACATTCAAATTTGTATCTTGCTGGAAAAAGAGAGGCCTTTCTCACCCAGTGCACACATGCACACAAAAAGCCCAACCCAATGGTGCTGTCATCTAGGAGTTGAGATCCCATGTACATTCTGATTGTTTTAAGTTATGATTGGGGTAATGGGCTCACCATGGTTGGAGGGATAATTGACGACAAGAGACAAGAAAATAAATTGCTGCTCCCCCCATAGGAGTAATGGAAATTTCAAACCAGTAGTGTTCTGCATGAAGGAAAGGTGTCGAAACTTCATTTACTCAAACACTAGTCTTAAGGCACTAAGGCAGAAAATAATTGTAAGTTGCCACTGCCCTAGTTCAGTTTCTTATCACCCAAACCTGGATGAGTACAATAGTCGATTGTATTTTTCTGCCTTCACTGTCCCTTTTCTCGGTCCACCCCCAACACTATCCTTAATTAATCTTCTGCAAACATTTAGTAGTTCCCCATGGCCTATAGGCCCAAGCTCCTTAAATTGTCATTAGGGCCTTTAGCAAAATCATCCCAATCTTTTTTTCCTACCTCTCCCGATTCCTCCCAACCATGAATTTTTGCTCCAGTTGGATTACTCTACTCATTATGCCTTCCAATTGCACTTTACATTTTCATAGAATCCTAAGACTTAGATCTGAAAGACAACTAAGTCCTTGGATCCAAATTCCTTATTTTATAGATAAAGAAACTGCTGTATTCATTCTATTCTCCTCAAAGCAAATGCTCCTCCAAACTGTGCAAATCCTACCATTCTTCCACTCCCATTTCAAGCCAATATAGTCTAAGAGTCCCTTTTAGACCATCCCATTCATCCAACCTGTAAGGGAGATGACATAGTGAATAGAATGAGGGGCCTAGAATCAGGAAGACTTCAGTTCATAACCTACTTCAAACACATATTAACCACATGATCTTGGGCAAATCACTTTACCTGTTTGCTTCCATTTCATCATCTGTAATATGGAGACAATAATAGTACCTACTAGCCAGGGTTGTTGTAAGGATTGAATGAGATAATATTTGTAAAGTCCTTAGCACAGTCCATCCCACATGTTGTTGTTTAGTCATTTTTCAGTCATGTCTGACTTTCTGTGATCCCATTTGGGATTTTCTTGGCAAAAATAATAGAGTGGTTTGCCACTTCCTTCTCTAGCTCATTTTACAGATGAGGAAACTGAGGCAAATAAGGTTAAGTAACTTGTCCAGGGTCACACAGGTTGCAAGTGTCTGAGGCTAGATTTGAACTCAAGTTTTCCTAACTTCAGGCCTGGAGCTCTATCTACTGCATTCCAAATTCTCTCCCTTCCTCCCTGAGAAAGCAAGCAATTTGATATAGCTAATACATGTGCAGTCATACAAAACACTTCCATATTATCATATTGCAAAAGAAAACACATACCAAAAAAAGAAAAGTTTTTCAAAAAGTATTCTTCAATCTGCATTCAGACTCCATCAGTTCTTTCTTTCTCTGGAGATGGATAGCATTTTTCATCATAGTCCTTTGGTATTGTCTTAGATCATCATATTGCTGAGAACAGCTAAGTCATTTACACTTGATCATGATTAGAATATAGCTGTTGCTGTGAACACTGTTCTCCTGGTTCTCCTCACCTCATTTTGCATCAGTTTGTGTAAGTCTTCCCAGGTTTTTCTGAAAGTATCTTATTCATCATTTCTTATACCGCAGTATTATTCCATCACAATCACATTCCACAACTTGTTTATCCATTCTTCAATTGATAAGCTTCCCTTCAGTTTCCAATGCTTTGCCACCACAAAAAAAAAAAACTTTTACAAATATTTTTGTACATATGGGTCCTTTTCCATCTTTTACATGTCTTTTGGATTCAGACCTAGTAGTGGTATTGCTGGATCAAAAGGTATGTACAGTTTTATAGACCTTTGAGCATAGTTCCAAATTACTCTCCAGAATAGCTGAATCAGTTCACAACTCCATAATGGTGCATCCCAATTTTTCTATATCCTCTTCAAAATTAGTCATTTCCCTTTTCTGTCATATTAGCCAATCTGATAGGTATTAGGTGGTACCTCAGAGTTGTTTTAATTTGCATTTCTTTAATCAATAGTGATTTAGAGCATTTTTTTTCACATGACTATAGATAGCTTTGATTTCTTCTTCTGAAAATTACCTGTTCATGTCATTTGGCCATTTATCAATTGGGAAATGATTTGTATTCTTATAAATTTGACTCTGTTCTCTGTATATTTAATAAATGAGTTCTTTATCGGAGAAAATTGCTGTAAAAATTTTCTCCAGTTTTTTTGCTTTCCGCCTAATATTTGCTGCATTGGTTTTGTTTGTTTAAAATATTTTTAATTTAATGTTAAAATTAACTATTATACATCCCATAATGCTCTATATCTCTTGTTTGGTTCTAAATTGTTCCCTTACCCATAGATCTGACAAGGAAATTATTCCATGCTCTCCTAATTTTTAGCTATTACTTTTTAATGAGAAACTCGCTACCACCAGAACCAATTACATATACCTCCGATGGTTAGGAAATTTTGTCTTATTTCAAATAGTCAGCATATGCCTCTTTGTAACTTCTCCCCATTAGTACCAGATTAGTACCTCAAGGCTCAAGCAGAGCAAGTTTTTACGTTGACATTTAATGACTGTATATTCCTCTTTTGTCCCTTAATCATACATAGTAACTCAGACATTATAAAGACACATGTCTATTTATTTATCTATATCTATATCTACCTATCAGGTCACCATCTTGATTGAGAGACCTAAAAGTGTAGAGACTACAATGGCTTGTTTCCCCCCATAGTCCTAGCAAGATTTTATGCATATAGGAGATGCGCCACAAAAATTTATTAATCAGATAACTTCGATAATATGCTTTTTGAACCTGCTTTTTGGTACTCGTGCTGTTAATTTTAGATGAAAGTTACTTTCAGACTACCTCCCTCCCTTATTCCAACTTTCGACTGCTAAATCAAAACTCCAACTCCATCTCAGGAACTTGACCTATCTCCCATGATCCTAGAATATGAGAAGTGGAAGGGACTACAGAAGTCATCTAGTCTAAATAGTAGCTATACAGAAATTACCTCTATAACATCCTTAACAACTGATCGTCTACTCTTCACCCAAAGAGCTTTAGTGCAATTTTATATTGCAAAGGGCGCAGGGGTATTTATGACTAGTTTTCTGTAGGGAGGAAGAAGATCAGAATATTGTGTGCATTGGATATGATTTCCTCCAATAAGGCTCTTCAGGAGTTTCTCTTCTACTTTCTCCCTCTTTGTATCTATCGGCAACCTTCCTAGCCTTGGTCCAAAGCAGAAATGTGTTGGGATCCAACTGTGTCTTTTTCTTTGCCAAGCTGGCAGAGGTAACAGCAGCAGTGTGGTAACTGTCCAATTCTGCCAAGCTTCAGTTGGTGAGCTTCTAGGATTAAAGTGACTCAAAGTAAATAGCCTATGCCTTCTTTTCTTTTTCCTCCCTCTGCTGTCAGGAAACTGCACCAAATCTCAGAACATTCTGCCCTTGTATTTGAACTAGTTAGCAGATCATATTTTGAGAAATAATGCTTTAAGGCAGCCATTTATGAATTCTTGAGGTTTCCCTGGGGGAAGCATGCCCTCTACTCAAATTTATACTAAAGTCTGAGATTATAAATATAAAATACTCACATATGTATGATGATATCAATATCTATAAAATCCTAAGGCCAACAGTTACATCCCAAGTTAAATATAAGTACATTATTAAACTAGATCCCTTCTACCTAAACAACTTTTAATTAAGTGTACATATAGTCTCCATGTCTTACATAGACTGGGTTCAATCTTTGATCTGACCAAAAAATATCATGATGGCTTGTATTGCTTGCCCCTACAGTTTATTTTGGCAAATGTTTGAATTTTAGTTCATGTATAATTCATGTCTCCAGGTTTCCATAGCTGTTGATAAAAGAGATTTTCCAGCTCCCATATAAGCATTCAAGATAACAATGGCATTAAGTACAGGACAGCCTTACTCTCAATCCATGGAAAATGCAAGACAAACAAAAGAATGAATAAACGACAACACAAACAATGCATAGGTATCCATAAACAAACATAGAAAACATAAAAGATTCACATGTTGTGGCTTTATTCTCTTGCTTTCAGGGAACTTCAGCTGCAGGGACCATAATCTTAACTTTCTTTCCTCTCCAATAATCATGCTACTCAGAAAAGGCCCCTTCATTTGGATAGAAGGCCACATCTTCAAATTTAACCTCAAGGCATAAGAAATCTCCCTCTTCTGACTAGAAGGCTAGATTCTAGGTAGGACTTGAAATTCAAGTCACTGTGGGGAAGGGCTAACTTCCAGAACTCCCTCAGAATGCTAGGGTTCAGAAATTCACATTAGAGGTTACTTGAGTGAGACTTTGTTTATAAGGCAGCCATTTGCTTCTGCTGAAAATCCTGATCTACCACTACCACTACCCTAGCTGGGACTCTCTCTTAGACTTGAAAACTCTACTCTGAGGTCACTGGTCTCTGACATGCTCTCAGAAAAAAAGAAATCAAAGAAGGCAAAGGCAGCCAGGACCTCTCTTTTCTGGCCATGTGAATGAGTACATATCTATTTCTACTACAAGGAGGCATTAATTGCTCTTGCACAGTGAAAAGCAGTTTCAATCCCTAATGAGCCCCTAATGGAGTTGCCTTATCAATCCAAAATGGTGGTTCTTCTGACAAAAGCTTGTGCTTCCATAATTCTTAGGCAACCAATTCTTCTTGGGTGCAAACCAATCCTCCAGAAGTCACCAAAGACCATTCTCTCCAAAAGTATTGGTAATCATATATTCCAAAGTCTTACAAACCTAAGTTGACTAGAAAATTCTCTGATCAATCCCACTTATGCTAAAACTTTCATATTGAGGTTTATCTTCCATTAATGTCATCAAATTGTTCATGGAAACCCCATGATCACAAACATACACATACTTTAAGAAATATTTATTGAATGACAGCTGTATACTGAGCACTACATATACTAAGAGTTGTAGAAGAAATAGAAGGTGTAACTTCACCCTTAAGGAATTCATGTTCTAGTAGTGAAATAAGATCATCTCAAATTTCTACCAAAAATACCAATCCTTATAAAGAGGAGGAAATAGATTCTCCCTCATTCATGCAAAGAAGCAACAAATTTTCCAATATTCCACTAAATCTTGAGGAAAAAAAAAACAACAAAACCAGCAAATAACCAAGTTTATTTCGGCTCTTTAAAAACACTGGCTCCTAGTATCTTTGTTATGGCTAAAGGCCAAACTCTTCTTAGACCTGCTAACCAATCTCAGATGCAAATAGACATTTGTCACGCTATTATCACTAAACTAATATCATGAAATATCAACAATTATTAGCACTTCCAGTGTGTGGTTGGCATCTCACTAGGTACAGATAATAAGAAAATGTTCTATGTTTATTCTTCTTATGATTTAGCATTAGTGAACTCTCTCTCCTTAATGATGACCATGCTCAGAGTTTGGATTCATCTAAAATTATTTGTATTGCTGGACTACTCCATGCAGATTAATTTTACTTTCTGGAGCTTCTACTGATGATGACTAACCCATTATTATGATCATCACTATTAAAGGAATAATAGGATAGAACTTCATTCTCAACCCCATCCATATGGCACCTTCACCTCTATTTCTATCCTCAGCCAGATTACATCTACTTATAAATATCCCCATAGATAACATCATTTCCATGTCAACTTTAACTCTAACTCCTTTCCCCATAGCTGTGTCTATGCGTGCTCCATATTTATTGTTCATCTACAAAATACAATTGCTTCCCTTATGCAAGAATTTCCAGGCTCAGAGAATGTAGAACAGGAATACAAGGACAGGAAAATATCTGACTATAGGTCATGAGTCATGACACACAGGGAATAGGTCATGAGATACAAAACAAAGGATAGCGTCAAGAAGTTTTCCCAGGATATCCTCTTTAGTCTCCACAGGGTGGTGTGAAAGAATTACACTTCTTGTGTATTTTGAGGGGTATTACCTGATATAATATCCATCATGTGACAGTTCTTAGCCATGTGACCTTAAGGAAGTGACTTCACTTATCTGAGACTCAGTTTCTCCATCTGTAAAATCTATAGACTAGGTGATCACTGAAGTCCTATCTAATTCTTAAATCTATAATCCTATGAAGGAAGGATAGAAGGTGAGAATAAATGGTAAAAGAGGTAATGGTTTAAAAAAGGACCTAGTTCAATGAATTTAAGTGTTTAGATAAATATATATCCTAGGGGACTGAAAAAAAAAGAATTCTGAATTGATTCTGCTGATCCTTAAAGAATCATAGAGAACAGAAGAGATATGACAGGATTGAGAACTGGCAAATATATTCCTTTCTCCAAAAATGGAAGAGAGCAAAATTTTGTATATTATGAGCAATGAGCTTAATTTTGATTTCTGGCAAAATTCTAGAATGTATTATTAAAAGGGATACTTTGTCAGTATGTAGAAAGAGAAACGATGACCACTACGAATGCCTTTTGTTTTATCACATATAAATTCTGATAGATTTACCACTATTGACACCCGCCACTGATGAAATAGGGAAATGTTATAGGTACAATATACCTGGATTTTAGGAGAGCATTTGACCAGATTTCTCAGAGAATCCAACTGGAAGAGAAATAAATAAGTTAGATGCAAATGGTTATACCTAAAGGGTAGTTGCTTGATAGATTGATTTCAATCTGTAGAAAGGAGGAGCATCCTGGAGAACTGTCCTTCACTTTATGCATTATAAAATGAATAGCTCGAATGAAGGTATGTGCATAATGATTATAAAATAAAGTAATATAAAGTTGGATTGGATAGCGAACACAGAGATGACAGTAAGGATCTTGGGATAATAACACAATGGGCCAAATTTAATAAAATAAAACAATAGAAATAAATGTAAAAATGTATTAAAAAATCAAATGCACAAGTGCAAGATAGTCAGACAGCATCAAAAAGATCTGATGATTTTAGTTGATTACAAGTTGAATATGAATCAAGACTATACCACAACAGCCAAAGATACTAACTCAATTGCAGGGCATATTAATAGAGGCATAAGGTAAAGAATTCTGGCATGGTTAAACCACTTATGGAATAGTTTTCAATTCTGGGCATCACATTTTAGGACGATGTCACATATACATAGAAGGACTACCAGCACAATGAAAGGATTAGAGACTATCTAGGCTATACGTGGATTATATGAGGAACTAATGGGAATGTTTGTTTAACCAATAAAAGAGAAATCTGTGGCGGGAAAATAATAGCTATTTCCAATAATTTCAAGAATTTTCCCTAGAAAGTGGAGCCCTCTCCAGGTAGAAGCTCAGAACATTGTTAAAAGTGCCACCAGCAGAAACAGTCATGCTTAAACTTCAGAGTCATTAGTGGGGTAGCTCTGCTGTCAAATATAGGATAGAACCATCATTATTAATACTTTTTGACATGCTCCTAAAATCATAACTTGTCACATTAATCTTTTGAATATATATTCACCTCCAAAGGGATGAAGTCAAAGCCTTAAAAAAAAAGCCCTCTTTCTGAATTTGTCTTGGAATTTAATTAGATTCATGGAGCATCCCAGAGTGGCGCCATGCAGACTATCACGGTGTGACACACTGGAGGGGAAAAAAATAAACTCATCAAATGAGCATATTGGGCTGATGTTCTATGGTGATCATAATGCTGTTGGTAATAAAATGGTTCTGAGTCAAAGCATTAGAAATTCTTAGGAATAGTTAATGAAATGGGTATCAAGAGAATGCCGAACAGAAAAGGATACAGGAGAAACTGCCAAGGAGGAAGCAGATGGAGGAAGAAAATGCAAAGGTTTAATGAAATTCATGAGGTAACAGAAGAGACCTTACTGAGGTAGAGGAAAATATGTTGATTCTAGCAGCTAAGCAGAGGGTAGGGTTTTTTGTTTGTTTGTTTGTTTGTTTTTTAAGCATGTCACAGATAAGTGTTTCCTCCAAACAAATAATAATAAAAAAAATCCAAGGAAAAGGAGATACTATAGCATAGTGGAGAGAGCCCTATCATTGGAAGGTCTGGGTTCAAATCTTGCCTCACATGGTATTTGCATGACCTGGGGGTGGGGAGACTGCATCCCCAAGGGCATATGTGGCCTTCTAGGTCCTAAGGTGTAGCCTTTTGACTGAATCCAAGTTTTAAAGAACAAAATTAGGGAGATTTGTTCTGAGAAGTTTGGATTATGTCAAAGGGCTGCACTTGAGGACCTAGAGGGCCACATGTGGCTCTGAGGCCACAGATTCCCCACCCTTGGATGACCTTAAGCAAGTCACTTAAACTTCCTGGGACTCAGTTTCTTCAGCTGTAAAAAAAAAAAGAAGTTTGGACTATCAGGAGTCAGCAAAGATGCTGTCTGGTTTTTTTCACCCCTGGCTAAGAATGGTCCTTACATTTTAAAACAAAGTTTTGTTGTATTTTAAAATAAAATCATTCTTAGCTGGGAACGCTACAAAATAAGCAGTATTCCAAGCCCTAGCAGGACTTGATGACCCCTTAAGTCTCTGTTAGTTCTAAATCAGTGACCCTAACATATCCACGGTAGCCATTGTAAGTTAAACTTCAATATCACTGAAGTACATGTAGATGTCTTTTATGCTTTATAGGGAACAAATGTAAGGGCCAAAGGTTTCTATTACCTGGAGTGGTACTCTCATTTTAAATAAACCCCTGTCTTCATTTGTAGATGCAAAAGTCCAGTTCCTTCCCAAACTGAGAAGCTTTTGGCAACAAGAGTAAACATTGTCTTTAAATTAATTTCAACAAAATGTGAAAGGAAATGATGCAGTTTGACCATTCTCATGTTTTTCATGAGCAAAAAGAACTTTCAACACTTCCAGTCTTGATGACAATAGCTGTTTCCCCAAAACAGAAAGATGGCAAAAGTAGGCAAAGTGTCACCAAGAAAAAAGAAAAAAAAAACCTTTCAATCTTTCTAGCAACAGTGGGAAAAAAGGACTATCACCCTTGTGAACTGTCTCTTTGGATTAGATTACATATACTATTCATGTGATATCTTGATTTTCCCTCATATCAGATGGACTTTTGACAACATGTTCTCAAAGAATGGGAAGTGTCATTTGTCTCTTCATCCCAAGCATCTCACACAGTGCCCAGCACTAGTAGGTGCTTAATGAATGCTCACTAATTGATTCATAAAGATTGAAAAAGGTACTCAGTTTGAAAGCTAATCACTTCCTTCATTAAAAAGCTAAATGGGACCGTCTTATCTGGTGGCAGGGTTATTATTCAAAGGTCCAACACTTCAAAGTTTCTTTTCTAAAATAATGGTCCATAGGCCCTGTAAGTTGATGGGTAACACACAGAATTGGTTTTTTTTAAGAATTAGAAAGAATGAAATGAAACAAGGAATCACTCATAGAAATCAAGCCCCTCTAATCCAACAAGCATTTATCAAGTCACATGTTAGTTAGCCAAAGCAAGAAAAGTTTGCACAAGGTATTATGATGCCACCTTGTTAGGTTTTAAAAGAACCAAATGGCACCACCTTCTACCTATTGGTAGAGTAATTTGTCACGATGCTAGGAATATTCAAAGCTCTCTCTACCAGTTTCATCTTAGTAGAAGAAATATACTTTATGTGTATATTTAAGCAGACTTCTTGGGAAGCCAGTCAAAATGTACCGTAAATTATCATGTGGCAGTTAACATATGCAAGTCCCTCTAGTTACTATTACACCTGAATGTCTTAGAATGTTCTTTATATAATAATCCTCATATATGTTCATTTAAACATAGTTTATTTGATTGAATTTTCAAAATGGAGCGTCTCTTGACAACATAGCCTGCAGGATGTACAGCGGCACCCAGGAAAGCAAGATAAAAAATTAATTTCAGTTCAAGCGATTCCAAATACTCTAAAATTATTCATTTTGTCATGAATTATCCATCACTCTCTCTCCCCTGACAATAGGTAAATTGTTGTGATTACATCACATTCCTTCAGAAGTAGCATGCTGGCTTTTAAATAGTTCTCCAGTATTTCAGATGGGACCAGACCTGATCTGTCCACCAATTTCTAAACTTAAAGCAGATACTTTTCATGCTTATTACTGTAGTTGTTCAGCTAGGGGAGAAAATCATAATATGAATAGCATTCTCCATCCTGCTGAAAATAGGTGTATATCACTTTAAATGTTTAGAGGAGAAAGTATTTTACCATTCAGATATGGCAGGTCAATGCATTCAGTTATGTAGCAGAGGACACAATGCACAAAACAATGGAACTTTGATGCCTCCAGATGAAAATTTAAAGCAATACACCTACTCTTATCTGTTATCACCATTAAGAAGTCTTGCAGCACCTTTGTTCGCCAAAATATAGCGAAGTAGGTTGAAAACATCGATCTTGATATTTTAAAAAGTTGTTTTTTTTTGTCAGAGATGAAAATGTCTTCACCAAATTTCAAAACGACTCACCCCCAATCTACTTATTTAAAACTTGCTGGCCACCACTATCAAACTTCTGTCTAACCAAGCAATGGCTAGCCCAAAGATAGAACACTCCAGGAAAATAAGACCCAAGTAACTTTTACATAGGAGACATTTCACCCTTCCAGAGACAGCTGTGCAGATGTTAAATTGCCAAGGCACTCATTTAAAAAGTAGGATGAATGAGCAGTTTGACAATCATTCACAACAAGTCCTCATCTTTCTCATCTTATTTTGGGTGCCAGGAGGCACAAATGCCACATCCAGTAGTTTGCCAGAAGAGATTCTGGCAAGGAGCTTAAGAAACTGCATTAGGGCACTGAACATAAAGAGATCCACCATCAATAAAATAGCAATAACACGCAGGTATTTAAATAGCAGGAGGACAGTGCTAATTAGATTATCCCACACATGGAGGATCCTTTATTCTCCTGTAAAGGATGGCATGAACGCCCAACTATCAGAAATAATGACGAGTAACTGATTATGAGCCCTTTGCCTCCTGTTTATTTGTCTGCACCTGGATATTTCTGCCTGACAATAATTCGACTGTAATCACTCAAGCAAGCCTTAAATTTACTGAATGTGAGCACAACACAACACGTCTGTTTATTCAAGAAAAGGCTGATCTCATTCAGATAAATATCTTGGTGATCTGTTCTCACTTGCAAAAATGCTCCTTCCAAAAAGTCATGTTGTTCAGACATAAGACAGAGGTTGCTTTCTGGGAGACAATTTTCATAACTCTCTTTTTGGCCAACTTTGAGTCCCAGACTGCTGTGATTTACTGGTTTTTTTTTCTCCTCTCCATCTCTCTTTCAAAATGCCTGTGATACTAAATTATTCTGGGTCCTCAGTTAGCTGGTAAACAGAATCCTTTGGAAGGACATGTTTTAGTGAGGTCCTACTCTTGGAAGGAGGAAGAGCCAGACTGGTAGTTTTCTGAATGACTCATTAGCACCTCTAGTGTTTGCCAAGACCCTCTTCGAAGAAAGGAACCTTCCCATTGATATAGAAATGTAATAATGTCATGTTAAGGGGAGGGGAGAGGAGAAAAAAAAAACAAAAAATACAAACTACTCACTTCTCTAAAATCCCAGACCCTTTCCCTCAAATGCTATATATGTGGGAGTATATAAAATAGCCACCTATGCTCATTCATTAAAAGCATATCTATTTATATTGATTTGATTTTAACCGGCTGAAAATTATTCAGCTTGTTTAAAACATACCCTATGGGCTTCTGCAATGATGGATGCTAAAGAAATACATAATGAAAAATGAAAAAAAGTCTTTTAAAGCCTGTTTACTTCGGGAACTACTGTGAAACAAATGTTTCTTTCTCCTTGAGCTGCCCACCCACAGAAAGAGAACAGAACAAAGATGGCTCTGTCAAGCCTCTCAGCACTAGAAACCGCCTTAAGAGGCCAGAATGTATTAGAGTCCCGCGGAGCTCATTCAACTCCACATAACACTCATACACACCGTACAACTAATTACATGTCAGATTAGGGATTTCATTATTACGCACTACCACTAATTAAAATTGCATTGATAGTTCTCAAGTAGTTTATATGTTTACATAGTTTTGCAAGTCTTTTCTAATTGTCCGAAATTTTTTTTAAAATTACTAATATTGACAAAAAAGGAATATTAATGAGGAATCGCCTCATTTAACATGTTCATCAATATTCACAATAGTATAAAACTGCTCTGTCTCTTCCCTAACCTCAGATAAACTAACTTTTACGGCTTAAACTTTCAGTCTGAAGTCAGGATGGCTCTTTAATCTGCAAATTGATAGATATGTGTCAGTATTTCATTGCTCATGTTGTCAAGAGTTTCAGTTACCCAAGTAAGTAAATAACAAAAGTTACATCATTTTAATCAACATTCATCATTTTAATTGCCTGAATCTCCACTAGAACAAAGTAACACTATAGTTTTATGGTATTTGATTAATGAGGGCAGGAAAATTGAAGTTTTTGCAATAAAACTAAAAAAAAAATCAACAGACTTTTATAGTTTTTTCCCTTATGATTTTAATTTAATGGCTCGTGTTTTCATTACTGCAGAGGCTGTACACTTTAGCTTGCAATTATGTCCCATCTGTGAAGCACTGTGTTATTACAGTTTATTCTAGTAGCTTTTCAATCACTTTTGAGTTGTGCTTTACAAGTATTCTTGCAGCAGGTGGGCTTACTGGCATGGGACCAGAAATACACAAAGCGCAAAGCTGGAGTTTAATGGCAGCCATATGCATGTGGCACCGAGCGCCAGCCTTCCCCCATATGCTGCTAAGCAGCCCCTTCAGCCTGCCAGTCACTCTTCTTACTGACTACAGTCTCTAAGTAGTTTTCTGCCAGGGAAAAATATACCAAGGCAGCAAATTTCTCCAGTGCACCATCCTTATTACTGAGACAACCCTGTCATTAGCAAAAGCACAATGAACCTGATCTGGAGATGCATACCAATTAGGTTGCATGGAGCACTTTTGCTTCTTATCTCTATGGAAACTCTGCCTCCCTTGCCGCAGTGGACAATCAGTAATGCTTCCTCCACCCATATGTCACCTAGTTAACACTGTACACTTTTATGTGAACCAAAAATCGGTTATAGCCCTCTCCACAACAGAAAGAAAGGAAAGGAAACAGCTCAAATCTGGTTGGGAAGCAGTTTGTCTTTGGTGTTTCTGATCTGCATAGTCATATCTCATAGCCAGAAATAGGAGCTCCTGGGTTATGAGCTCGAACAGTGTTTAAAGCCACAGAGAATTTTATCATATTAAATCTAGTAGAGAGAGAAATAGAATTTAAGTAACTGAAGAAAATGGCTTTATCTTATTTTCTTTTTTTAATGCAGAGATTCCAAACATATTTTTGTGAGATTTGTATATACGCGTGCATGTTTCTTAAACATCATGAAGAGTGTGGCACTGGTATGAGATACCGTGGCTTTGGGTAGCTCCTATGATCACTAGCTTTAGAGTATTTTTCCTTTTGGGTTTACTTTCCTTTGCCAAAAAAAAAGAGATAAGAAATTTCCCAAGTGCATATGTCTAGGATTTTCCCACTAGTCTGTACAGATTTTGGAAAACCATACAAGTAAGAATCATTGTTTTCTTCATCTCTTTACTGGGTGACTTTGTTTACATATTTATCGCTCCCTTTTTACACAACTTACGGGCACTGATTCCATTCCTCATATTGTGATGTAGATCCTCATTTTCACTTACGAGGATTTTCAAGGATGAATACCAGCAGACATTTCATGATCCTAATCTTCCTCTAATTTTCACTAGCAATTTTAAATAGAGTAGACTTCTGACTACTAATGTGTTATAAAGTTGGTAGCCTGTGTCCATTCCTCTTTATTTATATTCCCCATTGGTATCTCACTTTTTTGTTGTTGTATTTTTTTATAATTTAAAATAATTAGTAGGTTGGAAACAGATACTTGGAAGCAGCTGTATTGTATCTTCTTTGGGGGAGGGGGACATCTTCCTTAAAATGTACTTGGTCTTTAAATTGTTGTTTATCTTACAATTGAGAGAGTCATGAGCTAACCACAGATTCTCTAATAAACAAGAACAAGGTTGGGGAGATGACAGAAGCAAAAAAAAAAAAAAGCAGGGGAGATGCCCTTATCCAGAAATCACACGAGAAGGTCCTTTACTGTAGTTACATACTAAATTTAGGAGACTCCTAATCAAGTACAATCAATGCCTTTTAAAGTGAAAATGGTCCAATAGACCTGAGCCAACGAGGAAACTAAAGGAAGTAATATTTAAAGAACAAATAAAGTATAATTAATATAATACCTATCAAACACTGAATGATGTGAAATAAAGTCATGTAGTTAAGTGACAGTGACTCAGGAAGATGAAAAATAAAGGGGAGCCCAAGGAACTGACTTCTAAGTACAGAATTGACTAGACTTATGTTAGTAATATTCCCTAGATACTGTCACTTATAGAACATTTATTTTTTATTATAAAAGCAATTCTGGATACGTGTAAAATTCAGAGGATTCTGGTGGGTGCAATTTACTACTGAATAATGCTTCCCCGTGGGACTTGCACAACTCTGATTTTTGTTTTTAACTTGGAGTCATCTTGGGAAATTTTAAAAACAGTATTATTGTTTGTTGTTGTTGTTGTTGCTAATCAGAAAAGTCTACCTTCGAAAAGAATGGGAGGAAGTAAGGGGAGAGATCAGCTGACTTAAGGCCTAGTGCCCTTCTCAAAAAGGAAGGAGAAGAAACGATCAAACAAAGAGCAGATTTGGGGTCAATTCAGTAAGTTTTCATATTTGCTGATCCCACAATCCAGTTACATTGGCAGCTATTCATTGGGACATGTGGATAATTCTGAGTAATTCATAGTCGATTACTAAAACAATATTTTCTTTTTATAGGAAGAATCACAATTGGGGAGAATTAAAGCAACTTTGCTTCCAATATACATAGTATTTTTATCTCTAGGTGTTACCATAAAGGATCTGGAACTACTTGCTAAATGACAAGCTGTTTCAAAGACTCTACACAGAAAAGAATTACAAAATGCTTAAGTTTTCTTTTTGTACAACTAAGAAGACTTTCTCATCCTTCCCTCAACATTTACAGGAAAGATGCAACTAGCTGGGCATGCAATCTCTTAGCCCAAAACACTACCCAAACTTCAAATCCACAAGGTAAGACATAACTATTGTCATATTCAAAAGCTGCTTTAGGAACGGAAGAATTTTTCATGTGGGGTAACTTTTGCAACATGGGTCTATAGTTTAAAAAATGCTTTCTAATCATGATGGCAAATGGCATTCTTACTGAGATAACAAGCATACAATGTGTGCCTACTGCCATACCCAAATTACCAGCACATTTAGTCAACTAAGGGAAAATAACAATACAATTAGTAGTCAGGTTGAGATGACCATTTGAAGAATGTTTTGGTTAGACAAACCCTGGCTCATTTTTCTTTAACAAGGTACATACATTTTCTTTTTTAAAATTTTTTTTTTTAGTTTTAGTTTACAACATTCAGTTCCACAAGTTTTTGAGTTCCAAATTTTCTCCCTCTCTTCCTCCCTCCCCCCAAGATGACATGCAATCCGATATAGGTTCTACATGTACTTTCGCATTAAACTTATTTACACAATAGTGAAGTTGTAAAGAATTATAACCAATGGAATGAATCATGAGAAAGAAGAAACAAAACCAAAAAAGAAGAAAAAAAGAGAACAAATAGTTTTCCTCAATCTGCATTGAGACTCTGTAATTCTTTCTCTGGATGTGGATAGCTTTTTCCATCATGAGTCCTTTGGAGCTGTCTTTGAACCTTGTATTGCTGAGAAGAGCCAAGTCCATCAGTTACTCTTCACAGATACCATATGTCTGTAATTGTATATAATGTTCTCCTGGTTCTGCTCCCCTCACTCAGCTTCAGATCACATAGGTCTTTCCAGATTATTATGAAGTCCATCTGTAGCCCATTTCTTATAGCACAATAGTATTCCATTACATTCATATAACACAACTTATTTAGTCATTCCCCAATTGATGGGCATCCCCTTGATTTCCAATTCTTCGCTACAACAAAAAGAGCTGCTTATAAATATTTTTGTACATTCTGTTCCATTTCCCACTTCTGTGATCTCTTTGGGATGCAGCCCTAGAAGTGCTATTGCTGGCTCAAAAGGTATGCACATCTTTATAGCCTTTTGGTCATAGTTCCAAATTGCTCTCCAGAATGGCTAGATCAGTTCACAACTCCACCAACAATGTAACAGTGTTCCAATTTTCCCACATCCTCTCCAGCATTTATCATTTTCCTGTTTTGTCATGTTAGCCAATCTGACAGGAGAGATGTGGTACCTAAGAGCTGTTTTGATTTGCATGTATCTAATCAATAGTGATTTAGAGCATTTTTTCATATGATTATAGATATCTTTAATTTCTTCCTCTGAAAACTGCCAGTTCATATCCTTTGACCATTTATCAATTGGGGGATGACTTGTGTTCTTATAAATTTGTCTCAGTTCCCTGTATATTTTAGAGATGAGGCCTTTCTCAGAGACACTGGTTGTAAAATTTCTTTCCCAATTTTCTGTTTCCCTCTTAATCTTATTTGCATTGGCTTTGTTTGTACAAAACCTTTTCGATTTGACATACTCAAAATTACCCATTTTGCATTTTGCAATGCTCTCTATCTCTTGTTTGGTCATAAATTCTTCCCTTCTCCATAAATCTGACAGGTAAACTACTCCTCGCCCTCCCAAATTGCTTATAGCATCAGCCTTTATACCTAGATTGTAGACCCGTTTTGACTATATTTGGGCATACAGTGTAAGATACTGGTCTATGCCAGTTTCTGCCGTACTATTTTCCAGTTTTTCCGGAAGTTTTTGTGAAATAGTGAATTCTTAGCCCAGAGGCTGGATTCTTTGGGTTTATCAAAGAGTAACTGCTGTAGTTCTTGACTGCTGTGTCTTGTGTACCTAATCTACTCCACTGATCCACCACTCTGTTTCTTAGCCAGTACCAAGTAGTTAATATCCGCTATGGCTAGGCCACCTTTCCTAGCATTTCTTTTCATTA
Organism: Phalanger gymnotis; assembly: GCA_028646595.1. Classification (NCBI taxonomy): domain Eukaryota; kingdom Metazoa; phylum Chordata; class Mammalia; order Diprotodontia; family Phalangeridae; genus Phalanger; species Phalanger gymnotis. Next base: position 130,956,026 of record CM053626.1, on the reverse strand, counting down.
GTTCCCTTGATATTCTGGACCTTTTGTTCTTCCAGATGAATTTTGTTATTATTTTATCCAGCTCTATAAAATAGTTTTTTGGTTAGCTTGATTGGTATGACACTGAATAAGTAAATTAATTTAGGTAAAATTCTTGTTTTTATTATATTATCTTGGCCTAACTACAAGCAACTGATGTTTTTCCATCTGTTTAGATCTGACTTTATTTGTGTGAAAAGTGTTTTGTAATTGTGTTCATATAGGTCCTGGGTTTGGCTCGGAAGGTAGACTCTCAAATATTTTATAGTGTCTACAGTAACTTTGAATGGAATTTCTCTTTCTGCCTCTTGCTGTTGGGCTTTGTTAGTAGTATATACATTTTCTTGACAAAGACTAGGCTTAGTAGCTTGCCTGTGTTCATAAAACAAGCACATAAGCCTGTTGGTTTTATTAAAAAAGATGCTGGCTTCCAAGAAAGACATGGAAAGAAAACACCTCAATGAATGCAACTTTACAACCGGGCTGATATATTTACTGCTGATGGTATAACTTAAAATATTGTGTTCATTTTTTGGAAGTTTTCACTTTAAGCCAATACTATGTAGATAGTATATTTCCCCCTAAAACTCCAATGAGCTCCTCCTTTTTTACAGTACAATATATTTGTTGTAGTTGAAAGAGTACTGAACTTAAAGTCAGAAGACCTAGTTCAAATCAAGGCTTTCCTATTTATTACCTATGTGACCTTGGGTAAGCCACTTTAGTTATTTGGGTATCGATATTCTAATCTACCAAGTGAGAGGGAGAAGGTTATATTTCTAACCTCAAAGCTCATTTTCAGCTCTACATTTTATATCTGTGACTGTGCTATTATAATATGTAAAACTATAACATAGGGCATAACGGCAAGAAATGTTAAATAACACAAAGAAGTTAATTAATGTGCAATTTGAATATATTAGCAGGTTAAGATGTAGAATCTTCCTTGACTGTCCCAGATTACAATGAAAATATTCTCCTCCAAATTCCTACAACACTTAAAGTGTCTATTATTCAGTTCAGTGCACACACAGTTACAATAACAAACATTTACTGAATTTTAGTAATTTAGTAAACAGAATCTAACATGTGATCTTGCAAACATTAACTGTTGGTTATTGATAATGATGAGGAGGACAGAGCAGGAATTATGGAGCATTTACAGCTGATCCTCAGTCCTATCAATATAGTCAGTGTGAAGTACTATAAAAGGAAATTTTCCCCATATACTTGATTCCTGTGGTGCCTCTGGAGAATCAGTGTGGTACAGTGCAAAGAGAATTGGATGAGGAGCCAAAAGTCCTAGATTCCAGTCCTGGCTCCAACATTAATTGGTTGCGAGACCTTGGATAAGTAACAAAACCTTCAATATTTGCGTTTGCAAAATGGGGAGAGTTATGTTAGATTAGCTTTAACATCTCTTACATATTTAAAATCCTTTGATTTCTTCCTGATTGTCAGTGCCAACTCCTCTCACCAAACCAACGAACGTATTTATTGCTCTACTTGTATTTAATGTAAAGTTATACTTTATTTAATGACTGTCTTCATTATCTGTATAAATTATGCCTGATGTTGCAAGTTTCTGGAGGGTAGAGACCACTTATGCTCAACACACATTTATAGAACCTAGCTCAATTATACCTACAAATAAATGCTTTGGCTGATGCCATTTCTCCCTTAGATGATCCATCTGACAACAATCATGTAATGGGAGAATTTCTTACAATAGATTCTTCTCACTATTCTCTGGGCTCGTGGTTCTCTGATAAGTGTCCAATCTCAGTGATGCAAATCACAGAAATAGCAATGAGATGAACCAGAAAAAGACACAATAAACATGAAGTGGCCATAAAATACAGAATCTTGGTCAAAGACAATGGGCGAAACAAACCTCGTCTTGACCAGACGTGGCATTCTGTTTACATTTTCTAATCATGATAGATAGGTCTATATTCTTTCCTCCCATGGAAGTTCATTCCTTTGGAGGTTCCATTGTTAATTGCCCCTAATCAACAACCCTAGCCTGAGTTCCCAAGTGATCTGATAAAACAAAGTACTGAACATGCCATTGTGGGAAGCATCATATATCCAATGAGCATGGAAAAGAGATCCAGTCCCTCATATAGCAGAGCACACGGGAACAGCTAAAGAATCCTAGTGCATTGTTTCATCAACCTACTCCTCCCATACTCCTCCCATGTACATAGAGGGAATAAAGCTAAGCATTACTCAATATATATGCTATATAAAAGTTATAAAGTAGCAATACACCTCTTAATGTTAAGGAATGGTTGACATAACTATATTCAATTTAACAAGCACTTATTATGCACCTATGACGATCAAAGTTTCATTCTTGGTATTGAAGACGACAAAATGAAAACAAACCGTGCCTGCCCACAAGGAGTTTACTTACATGCTACCAAAGAGATACATAAATAAATTCAATATGAGACATGACCATTTGTGCAAAGGCAAAGCAACAAAAGATCAAATACAGAGTTAAAGGTCACTTTTAGATGGAATGTACAATGCAAAAAAAGTGAAATAAATGTAGAATGAGAGGCTGGAGCTTGTGAAAAGCTATAAATGCCAAAATGAAGTTTGTATTTTCTCCTTTAATTAACAGGAAGTCACTGAAGCTGCTTGAATAAGGGAAGGATGTGGTAAAACCTGTGCTTTAGGAAGATGATATTGGCAACTATGTGGAGGCTAGACTGGCAAGGGGAATAATTAAAAGCATTTAAACTGACTTGGGGGGGGTGAAGCTAAGATGGCAGAATAGAGAAGCATTAAGCAAAACTTTCCCAACATTTCCCCCCGAAACACTTTAAAATAATGCCTCAGAGCAAGCTCTGGAGTGGCAGAGGCAACAGTAGGTCAGAGTGAGACATCTTTCCAGACCAAGACAACATAGGAAGTCAGAAAGAGAAGGCTGTGACACAGAGGAGGAGGATGATCCAGAGACCGTGTGGATGAAACATGCATAGTGAGACTAGGTGGTGGCAACAGAAACAGCAGCAGCAGCTTCAGGGGCTCTCAAGCCAGAGAAGGTACAGGAGCCTGGCAGCTGGTTAGAAAGAGATTATAGATTACCCCTGTCATAGTACTGTACTCAGGACCAGACACTATTTGGCAACCCCATTACCTGTACCCACTTCTGGGTCGTAGTCCAAGGGCAGAAAGGAGCACTTTCAGTCAAGAAAGAGTGGGAGCCCTGAGGGGAAACTGTTTGGCAATTATATTGTTTATTCGCAGTTCTGGGTCATAGTTCAAGGGTGAAGAGAAGCACTTTTGGTTAAGAGGGAGTGGAAACCCTGAGAGTCAGTATCACTTCCAGGCCCAAGGGATTAGGGACTTGAGGGACAGTGTCATTTCTGGTACCAAGGGAGGAGGGGCCCAGAAGAGCAGTATCAATTTCAATCCAAAGGGATCAGGGGCCCTTCCTGAGTATGGACTAAAGTGCAGACCAAGAGAGCTGTGATAACACCTCTCCCAAGATCACACTACCTTGGAAACACCAAACACTTCTAAACTCCCAAAATTAGCTCTGAAAAAAAGAAATGGAAAAAGTCTAAAACTTAAGCCAGATAGCCTCCCCTTCCCCTGCACTGGGAACAAAACCCAACATTAATATCAAGTTCCAAATCAAGAAATGGGGTAGAAAAATGAGCAAATAACAAAAAAAGAACATAGCCATAAAAAGCTTGAGATAGTACAGGAGGAGAGCTCAACTCTCACATAAAAGTACAAACTCACAAAATAGGCAGAAAAAATAGACAAAAAATAAAAAGAACTTAACTATAGAAAGTTACTATGGTGAGGAGGATCAGGGCACAAACACGAAGAGGACAACATTGTCAAAATGGCTACGTGCAAAGCCTCAAAGAAAAATATAAATTGGTCTTGGGTCCACAAAGAACTTCCAGAAGAGCTTAAAAAGGATTTTTAAAAGCAAATTAGAGAAGTAGAAGAAAAATTGGGGAAAGAAATGAGAGTAATATAAGAGAATCATGAAAAGTCAACAGCTTGGCAAAAGATATGAAAAATGGGAAAAGATATATGAAAATTCACTGAAGAAAATTACTCCTTAAAAAATAGAATTGGCCAAATGGAAAAGTACAAAAGTTCGCTAAAGAAAATAATTCCTTAAAAATTAGAATTGGGCAAGAGGAAGCTAGTGACTCCACGAGATATCAAGAAATGATAAGACAAAGTCAAAAGAACAAAAAAATAGAAGAAAATGTGAAACTTTTCATTGGAAAAGCAATTGACCTGGAAAATAGATCCAGGAGAGATAATTTAAAAATTATTGGACTGCCAAAAGGCCATGATCAAAAATCATGGACATCATATTTCAAGAAATTGTCAAGGAAAACTACCCTGATATCCTGGAGCCAGAGGACAAAGTAGAAATTGAAAGAATCCACCAATTATCACCTGAAAGAGATCCCAAAATGAAAACTCCCAAGAATATCATAGCCAAACTCCAGAGCTCCCATGTTAAGGAGAAAATATTGCAAGCTGCCAGAAAGAAACAATTCAAATATCAAGGAGCCACAGTCAGGATTACAAAGGATTTAGCAGCTTCTACTTTAAAGAACTAGAATCTTGGAATATGATATTCCAGAAGGCAAAGGAATTAAGATTACAAACAAGAATCCTCAACCCAGCACAACTGAGTATAATCCTACATGGGAAAAATAGAAATTTAATAAAATATAGGATTTTCAAGGATTCCTAATTAAAAGACCAGAGGTGAATAAAAAATTTGATCTTCAAAAACAAGACTCAAGAGAAATATAAAAAGGTAAAAATAAATAAATAAGAGAAAACATAAGAGATTCAATAAAGTTAATATATTCAATAAAGTTAAGCTATATGTATATGTATATATATATGTATATACATACATATATATATACATATACATGCACGCACACATACATTCCTACATGCAGGTATGAGATGACTATGAAGGGATGATATAAAAAAAATTAAAGGGTGAGAAAGATGATTGCATTAAGAGAAGAAGGAAGGAGGAGATAGAATGAGGTAAATTATCTCACATAAAAGAGGTGTGAATGAGCTACAGTGAAAGGAGGTAGGCAAAGTTTAAACTCTACTCTCATCAGAGTTGGCTCAAAGAGGGAATAACATACAGACTCAGTTGGATATAGAAATCTCTCTAACTCTATATGGAAGTAAAAACGAAAAGGGTTGATAGAAGGGAAAGTAGATTGAAGGAGGTGGTGATCAGAAGCAAAGCACTTGTGAAGAGGAATAGGGTGAAAGGTGTGTGTGTATGTGTGTGTGTGTGTGTGTGTGTGTGAGAGAGAGAGAGAGAAAGATCGAGAGAGAGAGAGAGAGGTATAAAAAAGAGGAAAAGAGGATGGAGAGGGTACACAGTTATCATCAGTATAAATATGAATTAGATGAACTCACCTATATAATGGAAATGGATAGCAGTGTAGCTAAAAAACTAGAATCCTACAATATGTTGTTTACAAGAAACACATATGAAGCACAGAGACACACAAAGGTAAAGGTAAGGGGCTGGAGCAAACTCTATTACGCTTCAGCTGAAGTAAAAAATAAAGTGGGATTAGTAATCATGATTTCAAACAAAGCAAAAGCAAAAACAGATCTAATTAAAAGAGATAAGAAAGAAAACTTTATCTTGTTAAAAGGTACCATAGTCAATGAAGTAATATCAATAGTAAACATATAGGCACCAAGTGGTATAGCATCTAAATTCTTAAAGGAAAAATTAAGTGAGTTACAGGAGGAAATAGCAAAACTATATTAATAGGGAATCTCAAATTTCCCCTCTCAGAACAAGATAAATCTAACAAAAAATTAAACAAGAAACAAGTCAAGGAGGTAAATAGAATTCTAGAAAAGCTAGATATGATAAATCTCTGGCGAAAACTGAATGGGAATAGAAAGGAATATGCCTTTTTCTCAGCAGTACATGAAACCCACATAAAAAACTGACTCCATATTAGGGCAGAAAAGCCTCATAGCCAAATGAAGAAAAGCAAAAATGTATCCTTTTCAGGTCATAATGCAATAAAGATTACATTCAATAAAGGGCAGACAAAAGACAGATTAAAAATTAATTAGAAACTAAATAATCTAATCCTAAAGAAGTGGGTCAAAGAAAAAAAAATCATAAAAATAATCAATAATTAAAGAGAATGACAACAGTGAGACAACATACCCAAATTTATAGGATGCAGCCAAAGCAATAACTAGGGGAAATTTTATATCTTACAATTAACAGAAGAGGAAATGGGATAACCCAATCTTAGAAAAAGAAATTGAGCAAACCATCAATGAACTCCCTAAGAAAAAATCCCCAGAGCCAGATGGATTGATAAGCAAATTCTACCAAACATATAAAGAACAATTAATCCCAATACTACATAAACTATTTGGGAAAACAGGTGAAGAAGGAGTCCTACAAAATTCCTTTTACACCACGAATATGGTAGTGATACCTAAACCAGGAAGAGTGAAAAGAAAAAAAAATTGTTGACAATTTTTTCTAATGAATATTGATGCAAAAATTTTAAGTAAAATACTAGCAAAGAGCTTACAGCAACATATCACAAGTATCATACACTATAAGCAGGTGAAATTTGTACCAGGAATGCAAGGCTGCCTTAATATTAGGAAAACTATCAGCATAATTGACCACATCAATAACAAAACCAACAGAAATCATACTATTATCTCAGTAGATGCAGACAAAGCCCTTTTCAAAATACAACACCCATTCCTATTAAAAACACTAGAAAGCATAGGAATAAATGGAGCTACCTTAAAATGATAACTAATATTTATCTAAAACCACCAGCATTATCTCTAATGGGAATAAGCTAGAAGCCTTACCAATAAAATCAGAGGTAAAGCAAGAAAGCCCATTATCACCACTATTATTCAATATTGCATTAGAAATGTGGGCTATAGAAATAAGAGAAGAAAACAAAATTGAAGGAATTAGAATAGGCAATGAGGAAACAAAACTATTACTCTTTGCAGATGATATGATTGTATACTTAAAAGAATCCTAGAGGATCAATTAAAAAACTAGTTGAATTAATTAGCAACTTTAGCAAAGTTGCAGGATACAAACAGAAATCATTAGCATTTCTATATATTACCAATGAAGTCCAGCAGCAAGGAATAGAAAGTGAAATTCCATTTAAAATAACTATAGACAATATAAAATACTTGGCAGTCTACTGCCAAGACAAATCCAGGAACTATATGAACATAAATATAAAACACTTTTCGAACAAATAAAGTCAGATTGAAACAATTGGAAAAATATTAATTGCTCATGGGCAGGCCAAGCCAATATAATAAACATGACAATTCTACCTAAATTAATCTACTTATCCAATGCTATATCAATCAAGCCAACAAAAAACAGTTTATAGACCTAGGAAAAATCATAACAAAATTTATCTGGAAGAAAAAAACATCAAGGATGTCAAGGCAATTAACTTTTAAAATGTGAAGGAAGGTGGTCTAACTGCACCAGATCTCAAAATATGTTTAAAGCAGTAATCATGAAAACAATCAGTATTGGCTAAGACATAAAGTGGTAGATCAATGGAATAGTAGTAAATGAGCATAGTTAATCTAGTGTCTGATAAACCCAAGGTTCCAATCTTGGGGGGGGGTAAAAAAAACTCATTATTTGGCAAAAACTCCTGGTAAAACTGAAAAGCAATATGGTAGAAAGTAGGTATAAATCAACATCTCACACTGTATATCAAAAGATGGTCAAAATGGGTACATGAATTACAGATAAAGGGTGACACCATAAGCAAATTAGGGGAGTATGGAATAGTTTACCTGTAAGATCTAGAATAAGAGAAGAATTTATGACCAAATAAGATATAGAAAACACATGTAAAATGGATCATTTTGATTACATAAAATTAAAAAGTTTTGGCACAAACAAAACCAATGCAACCAAAATTAGAATTAAGCAGAAAGGGGCAGCTACGTGGCACAGTGAGTAGAGCACTGGCCCTGGAGTCAGGAGGACCTCAGTTCAAATCTGGCCTCAGACACTTAACACACTTTCTAGCTGTGTGACCTTAGGCAAGTCACTTAA
>CM053626.1:130921209-130947771 GCA_028646595.1 Phalanger gymnotis | reverse complement strand
TTTTTTTAAAGGGAAAAGAACCTATTTGTACAAAGATATTTATAGCAGATCTTTTTTTGTGGTGGCTAAGAATTAGAAATTGAGGAGGTGCCTATCAATAGGAGAATGGCTGAACAAGTTATGGTATATAATTGTAATGGAATATTATTTTGCTATAAGAAATGACAAGCAGTATATTTTTAGAAAAACCTGGAAAGACTTGTACAAACTGATGCAGAGTGAAATGAGCAGAACCACGAAAACATTGTACACAGTAACAGCACTATTGTATGACGAGTGGTACATGACTTAGCTATTCTCAGCAATACAATGATCTAAGACAATCCCAAAGGGCTCATGATGAATAATGCTAGCTACCTCCAGAGAAGGGATTGATGTTGTTTGAATACAGACTGAAGCATATGATTTCTCTCTTTCTTTCTTTCTCCCTTTTTTACTTTGATTCTTCTTGAACAAAATGATTACTCTGTAAATGTTTTACATGATTGCACATGTATAATCTATATGAGATTGCTTATCATCTCAGAAATGAGAAAGTAGAGGGAAAGATGATAGAATTTGGAATGCAAAACTAAAAAATCCCCAAATGTTAAAAAAAATATTTTTACATATAATTGAGAAAAAGTAAAAAAAAAAATTTAAATATTGGATTATCTGAAAGCTGGGATCAAAGAAAGAACCTATACAACATATTTCAATAAATTATCAAGGAAAGCTTCCTATATCCTAGAACCAGAGGGTAAAATAGAAACTGAAAGATTCCACTAATCACCACCTGAAAGAGATCCCCAGATGAAAACTCCCAGGAATGTTAGAGATCAAATACTGTGGCTCCACAGTAAGGATCACATAAGATTTAGCAGTACCACACTAAAGGAATAGAGGGCTTGGAATAGAATATTCCACAAAGGAAAAGAGATGGGATTACAATCAAAAATAGCCTACCCTTTAAGGGAAAAATGAATACTTGTTAAAGTAGAGGACTTTTAAGCATTCCCAATGAAAAGACCAGAGCTAAATAGAAAATTTGACTTTCAAATACAAGAATCAAGAGAAGCATAAAAAGATAAACATAAAAGAGAAATCATAAGGGACTCAATAAGGTTAAACTATTTACATTTCTAAATGGGAAGATGACAATACGATTTCTAAATCTTTTATTATTATCAGGACAGTTAGGATTCTACCTGGAAAGAGGACACAGGAGTTAGCTGATTGTATTAAGATGATGTAAAAAATGGATAGGCAAGAAAGAAGAATACCCTGAGAGAAGGGAGAAGGCAGAGAGAGGATAGGGAAAATTATCTTACATAAAAGAGACATGCAAGGGAGAGCTTTTATAGTGGAGGGGAAATGAGGGGAGGGGATTAGCCATTCACATCTAAATTTTTTCAAAAAGGGTAAATATATATACACACACATATATTCATCTGGTAATAGAAATCTGTCTTACTCAACAGGGAAATAAGAAGGGAAGATGATAAGAGAAAGGGGGTGAGGAGTGATAAAAAGGAGGCAGATAAAAGATGGCACTGAGCAGAAGAACAATAGACTTTAGAAAAGGAATAGGATAAAAAGAGAGAGAGAAGGACAAACAGAAGAAAATATGATGGAGGGAAATTCACAGTTAGTAGTCATAACGGTGAATGTGAATGGGATAAACTTACCCATAAAATGGAAGCAGATAGGAGAATGGATTAGGAACCAGAATCTAACAATACGTTGTTTACAAGAAACACATTTGAAACACAGTGACACAGACAGAGTTCAAATAAGGGGTCAAAGAAGAATCTATCACGCTTCAGCTGATGTAAAACAGGCAGTGGTAGTAATCATGCTTGCAGATAAAGCAAAAGCAAAAATGGATCTAATTAAAGGGATAAGCCAGAAACTATACCTTGTTAAAAGGAAACATAGACAATGAAGTAATATCAATACTAAACATATATGCACCAAATGGCATAGCATCCAAATTCCTATAGGAGAAGTTAAATGAATTACTGGAGGAAGTAGATAGTAAAACTATATTAGTGGGAGAAACTCAACTTTTAACTCTCAGAGCTAGATAAATCTAGCCATAAAATAAATGAGCCAAGGAGATGAATAGAATCTTAGAAAGGTTAGATGTGATGGGCCTCTGGAAAAAAAAAAATGGGAATAGGAAAAAAATACACCTTTTTTCTGAGTCATATATGTCACCTTCACAAAAATCAACCATATATTAGGGCATAAAAACCTCACAACCAAATGCAGAAAAGAAGAAATATTAAATGCATCCTTTTCCGACCATAATGCAATAAAAATTGCATTTAACAAAGGTCTGTGAAAGCATAGACTAAAAGTCAATTGGAGGTGTATAGTCAGAGAATCATATTTAATCTGTTTAGGTCTGGGATTGCTATAGTTCACCAAAGACTTATAAATACTTATTATGTGCAAGGCACTAAGTTAACATAGATGCTAAAGATACAATATGAAAAATAACAGTCTGAGGCCCCAAGTAGTCCAGAATCTAAATTTTGTACTTTTTTAAAAGATACACCTTTTCCTTCTCTGTGGGTAGATGGTCAGAAAAGACAGGCAGTGACAAATAGCTAGTATTTGTTAACCAATTACAATGTACTTAATGATGTTGAGAGGGGTGTAGAGAAGGTCAATAGTCTTTTCTAAATTGTGCACAAGTAAAATTGGTCTTATAGCCATTATTTAAAAGCCTGTTATCGTTACATGACTCTGACTCTTAGATTCACAGTCACTCCAAAGCCTTTGCTCAAAATTAGGAATTGTAATGACAAAGTCAAGAGGAAACATACTGTAGGAGATATAGTTGACCTTGGAGTCAGAAAGATCTAGGTTCAAGTCTTGCCTCTCAAACAAATTGTGTGACCTTGGTCAAGTCACTTAATCTTTTAATACCCTAGGAAACTCTCTAAGTCTTCTTATTACAGTTGAGTTACTAATTTGCTTCAGTGGAGGGAGATTCTAGAAGTTGCTGTTACTAACTGAAATAGCAGCTCTGGAAAACACCCAAAGTTAATGCGAAGTTCCAAAATGTAACATTTATCTGTCAAAATTACAATAGATAATATAGTACATGTATGCCATGTCTATTAATGAAAGCAAGTGATTTTCCTATTTGGAGAAATGTCTAACCCGGTGAACAATTAGGGTCCACAGGAAAGTAGAAATGATAGCTTTCAGTCACTCAATTTCAACTATTTTTCATCAGATTTTCTGGAAGTAAAATGATTTTATTCCTTTTTAATACTATGTTGTGACAATGCATCCATTGCAAGCAGGCAAACTAAGAAAACTCAGGATCTGAAATCTCCATAGTTTTCTGATTGACTCCATCAGATGATACAAAAGAGACTAAGTATACAATTATTTTTCATAGCTGTTCTGTCTTTACTACTCCACAAGTCATTAGCAGTATTCACACCTTCTAACAACCTGTCCCATCACCCTTGGACTAACTCACTCTAACAGAATTTGACCCTTGAACCAGGTCTTTCCTATTCTGGAGTAGTTTTTGAACATGATATCAAAGACACACAAGGGGAAAAGATGCTAATCCAGGTTTCTCTTTCAAATTATTCAAGATTTTAAGGCAAGTAACCTACTGCAAAGGCACTAGATTGAGAATTAATTCTGCTTAACTGCAACCTTGGGTAAGACATTGGGGTGTCATAAATAATAGAGGGAAATAAAAGTAAATTGGACCTATAAGATGAATCCCATGGGTTTTCTTTGTTTCTTTGTTTGTTTTCTATAACATCCTATGATCTACAATGGCCCCAACAGGATGGGTTAGAATAGGGAAGGACCATATCTTATTTCCGTCATCATATTTAGAGAAGACTGGAAAAAGTGTAGGGAGTAGATTCAGAATCATATTAAGTTAAGTGATGGATAACTTATTTGAAAAGATTTTATGCACACTTCTGGGCAACCTGTAATTTTAACATGTATAGCTCATTCACAGTTAACAAATGTCAGACCACCAAGCATATAGTTCTAGTCACTCTCCAAGCTTAAGTATAGATTTGGGGAGGGTTGAAGTACAGAACAACTACCAATTTTGGTTGACTTTACCAGAGATTATTTAACTCTTTGGTAAGGAGACCTTCAGTGCTACCATTATACTACAGCTCCTAAGGAAGCCTTTTGGAGAGTTTGAATAGATAAGTTTGGTTCCTTGGGGAAGACTTAGCTTCTGTTTTTTGAACCAACTCTTTTCTTCTATAAAATCACTTTTTTCTGTTATGAAATGATAAGGTCATATGTCTTGCCCAAATGGACCAAAACATTTGAGCTCATAGTTATTATATAACATTATTAGTAATATAGATATGACTGAAGTTCACTTTTGTCCATTGTATTCAAGGACTTTATATATTTCCCAAGTGAAATATTTAAGGCAACAATGTACCTATTTTCAAGTAATTTTTTAAAGTAGCAATTGGTATATTTATTGCTATCCTTTGGAAATATCAGGGTAGGGGGAGAGAATTTTTCCCTCCTTGGGAAATGTTTTCAGAAGTTCTCAACTTTAGTTATTAGCAAAAAGGCTTAAAATTCCCAACTCTGTTCATTATAAGTGTAGATGAGTATTCCTGAGTATTTGAATTGCCAATTCCTAAAAATAAATGAATAGCTATGATGAAGGTCCAGTGGTTTGATCAAGAGAGATATCAGGTCCACAAATCTTAATCTAGTTTCATATAATCTTCTGTACTTTCACAAGATTGCTCAGTTTCTTGTGATTCGTATCTTCTTTACAAAGTAGGTCTAGTAAACCAAAAAAAGAAATGGAAAGTATTTATTACTTCAGGAACCTTAACTGCATAGCTGTTATTTTATAGATGTGTAGTTCATATTTGTATTACCACAAGACTGTAAAAGTTCAAAGCTGAATAGCTTATTCCCTTTAGCTCCTCCCAATCTAATCCCATATTTCTAACTAGTGCTTTGGTGTAAAAAAAAAGAATAATGATTGGACTTGGAGACCATAGATGTGATTTTTTTCTACAATTCATCTAAAATACTTATTTCAGATATTCATAGGTAAAAATGAATGAGATTATACATCAGTCATTCACAGAATCTTAGCATCAGAATGTCTTGGGGAAGAGGGAGAGATTATCCAGTTTATTGTTTCTTAGACTAGTAAGATACAAATATTTCCTACTGTGAACCACCAAAATTGATTGTGAGGAGACTGAGGTTTTTACTAACCAAAATGCAATACCAAAACAATAAGACGTTGCAGCAAACAGATATTCAAAAAAACAAAACAAAACGGGAATGCAGAGTAGGCAGGTGAAAAGCACTGACCTGGCCTGTACCTTACCTTTTGTTCTTCCTTAAATTCGTTTGCAGATAAGCAATAGAGGATCTGGGAGGTACCTAAGAGAAGCGTTATCGTTGTTGAGTCCTTTCAGTTGTGTGCAACTCTTCATGACCCCATTTGGGGTTTTCTTGGCCAAAATAGTGGAGTGGTTTGCTCTTTCCTTCTCTAGATCATTTTACAGATGAGTAAACTGAGACAAACAGGGTTAAGTGACTTGTCCAGGGTCACTTAGGTAGTAAATATGGTACCTTGCCTGGCTTTTGTTAGCCAAATATAACTAAAAAACTATAAATCTGATGGTGTCCAAGAGGTTCTAACTTCTATATACTGGTAGACTGAATCTGATATGGCTTGTCTGGCCCTGAAGATATGAGCCCAAAATACAGTAACAGAGAACACTACCCAGCTAGAGACCATGCATCCAGTGGATATCAGAACATGACTCTGCTGGGAACAATAAGGACCACTAAAACAAAGTACTTCCCAATGATGTCATTGCTAGGCTTATGCCCCAGCAAGATTTTTAAGAAAAGAAAAGAGATAGATAGATAGACAGACAGATAGATAGATAGATAGATAGATAGATAGATAGATAGATAGAATATGTTTGTGTGTACATATGTATATGTGTGTATATAATATATATACATATATATATATATATGCATACACACAAAAGTATTTGTAGCAGCTCTTTTTGTGGACGCAAAGAAACAAATGAACTGAAAACTAGAGGAATACTCATTTGGGGGATGGCTGAACAAGTGGTATATGAATATGACGGAATACTATTATACTGTAAGAAATGAGGGGGAAAATAATTTTAAAATGAAATGGAAAGATCTGTAAAAACTAATGCAGACTGTATGAGCTAATAGACCTTTCTGAGTGAGAACTAAGAAAATAACTTGTATAATAGCAACAACACTTGGAAAGCAAACAACTTGGAGAGCTGTAAGAACTCTGATCAATGCAGTGAGCAGTCACGATTCCAGAAAAATGATGAAGGATGCTATCCATCTCCTAACAAACTGCTTGGTGCAGAATGAGACATATATTTTGGACATAATCACTGAGGGAAAGTTTTGTTTGACTAAAGGGAAGAAGAGGGAACAAACACTTATTAAGCACCTACTATGTGCCAGGCACTGTGCTAAGTATTTTACAAATACCATCTCATTTTGATCCTCACAATCACCCTGTGAGGTCGGTCCTATTATGATACCCATTTTATAGTTGGGGAAACTGAGGCAGACAGAGGTTAAATGACTCAGGATCATACAGCTAGTATCTGAGGCTGGATTTGAACTTAGGTCTTCCTGGCTTTCTATATCTAACTTCCACTACCATTTCATGGAGAGGAAGATGGTGTGTCTTTGCTTCTATTTCAGGTTGATTTATACTGACTGAAATAAATATAGGTCACAATATGAAATCTGAAGATTATTCTATAATTTTTTTGTGATTCTAGTGAGTCAGTTTTGGTGATTCAGAAACGGATTAATAATCCACAAATTTCCAAAATACATATCTTGTTCTAGACATGGTAGCCACTGAAGAATTTTGTGATGATAATTCACTGAAGACTCAAGACATCATTTCCAAATATTTATACTTCATATTAATAATGGTTTTTGTATTTTAAGTCTGCTAAGATTTGAGATCTCACAAAATAAAAGGAGTGTTTCATAATTATTCTCTGGTGGGCATTTTCAACTAAATTTTTAACTTTTTCACCTTAAATCTGATTTTATTACCCAAATTGAATACAATAGGCATAGTACCTTAGAGACACAATCTTTTTTCTCTCCTTTAAAATAAATTTTATCTTTTATTTTTATATTGCTTACATTTCCCAATGCATCTCTGTTCAGGAGGAACAGGTGGGAAAAAAAACAATTCAACAAAACTTAACATGATATTGAAACAGAATGTCACTATAGGTACTGACCCACAGCCATACTGTGTCATTTCTGTAAAGAAAATGTGAGAGGTGCTTTCCATATGGAGACAGCCTGAATTCATTTATATTTCAATGGATCTCTGCTCTCTTTTTCTCATGTGGGCACTCACTCCATTGGTACAAATTGCAACCCATCCAATTTTCTATCTTTTACTACATATAAACCCTCCAGAAAGGATTTAGCCAATGAGTTGGGGACCTCTCTCAAGACTTTTTTTTTACTATTCCACTGGTAATAGAGCTGAATTTGGGCTGCTTATGCATTATCTCTTGCTTTCACTTCATAGCTTACACATCTCTCCTGACCATACATAAATGAACATATGATCATTAAACTAACAAGCCTAGCAATCTATCCATCTATTCTCATAAAATAAACACATTAGAATTCTTTTCTTTTAATTTCATATTTCTATTGAAACTTAAATAATCTTTTCAACATAATAAATGCTGGAGTTCAGGATCCACTGAACGACACTGAATTATAAATTTTTGTGAATTCAGTGTATGGCTCTTTAAATTTACAATTTGCACTGATTGTGTATATACATCATTTAAGCAGAGTGATAACTTTTTTTGCTACTAAATGTTCAAGGTGGATAAAACAATGTGTAATTATCCTTCCATCCACAACACCCTCTTTAATTTTCACTCCCACACTAGACCTGTGAGGTATGGGCAGACCCAACAAGTGAGCCATCCCACACAGAGGTCTATGGTCAAAACAACATTATACACAGAAATAGAGAAGTATGACTTGTTCACATTGACAGGTATAGGTAGGGTATAATTCCCCCTGCCTGTCAAGAGTGACATTCTTTTAATTTATAGGCAATCAAAATACGGCTCTTTGGTAGTAAAAGTTTTGTGGACTGGTAAAAATTTAACTTGGATCAATTGTGGGTCTTCAGTAGCACTGGTAAACACTGATCTTGGCTTAAATGGAACCTCATTCAATCATTCCAGACAAATAAGTCTCCCTTATTTTTAAAAGAAATTCAGAAAAGGATATAGGTCACTGGGGGAAAAGGTATAAAATTTCTGTTGCTAATAGGACATCATTGCAAAAAAGGTTATTTCTCATATTATATTAATTCTAAAACAATATATTTCATACCTTAGTTGGAAGGTATAATAGTACAGGGGAGAAAGAAGAGAAGTGGTACTGAAGGAACTTGGTTCAAATCCCAAGGTACTATAAAATGAGGGAGGTTGGGCAGGATGATGTATAAGGTCCTTTCTAGCTCTAAATCAATTATCTCATGCTGTTATATATAGAACCGTGTAGTTTTTAAAATGCTTTGACATCAATTATCTCATTCATTCTACACAATAACTAACCCTATGAGCTAAGTAGAAATGACATTATTATACCATTTTTCTAGATGAGGAAATAGGTTGAGAACGGTTATGTAATTTGCCCAAACTAATTTAGTCTAGTTTCTTCTCATTCAGTTTTCACTGGAGACTAAATGTGACCCATCATTTCACTCTGCGAGAGTTGTTCGTATATTCTCAAAGGTATATAGGAAACACTAAGGACTCACTACCTTTCAAAAGAGTAGTAACAGTACATTTTGAAAATAAACTAATATAATAACAGGAGCTCACATCTGTCTACTTCTTTAAGGTTTTCAACATACATTCTTCGAGGCAACCCTGTGAGGGATTGTTATCTCCACTTTACAGATGAAAAAACTGAGGCTCAGATAGGCTGTTAAATGGTCACAAGGCTAGTTAGAGCTGAGACTGGAAGAGTTTGTTGGATCCTAGATTTAGAGCTGGAAAAGATCTTAGGGACCATCTAATCCAATGCCCTCATTTTACAGATGAGTAAACAAAACAGATCCCCAGGGAGGTTAAGTGATGTGCTCAAGGTCTCACAAGTAGTAGGAGTCAGGATTGCAAACTAGATTCTTTGACTGCAGAACAGGCTGGCCTTGAAGCCAGGAAGACTGGAGTTCAAATCCTGCCTTAGACACTAATTGGCTATGAGAGCCTAGGAAATCACTTTGTCTCAGTTTCCTAATTAGTCAGATGAGAGGTTGGACTAGCTGGTGTCAGAGGGCTCTTCCAGATCCTAACCCTAAATTCAGTGCTCTTTTCCACTATACATTGCTGCATGGACTCCAACTAGAAACATACAGAGACATTACTTTAAGCCAGAGGTGAGTCAAAATTCATGACTCTTGCCTTCCTGGTCTCTATTTTATTAAGCGACACTCCCTTCCAATAGCTGATATGGCATACTCCTATTACAACACTCACTGTGCCATTTTAAGTACAGCATTACACATTTCACAAAGAGTTTTTCATTTTTTTCCTTCCCACTATATTTCTTTCCTTAAGCACAAATAACCAGGAGTTTTAAGGCTAAAAGGTATGTTAATGGAACATTACAATTTCAGAATTTTAATACACAAAAGGAACTTTAAAGCTGCTATTCCCAAAGCCCCTGCACCTTGGCCTCTATGCACATGCATTAAAGTTAATATCATATACAGTAACATAGGTTATTACATACAGTATGCACAGAAGAGATGAATTACAGTCGATGGGAAAACCACAACTGTGAATTTTCTCCCTTTTGTGTTTCTAAAATGGACTCAGTCATAACACGGCATTAACTTCATTTTTTTTCAATGAAGAATATACAGTGCGGAATATGATGTGCATTAGCCCAGCACTAGGAGAGGAGAAGGTGGCACTGCGCATGCTGTTTGCGAGTTGTAGATTTCAGAAAGGAGTTAGAGTCCCTTCATCCACAGGATAGAAAAGTATGTTGCCAGTCAACACTCTAAAAAATTCAGTTAGGAGGAAAAAGACACCAAAAGAACCTTTTTTTTTTGAAATGCTCCCAGGTAATATTTAATGTATGTTGGGGAAGAACTAACCACTACCCTACAGACTGAGATTTAGATTAGGGATGGGAGTGGCAAAGGGAAGAAGAAAATTTTATCGTCTTTGCTAAGAAAATTTGACTGGAAATGCTAAAAATCTAGTTAAAGAGAAAGATGCATTCCAAAAAATCCCTGAGATACGGCAGTATGAAGAGCTATCCTTGCAATGATACGGCCAAGCATGCCTTGGAATGTAAGCTGTTGTTGTTTCTATTAGAAGCACACTAAGATTTGAGGGGCTTCTAACTGTGACCTGCACCACAATGATTTTTCTGGATTTCATTATGGGGTTATTGATTATACCATATTTTGGATAGATCTATTCATGCTTAACACTTTCAAAAACAACTTTATTCATCAAATAAAATAAAAGCCCTAAATACTATCCAGCCTTTATTGATAAGAGATTAACAGGTAGTTGTTTTCTTTCTACAGAAGGCAATGCTACCTTTAACATCGCTAATGATCATTCATCTAAACAAACTTTGAGCTTCAATCACCAGAAATTCTTATGTGAACTATCCCCACTTTGCCAGCTACTTTATTTTATATATATTCACAAAAATATACATATGGGAAAATATGTATGCCTGTTTAATTTGCCTAGACATGTGGTTTCACTGCTATAGAGCATTCCCAATAAGGAAACTTCTACATTCCATTAAAATTGTTACCTGGGACACAGAGATATTCAATGACTTGCTCACAGGATCACATATCCAGCATATGTTAGAGCAGCTTTTTGAACCCAGGTTTTCCTGACTTTGAGGCTGGGCCTCTATCTATTATACCATGCAAACTCTAGAGCCATATATTTCCTCTATAACTAAAACTAAAACTATTTTGCTTGGTTTTCCTGAGCTGGTGATATCACAAATGTCAGAAGCTCCTATTGAAGCACTCTATCAATGTAGAATGGTACCTTCTCTGCTCTGAGTGAGTACATGAAAAGGCCTGAGCCTAAAAGGGCCAGGGTCTCCCAATGCATCCTGGGTCATCTCCAGTCATCCTGATGAATGTCTGGTCACTGGATCCAGATGGCTCTAGAGGAGAAAGTGAGGCTGGTGACCTTGCACAGCCCTACCTCAGTCAAATCAAAGTCAACTGCAAGTCATGTCGTCATTTCTCTGATGCCATGGTCCTTTCCAAAAACAAAGGATAGACATAAATCAGGGAAGTATTATAGCCATTATAAATTAGTAGAGAGTAGCTGGGATGGCCTAGAAGACTGGAAGAGATAAAATATAGAATCAGTAGCAAAGAACACCTCCTATCAGTAACTATGTGTCTATGAACCACTAATGGGACAGCCTGAGATCACCAAAATCTATATACTCAGTAGTTACCAACAGTTAAAACAAGGCTAACTAGTGGGTAGCACGCTTTCTCTCTTCTCCCCCTCTCTCTCCCTCTTTCTCTCTCTCTCTCTCTCCACACACACACACACACACACACACACACACCCCAACTTCTTTCCTGACACACAAAGCACTCTGTCTATAACTGTCTCACAGTACTTTACCAAGCTCATACAATGATAGAGAACACAAAAGTCACTGAGCCCACCTCTCACTTTACAGATCAGAGGAAAATGAGATCTCAAAGAACTTGCCCAAGGCCACATATATAGTGAGTTGAATCTCAGAGCTGAGATTTAAACCCTGGTTCCCTGATGCCAAATTCAATATTCCTTCCATTGCATGTTGCTTATGCATTGTATTTGCCATATTCACCCTACTAGAAAGTGAGGGACCTGTAGGCAGGGACTTTATTTTTCTATATCTTTTTCCTACAAAGGTCTCAAACACAATAAGGCATTGGTGGAATGAATGGATGGATGGATGGATAGATGAATGAATGAATGGATGGATGGATGGATGGATGGATGGATGGATGGATGGATGGATGGATGAACGAACGAATGAATGAACGAACACATACTATTGTTTACATTATAGCCCTTACCTAACTTTCTCTCTGACTTTTCCTGAAAGCAATGTCCTTTTACCTCACATATCAGAAAACACATAACACTTCTTGGGGGAATCTTTAATGCGCTTATTATATACTGTATAATATAGGTATTAGATTTTTATTTCATATTGCCTTAGTAGACTATAAATACCAAAAGTACAGAAGCCGTGTTTTAGCTAAATTCTCTACATAGTATTTACTTAAAAATGGTAATTTGTTAAACATTGAGATCTTTTTAAAAAGAACTAGAAGTTACAGATATTTGTTTTATAATTATTAGAATGTGAATCATAATCAGAATTATGAAAAGAAACCAAAATGATGCAAATATACAAGTAAGAATTTAGAACTAAGACAGTTCTTTGATCCCGTATTTTGGTATTATGTTATTTTCACCAACCCTGCGTCAATTTCCAATGAATTCTTTATAAAGGTAAGTATGTTCATTCGTAATTTCTTTTCTTCTCTAGAAGTAAAATGAAGAGGTTGGATTCAAAGATAAGGATCTCTACCAGCTCAAAATCCTATGTTCTGTACTCCCTCCAATTATTTAAAACAAACAAAAGGCATCCTCGTAATGAGCAAGGCTATCTATGCAAAAAAAAATCCAATTTAAAAGAAATGAGGTGCTTTAATGCAGGGAAGCAGCCATGATCTGCTGTCACCCACGGCCAAGGCCACAGTAGGCATTAGAGGACATTATTAGATAGTGGTGGTAAATGGCTTCCTAGAATCCCACTTATCATTACTGCCATTTAATCATTTCCTTTGATGTACAACACGAAATGGATAAATGAATGTTTTAACCCTCTTAGAACAAATCACAGGAATCAAAATTGATAAAATACTTTGAAATAATTTTCTTTTTATGGAAAACAGTATGGTTTTGACTGAACACATTACCGAAGCAATGGAAAACAACAGCCTCTGCCTTTTTTGCTTATTACAAAAATAAAATAAAACTCAGTGCTCTGTTGTGGTACCAGGTCTTCTGTCTGTGAGTTTTAGGAGTGTGTCAAGTCATGAGAATCTAATAGAATCTTGTCTATTATTAAAGTCTCCTGTCTGGCCATCCTTCTTTTAAATGCAGGCACTTCTACCCTTAAACCCCAGGAGGACAATCACCTACTCCTGGGTCAGATGTAAAACTATGGAGAGCAGCAGTAATTGGATGACCATTGCCTCACAATCAAATCTGGGAATTTATACTGGATATGGCCCTCCCTCTAACCATTTGCCATGTTGGTAGCACATGGGCACGACACATTCCTAGGCCTTTGTGGATACAAAAAACAATTTAGACTTCTCACGTTCGGTGTCAGGGGAGTAAACAAATAATCCTCACATCTGGCATTTAATTCCATATTTTTCTGACCTTTCTAAACCCCTCCTATGATTATACTGAAACGCACCAAATGGAAACAGAAGGGGTGGGTTTAAAAATGGAAGGGCCAGGAGTTCCACAGAGTTCAGAGCCATCGGTATTATACAGAACGGAAACATTACCACTGCCACAAACCCAAGAGCGTCTGTCAGAAGGAAGCGCAGCTGATTAATCAACTTGCTATCACCCAAACTGATTAAACAATGAGACGTCCTGGGGTTTTGCTGTCTGTCCTGATGAGTGCTCATCATAACTAATAATGCAAAACTCCAGCACAGCTCCCTTGGGAGTAAACTACCTTTTAATTTTTCCCTCTAAAGATTAATTCCATTGTTATGGAACCTGTATTATAAGAACTGTAAACTAATCATTAGTCATTTTTAAACAATCTGACCTTTCCTGCCATGAACGGTAGAGTATTTTTTTGAAAAAGGTCTTTTTGGTATCTGTGATTTATGTCGTATAGGTTTACACAAGCAAGAAGACTCTAAACAACAACATGGCTTTCATAGTCAATTCTACAAAGGGGAAGAGAGGTTCCAGGAGTGGTGTTGATATTATTATCAAATATTATCAAAGTTTTCATATATATCATGTAAAAGGCAACATGTTGTTGTCCCTGTCTCAACCTCCATTCCACCAAAATATTAAAAATATAGCTGACTCACTAGACATAAGTCTAGAACGACTTGTCTGTTACCCCGAGTCTGCTCGATCTGTTGCTGTTCAGTTGGGTTCAGAGCTAAGCTGTATAGGATGAAGGGCCATAGGACATGGGAAAATACACAGTTCTACCTTTGGAAAGGACCTCAGAGGCCAACTAGTCCGACCTCCATGCTTTACAAATTGAGGAAACTGAGGCTAATGGAAGGTAAGTGACTTGCTCAAGGTTACACAGGTCACAGGTAGAACTGGAACCCAGGTCCTCCAACTCCATAGTCAGTGGTATTTCTACTGAGAATGTCATATCCTCCTTCCCCTTCAGTGCTAGATTTAGTTTGATTATAGAACCTAGGGAAGCAGATGTGACGAAGGGGACATTTCTACATCAACTACTGAGCAAGGAAAGCCAAGATCTTTAGTAATCCATAGCAAATATACTAAATACTGAAATATGACTAATAAAGGAGAGAGATTAGGACTGAACCCACGATTTCATTAATATAAGGGAACTCTCTCTTTCAATACTACTACGCTCTTCCTTCTTTGCAACTTGTGTGTGTGTGTGTATGTGTTTGTCCTTCATTTTTGAAGAGGATCACAACATCAGGGAGATGATGACATGACTTGCAGTTGACTTTGATTTGAGTGAGGGAGGGCTGTGCAAGGTCACCAGCCTCATTTTCTCCTTCAGAGCCATCTGGATCCAGTGGCCTGATATTCACCAGGATGCCTGGAGATGGTCCAGGACATATTGGGAGATCCTGGCCCTTTTAGGCTAAGGTCTTTTCAGTTAAAGTCTTTCAGAATCGCCTAGGGCACTGAAAGTTTAGATGACTTGCCCAGGTTCATAAAGCCCATAGTTGAAAGGAGGACATGGACCCAAGTCTTTTGGGCTCTTTGGGCTCTCAATCTATGTCACAATGGGTCTCTTCACTGGAAAAAACCCATAAATATTCCTCAGTTTTTATTAAATGCTTACTATAAGGAAGGCACCATGCTAAGTGCTAGGAATACCTCCCCCTACCCGCCCCCACAAAGGGCAAAAAGGCCATCCCTACTCCCAAAGAGTTCTAAACTGAAAGAAAACAGGTAAATAACTAGATGCATAAAAGATATATGCAAAACATGTAGAACGTAATCTCAGAGGAAAGTGGTAGGGCAGGGAAGGGGGAAGGACTTGGTAGAGGTTCCTGTATAAAGTAGGGCTTGAGCTGAATATTGAGTACAAGAGCAGTCTGGGTATGGCAGACAGCCGCTGCAAAGGCTCAGATTCAAGAGATGAATGGATCGTATGTAAGCAATAGCAAGTGGCCAGTATAGATACATTATAGTGGGCCTGGAAAGGAGTAAACTGTAACATAATTGGGAAGGTAGGTAATAGAGAACCACTGGAGTTTATTAAAAGGGGCAGAGTGATACGGTCCCACCTGCACTTTAGGAAAATTCTTTCAGCAGCTAAGTGGAAGATACTTTGGAGTGCTGAGAGGCTTGAGGTGCGGGGAATATTTTGAAGGATGTTGCAATAGTCCAGGTGAGAGGAGATGAGAGCCTATATTAGACTAATAGCTATGTGAGTTAAGAGAAGACATACAAGATATTGTTAAAGGTAGAAATAACAAGATTTAACAACAAATTGGTTTTATGGGGTGAGTTCAAATGAAGGGGTCAAGGATAACACCAAAATGGCTAAATTAAATGCACTCAATCGCTCAAGCAAATCACAGTAATCCTCATCCCTTAAAAACAACACAAGAGAACTGAGTAGGCGTATGAAGAAAACAACAGTAACGCACACAGGCGGAACTGCTCTATAGCAGAAGTTAAGGACAATCAGAGATGGAGGTATAGCCCCCTACTCATTATTAGTGGTTCTAGTACCAGATGTTTAGGGGATGGAAAAGGAGGGACTATGTCTTCATCTCCCAGTGTAGAAACTGCTTTTATTGATGCAAATAAACAACTCATCTATAACTTGCCATCTTAGACACTTGCCTGAGAGGTCAAGTGCATTAACCAGGGTCAAAAGCTAAGGACCTTGACTTTAGATCTTACCACTTTGAGGCTGCCTCTCCATTTGCAATGACACACTAACTTTCAACATCCATTCATCACTGGAGTTTCAGAACTTACATTGGTTATGCCTTTGAGCAAATTTGGAATGTTAGTAATATGCATCATGCATGACATAATTTAGCCCTTTATGTGTTTATAAATTATAAGCACCAGATAATAAGTCTAGACAAACAGGAATGGCAAAGCTGTTTGTTTGGGCCTGTGTCTTTTTATAGCATATTTGATGTCAGGAAAATAGCATAATTTGTCCCCAAAATGATAAGGAAATATGGTTCTTTATAACTGTGAATCTATGATTCTATTTTTTGCCAATGTTATGTTCTGTTTCTACCTCTTTGGGAACTCATTTCTTTTTTTTAATTTTCTTTAAAAAACATGTAAAATGAGTATTCCCATATACACAGTGGAAGAGAAAAGGAGGCCAGTACATGAAACTGCAAATTTCCATTATGCACAGCTTTCTTTTCCTTTTGAGTATATAATAAATTCAACATGTAATATTCAAAGTTGTCCTTCTTTTCTGTTTCCCTATGGCTTTCCTTCTGTTCTCTTCCACGCATTTTTAAAAAAAAAAATGCTTCAATCATCTGTTATTTTTTGGTTTTGTTTTTGTTTTTGGAGGGGCACAACTCTATTGTTAACCTCCCACTCCACATCTCTTCCTTCCCAAATTTTAAAAAGGAGCCAGAAAATAAAGAAAACCAGTCTTTGTGACAAAAATTCATAATCAAGCAAAACAAATCCCCACATTGATCAAACATTACTCTTTTATAAGTGGTTAATTAACTCAGTTTCCCTTGGTGCTTTTGTCTGAGATTTTGTGTGTTTGGGTGAAAAACTATAAAGATATAACATCTATAAAGATCTACCTCCCTCTTGCCCTGAATAAATAAAAAAAATTGGCCACCAAGCAAATTCCTGACAAATATAGAGAGCAGATGGAGAAAAGGTAATGGTTAAAAATACCTCAGGTATTTTTTGTAGATCTTTCTTTCTTTCTTTCTTTCTTTCTTTCTTTCTTTCTTTCTTTTTCTTTTTCTTTCTTTCTTTTTTACTATTTCCCAGACTCTCAATGAATTTTCTTTCACAGCAAGAGTTTCCAACATGTTCCATGTGATAGCTTCTATGCACACACATATTCATTCTTAAAATACTACTCAGAATGGACTAGGTACCATTAAACTAACTCTTAGTCACAATTCCTATATAGTTTGATTAGCATTTAAATATAGATCCACCGTTTCTCCCAAGAAATTTGACATCATTGTTTAAGGTTGCTTTTAAAAGTGTGCCTGTCATCTTTCAAGGCCTCTTAGTACATTGCTAACATCATAGACATGGATGAATAGGCATCTCATTAAGAGGCTTCTTTAAAGCAAGTGATTTACCCTATTTTGTAGGCGCAATGATCACATAAAGCCCACACTAGTCAGTGATCTAACTATTAGAACTATTGCTGTTTCTTGGAATGACACTATTCATTCAACAGGATTTATTAAGTACCTACTATAAGCTAGGCACTAGGAATACAAAGACAAAAAAGAAAATGAAATAGTCTCTTCCCTCATAGAACTTAGATTCTGTTGCGTTGCGTAGGGGAACCTCACGAACACAGAAAACAGAATATAAAATATATATCAAGAAGGTACAAAGCAATTGGAGGGGACTGCTGTAGGAGTAGGGCTATGGCAACTCAGAGGACCAATAATTGTGTACAGGGCAATGCCCAAGAATTCTATCTTGCTTTAAAAAAGATAAAGCAAATACATTCATGACATTTCCTCACCCTCAATCCCTTCTCACCATAATTGCTTCATAAATTCTCCTAAAAATTTCCAGGGCAAAATGTTGCCCTTAATTATATGCATCTCCTCATCAAGGACCAGCTACTTATATCCGCAGGGAAAATCAGACTGAACCTTATTAAGAGCCCTTTCAAGTTTCTTTAAGAAATTAAATGCAGTTTTTTGCTCCATTAAAAATACAAATTTCCCTCTTCAATCTACTGTATTCCCCTGTTCTGTTATGGCTGTATCACAGGCAATTTTGAGAAAGCTTGAAGAGAGACTAAATCATTTTTAAAAAGTACAAAAGCAGAGCGCTGGTGGCTATAGCTCTCATCAGACATAAGAAGTTCTGAATTCTAGTCACAGCTTTACTAGAACTACAGAGTTCTGTCTCAAAGTTTCCCTTTATCTGCTTATTAATTTTGAGTGAGTATATGGATCAAAGGATCATAGAGAGAGGACTGCAAGGAACCATGGAGACCACACAGTTCAACCCCTTCATTTTACAGATGAAGAAGCTAATGTATGAGGTTATGTCGCTTGCCCAAAATCAAAAAGGTAATAAGTGTCAAAGGTGAGCATGAGGGCTGAGGGTAGGAGTAGAACCAACCCACTGGAATAGTTTTGGCATTTCTGGTTTCACCTTTACTTATTATTTCTCTTCTATAACGTGGTCATCCCTAGAACTCCCCAGAAGTGCCTTTCTAACACCCTCCAACTCCCAGGAACCTCTGGGAGTGAGCACCCCTCTTTAAGGACAGAAGAGGTACTGCAAGGGTCAGAAGAAGGAGTTTTTTATATAGTTTATGAATTTCATTCTCAAATCTCCATTGCTCTTTTTCTTTTTCTCTGCAAGAAAATAAATGAAGCTGGAAGATGGGGAACAAGAAATAAGGATAGAAAGCCCAAAGACCTTAATGTATGCAACTAGCCAGACTTGTTTTCATTAGCTCCCATCTCTATCATTACTGAAAAAGTATAATAACCAATATGCTGATATTAGACTTGAAGATCCTCCTTCCTCAGAGTGTCAACACTCCCCACATTGTTGGGAATCAGGCATTAAGAGAACATATGCAATCCTAAGCTTAAGCATTGACAAAGCCAGTTGGCATCCCAAAGGAGATTAAGTTGCTGATCTTGTAGGATCAGCTACTTACTTAGTGATGTTTACATCGACACTGATGTAGTGACATCCTGATCTAATTACATGTCAATATGCCACAATCCTGGATGCACTGAGAAGATCAAAAGAGGATTACAAGAACTCCATTGGCAATCCTTAAAGCCCGATGGAATCAACCTGGTGATTAAATTACCAGGAAGAGAACAAACTATAAAGCACATGTGCTTTCTCTCTCTCTCTCTCTCTCTCTCTCTCTCTCTCTCTCTCTCTCTCTCTCTCTTTCTCTCTCTCCCCCCCCTCCTCTTCTCTCCCCTTCTCTCCCTTTCCCCCCTCCCTCTTTTAAGGGGTACAAGATATCAACTCTAGAAATTAATGATGAACAATGGTTCTACATAGCAATATTTGATTCAAATGTCTGTTACAAAATTTGAAGAAAATGATATAATTTTTAGTCCTTTCTCACAAAGAAGCAGGGTGATTACTAAAGAAATCTCACTCATATATTCACCAAAACCCTCTTTTTCTGTCCCTTACATCACTCTACCTTTCCTAATCCTGAGTATTCTCTGTCTCTCCGTCTCTGTCTCTCTCACACACACGCTCAAGCACACACAAACACACCACACTAATCCCCATGTTATAACCAAAGGCCAGCCTGCCTTTTAGATCCTTCTTTCTAAGATATTGGGGTTTTGCGGGGAGGGGAGGTTGTCTTTCCAGCTCAAGCCTCCCTCTTTAAGTCATGCTACAAAAAATATTCCAGGCACTATATTTACATAGCCTGGCAGAAATATTAATGATATGGAAGACTAGTCTTAACTTGCTTTTATTATTCTCCCCAAGCACTAATAGAAAAATTGGAACCTTCTTCCAAAAGAGAAAGCCTCACACACACACACACACACACACCCCAACAAATTCTTACAAGGATCCAGCAAAGGCAATACTAGCAAGAGATTACATTAATATAGTCTGTTATGCTTACAAAGTTCTTCATATACATGATCTCATTTAAGCCTCATAGACACCTGGGAGGTAGAAAGGGCAGCTATTAATACCTCCATTTTACTGATGGTTATGTATATGGTTATAGGAAAATTATAGGATAATATAGGAAATATGTTTTTCCTATATAGGATAAAAGAGGATGAGTGATATATGTGGTAAAATAGAGCACAGGCTTTCCAGTAAGAAGACTTGGGTTCAAATCCTGCCTCTGACATTTAGTAGCTCTATGACCCTGAATAACTCATTTAACTTTCCAGTGCCTCAAGTTGTCTTATTCATAAAATGGGAGAGTTCACTAGATAGGCTTAGAGGTTTCTACCTATTCTAGATCTATGATCCTACTTTTACAAGACACATTTAAGCCAGAACTTGTACCTATGTATTCTGAACTTAAGCTTATGTTTTTCACTGGATCACATGGATTGAATAGTTTCTTGAGTTCATGTATATTTGTTAGTAGTCGTGTCTCGATTAAGGCAGAGTACTAGCTAAGCTTATAAAAGATCTCAGAAGTCTTAGTGTAGCTGTAAGTTTTAAAAGCTTAAAACAGCACTAAGATTTTAGGTCAACTTGTTCATAATTCACAAGTCTTCTGAATAACGTGTATTACATTTGGTGATAGTGATTTGCTATCATGATGGGCTGATTTTATGTTTTGGGTTAGGTATTTGAAATTGGACATTTATTTATTTTAAAATAAATTCCTGTTGACGTTTGTTAAATTACCTGAAAATCTCCCATTCTGTCACCATCTCCCCACGATACATCTCATACAACAAATTATATTTTAGAGAGGAAAAAGGGGGAGAAAAAAAGAAAAACATCAGCAAACTGATCATCATATTGAAAAAAGTCTGAAAATACATGTAACATACAAAACCTCTGCAAAGGAGTAAGGAGAGGTGTCAAACATTCATTTGTTTTAAGTTTTTGAATTATTTATAAGTATTGATTTCCTTCTCTTATTGTGCAGCTACCTATACTCTTTTCATCAAAATTAGCCTTTCACATATTAAATTAAATTTTGAACCATACGGCTGATTTAATATCCTTAGTATGGTATCATGTTAGTTGATAACATAAGATTCTAGGAACTAAAAGGAAGCACCCCATGATAAGACCACTCACTAGAAGTGGGTTTTCCTTTTTAGTCATTACTAAGGAGCTCTTCTCTAGTACCTCATTGGTTTATAGAAATAGGGCAATATTTATTGCATGGTGATTGGCTACCAAGTCTTTATCAGGAATCCTTTCATGTATTCTCACAGTTTTTTGGACTTCATAAATTATATTTTGTAACAAAACAATATCATTGAAATGAAGGAACCAAAAGTCTGGCTAGAAAATGGCCTTCCTCTTAAGAGCTTGTTCTATGATTAGAACAATGCTTCTATCAACTCTATGGAACTGTTTTCATTTGTTTTTTACAAATGACTCAATCATTCTAAAAAGATCCTGCTAACTTCTAGGTATTTGGGAGTTAAGATGATACCGTCTTTGTGGTTAGGATCCTAACTTCAATGAAACCCTTTTGTAGATAAAATATAGCTTAGGATTGAGAAGATTCAAAAGAAACCTTTTAATGGAGAAATCTTTCTGGGTGTTAGTGGTGGACAGAGGTGAAACAATTAGGAATGAGGAGATTCCAAAGAAACATTTTCATGAAGACAAGAAGAGATCTTTCTTTTGCTGATGGACAGAGGTGAGAGAAGTCGTGGATGATGCAGAGAGCGAATGAAGATAATGCTTCTGGAGTACACTTGGGCACAAAAGAGGGCCAAGTTTCGCTATAAGATAGTATCAAAAAGCTGTGTCCTTGAATTGTTTCTATTTTGGATTACTTTTATCATTTTCTATGTTTTCCTCTGCCCTGCTAATGCAGATCAATACTCCACAACTGAAAGTTTAAGTTTCTCCTAATATATGACTGTCATGCTTCATGCTCAAGGCATTTTACTTTCCACAAATAAATTCAAATAAAACTCTCTTCTGGTAGCCAGAAGTCTTCAATCTTACACACACACACACACATTCACATTCCTGAGTCTGTTTCAATGAATTGAATTCTATGGATAGAAAAACTGCTAATGTTCCTTTTGATAATTTTGTGGCATGGTGTTAAAACAACCCTGACAAAACACTGGTAACATCTCAAGAAGGAATAGATGCAAATCAAAAGATCTGGAATGAGAAAAATATGTGCTGTATAAAATTATTGCCCTGAAACATAGTCAAATTTGTACCTGGGAGCAGGCCCAGCATATTTTTGCCAGTTAGGTTACAAAATAGAGCTTCTGGGGAGAGGGCATGCCAGGGTTTCCAGAAGCAGATTTTCAAAGAGGGAACCTTGACTCCAATCATGATCCCATATAGGGTCACAAAAAATTTGGCAAAAAAGTGGGATTTTCTTGGCAGAGATACTGGAGTAGTTTGCCATTTCCTTCCCCAGCTTGTTTTACAGATGAAGAATCTGAGGCAAACAGGGTTAAGTGACTTGCCCAGGGTCACATAGTTAGTAAGTGTCTGAGGCCTGATTTGAACTCAAGAAGATGAGTCTTCCCAATAGGAGGGACTTAATAAATTCTTATTGTCTGGTTGTCTCAAACTCAAGTCTTCTATCTCTATACGTGTGTCCCTCCCAAAGAAAGCACTGAAGAAATGACCTAATAACAAGTGGTGAAATGGGGGAAGGGAAGTGGTAGGATATGCCAAAATCTGACTCTTCCTGCAGCAACCCGATTTCATGTTGAGACAGCGTGGCCTTCCAGGTTTGGGATATATCCATACAGAATGCAGGTCTGCCGAAAGGAAATACAATGCACAATCTCAAGCAAATATACAGTAGGAAATTAGCCTAAAGAAAGAGCTGCTCCTGGTTTGCTGTGACTAACTACATTATCTGCTACATGCTCACAGAAGAATTTTAATGCAATTTATCCAAGTGCAAGTATGGTGTTGATAAGCAGAGCCAATCTTTTGATTAACACCAAGGTTTCCTTAAGGAGATGCATAACTTATTTTGAAAAGTACACAAACAAATAGAAGGTACAGGATTCACAGCCTGTGCTTTCAGGGTCCAGAAGGGAGTCAAGCTTCCTTTTGGGGACAAGATTATTGTTTCTGATTTCAATCCCTCACCTGACTAGATAGAATGGAATTGAATTCATCATCCAGTCTCTGAAGTCTTATAATTGCCTAATATTTGACTCTCTGATTACAGTATTTATCTTTTAAAGACCTGGATAAACGCGCACAGGTGTAATATTTCTCCCTAAATGGCTTTCTTATCTCAGGCCTTTAGGAAACATTATAAAAGAGCACCGTTGAATTCAACTGGGATGTTATGCAGCTGATAAATATTTGTTGATCTTTACCCCAGAGGGTCTTTACCCACTTGAGGCCTGGATTAGTAGTCCCTGTGTATCCTTAGTAGTTTATCTTAATTTGCTAGGCTATTCGATGCTTTGGGATTCTTGAAGATGAATGGTAAGAGGTAATGGTAATAGAAGGGGACTATAAAAAAAAAAAGGCCTAAATCAGAAATATGCTAATTGGCAAAAGGCATTACAATTTACTGATTGCTTTCCTTTTGCCTTCCCACCCACCCCAAATCACATTTCACCCCTTCATGTCTGTCCCTTAGTGTTGAACATCTGGGCTCTAGAAGGCAGGACTTTGGGGAGACCATGGACCCCCATTCTGGAAAGATTGTGTCATGCTTTCACATGAGTTTCATACTTCCTGGGACTTCTTCATGCTCCCTAGCCAGACTGGCCTTCCAACGGAGGTGAGCATTTTCAGCTACGGCTGCCACTGAAAAGCACCAACATCATTCATTTGGGCAAGAGATAGCAGAGTCACAGCCTATTCTGAAATTCATTGATAATACATAGGCACTTAACTAACAAAGGTACCAAAGAGATTTTCTAAAATTTCTCTGATTCTATGTCATAATGACATATCATGACATCTTGTCATGATAAAACAGCACAATAGAGTGCAGCTATTAAAAACAGGATAATTATTATTGGCATTACCCTTGTCTTTGTTTTTGTGTTGTTGCTGAGAACACCAAGATTTCTGCATATACCTTCAAGGCAATCAATTACATGAGTACGGAATAGCAAACATCTTGAGGTTCATGTGACAAAGAGCTAGGGGGATGGAGTAAAAGACTGGAATAGAACAGGGGCTTTTAAACTATTTTGTATCTTGGACTGCTATGGCAGTCTAGTGAAGCTTGTGGACCCCTTCTCTGAAATATGGTTTGGCAATTTTTTTAGGAGAAATTGGACCTGCAATATCTTTTTTTTTTTGAGGTGGAAAGGCAGGGTAATTGGGGTTAAGCGACTTGCCCAAAGTCACACAGCTAGTGTGTCAAGAGTCTGAGGCTGAATTTGAACTCAGGTCCTCCTTGCTCCAGGGCCAGTGCTCTACTCACTGCACCATCTAGCTGCCCCAGAAAAATGTTTTTAGATAGATAAAATAAAATACAGAGGACTAGAAAGAAAACCAATTATACTGAAATGCAGTTATCAATATATACATATATATACATATATATATATATATATAATATATATATGTATATTTAAAAAGCAAATTCATTGACCCCAGGTTAAAAATGCTGGGAACAGATGAACTCTGAGATCTCTTATAGGTGTAAGTTTTTATGATTTTAGGAGCAGTGTCTACTGTAATTCCCAACGTGTGTCAAGGTCTTTACAAGTTAACTGGTTTCCTGTATTTCTGAGAAAATTTTAAGTGTGTCTGGGTGAAAAGTAGTGTCAAAAAATGGACAAACGTAGAGCCAGACAAAACCTTAGAGGGAGGTCAACGAGTTCATACCTTTTACGGTACAGAGGAGGAAACTAAAATTCATTAACTTGTGAGGGCCATATTGCTGTTGCTGTTCGAGGTTTTCTTTGCAAAGACACTAGAGCGGTTTGCCATTTCCTTCTCCAGATGAAGCACTAAGGCAAACAAGGTTAAGTGACTTGCCCAGGGTCACACAGCTAGTAAGTGTCTGAGGCCAGATTCGAACTCAGGAAGAGGAGTCTTCATGACTCCAGGTCCAGGGCTCTATGCACGACACCACGTAGGTGCTCTTAAATCAGAGGGAGAGACAGGCCTCAAAGACCAGTGAATGTTCTGGTTCAAACCAAAGATATTCACTGAAGTAGGGACAGTGGCTGTCAAACCCATTCTGGCCTCCTCAAGAGTCTTCCTTAGGATTTTACATAGCTTCTTAAGGAGGAAGGGTCCTTCAACAACACCTGATTTTCCTTTTCCTAGCTATGAGTGGCAGGCATCTATGACACCATGATGAAGGTCAGTTCATGGTTCTTTCTTCCTGATTTTATCTCTATCCGTTAGAATCTCATATGTATTTTACCATCCTAAGAGAAACCTGAATATCGATGTCATTAAATAATAGCATAACAATGCTGATGATACTCTTCATTAATTGTGGTTGTTTTGTGGCTAATGCTTTGTAGTTTTTGCTAAGTTGTAACCCTACTGTTCCTGTTTTGCAGCACGAGTCCTGTTTGGGCTGACAAGGGGAGAAAGGGGAGAAGATGGTTGCTTTCATGCAAATGCATCAAGCTACTAATGAGACAGATTTCATTTTAATAAGTTGAGTTAAATAGAAATTGACCTTATATGGGGCATATTGGGAGTTGTTCATGAATAGGTCCTAAGACTGCAAATGAAAACGACAAAGCCATAAATCTAATTATTTTCCTCCTCCAGCCCCCATAGTTTAAAATAAGAAGCTCCAACATGCAAACAATACAAAACATCAGTGGAAATGAAGTTTAATGGGGGATAGAGACTATATCAAATAAAAGAATGTCATTTAATAGGCTAATATCCCACATTAAGCTTAAAAAACAGAAACCTGATCTAAATTCTGGGCTGAACACATCCATTTGTCTAATTTCCTCGCTTTAAAAATTAAGCATTATTTAAATGTCTCTTAATGCTGCAATTGTTCACCCCCTACAAAATGAAAAGATGAATCTTTTCTCACATTTTAAAGGGAAAAAAATAATAAATTGCAGCCCAAAGATACATCTTCGATTGTATCTGAATTTGCTGTTTATAGTGTGCCTGTTTTCAGAGAAACATGAGCTGCATTAGGACGTAGGAAATTAATGCACTAGTCGTCCTCCTTAACATTATAAATACTCAGACGGGAACATTTTATTTACTGATGATAACATCTTCCTAAATAACAGAAGCATGCTTTATGGGACCATCCCACATACCACACTACAGAACAAGGCTAGGAGTGCTTACTTGTTATAATTCTGAGTGGGTGAGTGGG
>CM053626.1:130892456-130920709 GCA_028646595.1 Phalanger gymnotis | reverse complement strand
AGAGAGAGAGAGAGAGAGAGAGAGAGAGAGAGAGAGAGAATAAATGTGTGTGACAAAGAGAGGAAAAGAAAGAGAGAGAGGAGAATGGAAAAGAGAAGAAAGAGAGGAAAGGAGAGGAGTGATAAATATAAAGGCTGTGAATTGTGTTTTCTAGGAGGACACAGAGACCCCCCAAATAGCCAGCTAGGAGACCAAAAAAGTAGTGGGATAAGACAGTCATTCAGCTGTTCAGACAAAAAAGGAAACCAATTCTGATGAGTGAATATATATTCTCATTGGTCTGAATAAGAAGGGAGTCAAATCCATATCAGATATTGTGAAAATTGCATCTTTGAAAATAGGGATTATCATTTTTGAAGGCTAGCACAAAATCATATACTATATGCACCAGATAGATCCAGTAGTAATGAGAATAAACCCTAGAACACCAGACATGGTGAACTAAATTGAACTAAATTATCTCTTTCCCTCATCCCTACTTGTTTTTTTCTTCTTTGTCTAAGGGGCTGCTCCAAATGTCTCACAAGTATTAGGGGTGGAAAGGGAAGAAATATGGAATTAAATCAAGTGATACAGTAAAAAATGGTGAGACCAAAAGAATATGTAAATATAAGTATAAACCTAAATAATTTTGACCCTAGGTGATACTGAGGCTTCATCATCAGGGAAAGAGCTATTCACTCAGATACCATCTTTCATGTTCTCTTTACAAGATGAATGAATTAATCTTATATTTCTTCAGTTGTCCATGCAAGGCTCAGGCACAGGTTGCGTGCCTGATAATTCAGTTAGTAGGGAAATCTATTGCCTCAGTCAAGTTCATAGGGAATTAATTTGCATGCTGAAGCTGGAATTTGTCTTAAGTCCTGTAAATTTACTATTTTCACTTTCTCTTTGTATCCCTACCAATGTCTGGTACATGATAAAGGCTTAATAATTGCTTGCCCATTGATTTCCTGATAGAGAAGCCAGGAAATTTGTGTGGGTTTTTTTTTGTTATTCTTATTTGCTTTATTTTTTCTTAATTAAAAAAATATTTTCTCCCCCCATAAAAATGCAAAAAAAAATTGCTTGCAACAATTATGAACTGTCAAACAAAACAAATTCTCCTATTGGCCATGTCTAAAAATTGTATCTTATTCTACACTCTGAGTACTTGATTTCCTTGTCAGAAGATGGGTAGCATGTTTCATCAATGGCCCTCTGGATTGTAATTGGTCATTGAATTGATTATCATTCTTAAGTCTTTCAAAGTTTTGTCTTTCAATGTTGTTTTTATCATATCAAATGTTCTCCTGGTTCTGCTCACTTCATTCCACATCAGTTCATATGAGTCTTCCCAGGTTTCTCTGAAACCATCCCTTTTGTATTTCTTAAAACACAATTGTATTCCGTTACATTCATTTATCGTATTCTTTGTTTAACCATTCCTCAGTTTATAGGCACCCTCTTAGATATCAGTTATTTGCCTGCCTCTACAAAAAGAGCTGCTATGAATGTTTTTGTACATATCAGTTCCTTTCCTTTATTTTTTATCTCTAGGGTATCTCTCGTAGCGGTAAAAATGGTTTAAAGCCAAGAAATCTTCAACTGGCAATAAATAATAAGTAAGTTTCTGTACTAAAAAAATATTGATGTAAATCTGGAAGGGACCTTACGTACCAAGTCATTCCGGCACATAGGTGGGAAATACACATTCTTTTCATCTTTTCTAAATAAGTTTTAACAGCGAACCAAAGCTTCATTATGTAGTTTAGAAAAAAAGAACCAAAAAACTGGCCACAGAATAATTTGACTCTTGGGTTCTCACAGGCAAATGCAAGATCTGAAAGGTCCTACCAAGACTTTGAGAATGGGCCCAGTGACAGGCCATATCTTTGTTCTTTGAGAAGCATTCTAGTTAGGTCCCATTTTCAGGTTGGTCACACGAAAAGGAAAGTTTTAGTCACAGGGATCCTCAAAGACCACATACTAAGTTTAGTGGGGGTTGCAGTCTGAGTCAGTGAAGGTCCCATACCAGTAAAATTACAAATCATTCCCTGCCCATACCCCGTAAGACTTAAGATCAAAAGCTATTGTAATTTTTCATCTTTGAATCCCTAAGACGGTGGGTTTTGCACATAGTAAGTGTTTAAAGTCTGGTTGAAATGAATGGAAAATGTAATTTTCCTTTAAGGCCTGTCTACAACCCTGAATTAAACACACACCATGGCTACTAGCCTTATGGTCCCCCTAGTTTGTTTAGCATCCCACTTGCAAAACAAATTCTCTCACCCAATGACAGACTTGGGGGCCTATAATTCATCCAGTCAACAAGCAATATTTATAAATATATTGGGCATTGCAGAGTATCAAATCTGAGAGAGCTGAGTGAAAAATGCAGGGGTGGGGGGGTGGGAGGGCAACCATACCAGAGAAAGGAGAACTCAACTAGCTTCCTCTTCCTCGGCCCCCCACCAAGCTGATCCAAGGGCAGAGTCTCCATCAACTTCAAAGGGAGATTTGTGCTTGGCTGAGCTCGGTGGGGGCACAGAGTGAGATGAGAAACAGGCCCAAAGAGTGGAAGTCTGCACATCAATGGCCATGGAGCTGACCTGTGACCACCACACCTGGTGCACACTCCAGGGCTGAGATGCTTGTTTTCACTTGGCAGGCCACCACGAGGGAGAGAGACTGTAACTGCTCCATAGGGTCAAGCAGGTGTTACTTTGATGGCCATACCCATGGGGCAGCCAGAGGCTTAAACACAAAATGATGATAAGAAAAACAAATACATAGGCAAGGGTGGAGGGGAGGCTTAAAAACACATTCTGAGCCATTCAAATAAATAAATAAATAAACAAAAAACCCCGAGAGCTTGCTCTTCCTCTCTCTCTCTCTCTCTCTCTCTCTCTCTCTCTCTCTCTCTCTCTCTCTGAATCTCTCTCTGAATCTCTCTCTGAATCTCTCTCTGAATCTCTCTCTCTCTCTCTCTCCTTTACCTCCTCATAATACTGAATATTATTTCATCACTAAATCCTCTGTTGCAGAATAAAACAAATTTTAATAAAAGAAGATCCAAAATGCCAGATTATACAGTAAGGATCAAACTGTTTGATGACCGGTAGTTACCATATAATTAAGGTTTTGCTCTCTATGAAAATTCCTTTAGGGAAGATGAAAAGAATCTGCAACTTCACCCATCTACTGAGGAGCTCTGTTTACACCATTCCTTATCCTCAGCCCTCTTTTGCTTACCGTTGTATACCTTTTTATGGTTCAATATTTACAAGAGAACTGCAAAATTAAAAGAGATCCCATGGTTACAGAAGACAACATAATTATAAGGGTCAACTTGATAAGACATATAATCTTCAGAAACCTGCAGGTTTGCCTAATAAAATATTTATATCAGTCACTGTTGGACACCCAGAGAGAGTAATGTAAATGAATTCCTCAACCTCAACTTTCCCGTATGTGCAGAAATGTCAGAGAAATGCCGCATTCAAGGGGGGAAATTACCTGTGTAACTAATAAATGGCCTTTGGGGGGTATAAGATATCGACTCCAGAAGAAATTAATGATGAATAATGATTCTACTGTATCATATTTGATTCAAATGTCTGTTACAAAATTTGAAGAAAATGATATCATTTCTAGTCTTTCTTTCTCACAAAGAAGCAGGGTGATTACTAAAGAAATCTGACTCATATACTCACCAAAA
The DNA here is from genome assembly GCA_028646595.1 of Phalanger gymnotis. Classification (NCBI taxonomy): domain Eukaryota; kingdom Metazoa; phylum Chordata; class Mammalia; order Diprotodontia; family Phalangeridae; genus Phalanger; species Phalanger gymnotis. The sequence continues at coordinate 130,917,006 of CM053626.1, read as the reverse complement.
CCCTCTTTTTCTATCCCTTACATCATTCTGCCTTTCCTGATCATTCTCATTCTCTCTCTCTCTCTTTCTCTCTGTCTCTGTCTCTCTCTGTCTCTATCTCCGTCTCTGCCTCTCTGTCTCTCTGTGTGTGTCTATCTGTCTGTCTCTCCCTCTCTGTCTGTCTCTGTCTGTCACTCTGTCTCTCTGTCTCTGTCTCTCTCTCCCTTTATGTCTGCCTCTGTTTCTCCCCCTCTGTCATTATTCCCAAATGTTGGCCCTAAATTCAATTCATGAGCTAAAGGCAGAACGTTTAGCTGAGAAATTCTCTCTATTCCAGTCCAACCTTCTGAAGGTCATTTTCAATATACAGTATCAATGTTTAATTTTTAACTTAGTTACATAGATCATAGAGTTTACATAGATTATAGAGCATACAATTCTAGAGCTGAAGGGTTCTCAGAGGCCATTTATTCCACAGGTGAGAAACTGAGGCCCAAGAAAGTTAATTGACTTGTCCAATATTGATTTGAACCCAGGTCCTCCAACCCCAGTGAAATCAGATAGTGTTCTTTGCACTATACCCAGCTGCCTCCCTATAGAGCCAGCTTACATTTTCTTTCTTCACCTTGAGCTCTCTAAACTGATGAAGTCACAGGTCTGGTAAACAACATCAAGAAAAAATTATATGTATTTCTTCTGAGTATGACTACAAATAATTATAAAATTTTCCAGATGGAAGGAACTTTGGAAATAATTTACTGGGAAAATCTAATTTGGAAATAATCTCCTTTCACACATGAGTAAACTGAGGCTTGACCAAGGTCACATCAGTAACAGAGATAATGACTACAACTCTGATCTCTTGGCTCTTGATAAGATCACAATTACCCTGTGGACAATAAAATGACCACGTGGTGTTTTCACTGCATTGATGGAACTTAAAGATAGCTGTCATCTTCTGGGCTGCCTCTGGTATCCAGAGGAGTTACTGCTTTTTAACAGAATAAATGTGACCCTCATGAAGGGATTTTTTTTCCTTAGTATACCTGAATGCCACAGAGATGTTAAATTATGTGCAGTTTACTAGAATTATCATTCCAGAAAGGCACATCCAACTTGAGAGTTGACAGGATTTTTTTTAAGATAAGGAAGGAGGCAAGGGCATATTCCATCCTTAGATTGTTAAATGTGATCTAATATGCTGAGTGTCGTCTGTTACTCTATCAGCTAATCAAGACATACCCACAAAACTCCACTAGTAATCAACATAATTAATAAGCATTTTTTATTGCACTTTATATCATTCAACAAGCTTTACTGTCATTTTTTACTAGACACTCTTCACAGCCATGCTGACTGCCCCATTTTAGAGATGAAGAAACTGAGGCCGGCCAAATTAACTGCCCACAACAGATGCCTGCATTTGGACCAGATAACATTCAGTCAATAAGCATTTATTAAGTGCCTACTACATGCCAGATACTCTGCTAAGCACCAGGGATACAAAGAAAGGCAAAAGACAGTTCTTATCCTCAAGGAGCTCACAATCTAATGGGAGAGATGATATGCAAAGAAGTGTGTATAATTACGCTATATACAGAATAAACAGGAAACAATCAACAGAGGGAAGACATTAGCATTAAGAGAGATTGGAAAAGACTTCCTGCAGAAAGTGGGATATTATCCATAATTTGAAGGAAGCCAAGAAGTGGAGATGAGGAAGAAGCGCATTCTAGGCATAGAGGAAGAAGGGAATAAAGCCAGAAAATATGTCTAAAGCCAAGGGATAGAATTTCTTGTTCAGGAGGAAGCTGGTGTCATTGGATAAAAGAGTGTTGTCGTTGAGTCATTTTTCAGTTGTGTCTGACTCTTTGAAGAGTATATGTGTGTCAAAATAATAGTATTTCCAGTAACTTTTTGGCCTAGTGACACTTTCTCTTTTGAATGAAAAACAATTCACTTATAATGAAAATAAGAATCACAAGATGCCCAGAAGATGACAGCTACCTTTAATTTCCATCAAGACAGCAAAAATACCACATGGTCATTTTATTGTCCACAGGGTAATTGTGATCTCACCAAGAGCAAGAAAGAGAGAGAGGTCCCAGTAAAGTGTGTTCCCTGATATAGGCACTCATAATTATTATTCATAAAATAATGTTTATCTTTCTTTTTGGAAGACTCATTTTGTCCTGGGGTTCTGAAGGGCAACACCATGGGTCTGTAAGCTTTGTCTAGTTTTACCAGGCTGAAAAGGCGTTGAATATGGGTCGGGAGAATTAATTGTATTCATGCCTGCCCTAGGAGGATTCATGAAGCGTTTTGAACGGTTTCAGTTTTTCTTTGTTTTCCCAACACCTGAAAAAATCTTGGTACATAATATAAGCTTAATAATTGCCTGTTGTTTGTCTGATTTGTTAATCGATTTGTGTATGAGAGTTCAGAGACACACATCACCAGAATTCTGGTTGAGTCTCATAGTTCTCAGGCCCATCAATATAGGATGCCTGTTTCTTTTTTTTCCATACTTAATAGTATTTTTTCCCAATTACATGTATAGTTCCAAATTTTTCTTCCTCCCCCTTCCCCAAGATAGCAAGCAATCTGATGTAGTTTATACATGTATAATCATGTTAAACATATTTCCACATCAGCATGTTGTAAAAGAAGAATCAGAACAAAAGGGAAAAACCATCAGACTTCATAGCGACTGTTTCTTAAGGCATGAAGTTAATCCACCAGTGGAGGAAGGTCCCACCTCCATAACATTGTTGAAGAATTTAATCTGCCTTCCCAAATGAGGGGTCTCTAATAAAGGAATCTAAATGGTTTGGGGTACATAGTCATGGACAGCAGCAATAGCAACTGATAATTTTACTCAGAAATGCAAAAAGCTTTCTTTATCTACATTTTATCACTTGAGTCTTGCAATGACATTGAATTAGATACTGGGGGTATTATCCCCTTGAACAGATGAGGAAACTGAGGCTAAGAGAAATGATATACTCATGGCCATACAACTATTAAATGTTAGGAATCAGATTTGAAGCTATGGCTTCTTCCCAACCCCATTTCCTTCCCAACCCCATTACATCACACTGCATTTCAACATCGTCATAAGGTCAGTTGGATCTTATGTTAACTTAGAAGAGAAATTACACTGCTAAACTGTATCCTTTTACTCTTGGCCAATTGGCTTGCCTTTGCAAACTCACAAAATTTTGTGAGTTAGAAACTAAGGGCAACAGAAAATTCTTCCTATAGAAGGTAACATTTTGAACTGTCTTGAATGAGGCCAAGAAATCTATTATTCCACTATGTTATGGAAATGCTTGTTTGATTTCATAAATTAAAAATAAAACAATAAATTTTTTTAAAACATGGAAAAGAGAGAGCATCTTTGTTCCTTGTATAAGAAATAAATAGTGAATGGGGGATGCAGCTGAGTTAAATATAAGAAGATAGGCAAAGCACAAGGTGGAACACAGTGTTAAGAGATTTAAATGCCAAACAGACAATTTTGCATTTGGTCTTAGAAGTCATTGGGAGCCACCAAGTTTACTGAGTAAGTAGCTATGCATCGGGTAAACTCTCTAGGACTTACCTGCTAAGTCATAGAAAGGTTTCAATCTGCATAGGTGGCCAGAGTTCCCACACAGAGAATTCCCCAGAATAATGAACCTTTACAGATTCATGCATAAAAATGGGGGTATTGGACTAGATAAATGTTAATGACCCTAAATACTCTACTGTTCTGTGATGCTAGGACAGTGAAGGCATTGCCTTTATATGAATATCAAAAATTGCTAGGTCATCTAAATTACTAAAATTCAGGAATACGAAGATAGAATGGAGCAACGGCAAGGCAGTCTCAGAGTCAGGAAGACCTGACTTCAATGATCCTCTCTGTCAGTCTGATGCTGTTCAAGTCAGAATCTCTCAGTGCCCCAGGCAACTTTCTGAGACTATAAATTAAAGAGAAGATACAATGATACTGCTTTGATAGAGGAAGTCTCTAACTGGGAAGTAGGCCCATGAAATCATAGATCTGGAAAAAAAATACATAAAATTAACGTAGACTAGTGAGTAAACCCAGCTTCATGATTCCTTTTTTTCTCCTTCCTATTCTTTCCAACCCATAAGGAAATGAATATAATGAGATACAAAAGCAGGAGTTCTTAATCTTTTTTGTGTCATAGACTCCTTTGGCAGTCTGGTAAAACAATGTGGACCTTTTTCCGAAAAAAAATATTTTAAAATTCATAAAATGCATATTTTACGGAGAAGGGAAAGGGAAATCAATTATATCAAAATAGTTATAAAAATATATTTTTAAAAATTCACGGACCTTAGGTTAGGATCCCCTATACTAAAGAAAGGAGAGGCAGGAAGAGGAACATATTCCCTTTTATCACAAATGTGGCCCCCAATAACAAATCTTATCATGAAGCAATCTCACAATAATAATTCCAGAGAATGAAAGACAATGCTCCATTGACAGAGTCTCTCAGACTGCCTGGTGATATAATTTACAGATGGCATGAGACACCTGATGTCACTTTTCTCCACATCCTATAAATGCTGTTCACAATGGTCAAAAGGGTACTTAATATCACGTTGCATGGGATGGTCCAGTGATTAGCGATTACTGGGAAGAGGTAGTGAGCTGGATTAATTGGCTGCTAACATATGACACTGACAGACATCCATTACCTTATGTAATGGGCATTAACACACAAGAAAGCACTAAGAGGCGAATTGCCTTTTCAACTCCTACTGGTAGGTATGTTAAGTGTAGGTCATTGGGAAAATACTGAGAGTCAAAGAAAAGAGACAGTAATTTTGATATTAGCTCTTCAAATAAATATCCATCCAATGAACATCCAAAAAAAGTCCTTTGGCCACTACTCTGTGTTCTCTTGATTCTGTTTACTTAACCATCACTGTCAAAATTTCTTTCATATCAGAAAGTATAAGTGGTGATGTCCATTTTAGTAACTTTGATATAATCCTAATGCATTCTCTTCAGTGGATCATACTTGCTTTCATGAGGAGTAAAATATCTATATATTTTGGACAGAAAGAAATACTTCCTAATCTAGAAATAGGCATCTTTTTAAGGTTGTCTGGAGCTTAGAGAAAAATTTCCTCTGGAATGGGCAAGGAGAAGGAGATAACAGTTTCTTCTATATCACCCATGGAGAACAATTCCTTATGAAGGGCATACCTCAATGCTCTTATATCAAAAGATAAACATCTGAAAAGCACAATAATTTCCATTCATTCCTACCCTCCTTGCAAAGATTGGAGAAGATAATTAAAATTACCTCCCAGTTTATCATATCCAAAAAAACCATTATGATGACAGTTCTAGAGCTGGAAGGGAACTCAGAAACCATCTAATCCAACTCCTATCATTTTAAAGATAAACAAGCTGTATGCCAGGGAGGTTAAGTCATTTGCCCAAGGTCAGATAGAGTCAGAGACAGGATTTGAATCTGATGCTTTGATCCAGAATCAGTGCTTTTTCCATTGTACTCCTAAGTCTCCTACATTGAAAGGGAGGAGATTCCTCTGTCACTTATATGGCATTGCTGTGGCCACTTGGATACAGAGAGTAACCAAAGAAAAGACATAGGCGGTATATTCAAACACAAAAAAGAACAGAAACAGAGCAATATGGTCCTATAACTGTGTCTTCTTTCAATTGGTTAAGGTAAGCAATATTCTAACATATATTAATATGTTATATATATTTGTGTAGGTTCTGTGTATTTTGGAATTTCAGGACTTGGATTCAAACCATACCACAGATGCTTCATAGTTGTGTAACAGGAGGTAATTCACTTAACTATTTTGTGCCTTAAATTCCTGATTTACAAAATGAAGGTGTGGGACTTGAGGGTCTATTAGGTCTCTTCCAGCAGACTTAACCTTTCTCAGCCTAATTTCTTCATTGGCAAATTGGGAGAAATAGTAGCCCCTATCAGGCAAGGTTGTAAAGTGCTTTGCAAATACTAAACTACTTCATATAAATGCTTACTATTATTTTTAAATCTATGATCCTATGATCCAATGGGATTAGTTGGATGAGAAGTGTCTCTTTCTTCAAAAAGGGGGAAAAAGAAGATGGAAGGATAATAAAATGTGAAAATCCCAGGACAAGAATCAGGAATCCTTGGGCCTTATCCCAACTTTGCCACTAAATACCTGTGTAACCTTGAGCGAGTCAGTTTCCTTCTACAAGTGCAAAATGAAGGGACAGAGAAACATGATTTTTAAGGATCTCCTAACTCTAAAGTTCTAAGATAAGTCTGAACAATAACACATAGGCAATATGATGTTGATACCTAGGAAGATAAAGTAAGATGTGAAGCAATGAATTAGCAATGAATGACCTGTAAGAGCAAAGATTCTAGGAAGTAACCCAAGGAAGACACCATCTGTGGATGGTGCCAAACAATTTAATTTCCTTCCATGATAGGGACATGAACAAGCAAAATAATAGTTTGCATTATTATCTTACACACTATCTTTATTTCAATAGTGGTCTTGATTACCACTGCCTCCCCATGATATTCTCCTGTAGAGTTAGAGAGAATAAGTAAATAACTAATTTAAATGTTTTCAAATGTTTTAAATGAAGTTTTTTCTTTTAAAATGAAGGAGCTTTCAGTATCACACTAGAGAGAAAATATCTTGTGTCTCTGTCCGTAGGAATCAGTCCTAGAACTGATTCAATATAATATATTTAATGGAGACTGGAAAAATGAATAAAAAATAAATTATTAAAACTTACACATGATATTAACTTACAGAGTGTTGCCTATACTTTGGACAACAGAAACCAATTTATAATCATCTAGATCAGACCTGTCCAACCTTCGGTTTTTATTGAAACAATAGACAATATATTTTGATTTGCCATTTTAGTGAGAGCTCTGCTGTAGCTTGCCTTCGTAAGCATTTATGTAAGTTTCTATGCTTTTAGGCGGGTTGCATAAATTCCACTGCAGAATGTGGCTTGTGAGCCATATTTTGGAAAGCCCTGATCTAGATAAATTGGAGAAATGGGCCTAAAACCACTGTAAGAGAGTTGGACAAGTAGAAACAGTGACGTTCCATGTTCAAAGTGATGTAATGATATCAGAAAATATTGATATTAAACATATGGAACTATGATTTAGGGAGAAGCTTGAGGTCTTTTAAGGATGTTTTCAATTTCTATACTGCAACTGTAAGTTATACATTGAACAATTCCAATCTTCACTTAGATTTTTCCTATGTGGATGATTAGATGAAACAATTTTGGGTGGTTACAAATCTCATTAAGAAGGCTCTGTAATGTTTTGGGCTTATTGCAACTGGCACAATGTCATCCTCATATAGGAGTACCTGGAGGACTTCATCATGTATAGGGAATTCCTTTTTCTGTAGAAAGTCACCTCCATTTTTGGGAAATGAAGTATTTTCTGGAAGAAAGCAATTGAGAATATGATTCTTAGCAAATTAAGAGTTACTAGATCATAGCTCTAGGACGTGAAGAAACATTGGAACTTGAGTCCAATCCCCTCATTTGACGAATGAAGAAACAGGAACTCATAAAGGTTAAGTGATTTACCCAAGATTACACAACATGTAAGGAGCAGAACCACAATTTGCAATAAGGTCCAAAAGACCCAGTGCTATTTTTATTATTTTTAAAAAACTTAGAAAAACCCAACAAATCTGTAGAGTTTAACTGTCATTCCTATGTCCGTGTTCAGTCTGGAAGTGAAAGGACATGAAGAATAGGGGGCCCTAGCTCTGAATCACAGACAGAAGAGGAGTCACAAGGAATCCTGTCTGTTAGATAATTGCACGCAGGAAACAAAAATGTGATAGAAAAATCATTGGATTTTGGTGTCGAAGGAACTAGATTTTAATTCCAGGTTTGCTAGTTGTGTGACTTTGGGCAAATAACAACCTCAGTTCTCATCACATATATGCACACATACAAACACACATATACACATTAACATGGTAATTGAGTATTATAGGATCATAAACTGTGAAAGTTAGAGGTAGAAGGATCCTTATATTCAATCATAGGATGACTGGTAAAGATCCTTCTACCTCTAAATTTTATGATCCTACAAAATGTAATTACCATGTTAGTGTATGTGATGAGAATTAAACTGTAGGAAATATCAAGGAATACTCTTCACAGTGATGCTGTTTATAGATCCTAGAGAATTAACAAAGAGAAGAAAAAAAGTAAAAAAAAATTTGATTTGGCTGTGCAAAAGTAATACTAATTGCAGCCATTTATTAGAACTGCTTACCATTTATGGCTAATTATCATATGCACAATAACTTATGCATATCATTAACATGTGACAGATTAATTTTTATTTGATTACAGCACTAAGCTCCATGTCATGTATGCTCAACCTCCTTCTGCTTATGTAGTATGGTTGTCTGCTCACGACTTGAAAACATTTAGAGGGCACATTGCTGGGGGATCTTAATGAAAGAAGAATAAGCAATGTAGGCCTATTATTGGAGCATTTTAGAAAGCAAAGGAAATATAAGGATGGTACTGGAAAGAGTAAACAAAGAATCACACAGAATGAGAAGGAATGGTTGGGTGGAGGATTGGTGAGATCAGGGGTGTGCTGGAATCAGTGCTTACTTGCTTTCCCCATTGTTAAATTTGTAACGTGAACACACAAACTTCAGAAATTAGCAAATGTTACAAATCAGGGCTTGATTTATTGTTTTGTGATTTGTCAAGACTTAGGAAAGTAATGAATAAATGTGAATAATTCAGATTAAACTTAAAAGTGTGTAGTGGAGGTGTATCCCCCCCCCCCCAAGAGCTGGTTGTTAAACCTTTACTAGCATTCTGGTGGATGAGATTATAGAGCCATGAAAGTAGAAATGAAGATAATATAAAAGCCTGCAAATTGATCCTTCTTTGGCACTCAAAGTCATTCAAGCCCCTTTTGCTTTTGTTAACTAAACTGTGTTAACTAAATACCTGCAATTTCATTGGTATTGGGATCTCCTACTGAAGAACTTAGACTGAAAATTCCTCTGAAATTTAAAGTCTTAGACTATTGTCTGGGGCAATGAGAAGTCAAGTGATTTGCCTAGGGTCACACAATCAGTACATGTCAGAAGCAGAACTTGACTCCAAGATCAGCTCTTTTACACTACTCCACTAGTTGTTTAATCAGAGCCTTATTATAGAATTAGGTCCAGTTTTAGTCACTCAACTTTGGTTTGTTTTTTTTTTTACTTTTTTTCAATTGAGATGTTTATTTTCTCTCCATCCCATCTTTCCCTATTGGAAAAAATGAAAACAAAAAAATGTGACAAATATACATAATAAACAAAACAAATCCTCATATTAGTCATTTTTGTCTCATTCTGCATCTGGAATATATCATACATCAGGAGATGGGTGGTATGCTTCATCATTAGTTGGTCCCCTAGATTCATGCGTGGTCATTACATAGATCTGAATTCTTTAGATCTTTTAAAATTGTTGGTTTTACAATGTTGGTATTATATGAATCATTCTTTTGGTTCTTCCCAGGTTACTCTGAAACCATCCTTTTCAACGTTTATTATGGCACTATAACATTCTATTACATTACTATGCCATGTTTATTCAGACATTTCTCAAGCATTGGGCACTCTGTTCATTTCTGGGGTTTTTTGCCCCTACACAAAGAGTTGCTGTAAAAGTTTTTGTACATATGGATCTTTTTCTTGGTCACCTTATTTTTTAACATTTAATTTTTTCACAATTACAAGTAAACAACAGATTTTAACATTCATTTTTTAAAGTTTTGAGTTCTATATTCTCTCCCTTTCTTACTCCCTTCCTCCCATGAAGAAAGCAAGCAATTTGATGTAGATTGTACATCAAGAAAAACATTTCCATATTAGCCATATTGCAAAAGAAAATGCAGACCAAAAAAAGCCCCAAGAATAATAAAGTTTTTTTTCTAAAAAGTATGCTTCAATTTGCATTTGGACTCCATCAATTCTTTCCCTGTAGGTGGATAGGATTTTTCATCATAAGTCTTTAGGGATTTTCTTGGATCATTATATTGCTGAGAATAGCTAAGCCATTCACATTGGATCACAGTACAACATTGCTGTTTCTGTGTAAAATGTTCTACCTCTCATTTTACTTCGCATCAGTTCATGTAACTCTTGCCAAGTTTTTCCGAAACCATCCTGCCCATCACTTCTTATAACACGATAGCATTCCATCACAAGCATATACAACTTTTTCAGCCATTCTCTAAGTGATGGGCACCCCATCAATTTCCAATCCTTTACCACGACAAAAATAGCCATTATAAATATTTTTGTATATATGGATCCTTTTTCCTTTTTGTTCATCTCTTTGAGGTACAGACCTAGTAGTGGTATTGCTGGGTCAAAGGGTATGCACAGTTTTATAGCCCTGGTCACTTTACTTTTACAAAGATCTAGAAAAGCTACGTCCCATAGATGCTAGCTATTTATCAAATTCTCTGTGGGACAGGAAAAAAACTGGTCAATTAGAGAAAAGAAGACTAAGGAGAGACTGAAGTATATGGAATTTTCATATGAGGAGGGTGATGACAATTGTTTTCTGTGTTCATGAAATTCAAACAAGATGAATTAGAGAAACCTATAGTTCTAATCCCAGCTATACTACTAGTTAGACAAGTGACTTTACCTTTTCAGTTCTCATCTTCCTCATCTGTAATTTGAGGTTGTCAGCTAAGCAATCTCCAAGGTTCTTTCCAGCACTAGAATTCAGATTGTATGAAGTGGAGTTAAGTTAAATGAATGAATGAATGAACCAATGAAGGTTTGGGTTGGACACAAGGAAGAATTCCTTGGAATTAAAATGACATAGTTAGCACAGTGCCTGGCATATATAGTAAGTAAGCATTCAATTCATACTTTATGTATCTATGTTGATATATTCTCTCTATACCCCAATGGACATATGACTTCAGAAATGGGGGCACTTCTACAATGCATTCACTGGTGCTGATCGCAGCCCTTTTCTTTATTCTTATCCTGTCTTATTCTAGTCTATATTCTACCATAAATCTTCCACAACTGATCTATTTAAAGTGCTGCATGTCTCCCTTTAACTCTTTTAACATTCCAGAGATCCCAATGCAACATTTGGGCTGTCTATTTCTTAACCCTTTTTTTTTCCTCTAGGATTTGCTCATCTCTTTCCTAATCTTACATTTCTTAGATATCCTTTATGTCCACTCTTGTGCCCAAGTCTCTACAGGTAATATGCTCCACCTACTCGTATAATTTTGTATTCTTCAAAAACTGTACTGTACCATGATTAGTGTTTTAAAAAAGAGAGAGATAGATTTTTGTGTCAAGGAGCAACTTGGGGTCATTGAAATGCTTGATCTTATTATCAGACAAAATTCTTTCACAGATGCAATCAGAAATACTTTTTTTTCCCAATAGTCCTCTCAAAGGTGTAATAAACCAGGAGACATACCATCACCAAAGGTGTTTCTCTGTTGTGAAAAAGACCATGCATAAAATTAAAATAGAAGAAGATAACATGGTGCCAATTCCAACAAACCACTGAAACTGCAGAAGATACTAAATGAGATCATCATGATTCAAAAGCATCTGATTTAACTATCTACACAGGAGAAAAAAAAACTGGACAAAAATGCTTATTGTTCAGATGGTGATGTGCAGTTATATGGGCAGCCTTCATTTAGGTCCATCAGTACAAATAACTTGGATAGATACAATGGACTCAGCCTAAAAGTGAATGGGAAGAAAGAAAATTTGGGAAATTCTTCAGCTCTTCCAATGATCCCATGCTTCTTCTTGATTCCCAAATCCCTATCTTTTTTATGGCTCCATCCTCAGAGGTGAGAACCTATTTGTGTTCCATATACTTTATCCAATGACTATCAAGGAACCTGAACAATGACATCTCCCATAGGGGTAAATTAGTCTTCAGAGCTTCTGGTGATTTCTTCATTTTTTTGGTAGGTGACCTAACATATGACAGGTGGTGTAGCATAAAAGACAGAGATCCAGCCATGAATTCAGGAAGACGTGGGTTCAAGTCTTGCCTCTCACACTGATTGAATGACCCTGAACCCTTAACCTCTTTGTGCTCCAGGCAACCTTCAAGGTCTATAAGTTGTAGAGAAGGTACAGAACTGCATTGGAAAAGTGAGTTTCCTCATCAGGGAGTTCCCTATCCCTTTATGTACATTGGCCATGTGTAGTCACTACCACAGGGGAAGATCTTGCATCGTCAGCTTATTCTCTGTCATAGTCTCAAGGTTAGCCATTATAAGCTTCACATTTTCATGCATATTAAGAATTCCCACCCCCCCAAAATGGTGTTTAAATATTAATTTGTCTTTCTGGATGGCCATTCCAGCTCTAGGTATAACAAGTGAAAAAACCTTACTGATATTTATCACCTATTTAAATATTGGATGTGTTTACTTGATAATATCCAGGAGTTTCTCTCAATTGTGTATGTAATAAATATACTTCCAAATAGCAATTCACTATGATATTTATCTAAGCGATATAAACATTCTTTTGAATGGTAATATACTTTGTGTAACCTTCCCTGGCAGTTTGTCTATTAAAAAGGAAATTAAACATACAAAGTTATAGGACATCAGCTGTATAACAATAATGAACTTGGTAAATTCAAGAAATAGAGGGAAGATTTATTTGGAGCCCAAGTTTAACTTTTACTTCCTGAGGTTTCTGATTTGTCGTCAAAAACCCTATGGCTAGAGTTTTTATGGTTGTATAGCTACTTTCACACACAAATACAAACCAACATCACTGATGATATGCTGATCACATAGTAGGTATTAAAGAAATACTGCTGATTTCAAGTAGATAGGATTTTAAGTATTATATTTTGTCCATTTATGTATATTTCACTCCCACCTCCCCAGATGCCCAACAAATATTGAATTGAAATTTGGCCTTTTTGGTTAAATGTGGTCCAGTGCCCAGTGACCTGGAGTATATTTTTTAAACCTATCAGTCCATCCAAATTTTGAAGTCACACGGTATTCACTAGCTCCTTCATCTACCTCCCTTTTAATTTTATCTAGGCACACAAAATCACTGTAAGAAGATAGTGGTTGTATTCAGTCAAGCAACCAATTATTCTGTAAGCCAAGAGTTAAATTCAAATAATTATGAAACGACTAACCTGTTCTTTTGAAACAACCAATTATTTGCCTGAATTCAGACCTTTTTTTTTCAAACTGATTTCAGTGTATAAATATAACCTTAGTGTCAAAAGAATGAAACTTGACGAAAGACTGGTCAGTGGTCTACGGACAAATGATGTCTGTCTTTGGTATGAGTTTTGCATTTAAATGCTAATTCTTTACTTTCTCTCAAAAGATACTTAATTTATCAAAAACCTGAAGCTTGGGGCAAACGATAATTGGCATTGTTTCCATATTTCTTCTAAGAGGTGGAAGAAAAAGCAGTTAGGAGGCAGAGTGATGGAAGGGATAGAGAACTAGATTTGGAGACCTGTGTGACCTTGAGCAAGTCCCTTAATTTCTCTAGACCTCAGTTTTTCATGTGCAAAATGAGGAGATTAGAGTAAAGGACCTGCAAGGTCTCCTTTTAGCTATATGATCCATAGGTCTTCCTAAAGCTAGAAAAAACATCTTTTTAAAATAATAGAGCTGTCATAAACATGGTACAAATTGTAACCTTACTATAAACAGTAACTAAATTTGAGTTCCAAGAATAAAAATCATACCACTGATTAAATGAAAGTAGCTTTCAAAACAATCTTCATGTTTTTCCACTGGTGAGGTTTTTGCTTGAGTCATACATAGTCAAGTTCTAAAATCCAGTTTAAAAAGCATGAAAAGACATCACATATTGCAGCTATAAAGTAAAAGTCATCTTTTAAAAGCCCTTATAATAATGCTTTTAGAAATAGTAGTCAGGAAACCATTAGGGTAATTACCAATCGCCAAGAAACCTTGTGGTTAATCATCTCTGAAATCACTCTGTGAACAACTGTAGGCTCTTCTTCTCTTCTGCTAGGGCTCTCCACCAAGAAGACAAACATTCTAAGGGGAAAAGTTGAGATAAAACTTCTAAGGTTATAAATGAGCACAAAGCAAAAGGTAGAGTGTTTTGTTTTTGTTTAGTTTGGTTTTTTGCCCAGCATGCTTTGCACCACAGAGCTTATGGAAGGAGGAAGAAAATATTGTTTTGTGATCCAAGTACCTAGTAAGGAGTAAAACTCCAAAATTGGGACATAGTTTAGATATGCAAAACAAGAGACTTCATTCTAGCTTCACCAAGAAGGCTTTCTAAAGGAGCTACAGCAAATCAGAATGAATAGCTCTTTCATTTGGACTTGATTCTGGTATAGATATAGCCTTGATCACTGGAGAAGTGATATTTTACTGGATAATCATGTGATTGGATAAAAAAAAATGAATTTGCCGTATTTAGCGAGCCATCTTCTTCGGGACAATATTTAATTCATTCTGCCTCACCAACTCTTGGGGTCTAGTGTGGATACAGAAAATGGGAATACAGAGAGGTCACTCTCCAATTTATGTGGAATTACATTATAGACCTAAATCGGTGCATCTGTTGTTTGTCCTTCATTTCAACAAGGACCAATAACATCAGGGGTGATATCTTGACATGCACATGAATTGTATTTAAGTGAGAGTTGCTCAAAATTGTCAGCCTCAATCTCTCTTCCACCAAGAAGATAAGCACTCTAATGGGAAAATTGAAATAAAACTTCTAAGGTTAAAAATCAACACAAAGCAAAGGGTAGGGTGTTTTGTTTGTGTTTGGTTTGATTTTTTGCCCAGCATGCATTGTACTATAGAGCTTATAGAAGGAGAAGTGGCAAAGTCCAGTGACACTACAAAAGTCAGGACAACTGGCAAAAGCCCAGGATACAATGGGTAACTTTGGTGTCTTCAATGTTTAACCAAACTTGGATGGAAAAAATAACATCTTTATTTTTACAAACCTCTTACTAAAATTTAGCGTTTCAATTATAAATGCAGGTGACAAGTGACTTCATCACCAACAAAAATCATAGATATTTTCACATCATAATTGCACAGTACCTGTTCTGTTGCCTTCATGGTCATTAGAACAAATTGTTCTCATCTACCCATTCCACCAGGGAAGTCGTCGCACGCTTGGGGTAAATTCACCAACAGCTTTGAGGCCAGTCAGTTACACTCAGCCTGGTTTAGCCCATCTGCTAAGATGGTTTACTGGCGCATGGTTGAAAGCAGCAAGGGATGACACTACATATTTCAGAAAGTGGAAAACACAAAATGTCTAGGGAAAAAAATTATGTATGGCACTAATATCCCCAAAAGGTGAGGGAGAAAATATCAGTAACTGTTAAGCCACCTGACTACTTCTTAATTTTTATAAAATATTCATGAGGATGTTTTACTTACATGTCAACATGTATAAAGATGCTAATGAAAACATGGGAACAGACCAGATCCTACAAATTATTTCTTGCATTATGCTGCATTTTCACAATCACGCAATCAACTAAAAGACTAAGAAAATATGTATAGAGTAGGAGTTCTTAACTTTTTTTTGTGCATCACTCCCTTTGACATTCTGGTGAAGCCTCGGGACCCCTTCTCATAAAAAATATTTTAAATACATAAAATGAAATATACAAGATTACAAAGGAAAATTAATATTATGAAAATATTAAAATATAAAAATCTAACTTGTGATATAGTAGTATGTCTTGCAGGAAGTATATTTCAATTTCAAAGTTATGATAAGTATAAATAATATTTAGAGAGATTTGCAACAATTACAATTATGCTATGAAAATATCTGTGATTTTTTTTTTGGTGATGAAGTCACTTGTTACCTGCATTTGTAATTGAAAGAAATGCTAAATTTAGGAAGAGGTTTGTAAAACTAAAGATCTTATTTTTTCCCATCCAAGCTTAGACTCCCTAAAACCTATCCAAGAAACCCTAGAGACTGTCCGTTGTGTTTATTATTTGTTTCTAAAAATCATATGACTCAGTAGAACAAAAGAACATTAAAGGTCCTCTTCCCACATAGATATTTTCATTACTGTGTTAAGATAATACAAGATGACCTGATAAACGAGATCACAAGAAAAGCTCTGTTCAACAGTCCTCTAATTATTAACGAGAAATATATATACACTCATCAAAGTCCTCATCATTCTCATGGGAGATGCTCTATCCAAGGCGCAGATGACAGAGGCGTTTGCTACTGCTGGTGGGGTGTTCCTATTGATGGATGGTGTTATTCTGAATAGAACAAGGCCCAGAACATTCCAAAACCTCCTCCGTGAGATCCATGATTACTGAAAAGTACATGGTCCACCCAGTGAAAATGAAATGTACAAAAAATGCATATTGTCCAGACTATGTATGGCATATGACAGCTAGACTTTTGATTTATCTGGTACAGATAATACAGATAGACAGTAAAGTTGGGCCCAGAATTGAATAGGAGGAAATAAAATATTAGATTATTTTATGGGAATTGTATAGTGTTCTAATCAATCCCAAGCTGTTCCCTGACATAAATATCTATCTTTTAAAAACAAATGTTCTAATAATGCTAGATGGTTGTAAATCTAAGAATATCACAATTGAAAGATAAAGGTAGGAGACAGCTAGGTGGCACAGTGAGTAGAGCACCAGCCCTGGAGTCAGGAGGACCTGAGTTCAAATCCAGCCTCAGATACTTGACACATATACTAGCTGTGTGACCTTGGGCAAGTCACTTGACCCCAACTGCCTTGCCAAAAAGCAAAAAAAAAATAATAAAGGTATAGGTAAAATAAAGGATAATGGAGAGATGCATTGTGAGCACAAGTAGGCTATAACGCATTTGAATATATTGATTGACACAAAGCTAGAAGGGACCGCAGAAATCATATAATCCAAATTCCTCATTTTATAGATGAGGAAATTGAAACTGAGATAGGCTAATCTTCCCAGGTCACACAAGCTATTGTTGTTGTCAGTCATTTCCATTGTGTCCTACTTTGTGACCCATTTGGTGTTTTCCTGGCAGAGATACTGCAGTGGTTTGCCATTTCCTTCTCTGGCTCATTTTACATATGAGGAAACTGAGGCAAACAGGGTTAAATGACTTGCCCGGGGTCATACAGCTAGTAAGTGCCTGAGGCTAGATTAAAACTCAGGTCTTTCTGACTCCAGGCCCAGCACTCTGTCCACTGTACCACCTAGGTCAGACAAGTAGTAAATGGCAAAGTGAAGATGTGAAACAGGTTGCACGATGCCAAATCTAGCATTTTTCTGGAAACTGAGGAAGTGCCCATTAATTGGGAATGGCCGAACTAATTACAGCATTTGAATGTGATACAACATTATTGCACTGAGATGATGAAAAGAATACTTTCAGGGAAACCTGGGAAGCTTTATATGAACTTATGCAAAGGAAGTGAGCAAACCCAGAAGAACAATTTAGATAGTAACATATTGTAAAGGTAAACAACTTGGAAAGATTTCAGAATGATATCAACACAATGACCAACCATGAATACAAAGGATGAAACATGCAGCCTGTCTCCTGACTTCCTTGACTCAGAGTGCAGATTGAGCCTTATTTACTTATTTTATTTGTTTGTTTGTTCGTCCTTGTTCATTCGTTCATTCATTTATTTTGGACACAATTGAACAAGTCATCCTTTTGGTAATACCTCCTCTTTCCTTTGGTCAGCCTTCTGCCTTCTATATCTCTCCCTCAAAATGTACCAGTGGACAGTACCTTCATGCTTCCTTCTCTATCCCCCACCATGATATTCTACCCACCATAGATAGTAGTTTTTTCATAGAAAGGAAGGTTGGAAGGGGCCGATAACTTAGAGCCACATGCCCTAGCTCTGTCACTTATTCCCTATGTCATCTTGGGTAAGTCACTTTACCTCAATGGGCCTGTTTTCTCATCTATAAAATGTGGAGAGGATACCAAAGGTATTTCCCACCTCTTGATCTTATGATAATATAAGCCAGTGGCCAACTCTTTTGGCTCTAACTTGGATGGACTATGAGACCGATCTCCTTTTTTCTCATGCTCTCCAGGCTTTGCTAAGTTGGTTATAATGGGGAGCTATATTAAGCACTTCCTATGTGCTAGGTACTTTACAAATATTATCA
Organism: Phalanger gymnotis; assembly: GCA_028646595.1. Lineage (NCBI taxonomy): Eukaryota > Metazoa > Chordata > Mammalia > Diprotodontia > Phalangeridae > Phalanger > Phalanger gymnotis. The sequence continues at coordinate 130,898,797 of CM053626.1, read as the reverse complement.
AAACCTCCACAACAATCCTGGGAGGCAGGGGCTGCTATTATTTCCATTTTTCAGTAGAGGAAACAAAGGCGTCCAGAGGTTAAGTGATTTGCCTACAGTCACACAGCTAGTAAGTGTCGGAGGCCACATTTGAAGTCAGATCTTCCTGACTCCAGGGCCAGCGTTCTATCCATTAATGGTTTAATAATAATGCCTTTCCCTCACATATCATACACCTGTTTTAACTCAGAGACTCCAGTGATAATAAAAAGTAATAAATGCATTTCAGGAACCATGGAAAACCCAAAGAAAATACCTTTAGCCTTTTATGGACCCATCGGATCATAACAATTTGGAAGTTGCCTATTTCACTTATAGTTAGTCCTACCTGTGAATAGCAGATAGTGTTTATCAGTCAATCTATCAACGAATATTTATTAAGCATCTATTTTGAGCTTGGCACTGTGTGTATGTTTTGATATATGCACTAGGTCATCTAAATTTATTTATTCTTTTGCTATGTTTAATATATATTTCCAAGATAAAATTTCTTTGGAGACAAAAGTTTCTCCAAAAACACATTTATATGATATGTTCCCATCCATTTTCTCACAACTCTCAGTGTGGAGGGGAAAAAAATTATTTAGCTCAAAATCATAATCGATTCTTTTATTAGAGTGATGAGAAACAGACTGAGTGGGGTGAAAGTAGGAAAGGAAGGGGAAAGGCCAAGCTATTCTATGAAGATTTGGACTGATGGATTATTTTCCTGATCTAGAGGATTACAAGGAACAGAGAAAAAAAAGCCGTCCAGTGACACATGACATTAGCAAATTCCATTCTGCTTAAATATACAGATGAAATACCAAATGAGGACTCTCCTTAAAAATACAAATACTTGTATTAGAATAAAGTACATGGACTTATTCAATTTTAAAACCTGCAAGGGGAAAGAAAAAAATAAATGAAGTTTCAGAATAAAATTTTCATTATAAGTATTTCAAGCCTGCCATAAGAAAAACTGTTTCTCCTATTACTAGAAGTCAATACATTGCAGTACAATATAAGTGTCTTCCATTTTCCCCTATTTCACGCTAGATTTGTCTGCTAGATGAGTGTACTTAAGTAAATAGCACATACAATTTTAATAGGACAGGTGCTTCGAATGTACATGGAAGGTCATCCCTATTATTTCAATTAACAACATAAGCTACAAAAAACACATGAGGGTGAATTAATTTAAAGCTTCAATTTAATGCTACTGGTAAGGACATCTTTAGGCCTCTTGGTTGTCTTGACAACTCCTGCATCCCAGCAAGCAGAAGCCAATCTCTGCTGTTCCCCTTCTCAGCATACAAACAGTTCAGATAGTACATTAGCAAAGAATATGATGTCCATGTAAATGTTGAAATATTTTCGTTGCCATAGAGATAAGAAGAATGGCAAAAATATGGGAGTACTTGACATACTCTAAGGCAGACTTTTAATTAAAAAAACCTGAAATGACAATGCCAAGATGGCTGAACACACTGTCATGCTTTTATGCTAACTCACTACATGCAGAAGCCCTGCATCTAAATAATATGTGGAGAAAGTCAAAGAATTATGGATGAATAGCAAATGAGGAGACATTGGACCACTAAGAGGTGCAGGAGCTGTGATCATTATCTTTTTATTAAGCATAGAAAAGGGAATGGATAAGAGATAGCAGAGACAATTTACCATATTAGTTACACATTTCCTCAGGGACAGGAAACCAAAGTAGTGATAAAAAAACAAAACAAACAAACAAACAAACAAAAAATGACTTGTGCATCTTTGGGACCTGGAGTTACTGCAAACAAGTATGACCTTGAATATGCGTTGTGAGTTAGATTTTTATCTTAGCCTTTTTCTCCTCTGTGGAGACATGCAGTAGAGCTTTGGGGACAGTAGGATGGGAAAGGGAGCACCAGAAAGAGGGGAAAGTGTACATTGGGTTTGGGTCAGAGGTTAAAGCCCTGTTATGCTCATGGTCCAGTCTCTATCTCCATAGTCAGGCTCCATTATCAAAAATAAAGGCACTTTTTCCCAAAATGTGTATTATTCTATTGTCTAAATATCCTTTCCAGAAATTTTCTGACATTCCAGAGATACATTATAAGATTTATCCTTTCCTAAAAGTTATTGTGTTTATTATTGTAGAGTTCCCTCCTTCTTGATTACCCAACTTCATGAATTTCCCTGTGCCTCTTAAGAAGGAAATTGCTTCCAAGCATTCCAACAGAGACTGTCACTGGTGATATGTTTTACGGCAGGACTTGTCTCTCGCACTTGCTTTGAGCAGATTAATACTAGTCAGGCTGAAAATGCAAGGCAGCCAAGGAGGTGATGTCAAAGGTCAGATAGTAAAGTGGTATGGCTGGTCACATCGCTAAGTATGAATACCTAGATGGAGGAAATGAGTGAAAAGAGTAGCCTAGCGGGTGCAAAGAAGAGCAGATACAGGATACTGAAAGTTATTGAAAAAGGATGAAGCTGATGACAATGCACCCTTCTATCACTAAGACAAGATTTAACCTGATCATGTGACACAAGGGGTATATAACCTGAACATACAGGTCGCTTCATGAATCAGCTAAATTGATTAAATATAACTGGCCTTAAAAACAAAAACGAAATAATGCATGCAGCTTCTCCTTTCTGTGGAGAATATAATGGCTTTCTTAAAAATACTATTTGTTGAAATGTGTTGTGAGGTTGGCTCATTCCTTCAGATATAGCCTCATGATCCAATGTTTTATTTATCTTACAACCAGGTGATTCCCATAGGTTTTTATTATCACCTCTCTGCAAATGAGCCCTAGATCAATATGTCCAGTCTGACCCCCCCTCCTAATTTTCTAGTCCTATATCACCCTTTGTCTTAGTCAATAAAACTGTATTGGATGTATAACTATGCTGGTAGGGCTAAGAAAGAGATGACCAAAAGGTACCCAGTCTGTTTTGCCATCTGAGGAACTGGCCAGTTTCCTGACCCCTGTTGCCCCGTCAACACTACAATTTCTAGTCTCAATCATTCCACAAATGTGATTTACCAATTGTGCAAGGTACTGTATCGTGTATGTCTTATTTGCCTAAGATTTGCTCCATATATACTTCATAATACCTGGTAAGCCTTGCACAAGGAAATGAATACATACATATGCATATTAAAATTCTGAGAGAGAAAACTAAGAACTCAAAACAGTATATAATAATGTGCCACATGAGCGATGTCGATAATAAATGCCATACCAGAGCCAGAAGTGAGCAGGTAGGCTGGCTAGATTACCTTTTGGAAATCATAGATTTCTTTCAAAGACTTCAAGCTTCTTCCAGAACCAAAGGTCCATCTTTTTTAATACAATAGCTTTCGGGAGTTGTTGCATAGCTTCCAGACAAAGGAACGCTAATCTACAGAGATAAAAAAAAATAGCACAACACCCAGGAAGTAACGGAAAGGTAGTAGGTACATGGGATGAGTTGGCACCCATTACAAACAGGGAGTTACAAAGGAGAATCTATGTAAAGGCTATCATCAAAGAAATGTGTAAAGAAAAAAAAAGATAAACAAGTCATTGGAGCAAAATTGAGATAAAATGGGCTGGTGGTCCATGTGCTCAACTGGCATCCCTCATATATCAAGAGAAATTAAGGAGGGCCTGCAGCATGTGAGGTGGCCATGGATACAAACTTGCATGAGAATCACAGAGGATGGATGGCTTACAGTTTGAGTCACTGGAGGAAATATCCACACTGATGAGATCACAGATTAATGACTTTTGGAGTGGCAGGGATAGTTATCAATAGCTTCATGGAGGTGGGCAGCTAAAGTTATAGAACTTTGCATATATCACATTTTTCAATGCATTGATCAAATTTGCTATTCTTTTCTCTTTCTATTTTTATTTTAACATCTTGCTCATAAGGAATGGCTCTTTGGGGAAAAGGGGAAGATGTGACGTAGAGACAAAACAATATCCACAAAATTTTATTTTAAAAATAAATAATAAAAGTTTCATGGGAGGCATAGCACATTAGCTATGTCTTTTCACTATTTGAGTAAATATTTGGATAAAGAAAGTAGTGGCAGGGTCAAGGGGAGATCATTTTGGGTGGTGGCTAAGGAAGTGTATGGAGATAAGAATCTGGTGGAGAATGAGCAGGTCAACCTAGACTGAATGGAAGAAAGGAGAAGTAAGACTGGAAAAGCGTTTTGGAGTAAGACTGGCCTTGAATAAAAAACTAGAGAGTTTGGACTTTATTCTAGTGTCAACTTCCATATGCATCTGTCTACTCTCTTTTTTAATGATCTTTTCTTTTTTTAATTTATTTTCTTATTTTCAAGTGTTTCCATAACATAGTATAATCAAAAAGATGATTGCAAATGAAACTGTAAATCTACTATGTACAACTTGCTGTTCCTTTTAAATACATAATAGTTATCATGTAAATTTCTTTTTTTTCTTTTCTCACCACTGCACCACCCTAGAGATGGCTGATATTAGACACAAATAGGCATATATATGTAAAAATATTCTACATATACTTCTATTTATCAGTTCTTTTTTTGGATGCGGATAGCATTTTTCTTCATATGTCCTTTATTTTTAATTTGTCTATTTATAATAGTCAAAATGACTTAATGGCTCAAAGTCATTCTTAAAACAATATTGCTGTTATTATATACAATGTCATCTTGGTTCTCACCACTTTGCTTTCACGATTTTATGCAGGATTTTTTTCCATGTCTTTGTAAGATCACTGAGCTCATCATTTCTTATAGCACAGTAGTATTCCATCGCAAGCATACACCATAACTTGTTCAGCCATTCTACTCTCCATTCACTCTCAGCTATCTGTCCACTTCCTTCCTTAGATTTCTTCCCCACCCCCACTATTCCAACCATCATCAATTTTGTAAGCTGATGAAGGGAGAAAGAAAAGGAAACAAAGGGCAAAACTGGACCACCCTCATGGCAGGGAGATGCCTCAGGAATATTCTATTACCACAGGTACTTTAAACCTCCCTCTACTCTTGAATGCAAGTACACTGATAGAGAAACAAAATCACTATCCCTTTCTTCTTTCACAGTTTAAACTGCTTCTTAATGTGAGCCAGCAAGAACATGACTATTTCCAAGTTATCCCCTGGCCTGCGAGTAATGCTGCCGTAATCAAGATAAGGGAGTATGTGGTCAGTCACCTAGTGTGGTAAGATTTTAGAGGCAGCAGGAAGGGCCTAGCAAAAACTCTGCCCTGCCCAAAATATATTTCTAATGATGCCTGACATTCCACATTAAGCAAATAATCCCCTTCTAGAGGCCACCTTAAAATATAAATAGACCGTGGGCAGAGCCAAGATGGCAGCTGGAAAGCCGGGACTAGCATGAGCTCCCCACCAAGTCCCTCCAAAAACCTATAAAGAATGGCTTTGAACCAATTCTAGAAGTGCAGAACCCACAGGGTAGTGGAGGGAAGCAGGGCTCTAGCCCAGGACAGCTTGGATAGTCTCTGGGTAAAGTCTATCCCACATGGAACTGGGAGCAGAGGGGAGTGGAGCTGAGCGAAGCAGAGCCCAGTGTGGGTGGCGCGGACCGACCAGACCGGGAGCCGGGCTGAGTGTGCCCTAGCGCCCTGAATCAGTGAGCTGCAGCAGTTACCAGACTTCTCAACCCACAAACACCAAACACAACAGAGTAGGTTAGTAGGAAAAGCTGCTGGGGACAGGGAGTTTGAGGTTTGGCCACCACCCTGGGGGCAGCGGAGGTGGGGCAGCTACAGAACTACAGCTGCTGGCCCTAGGCCCACCTGGTAGGAGGAATTAAGTGGCAGATCAGAGCAGGAGTGCAGAGCCTGCTGAAGATCTAAGTCCAGTCCAGGTTGGGGGTTCTTGGGGAAGGAGGAGTGCTGGTGAGGCAGAGCTGGCGCATCCCCACAAGCGTGGAACATAGAACTCTTTAGTCTACAAGCAATCATACCCTGCTGAAAAACTCAAGGGTCAAGTAAGTTGTCTGAGAACACGGCCAGGCAGCAAAAACGCACCCAGATTCAATCTCAGACTTTGGAATCCACCAAAACATACAGCCAAAAGTCAACAAAGTCAAAGAGCCTACACCAAAAACCTCCAAGAAAAACATGAACTGGACTCAGGCCATGGAACAGCTCAAAAAGGATTTGGAAAAGCAAGTTAGAGAAGTAGAGGAAAAATTGGGAAGAGAAATGAGAAGGATGAGAGAAAACCATGAAAAACAAGTCAATGACTGGCTAAAGGAAACTCCCAAAAATACTGAAAAATATACTGAAGAAAACAATACCTTAAAAAATAGACTAACCCAAAT
>CM053626.1:130876524-130891956 GCA_028646595.1 Phalanger gymnotis | reverse complement strand
TATATATATATATGTATGTGTGTGTGTATATATGTATACACGTGTAGTTATGTATACACATGGATATTTATACATATAGTCATGCATGTTTACAGATGTTCAGGAAGTGCTGAGGAAGGGAAAGGAATAAGCAATAATTAAGCACCTGCTGCATGACAAGCACTGTGTGGTAAATGCTTTACAAATGTCATCCCATTTGATCCTCAAAACGTCCCTGGGAACTAGGTGCTATTATTATCCCCACTGTACAGCCAAGGAAACTGAGACTGTGCAGTATTAAAGGCCTAGGGTCATATAGCTAGTGAGTATCTGAGGCTGAATTTAAACTCCGATTTTCCTGACTCCAGGCTCAGTTCTCTATTCACTTAGTTCTCTGACACCTAGCTACCAAGGATCCCTGGAGCCAAGCAAGATAGGATCCAAAGCAGTCTATCATAGCTTTTGGTAAGCCCAGGGATAGAGTGCAATTTTCTTGTGGGAAGACCGTAGAGGGGACAACCCAAGTGGAAACTGCAATGTTTTCATACTAAATATGAGAAGTGGGATTTAAAGACAAATCCTCAGTCTTCAAAACCAGCATTGAATCCACATTCTAGTTGCTTTATGTTTGCGTATGCCTAAACCTCTTTTTCTCCACCAATCCTTGTCCCACAACACCTTCAAAGTCCAGATCAATATTCACCTCTTTGAGGAAACTGCCCATGATTTACTAGAACCACTAGGCTTTCTTCACTATACTTACTCCTTGAATATGCAGGTAACTCAGGTTGTACCTACATGAATGTCTTTTCTCTGGATGATCTGTTCCACAGTAAAAGTATTTTCGTTAATTGATAAGTACCGAATGTATAGACCTGAGGTTCCTGGAGGAAAGGAACAGCGTCTCCTATTCTTTCACTACTCACTGCAGCACTTAGTGTGACATTCACTATGTTTACTTTCAACACGTGAAAATAGTCTTTCAAAAAACTCAGTGACTACAACATTCCATTGCAACCTTTTATCAGCACCCTGAAGGTTCAAACACTGGTGGAATGGCTATCATACTTCCTTCTGGAACTTCTGACCAATTTAGAGACGTAACTTTTTGAAAAATTCGTTTTCCACTGATTCAATAACAATCTTCATTGCAAAAGAAAATAAAAGTTTTCCTCTGAGAACAGCAACAATGTTAGACTCATAACAGTGGAAAAGATAAATATAACAATGAATTAATACACAAATATTGAAGATAAATTCATTCCATTTACTTATTCAACAAGCATTACCATTTTACCTTCAGGAGTTACACTAAATAAAAGGAAGAAAAGGATATAGCTCATGCCTTCGGGGGCAGGAAAACAAAGAATACATACATGAAGCAAGTAGATAAATTGCCAAGTTTATGGAAGTATTCTATAGATGGGGGAATTGAAAGAGAAGAGGAGACAAGAGAAGGAGGAAAGGAAGAAGGAGGGGAGGGGAGAAAGAGGGCTGGGGAGACAGAGGGAAAAAGAGGGGAGAAGGAGAAGAGAGCGTCAGAGAAGGAGGGGAAGAAAGAAGGAGAGGGAGAAGGTGACAGAGAGACAGAGACAGAGAAGGAGGGAGAGAGGAGAAAAAAGATTTAGGGCTTAGTCAAAGAAGCCTTCCTGGAGAATATGAGGCCCAAACTTGCCTACTCTAATTTTCTTGGCATTGTACTTACTTGTCTTCATTATCATCCCTCTTCATATTGACAGAATAAGACGCCCTAGGGTACTCTCTTTGGCTTATCTGACCTTCACTCCCCAAACGTTCACATATCTTTATCTTTAATCTTCATACAAATCTTATTAACACTTTAATCAACCTTTCTAGCTCCTCCAGAAAGACTTTTCATCAATAACTCTGGAAGATAAGAGGCATCATAACCAACTAGCTCTTTTTTTTCCCAAAAACCACTTCCTACAGAATGCCTCTGCATGTCTTACTAAGTAAGAAAGTCCCTGAAGGTCAATCACCTAAAGGTGGAGTGAGCCTAAGTGACAAACTTAGTAATGACCACGGTTGGATGAGCAGTGAGCTTTAGTACTCTTTGTCCTATCCCTAATGCCCAAGCCACTCTATTAAGTTAGAATTGTTCGTGTTCCTGAGCAGCAAGTACAGAAAGAGGCTTCAAAAGTATTGGTCAATGTGCCAGAGCTGAGATACTATATCTGACTTTTCTTTTTTTGCTTTCCACAGTCCGCAATTGTACGGTTTCCCATCATTAAACAGCAAGAAGTAGTAACTCTTCCTATTTTAAAAAGCTTAGCATGAGATTTGCAGGCTAAATATTATTCTGTCTCTGTGTGTTTCAAACACACGCAGCTTTCAAAGCCACCAGTTTGGAATCCATTGCTCTCCGTTCTTTGCGGGAATAAAAAAAAAATGTAAAAGAATATAGGCCACCTAGACCTCTTATGCATTCGGTCCCTCTATCTTTATTCCTAAACTAATGCAGATGGAGAATCTTACATTAACTAAAAAAGGGAGAAAATGCTGATGATAATAATAACTACATACCTTGCTGATGACCATAAACAGCCTAAAAGCTTTAAAGGATTCGTATCCTGCAGGCAAGTCACCATAGGAAGCAGGGCTGGGTTTGTTCTCAATAGAATAAATAACAAAGACTTGATAAAGTTTTATTATTTTTCTTAGGCCTTAACAAAATCACTCAAATGAAAATGATAAACAAGAAGCAAAATTGATGAAGAGATATCTGGGAATCATGGCTGAATGCTTACTGTACTCCCTTTTGTTAGAAGCATTTATCAAGGATAAATTTTATACCCATGAGCATGTTAATTAAGAGAGAGTCTGTGCTCCAGGAATTAAGAGCATATACAAAGATCCCTGCCAATTTGGAGAATTTGTATTTACTGATGTGGGATGACTATTGACCAATTATCACTTTTTTTTGATGCTATAATTGTTGTTTTTTGTGTATCAGAATATGTTCTAGACTACTCCTCCAAAACCTAAGAGTAAAAAGATAGCAAGAGTACAAGTAAGTGGACATACTCAATCGTTACAGGCATACCTCAAAGATATTGCTGGTTCAGTTCCAGAACACCACAATAAAGTGAGTCACATGAATTTTTTGATTTCCTAATGCATATAAAAGTTCTGTTTACACTATAGTATAGTGCATAACAGTATCACATAAAATATGCATACCTTACTTTAAAAATACTTTATTGCTTTAAAACTGCTAATCATCATCTGAGCCTTCGGCCACTCATAATCTTTTTGCTGGTAGAGGGTCTTGCCTCAATGTTGATGGCTGCTCACTGATGAGGCTGGTGGTTGCTGAAAGTTGGGATGGCAGTGCCAATTTCTTAAAATAAGACAATAATGAAGTTTGCCTCATTGATCAACTCTTCCTTTTACTTGAACATTTAGAAGTCATTGTAGGGTTGTTAATTGATCTAATATCAATATTGGGATCACATTCAGAGGTGACTTACTAGTTGTATAACTTGACAAATTCACTTGTGACAAATTCAAATTTTCTGTGTCAATATTCCTTCATCTTCGGGATGAAAAGAATGGATCAAATAAATTTTAAGACAATCCAATGAGTAGACAATCTCTAAAAGTCCCCTTTAGGTCTAAAACTATGTGATAATATTTACAATACAGAAAGATGGTCAGGTGACCTAAGGTCAATTGCCTACTTTATATAAAAACTCTTCATCCCTTCCATTTTATCCCTCCTACAATCTTTATAACTAATATTCAAGCTTGCCAAAATGTTCAGGCAGAAGCTGTCTTGTCTATTGTGTTCTTGTATTTTTTTTCATATCTGCCCAGAAAGCAGCACAGTGAGTTGTCTACACATGGTTAATAAGTGCTGGTTGAATTGCATTACACATTTACAGAAACATTTGCCAGTCGTTATCAGAAGACTTTGGACTGAGAAAGAACATGTTCATTTTTAACCATTTTATGTTCACATTATTCCTAAGCAACAGCTGAGTTACTTCTTTCTTTTGACTTTATTCCTCATAAAGCTCACTTTTTCTTTTGATTCTGTTTTGGGGGTAAAATCTTTACATTTTTTTGTAATATGTAGGTCCACATTTTTGTTTGAGTTCCACTGCAGAAAATAGGGTCTTGTTAGGATCCAATACCCAATAGTCAGTCCAACTGTGACTTGCTCCATGAAGATCTGTACAACTTTCCCCACTGAAATAAGAAATTAGATAGGAATTTTTGAGGAGTTTTGCAGAAGCCACAGATGACACGCAAAGGCCAGTAGATGACACAGAGCCTATGACCAAATACTTAGCCCAAATTTTACAATAAGGTACTGTAAACACCCCATAAAGGAAAAAGAAAAAAAATCAGACTTCTCTGGTATGGGGAGGGCCAAAATATTTCAGGTGGATTTTCCAGATTGCAGGGGCGCCATACCCCTAACCCATGAGATATGGAAGGGACAATTGTAATTAGAAGTACCAGCAGTGGCTTATAGCAATAGTTACATTGAGAGATGAGAAACATAGTATAGACAAACTAGAGAAACCAATGAAAGTCAGCTTCAGGACTCCACAAGACCACCAACCTTCAGAGTCTGCAAGAGAGCTACACCTAAGGGGAACTTCATAGGAAATCTACATAGGGAGGAAAAGGCTCCCAGTAATGAGAAGCTGTAAGCGTACTCTTTGGCCACATGCATTCTCTATATTTGAGCTCACTGTCCCAAGGGACTTTGTATGTGAAAAGGAAGGGTGTGCTTCCAACTGGGGGAATATTTCTCTAACAGTCTTTGGTATACCTCCTTAACAAACGCTCTTTCTAAAAGCTAATTAACTGTAACTGATAATCACTGAGGGAGCACACTACTTACAGGCTTGCTGCCAGTAGTTCTAGAAAAACCCAATTCTTAGGGGTAACTCTTAGGACCTTAAGGGGAAAATTCATCTCCTAGTGATCCAGTCTGCGAAAACAAGTGGGAGCTAGGAAAATAACCTTGGAGGGGTAGAACTGCATTGATACTGTGTTGTTGAAATCTCAGGCAGCAATCTCGATTTGCTCTCATTTTGAATATTTAGTCCTTCATCTCTGTTTTTTAACCACTTCTCTCCATTCGTTCTAAACATAGTTCTTTTGAAGTCGGTCTAAGAAACTGTGTTGACTATCTGTTGTATGGAGAAATCGCAAAATGGAGTTACTCAGAAGAGCAAAATGAGGAAACAGGAGGTGCTTTTCACACCTGACGATGTTAGGTAACCTGTCCAAGATCACACAAGTAGCAGGGAAGAACAAAAATCAAAACCCAGGAAATCCAATTATATATCCAATATATCTCTACAGTCTGACTCCAATATGCCTTTCCAGCCAAACTTTGACACCAATTGATAAAAATTTGATAACTTGCATTCTATTTTCCACCCTCTTATTTGTCTGGAAAAATCCAAAAATTATGTTTCTTTTTTAGACAAGAAAAGTGTTGTCATAAACGTTTTGTACAGCTCTCTGTATAGATAAGTTACGAAAATAAGAGAGATCATTAATTCCATTCCCTTGGTTTTGAGCTTGGGTTATCTTTAAAACAGCCTTGATGAATAAAAAAACTAATCTATCTTTAAAGGTTTCTTGGAAAGGATATTCTAGACTGCTATTAAAAAATCTTAAATAACTAGTTTAATCATGTCACTCATCCCCTTAGAAATCTTTAGTGGTTCCCCATTGCCTATAGAATAAAATAGAAACTCCTTTTCCTAGCTTCAATGCTTTCCCTAATCTGTCTCCAATCTCTTTCTACTCATTTCATATAAAGTGCCTTTCTTATACTCTATTTCCCAGTAAGATTACACCACCTTCTATCCTCCCAAATATGGTCTGTGCTCCCAGTGCCATACCTTGCATCCTGTTCCCTCTGCCTAGAAAGGTGTCCCTTCCCTTGTTCACTTGTCAAATGCTTTACAACTCAACTCAGATGCTACCTTTTCCATGCAGACTACCTTAATCCATACCCTACCAGTAAAAGCTTTCTCCCTGGACACTCATAGAGCTCTTATTTTTCACTCACTATGTTTAAAGTTGTCTGTGTTTGTGTCTGTGAAGGTAAGGGACATATAAACTCTATCTCAATTGAACTCCATGTAGCAGGTATATTTAATCAATGTTTGTTGAATTGAATTAAATATATCTGACATAAAAACAACTTTGATTTTCTTAGAATATTTATTAAGGTATAACTTCTTCCTTACAAATTAGCTTTGTGAAGGAAAAATTGTGAGTACAAACATAATTAATGATTTTGCCAATTGAATCCCTCCCCATTAATAATAATAATAATGATAATGATAATATTCAAATCCCACTCTATCATTCTTGTCACAAGTCAGGTGGAGGAGTAATGAAAAGCCAGCCAGGGTGATTTATAATGAGGAGGTAGTCCTTCCTGAGATCATTACAATAGCTTTGAAAGCCTGTGAAGAATCCTGAATCTCTAACTAATTACGGTCTGGTTATACCAAAGATTGGGTTAACTACTGAATCAGCATGGTGAAACTATTCCTTTGATTTATCAGCTAGTAAGTATCTGAGTCCAGATTTGAACTCAGGAAGATTGGGTCTTCCTGACTTCAGATTACTGAGCCCCCTAGCTACCCCAACTTCTTGATACTTGAAGTATAATTGTCATTTTACAGATGAGTAAACTGAGAGTCTGAGAAGTTAAGTGAATTTCCCATGATCATAGTCATCATGGTAGTTAATTGGCATTCCAGTTTTATTTAGTGAACGTATGCAGGCATATGAATTTATATACATATGTATATATACATATATGCATAATATATAGTACATTACAAAAAATCATTTTTAAATGGTTGCTATAGCTTCATTCATCCAGTGTTCTTAGGACAAGTCAAGGGTCCATACAAAGTCTTGGTTTGCTACTCTTACAATGACCCAAAAAATTAGACCTGAAAAAGTATCAGCAATATGTGAAGTCCTTTTGCTGAGCACAATTTATTAGTACACTAAAGCAGTTCTATTAGCTTTTTTGTTATTATTTTTAAACATTTTTAAGATTTTGAGTTTTAAATTCTATCCTTCCTTCCTTCCTTTCCCTCTCGCCTCACTGAGAGGGTAAGCAATCAGATATAGGTTATACATGTGCAATTACGTAAAACATTTCCCTTCTAGTCATTTTGTACAAAAAGGTTTTAATGAAAGAAAAGAAATTAAAGTAAGTGAAAAATAGCATGCTTCAGTCTGTATTCAATCAATATCAGTTGTTTCTCTGGAGGCAGATAGTACGCTTCATCATTAGTCCCTTGGGATTGTGCTATATCGCTGTATTGCAGAGAATAGCCAAGTCATTCACAACTCTTCATCAAAAAATACTGTTGTTACTATGTACAATGGTCTCCTGATTCTGTTCACTTCACTATGCATTGGTTCATGTAAGTCTTTCCAGGTTTTTCTGAAATTATCCTGAATATCATTTCTTATAGCAGAATAATATTCCATTATAATCACATACCACAGCTTGTTCATCCATTCCCCAATTGATGGACATCCCTTCGATTTCCAATTCTTAGCCACCATAAAAAGAACTGCAATAAATATTTTTGTATAAATAGGGACTTTTTCCTTTTTTTTGGATATCTATAGGACATAGAACTAGCAGTGGTATTGCTGGATCAAAGGGTATGCATAGTTTTATAGCCCTTTGGGCATAGTTCCAAATTGCTCTCCAGAATGGTTGGATCAGTTCACAACTCCATCAACAGTGCATTAGTGTCCCAGTTTTCCCACATTGCCTCCATATTATTGTTGTTTTAACTCCTTCTTTTGATGAACCCAGTTTGACTGGCATGAATAGTATTAGGTAAAACAGATTCAGACTTTGATGCCAATATTTTTGTGACTATTTTGCAATCGGCGTTAATCAATGAAATGAGACTGTAATTGCAGCAATTTCCCATAACTCTTCCTGGCTCTGGAATAACAGATATAATAGCACCGCTAAGAGTTCCTGACAATTTGCTATTCACACATGCTGTATTAAAAATACAACATAAAATTGCATTCAGACACTCAATTTATTTTTTTTTAATTCAAACTTCTAGATATCTATGAAATCCTCAGGTTTCACTGCCATCTAAAAAAACAACCATTTCAAATTCTTCCACAAAGCTCTCTGGTTCACTCTTTCTTCCTGAAAACCATTTCTGAATTCTGTTCTCTCAGCCTCATAACATTTCATGAATTCAACTTCATTTTGGAGATTTTTCAATCACTTTGGTGACATTGACAATTTTCCATTTCATTATAAATGCTACAAAATTCAAGCACCTGCTTTGCTTTTCAGAATGTAAATCTGCTGAAAAATCAGAGAAAAAGCAGGTGTTCTATCTTAATTGACAGATTTGAATCTCCCAGGGGAAAACGGGTATCCAAAGTCAAACTGAGTATCAGAAGATCAGCCAGTGGAAGACAGAGCAACTGGAAGATGTAACCCTATTTAAAAAAGCTAAATCTAAGGTGATCGTGCAAATGCCCTTCTCCTTGTTGATTTTTAAACTTAAAGAACAACCAAATTTAAAAGGAGCAAAAAAAAAAAAAAAGGTCATCATAGAAATGAAACCTGTGCTTCACTCCGGTCATGGAGAGGGTCTTAATTTAAGAAATATAAAAAAAAGATTCTTGAAACAGCCCTGTCAGTTATTTGGTATCCAGGCTGTTAACTCATTAGTTAAGTTCGTCTATAATACTTAGTTACTGTGCCAAGAGATTTCAGGCACAGCTATTGCAATTCCATTCCCTAGTGGAAAACTTTTAGCCAAGCCTAATTGAGCTTTTAACATGTGTGTGTGTGTGTGTGTGTGTGTGTGTGTGTGCGCGTGTGTGTGTGTGCGTGTGTGTGTATGCATGTGTGTGTGTGTGTGTGTGCGTTTTCCTCTTCAAATAGACAGAGAAACCTGAAAAACTTTGGTAACTTCATTTCCATCTTAATTCACTGACAATCTTCTCTCAAATGTCAGTTTTTTTCAGCTTGATTAACCCTAGCACACTTACCTGTCTTCAAGCTGCCGAGCAAAGAGGCTCCTAGTTTGTTTTTGTAGAATCCTAAGCAAAACTCAAAAGCCATAGAGAAAGACTGCTTTTTAGAAAATTATTAGTCCATTTAATAAGAAACTTGACATAACTTCAATTTCACATACAAGAACGCTTAGCATATCTATATTATCACTTCTCTGTGGTATTAGGTCACAGGAGGTTATAAGTAAGCAAAAATTCCCAAACAACTCCCATATCACTTTTCAGTCAAGTTTTAGCATCTATATTCATTGACTCTCTGACTAAGCCTTTTTAAAAAGAAATAGAATAGAATAAAGTTGATTCTGTGGATAAAAGAGAAAACTAGCCATCGAAACTTTGTACTTGATTACCACCGACTCAGAACTTTTCAAGTGTCTGTTTCCCTGCCTCTAGAAATACAAATTTTGCCTGCCATGCTATAGTCTTAGAGATAAAACTATCAATGAAGAACCAGATATCATGTTTAACATTTGAAGAAAAGATCATGTGTTTCAAAGGCAAAATCTATATCTTGATTTTGTTGATGCTATAAATGCCATTGCTTTCTCCTAGAACTGGAAAGCTGCAGACAAAAAGCATCTGTTTAGCTCGGTATAGGGGAAGGAGCTTTGGATTTGGCACCAAGATCTATATTTGAGGTCCACCTGTGCCACCTTATATTACTTCGGGCAACTTATTTAACCTCTTAGCCTATTTCATCATGTGCCTAATGTTTGAGAAACCTTACTGTTAGGAAGCATCAATAAATATTTAAGTGCCTATTGTGCTCCAAGCACTATGCTAAGATACAATTCAAGGCAAAATACAATCCCTGCTTGGAAGGAGCTCATAGTCTAAAAGAGACACTATGCAAACAGAAATGAGCTATAGAAAGAATAAATAAGAGATGATCAATAGAGAGCAGGCACTCATATTAAGAGGGACTGGGAAAGGCTTCCTGTAAAAGCTAGAATCTTTTATGGGACTTAAAAGAAACCAGGGAATCCAGTAGGTGAATATGAGGTGGGAAAGAATTTCAGGAATGCGGGACAGCTAGAGAAAATGTCAAGAATGGGATATAGAATGCTCAGTGGGAGGAAGGGCAAGGAAGCCAGTGTCACTGGATCGCAAACTACGTGGTGAGGTATAAGGAATAAAAAGGTAGGGGTGGAAGTCAAGTTTTGAAGGTCTTTGGATACCAGAGGATATTACATTTGATTCTTTGGGTTTCGGGTAGTCACGGGAGTTTATTGAGTGTCGGGGAAGATTATTTTGGCAGTTGAGTGGAGGATGGGCTGCAGTGAAGGAGAGTTGTGGCAGCGAGAGCAACAAGGAAGCTATTGCAATGGTCCAAACATGGGGTGATAAGGACCTGCACCAGAGTGGTAAAGGTATTAGAGAAAAGAAGGTGGTATATATAAAAGATGATAAAAAGGTAAAATCAAAGGGGCCTTGGCAACACAGAGTGTGAGGAGTGTGTAGGATGCCACCAAGGCTGCAAGCCTGGGTGACTGGGAAGATGGGGTTACCCTTGAAAGAAACAGGGAATTTAAGAAGAGTGAAGGGTTGTTGGAGTGGTTAGATAGGCAAGGGGAGAACCAAGAGAAAGTAGCAGAGAAAGGGGGAGAAGAGTGATTGACAATGCCTACAGACACCTACAGAAACTTCAAGATGGATGAGGATTGAGAAAGGCCATTAGATTTGGCAATTAAGAAACTGTTCTTCACTTTGGAGTATAATTTCAGTTGAATGATGAGGTCAAAAGCTAGATTGTACAGAATTAAGAAGACAGTGAAAGGGAAGGAAATGGAAGCATCCCTTGTAGAAGGCCATTTCAAAGAGTTTAGACACAAAAGGAAGAAGAGGCCTGGGATGAAAGCCATTGGGGATGGATAGATCAAGTAGGATGGAGGGCACATGGATGTGCTTGTAGGCAGTAGGGAACTTTTGGACTTAAAGAAAGCTTTTACTTTATATCATCATCATTTTGTTGTGAAAGAAGATATATCTTTGTTTGGAAATTAACAGGACAAGTGAATCTTCAGTTGATATTAAAAATGTTTCCCCTTTAGTAGTAGGACTTTGCAACACCATATGGTTGAATATGTCTTGATCTGGCAGTTTCTCTCTTAGGTATCCTATCTGTCCATGACTAGGGGCAGCTAGGTGGCACAGTGGATAGAGTGCCAGTCCTGGGGTCAGGAAGGTTCATCTTCCTGAGTTCAAATCTGGCCTCAGACACTTACAAGCTGTGTGACCCTGGGCAAGTCACTAAACCCTGCTTGTCTCAGTTCCCCATCTATAAAATGAGCTGGAGAAGGAAATGGCAAACCAATCTAGTATCTTTGCCAAGAAAACCCCAAATGGGGTCACAAAGAGTCAGTCATGACTAAAAATGACTAAACAACAACTGTCCTGACTCCCAAATGCTTCCTAATTTATATTTGGTCGCTGTCATTTCTAGAGAGCCCCTCAAACAGGCCATCATATGACTATCCAAATCAAGCCTGTCCAGCCACACCTAGACAAAGATTAACACGCTGATGTGCACCAACCGTACTCCAGAAGGAATGTGGACTTTTCTTTACTGGCACAGAAGTGAGCAAGGACAACAAATGGAAAATTGTGTCCTATGAATTCCATCAAGAGTTCACCACACCATATCAAGTAATGTGACAATTCAATCCCTGGATTAAAGGCTGAGATGCTGCTTGCAAGAATAATTTTTAGCTCATTCTGTATATCATTGTATTTCCCAATCTGGCACCGTGAACCATAAATAATCCTATCATTTATTAATTACATTTTCTAACCTAGTCAAGAAGAATCCTGCAGTGTGAAGCAGCGGATCATGAATAAATGGTTCATTGAAAAGCAACTCTTATTGCCAAGTAGTTGTAAATTAGGGTTGTGATAATTACCCACTTTAACCTTTTTAAACAGGTTCCTCTAAAAAGCTCCAAGATGGATGTTTTATTATAACAACTTTGACCTCCAACACACAACAACACAATTAGTTTTGCACTGTGACAAAAGGATGCTTGGATTAAAAATCTGGCACACTACATCATTATAAATATTATCGGCATAGGTACTGGATTGGGTGGATATACACATATGCATTATACATACACAACATTCATATATTTTCTCCTACATCCATTTGAAGTATAGATCTAGTTAAGAAGAAAATAATAAATAAGCAAAGGCCGTAATTAAATAGAAATGTACCAGCATTGTCATCATAAGCCATTAGGAGTGAAGCCCCCGCCGTTTCTTCTATCCCCAGAACCCCAAACTCCATTCAAAGTCTTTACCGGTGTTGTAGAAATCATACAAAGACACAATAGAAGCCAATCAGATCAAGCTTGGGCGGCCAGAATCTGGCACAGTCTTCAGAGAAAGTAAGAACTTCTATTATTCAGTCATGTATGGTTGCTAAGCCTTCCCTTCAGGAGCTAACAAACATCCCCCAAAATGACCAGCTTATTGAATGTGCCTTCACTGACAGAAGTAGGCCTCCTTGTTACCATTATTTCTTCCTCAGCTACTTTGGACTACTCCATCTTTTCCTAGACCATGAGCCTCAGAGGTTGTCACCTTCATTTCCAAAACAGAAGAAAAGATGAGGAATTTGTTCACTTGATCGAACATTTCCCCAGTGCCACTCTAAATGAAAGGTGGCCATTTTCTTATCATTTTATAGGCCCGGAACAGAGGTGCTATGCTCCATTTTGCTGAGAAATAACTAAATGAGAAGGATCATACTCCAGGATTTTACCCTGAAAGGAACTCACCTAGGAAAAGACTAAAAAGAATGAGAAATGATTCTTCTAAGCTGTATGGAAATTCATATCTAAATTCATATGCCATGAAATGTACTGAAAGTATGCAAACTTTTACAATACAATTTGTAGATTTCCAAACCTGATAGTGAAGTGGCATCTTTCCAAAGTTTAGGTTTGGGAAAGAAAAAGTAATTCCCTCAAGGATTAGAGAAAGAAAACTGGCACTGAAGCCTCAGAAAGTCCAGTACTTACCTAGCACTAGAGTGATATGTGGGGAATGCAGGGAATCATTGTTACTGTTTTTCCAGAAGTACAAATTATCTAATCACATAGTCCATAATCATTTGGAAATGTACTTATATCAGACTATTTTTGCCTCATCTTCCCTTCAATTAAATTATTCATTTGAGCTTAAGAAATCACTAAGAATTTATAGAAATAAATGTCATTGCAAGAAATGTTATAATCTGCACATCTTCTCTGTTTCACACTTTTGTTATCTATCTACCTACAAAGACAGCATGACTTAATGGATAGACAGACTATCTCAAAGAACCTGGGAGGAGCAAAGTTTGATTCTTTCTTCTGACACAGGCTGGCTATGAAACCCTGGGCTATGGAAACCCTTACCTTCTCAGTCCTCTTGACAATTCTATAAGATTATAAATTATAAAGAAGGTCTCAACCTGCATCAGCAAAGGGAGTTTCCTCTCTGAGGAGTTTCTTGTACTCAATGAAAACATAGGTTGACTCTTCTCAGCAATGCAAGGACCTAAAACAATTCCAAAAGACTCATGATGGAAAATACAATTCGCATCCGGAAAAAGAAATGTGGAGTCTGAACGTAGATCAAAGCAGACTATTTTCTCTTTTTGTTTTCTTTTGTTTTATGTTTTTATTTCTCATAGTTACTTCCATTCATTCTAATTCTTCTATACAACATGACTAATGTGAAAATATGTTTAATAGGAATGTATATGTAGAGCCTATATAGATTGCATGCTATCTTGGGGAGAGGGAGAAAAGGGAGCGGGAGAAAATTTAAAACTTATGGAAGTGAATGTTGAAAACTAAAAATAAATAAATAAACTTACTTTAAAAAAAATAGGTTGAGTCCTTATCCATATCTGCCTAGAAAATCATGGGACAGTCACACCTAAGGATCATGTTGCCGTGCCTGTGACAATTTAAGAATAGTGTAATAAAGATATTAAAGGGCCACAAAAAGACAACAAAAATATTCAGGGCCTTGTAGTTTTATGATGCATGAATGCTGAGGGCACAGTGGTAAAATGGAATCACTTTATGTCTGTTGAAGATGAACTATTATTAGTGAAGTCACACTAATATTATATTCACAGTCTCTCATTTGTGCCATGGCCGATTGAGGTAAGCGACACAGGCATCATTGTTATATTATTCCTGTTTTATTTAGGTAGAAAATGAAGCTCAGAGAGGATGAAACCGAAGTTCAGAGGAAGTGAGTGATTTCCCTGTAGTCGCACATCTCTTACGTGTCAGAGAGAGGATTTGAACATCGGTCATACTGACTCCAAATCTGGGTCTCTGTCTTCACTTTCAGGCAACATGAGGTGAATACATAGCATGCCTCCTTCATAGACAAGCTTCTACTTCTGTTTACTATAAAGTGGCCTAAAGAAAAGGGTCACACTCCTGAGAAATAATATCCAAAACAGTAGGAAGGCCTAACTATAGAGGGTGGTCCACAAATTTCCCACTCTCTGAAGAAATGGAAGCTCTCAAGAGAAGGCCAGCTTGCCCCGCTCCCCTACTTAAGTGATGTACCTGGGGTGCCGTTCAAAACCCAGATGCCCTGGCGGAGCCAGCACTTAAGAACTAGATGAGGAGATTGCACATGTTAATTGCCCTTGCACCATTTAAAACTTGTGTTTGTGTTTGTCCTTTGTTTCCAAAGAGGATCATGGCATCAGGGAAATGATGATATGACTTGTAGTTGACTTGGATTTGAGTGAGGGAAGGCTGTGCAAGTTCACCAGCCTCACTTTCTCCTCCAGAGACATCTGGATCCAGTGACCAGATGTTCATCAGAATGACTAGAGAAGACCCAGGATGCATTGGGAGACCCTGGCCCTTTTAGGCTAAGGCCTTTTCACATACTCACTTAGAGTGAGGTGAAGCCCATTCAGTGAATAGGCCTCTTTAAGAGATGAGTCGATACTCGACTTTGGGCCAAGATGGAGGCTGGGAAGCAGTGACTGGCGTGAGCTCCCCACCAAGTTCCTCCAAAAACCTATAAAACAATGGCTCTGAACCAATTCTAGAGCTGCAGAACCCACAAAGTGGCAGGGGGAAGCAGGGCCCCAACCCAGGACAGCCTGGATGGTCTCTGGGTAAGGTCTGTCCCACATGGACCTCCCAGCCCCCAGCTGAGGGGAGCGGAGCTGAGCCCAGCACGCACAGCGCGAACAGACCAGACGCGGACCTACCGACCAGGAGACGAGCGGAAAGTGCCCTGGCATCCTGAAATACTGAGCTGTGGCATGTACCAGACCTCTCAACCCACAAAGAACAAAGACATCAGAGAATGTTAGTGGGAAAAGCTGCGTGACTGAGTTTG
>CM053626.1:130849659-130876024 GCA_028646595.1 Phalanger gymnotis | reverse complement strand
TAGTGAAGCAAAGGATGATAGGGAGGAAGAGATGGATACAGCCGAATACAGACAAAGCAAGGCTCCCTTCCCTTGACAGGAAGAAACTCATAATTCTTTTCAGCCTATGATAGCTCCTAGAAAGGAATCACACCTGGAAGGCAGAGGCTGTGGTAAGTTCTGGCTCTGCAACAATCCTAGGCACATATGCATAAAATCTTCAAGATGGAAAGGATCTCAGCACTCACCCATTCCATTCCATAACTGAGCAGGTATCTCCTTAAATCATCTTGAAGAAATAATTTGGTCTTCTAGCCCCTACTTGAAAATCATCAGTGATAAATAAAAATTAAACCAACTCTGAGACACCACCTCACACGTATTAGATTGGAGAACATGAAAGAAAAGCAAAATGTCGAACACTAGGGGGATTTGAGGAAAATAGGGACGCTAATTTATTGTTGGTGGAGTTGTGAGTCCAACCATTCTGGTGAAAAATTTGGAACTATGCCCAAAGGGCTATAAAACTGAATATACCCTTTGACTCAGCAATACCACTACTAGCTCTGTATTCCAAAGACATCAAAGAAAAGGGAAAAGGGAGCCAACTAGGTAGCGCAGTCAGTAGAGAATGGGCCCTGGAGTCAGGAGGAGCTGAGTTCAAATCCAGCCTCAGACACTTGACCCACTTACTAGCTGTGTGACCTTGGGCAAGTCACTTAACCCCAATTGCCCTGCCTTCCCCCCTGCAAAAATTTTCAAAAAAGGGGGAAAGGACTTATTTGTGCAGAAATATTTATAGCAATTCTTTCTGTGGTGGCAAAGAGTTGGAAAAGGAAGGGATACCCATCAACTGGGGCATAGCAAACCAACTAATATGTGATTGTGACGGAATACTATTGTGCTATAAGAAATGATGAGCAGGATGATTTCAGGAAAGCCTAAGAAGTTTATATATCTATATCTGTGTCTATATCTATATTTTAATTTATTTCTTTAAATATTTCCCAAGTACATGGGAAAAATGTAACAACCATTTTTTAAAAAATCTAAATTCCAAATTCTCTCCTTCCCTCCTGCTCTCCTTCCTCCTTGAGAAGTCAACCAGTTTGATATCTATTATAAATATGAAGACATCCAAAACATATTTCCACATTAGTTGTGTTGCAAAAGAAAACAGACCTCTCTCTGGAGGTGGATGCCATTTTTCATCATGGGTCCTTTGGTCTTGAATCATTGTATTGATCAGAGCAGCCAAGTTTTCCACAGTTGATCATCCTTATGTTGCTGTTATTAACCTTACCGTGTAAAATGTTCTCCTGGTTCTGCTCATTCTGTCTTCAAATAAACTCAGATTCCAACAACTATCCAATAGGGTTATAGGACTGAAAAGAACAATTTTTAGAAGAATTTGGGTAAAATTTTAGATAATCGATCCATAATCATTTGTTAAGAGTAAATGATTATGTTCAGAGCTAATCTCCCTAATCTTTTGACATCAGTGTTAAGGAAAATAACAACCAAACCAAAGTGAGGATAAGGTGGGGGAGGGAAGAATTGTTACTGTCAGCGAAATAATCCTAGATCAAATGGACTGAAATTGTATACAGAGGACAGAGTATAGCAATGATTGATGTCTATCATCTCACTAACAAATGAATAATAAGTCACAGCCCTGCTAAAATAATATTTAGTTTTCCTAAGCATTTCATGTATGGCTTTGTGTCTTGTACTAAAGCCATAAGAACACAGTGTAGGGCGTTGTCTTCAGGCAGTGTGTGACACAGCAGAATGGGGTCCTGGATGTATCATTTATTAGCCCTGTGACTTTTGCAAATCACTTTACTTATCTCTCTTACTTCTCCTTGTCTCTTAAATGATGATGACACTTGCACTTTCCACTTCAAAGCTGTTGTGAGGAAACTGCTTTTTAAATCCTAAAGCATTATGAAATAATGCTGACGATAATAATAAAAGCAATAGATAACATTTACATAGCAGTTTAAGGTTTCCATGGCACTTTACATATATTATCTCATTTGATCCATATATAAATATGATGTGTCAACACTGTCAAAAAATACATTTATGTAAATATATTTTTAAGGAAATTTCTTCACTTTCCTTCTTTTTATATAATTCTATGACCTCATTTTCTCCCAAAATACTTTGTTTTATAATTTTGTTCATGATACATACTTTTGACATATAAATGTACGGTCTTCGCCAATATATTGGGAAATTAAAGAAATGATCTCTTCATTTGGACAACATGAAAACTAAAATAAGTAAGTCTCTCAGGGATGTTCAAGTACAAAAAGAAAGTTTTCTTCAACTGTGACTTAATGTGTATACCTAATATTGAAGTATAATTCTAATAAACTTGAAATTCCTGTTTTTAGGAGTGCTTAGAATGACATTCAAAGGCAAAAAAAAATACCTTGGGATACATTGCTTAAAATTTCTAAAGACAATTTTATTTAGGCTCCAATAAGACACAAAAATTTCCAATTTAGAGGGATGTTTTGAGAAAGTTATAAACAACTAAATAGAGAAATTTGCAATGAAAATATCTCTTTAGCCTAAACAGCAGTAGTCACTACAGCAAACACTGTTATATCATCAGTAGCTTTCTTCTTTACCCATCAGGGGGTCTGTAATTATGTCATAATTCATCTTTAATTGTTTCATCTGAAGACTATTATCTCATTTCTTCATGATTGTCTTCTTCTGGCTGTTTATAAATTTGTTCCATCTACAATGGCCCTAGTTTGCAGACTAAAACATTGGGCTTGGAAAATATTAGTTTTGTTTTAAATGAAATATATGTTTTCTTTAAATTTAATTTCTATTTTAACTTATTGTAGAAAACTCAAAGGTAACCAAAATGTTATATGAATGTCTGTGGAAAACTCCATTAGGACTAGTTTTAAATTTCAGTTGTGTGTGACAATTCCTGTAGTGATTTAGGTATAGAAATAATTTTCCTCACAATTCCTGCAAGGTAGGGAGTAATTATTATCATGCCCAGTGTACAGATGAAACACCAAGGTCTAGGAATGTTGAATGTTTGAATAACTTAAGCGCCTATAGTCACACAGCTCAGAAAGTGGATTTGGACCCATGTGTCTTTATTTCAACTTTAGTGCTCCTTTCCCGAGGCCTCTCCTAATTTATAATTGGATTTCTCCTTATGTGAGATATTAAACAAATAGCTAGTAATGGCACAAATATAGAGATAATTACTGTTTTATGTGTTTTCACTAAAAAAGACCAGACTAAAAGCCATGAATGTCTTACCCAAAACACAGTTTCCATAATATAGACAAAAACACATATGTCTACTTTGGCATAACAAATAAATTTTTAAAAATTTAGTTAGTCATTTTAAAATCATAATGAAAAAAATTAATGAATTTTGAGTATTTATAAAAGATCATTGCTCTTTATTTAAGCCTAACAATGATCCTGACTGAAAAGTAGTGGATTAAACAGAAGCATAAGATTTCGTGATGCCAGGGAGATTTCTCACATTGGTTCCTTAGCCAAGTTGGTTCAATTTCTGCCAATAAGGCCACACTCAAGGTTAGATCTTTGAGTGGACTAGTTAATGTGCTCTTGTCCATGGGCACAGTCAGCACTCCATAAAACCAGCTTTAAAATGTGTGTGTGATCACAAGGGAACAGGATTGAAGCTATAATAATTCAATGAAAATTCACTTGCTCCACTGGAAAAAACAACCAGAAGACCTTGCTTTACTCAGGATCGACAACTTTATCTTCTAACACCGTTGCTATTAGTGGTTGTAATAATTGTTGCATAGCAGAAACAAGTATTAATCACTTCAGTGTCATCTGAAATGAAATGGAAAAGAAGGAAAAATAGAGAAGTATTGTAGGAAAATATTAAAACTCAACCTCAGAGTCTACAGCAGTTATTTGGAATATGAGAAAATGTTATTAACCCAGTATGGCATTTTTCATGTTCTTATATTTTGGGGTGTGTGTGTGTGTGTGTGTGTGTGTGTGTGTGTGTGTGTGTTTGTATTTAACTTAATGGTCCCAGTCTCCTTAATTTGGACAAAACAGTTAAGTCAGTCCATAAAAGTGTCATAGTCTAAGAAGGACTAGCTGCCACAAAGAGCAAATCTAATTGGGAAAAAAAATAAAAAGGCCAAGTAGAAAAGTGTTCTGATGAGCTAATTCACGCTGAAGTATTAA
This sequence comes from Phalanger gymnotis, assembly GCA_028646595.1. NCBI lineage: Eukaryota > Metazoa > Chordata > Mammalia > Diprotodontia > Phalangeridae > Phalanger > Phalanger gymnotis. The sequence goes on along the minus strand of CM053626.1, from coordinate 130,871,824 downwards.
TGATTGATGGAGAGAAGCTGTTAAATCTCCCAGGATTATAGGCCCAAACAACCTCTGGGTTGTGAAAAACTTTACTCCAAAGGAATGTATCTCTAAAGATGTCATTTCTAGTAGTGACCTTGCTCAATAAGGGGAGAAGAGGAAGAGGAAGAGAAAGAAAGAGACAGGATGCTTTTTTAGAGGAGACACTGGCAAGACTCTTCCTCGGAACCTGTATACCCTGCCAAACTTAGCAACGGTTCATTCAAGAAGCATGACTAATGTGTGCGACTTACTTTGCTAGTCTGAAGACAGGAAGGCAAAATACAAACAAATATACAAAACCAAAAACGTCTCTGCTCTTAAGAAGCTGACATTCTCTCTGTGAGACTGGCTCTGCCCATATAAAATCATACAATTAGGATGATTTGGAAGCTGAAAGCAACTTTAGAAATCATCTAGTTCAGCTTCCTGATTTTATAGAGGAGGAGTCAGTGGCCCCTGAATGACTCTAGGAAACAGCAGAGATGGGCAGGGCTAGGATCTAGGTGTCCTGGTTTCAAGTCATGCTCTTTCAACCAACACTATACTGCCTTGCTAAAGGAAGAGCATTTACTCTCAACAACGTTTTCCCCTTCTAATGCAATGGATAATGGAACATTAGTGTCATGGGGGGAGAGCCCTGGGCTACAAATTTTTCAAAAATGAAGTTCCGTTATTGGCTGCAAAATTTTCTACCTATGTGATACCAGACAAATAGCTTCTCTTTAGGTTTTCTCATCTTCAAAACAAGTATAACATTACCTGCTCTACCTACGAACATAAATTAGTAGCTAGAAGGGGCTTGAGAGGCCATATCATTCAACTCCCTCATTTTTCAGATGAGGACTTTTAAGTCGTAGTTCAACTTGCCCAAAGGACAAATAGAAAGTGACTGAGGTAGGATTTGAACTCAAGTCCTCTGACTACAAACCCAGTACTCTTTCTGATGTACCCCACTCCCTCATAAGGTGATTTTGAAGAGAGTGCTCTCTAAAGGCGAGAATCATCTGAATATGAAATATCAATAACCATTAATATTTTATTTTCCACAATGGAGAATAAATTACCACCAATAACAATGCAGACTTACAAAAGAGCCCCAAATAACCACAAGCTAGTAACTTTTGCATCTGAAAATACTGCAGCTAACGTCAATAGTGAAATTAGCAATTTGGGAATCTTGCTAGAGTTCAGCTAATGCTCCATTGGGGAAGACAAATCTCAAGGAAGCTGTACTTCCAAAATAAACAAATGTATAAACAAACAAACAAAAGCCTACAAAGTAAAGCCACCTCCTCTCTTCTCTCTCTAAACTAATGATGAGGCTTAGGGAGTGAATGGACTCACCAGGAGCCACAGAGCTTCAACCACTTCCCAATACTCCATTGTGACATTTCCATTGTGAATTTGTGTCACTGCAGTATGTCATCACATATTAATGCAAACATCACAATGCAGTGTCAGAGCATTGTGCCCAACCTTTCTTACTGCTCTGGGTGACTCCATTGCCTCCCCTGCTGGCATGCTGGGAGGGACTATGGGGCCAGGGCTCTGCATATTGCAGTGAGTCAGGAAATTGAGCATTCTGAGGCTACCTTGCTGGGTGACCTTGGCCAAGGCCGTTTAGCCCCCCTGCCTTAGTTTTCATTTTTACAAAATGGCGGCCATGGCTTTTTTTTTTTTTTACCTCAGGAATATAGTGAAAAGCAATTAATGGATGTAAATCTGCTGGGAGGTAAACAAACTGGGTCTAGATTCTGCTTTGAAATTAACTACTACATAGGTCCTTTTAAAAACTAATCATAAAGGAATCTTTAGAACCATTTTGGATTTGTGGGCATTCTGACTTAGGTGGCAACTTGTTGGCATAGAGACAACACCAGGGCCAGTGAGCCTATTGCTTGAGATAAGGAATCCATATTTCCTTTTTCGGTTTCAGAGATCATAGTTGTTTTTGATTCTCAGCTATAAAAAGAAAGTCAGGTACAAGGAATAAATAAATAAGCTCTACTAAGCTAGAACTTACCTGTGCAAAGAAAACAGAATCATCTCATTGTGTAGCAATAGTCCAGGTCAGAACAAAATATATGCTTATGCCATTTTATTGCCAAAAGACTAGCACAGTACTCTTCAGAATCAAGTAGATAGAATTTTTCTGAATCCCCAGCAGTCTATTTCCTCCACTACCATTGCCTTCTCTTAGAAGAACAAAGTCATATTTTTGGTAGCCCACCAAAATACCCATTTCACAATAGCAACTGGTAAAATCAGAAAGTCGGTCACCACAGGGAAGACAGTATACTAACTGATTTACATTTAGTGGAAATATTCTGCCAACACATCAAGAGAGCAGAGCTACTGGCCTGAGGGTCAAATTGCCCCTCAGCTTAATTCTATGTGGAACTCATTGAATGCTTTGATTTGCTATTACCCTAGCTATAAGTGTTACAGTACAGAAAATAATTCACTCCCAGATGAAGTGTTCTAACTATCCAATTTGGAGTGGGATTTATAAAAAAGCAATCATAAAATTCACAAGCTATGATCCGTGGAATTTTTTTATGTTTTATTCCTACAAAGATCAAATTAGAATACCCCCAAGTCAGTTTCATCTAAAAGAAAAAGAGGAAGCTCGGAATAATGTAAAATAGTTCTCAAATGTAATCTTCAGACATCATGTCTTTCTTCTGCCTCTCCTAACTTTCCAAAATATGCGACATGTGGAAAGTCTCCTTTTTGTCACTGAATAGATTTCTGTGTTCCCTAAACATGATTATAAAACTGTTGAATTTTTCACAAAATATTTAGTTTTCAGTATAATTATAAATTGATATCTTTCTGTGGGTCCACTATAGAAACAAGGTTCCTCCTCACCCATGCTAAATGCTATACAAAGGATTTTTTGATTTTTTATTAATAATAGTTCACTTTTATATAGCACCAAATAACTGATTTAGACATAAAGTGAATCCCACAGGTCACTTAAGTTCAATCTTCTCATTTTTAGGATAGAAGAAACTGTGACCTGGACAGGTCAAATGATTTGCCTAAGGTCACAAGGTTAGAAAAAAATGGCAGAACAGGGATTCAAACCCAGGTCCTTTGTCTCCAAATATAATATTCTTTCTGTTATAAAATATTTGAACCTCACAATAACCCTGCTTCATAGATAACACAGTTATTCCCATTTTATAGCCAAGACAGCTGAGGCTCAGAAACATTTAGTTATTTGACCAAAGACCCATAGCTCATACATGACAAAGCCTAGACCAAAACACAATGTCTTTAAATCTCTAAAAACCAGTGTCCTTTTTGATTATATCACACTTCACTCAAGCTCTTCCGAGATTTATTTCTCAAATTAGGAGGTCTGGGTTCAAGTCTCTCCTCTGGCATATATTAGCTGTATAGCTCTGAATAAATCAAAACTTCTCAATGGCTAGAGGAATTTTTCTAAGGCTATAGGTTATAGATGAGTGCTGAAAAGAAAAAAATTAGTGAAGCCCTTTGAAATCACCAATGAGCTTCCTGCCATTCTAATAAAAACGGACTTTCGTACATGTTTGTACCCATATTATCAGGCTATCAGGTCTCTCCCCGAAGAAAATATTCATTTAAACATAGACCTGATTTTTTAAAAATCTTGTTTTCTTTCCAGAGACTAGTTGTGTTGTTTTGCTAATAGATGACAAATGGGAAAGCCTATGTTTAATACAAGGACAAACATCATGTCAATAGGAGATCTGGTTTGTTTTCATGGTTCCTAGAGTTTTCCCTCCCAAAAGGTGCACAAATGAGATGACTTGACTTAATGATGCTATTTCAGCATTGACTGTTTTGGTGGCAATCAGAAAGGTTTCCAGATATAAAACAGGTGTTGCCGCATGGTCCATTGGGCAGAATAAGGAACCTCTCTTTCCCTGATGTCCTAGTACGTGCTGTATGAAATAATTGCTACTTTCTGATGAAGAATATGCTCACTTGTGCAATAGGTAGAATTCCATCTGGCTTGTACATCTTGGATGAGTTATTATAATGACAGACTCGGGGATTCCAGCCAATAATTAAAGAGTTAAACGTGAGAGGCCTGGAATTTTACACAAATACACACACCTAGATTACAAAGTTCTGGTCAATTTTCAAGAAAAAGAAATATCAACTTAAAACAATTGCAAAAGTCATTAGATAAAAACAAAGACAAAAAAATTATTCCTGAATTGGAATTGACTTCCAAAGTCCTTTGGCTATGCCCCAGAATAGATTAATAACACTGGCCAAATTGCAGAAAATCCCCAGATTTTTGTTTTTCTCTCTTCAGTTTTGTGTGTGCTGTCTATGCCTGTGCATAGATATATCTATGGTTTTAGTACTCACATTTAATACTATTTCCTCGGGAACCTAAGTCTTAAGATTCTTTGTTTCTCTGTTCCCAATGATAACTAACACATCATTTCACTCTTCTTTGGGATATTTGCAATAATGGTTCCTCAAAGCTCATGATATTTCATCATTTCTTACCATGTAGAATTGCTCAGAGGATAGTAAAGAAATGAACTTTTGCAGAGATAGATGAGATCCCATATGTGCCCAGCTTAATCCCTTCTTCCTAATCAATCCTAGGCCGAACTCCTTATCTGCTTCTCTAAGGAAAGCAACTTTAAGGGGTTAACAATCTCAGTTTAATTAAACATACATGTATTGTTCACTTAGTTCAGGGGAAAAATCAGCATCCTGAACTTCAGAGCAAATACCAACAGAAACTACAAACAGATCAACAGACAGATCTTGCCTGATCAAATCACATACATAGTTACCAAAAAGAGAAGCACCAACATCTGGGTTTTCAAAGCCGGGGGAGGGGGGGCAGTGCTGCTTCCAGGGCTTGCCCAGAGTCTTGTTGCCCACACTCTTTCAATTAGTGTGCCCCCAAAAGTCAAATGCTAACTTTCCAGTACATGGAGAGGCTGTCTACATTTTACTAACATAGACACGTACAAGGAAAGGATTTGTTTTTAGATTTCAGTTACACACATGCAGTACTTGGATAAGTTTTATACACACACACACACACACACACACACACACACAAAGAGGCCAGTATGTGTGCCAGTTCAACAAAGTTTAACATTTTGAAAACTTGCCCCCATACAAATATTCATTGATATATTCACCAAATCTAAATTAATGTTAACTAAATCAAGACTGTAAGATCCTTACAGGTAAGGATTTTGCTTCTGTTTTTATCTTTGCACTCCCAGTGCCCAGTATAATGTGTTGTACATATTAAAAGCTTAATAAAATATTCCATGAATTGAATTAACAAAGCTCACTTTAAAGTTACCTTTAATGAAATAAAGCAGGATAAAATATAACGTGAACTATTTTCTCCCTCATCTTACAAACAAATCTAATGTAAAATGTAGAATGGAAAATAAAAGTCTCACAATTATTTTTGCCTCATGTGAGCATTCAAGTACCAATGCCAAGGGAAATCTGAGTAATTGTAACAAACAGTCCTGATGGAGGTTAATGCCATTCCTGAATCTGCATATAGACCTAGCACTAACCTTGTCATGTCTTTTAAAAAGAGGGCAGCTCCATCTTTTGTGTTCATTGTAACATTAAATATTGATCACAGCCCATTTTCAAGCATCCAAGCAGTAGCAAATGAGTAAATTGACTGCTCTATTATTGGACTTCTAGAAGCACTTAACAGGATTACCTTTAGGGAGTGACTCAGACAAACCTCTCGCTCTACCCTCTTCCCCCTCCTCTCCCCCACCACTCTCTACACAGAGGAATCATACCTCATTTTTAACTGTTCAAGCTATTCCCTGTGAGTTAGTTCTTTTCCCCTACTCTATAACTCAAAGCCTCTTGATACCATACCATATTTTCTCCTTCTTTCCTTCAACTCAGACCCAGAGGTGGTCTTTCCCAACACAAAGCTAACTCTTCTATTTGTACCCTTGATTGAAACTTCTCAAAATCCTTCCAGAGATTGCCCCATAATTGTCCCACTTCCTTCCTCAAAACCTCCCTAACGTACTTTCTCATTATGTGCTGCAAAAAAATGTCAAGATCTCCTTCATCCTTAAAAAAAAAACCAACTTATCACTGACCCTGCCATTCCCTAAAGCTATTATCTCATATGTGTATGTGTGTATGTGTATTTCCTCCTTTTCACCGGCAATCTCCTAGAAACAATTATCTACTCTCTTACTCTTAGAGTATAATATTTATATATACATATATAAATATACATACATAGGTGTGTGTGTGTGTATTTCCTCCTTTTCACTGGCAATCTCCTAGAAACAATTGACTACTCTCTTACTCTTGGAGTATAATATTATGTATATATATATATATATATATATATATATATATATATGTATGTATATGTATGTATGTATGTATACACACATATACACATATATGTATATATGTATGTGTTTAGCATGTATGTATATATTCACTCTTTTTTGGGTTACTTGAACATACCTATACATATATGTATATACACACATGCATACTCACACAAACATATATACATATACACACACATAAACACGCTATAAGTATAAGAGTCACTTCTAAGAGATTGACAGTGAATATATATAATATATACACATATATGTATGTGCGTATATATGTATGCGTGTATATCTCTATATACGTATGTATATATACAAATATACATATACATACATTTGTGGTGTGAGCCCACCTCACACCATAGGAAACATACATATTGTGTGCATACACATATGTATATGTGTACATGACAGGGAGTGGGAGGAGTGTGAATACCAAAACAGTGGGGTGCAAGGGATAATGTGACCTATATTAAAGGTTTTCTGGAAATATCTGTTATATAGATTCTCTATCAAACTCCTTGTCTATTTACATGAAGCCCTTGTCCAGATTTTATTCACACACACACACACACACACACACACACACACACACACACACACACACTGCCTGTTCAGGTTTTATTTATACCCATATTATATGCTATGTATCAAATGAGCCACTGAACATTAACAATAAATGAGATGAAAAATAGGCTTGGGTTTATCTAGGATATTTGTTCATGTCACAGAAGATAGTCTATGTAAGATCCAAAGATAAACAGGGTTCTCTATCAATGGTGAGATTCTCTACTCACAGAAATCCCTGTACTAATAGTATGGAATCCTGGAACCCTACAGAGCCACTTCATTGAAATACAGAGTAATGCAAATGTAATTGGTCTGACCATCCACACACCGGGGTAAAGAGGTGCATGAAGAATGAATATAGACTGTGACCAGTAGCAGGACATGCAGTTCATTGAGTTAGTCCTTCAATATACATAAAATTTAGATAGATGCTATACTTGGACAATACATGGGCTCAGAATTGAGCAGGAGGAAGCGATAAAGTTAGACTGCAATGGAGAAATTATGTAATGATTCCACACTTTTCAATGCTCCCCAAGTCCATGCCTTAAACCTCAGTATTCTGTGCTGTGTGTTTAAGAATAATGAAACACTATGATCTTAGAAATATTAAAATTCTAAGATCTAAAATTTCTAAGGTAGGAATATGGAATCAAAAAATTTAGAACTAAAAGAGACTTTAGATATCATTGTTTGAAGCACCACATTTTGCAGATAAGAAAGCTATGATCCACACAGATGAATTGACCTGCCTCAGGCAGCAAATAAGAAAGCCACATTTGAATTCAGTGTTTCTGACACCAAAGACAATGCTGCACCATGCCAGGCTGATGCGGATTGACACTGAAGGATATGTGAGGAGTAGCATGAAAGACACCATCAATGATACATGTGACTACTAAAGGAGATGGCCCAATGATGTCTGGCACTTTATCCACTGTGCCACTTAGCTTTTTCCTATCCAAGGATTAGAATGGAAGTTCCCTGGGGCAGCTAGGTGGCATAGTGAGAAGAGCACCAGCCCTGGAGTCAGGAGGACCTGAGTTCAAATCTGGCCTCAGACTTGACACACTTACTGCCTATGTGACCTTGGGCAAGTCACTTAACCCCAACTGCCCTGCCTCCTCGCTTCCAAAAATAAAATTAATAATGGAGGTTCCCTGAGGGCAAGACTATTTCATTTTTGAAACCCCCAGTTTCTGGAACAAAGTAAGCCGCCACCACCACCTCTGCAACCGAATAGGAAAGAAACAAAGCAAAGAAATGTTAAAGATGCCAACCATCCTTCATGAAAGCTGTAGTCCTTAAATGGAAGCTCTGGCTAACTTATTCTCTACCTGGTTACATCTGGCAGCTCAACAGTTAAACATCTCTAGCTTCCTCCCAGGTTTTGTTTCTGTCCCTTGTCTCCCAGTAGGTGACCCTCTCAAAAGGAACAACTTCCCACCTGGTACACCAAAGATTCAGGAACTTGCTGATATGGACTAAGAGTAGGAAAATTGCTCTATTTCTTGAACTTCATGACAGCTGGTAATTGTGATAAAAAAAAAATTAAAATCCTTTTAATGGTTGGGGCTCTCGTGTAGAGTTAAAAAGTAGCAGAGTTTAAAATCTCATTACTACAGAGATGTGACAGGGCTGAGCAGAGGTTTGGCTGCCTTGCAATATCGGACATGTCCACTTCATTGAAATCACCAATTAATTACTGTGCTCCACTTGCTCTTGACAGGTTTCTGTTGAGCCAAAGGTTCTATTCCCAGATTCAATGAAAACACAATCTGAAAATGGAAAGAGTCTGGATACAGCAGCCTGATTGTACTGCCCCAAGATGATTTATACTCTTGGGTTTTGTAAGGGGGCCACAGAGGGAGCCGGAGGATCTACTTTTAGGGGCTCAGACATGGGTTTTTCCCAGCACGTTGCTGTTCAGGTCAGGGAACTTTCCTGGGATTAAAAATCTATGATATCACCATAAATGTAATGGACAGAAGAAATTGATGCAGCTCCAACTAGATTACAGTTTAAAAGACAAGGAAGGGCCCAAGGGACAGCAAACAAAAGGAAACTATAGCTGACCAGAGCGCAGGTAAAATTGAATTGGAAATGTTCCCTGCCTGATTAACATAACAAAAGTTCCAGTGTTTAAAGGGGAAAAAAAGTCATTCTGTTTAAATGAAAAAGGAGGGAAAAAAATGGATCTTCCTACAAACATAGTTATCTCTAAAAATGAATGTTCCGAAAAAGATCTGAAAATGGCGTTGCAAACAACACTGTGGAAAATGAGCTTTTAAATTATCTCATCTAAATCTATATTTATTTCTCTTTTATTTGAACATGAACTGACCACCCATTTAAAACTCCATAACACCAAATTGTTATTTTCATGTAATGAAAGACTAGAGAGCAAACTCAATACAATTTATTAATAATTTTTTAAATTTTCAATAAGGAATTATTTTATATACTAGGGTTTTATTTCATAGAATATACCCATTTTAAGAGATTATCACTATCATCATTATTATTTCATCAAAATCACTATTATTCACATAAATGTAACCCCCATCCCTTAATTCAACAGATTTTCTTTTAAGATTAAGGTAACTTTCCAAGTACCTACAGCAAAAAAAAATTTATTCAATAAATATTTACAAAATATATACTACATACAATATATTATGTTACTTATATGGAAAATCATTAGACCCTTTCCATTTATTTGCTGTTGTTCAAATGTTTCAGTCATGTTCATGATCCCATTTAGGGTTTTCTTGGCAAAGAGATACTGGAATGTTGTCATCTTCTTCTCAGTTCATTTTACAGATGAGGAAACTGAAAGCAAAAAAGGTTAAGTGACTTGCCCAGGGTCACACATCTAGTAAATGTCTGAGGCCAGATTTGACCTTGTCTTCTGACTCCAGACCTATTATATATGCATAATTATATATGCATATGTAATTATATATACATTGAAAAGATTTTAAATCATAAGAACCTTTTTATATGCCATTATTAAAGGAGAAGACAGACTGAACACCATTAGAACTTTGGGTTTAACACAATTATCATACTTGCTTATAGAAGGAAAGTTCCTGTCTCTCGGGGCACTTGTTAACCACATTCACGGGCCTTGAGGTTTGATAATCCAGATGCTCCTCTCTACTCGACGGGAGGTGATCCCTTGGTTTTCCACCAATACTAGAGTATCATGAAAACAAATGTGTTAAACAGTACAGTGCAAGACTTCTATAGGAAAAAGAGGAAGTGTATTGGCTCGTGTGATTGATCCTTAGCTGATGGTTGGCCTGCTTCATTCTCACCCCAGAGCTGTCAGTAGGAATCTTTTATCCAGACAAGTGGGGGAAATGGGTGGGGAACTTTGGAAGCAGAGGCTCAGAACAAACGAGGCAAGTTCACAGGTACAATCTTATGGGATGCAATCCTGTGGAAGGATACTGGGTATTTCCTCAAGACTCCAGAATCTTACCACACCCCTGAGTAGAATGCGGAGGGTAGCTCTCAGGACTTCATTCAGGGACTTAAAAGTCTTGAGTATCTGGTTGTAAGAAAATGCAGGATATTTTAATATGCAAGCAATAATCAAATTAGACATTTTGGTGCAGTAGAATAGTGCTGGCCCTGGAGTCAGGAAGACCTCAGCTCAAATCTTGACTTCAGACACTTACTAGCTGGGTAACCCCGGGCAAGTAGCTTAAATTCTATTTGCCTCAGCTTTCTCAATTGTAAAACAGGAGTAATGAAAGCAACTACCTCGCAGGATTGTTCTAAGGATCGAATAAAGTCCTATCTATAAAGCCTTAGCATAGTGCTTGCCACATGGTAGGTGTTGTATAACTGCTTATTCCTATCCCTTTCCCACCTTATAAGTAGTGTTTAGTTTCCCAGTATAGGGGAAATAAGAGAAATAAGCAATTCTTGACAACATAAAACTAAAAAAAAAAATACAATTGTTGCCACTAGATGTAACAACAATGTTGCTTGCCCGCTACCAATAGCACCAGTACTCAGAAGGCCTGTTGACACTGGTTTTTTGATCTGCTTTTCTAAGGAAAGCAACTTTAAGGGATTAAAAATCTCAGTTTAATTAAATATATATATGCCGTTCACTTAGTTCAAGGGGAAAAGCCAGCACCCTGAACTTCGGAGCAAATACAAACAGAAATTACAAGCATATATTATACACAGATTAACAGACAGATTTCTGTCTGACTAAATCACAATATACATAGTTACCAGAGAATCACCAACATCTGGGTTTTTCAAAGCCGGGGGGATTCCTTAACAGCAGCTACCCAAAGTCTTGTCACCCACACTCTTCCAATGAGTGTGCCCCCAAAAGTCAAATGCTTCCAGTATATATACACATTGTTCAGGACCCTGAGGGCTGGGGGTCTACCATTTGGGGTATGGGAAAGTTAGTTCTTCAATCACTAGCACCAGGGTGTGGGCTTTAAGATCTTCAATCATTACTACCACATCATGTACATTGTTTCCAGTCAATAACTTCCGATTACCTTAGTGCTGAGGAACACTCCAAAACAAAAAGGGGTCTACTTTACCAGGCCGGTTCAAACAAAGGTGAGACTCATAAAAAGGCAGTTGATAGCCTTAGTATCCCAAAAGAGAACAGCAAAAAAGTCCTGCCCTGACTACCATTACACTAGAATAAAAAATTTCCTCAGGAAGTTTCCTTCCTTCTTTCCCAAAGTATCCTTCCTTTCCTCAGGTAGATTCTCTGTGAAATTTGGCTGACCCTTCATTAATTATTAAATTTAATTTATGAGAACATACATTTCCTGGGTTGCCTGTGGAATTATTGTATTGCTTTTTCTCCTTGAGATCTTTGTCTTCTTTCATTGAAAGGCAAAAAGGTAGAGTGGAAAGTATTAGAGTTAGAAAGTTCAAATTAAAACAACCCTAAATTTTCAGTTCACATCATGAAAATGTCTAAAAATAACAAAAGTCAATGCTGGAAGGATTAGTTGAACCATGACATGGTCCAAATGTCTTGGATTTCAATTTAGTATTTTTTTAAATAAAATTAAGGAAACTTGCCACACATTTTGACTCAGAAATTCCCCTACTAGGCATATTCCATAAGGAAATCAATCAGAAACAAAATCAATAGATAGAGGATGAGGCCTGGAGTCAGGAAGATCTGAGTTCAAATTCGGATATTTACTCGGATATTTACTAGTTATTGTGACCCTGGGCAAGTTGCTTAACCTCTGTTTGCCTCAGTTTCTTCATCTGGAAAAGGTGGATAATAATAGCACCTAACTCCCAGAGTCATCGTGAGAATCAAATGAGCTAATCTTTGGAATGCACTTAGCACAGTGCCTGGCACATAGGAAGTGCTATATAAATGTTATCTATTATTATGGTGGTGGTTGTTATCATCATCACCATAGTCATCTCAACCATCATCATTATCAAAAGATTCCTAGTAGCACTTTTTCTGGTAGAAAAGGACTAGAGAGAAAGTGAGAACCTAACAATTAAGGATTGGCTGGGGAAAAAAAATTATAGCATATAAATGTAATAACGCACACTTTGTCGTTCAGTCATTTTCTGTCACGTACAACCCTTTGTTACCTGCTTTGGAGTTTTCTCAGCAGAGACACTGGAATGTTTTGCCATTTCTTTCTTTAGCTTGTTTTACAGATGAGGAAACTGAGGCCAACAGGGTTAAGTGACTTGCCCAAGGTCACCCAGCTACTAAGTATCTGATGTCACAAGTAAAATCCAGAACATTAGTCTTCCTGTATTCAGACCCTGTGCTCTATCCACTGCACTGCCTAGCTGCCCAATATTTTAAACTAATTAATGACAAATATAAAAAATTTGGAGAAACTTGGGAAGGTTGTTAAAAATTGATGCAGAGTAAAGAAAAAAAGAACAAAATGCACGATGACTACAAAAATATAAATGAAAAGGAATTCTGAGGTAAAGGAAAAACCAATAAACGTTCCAAAGAATTTATACTAAAATGAATTTTCTTCATTATGGGAATGGAGAAGGAGAAAGACTATTAAAACAGAAAATTGTACATGTTGTCTGTCTGATATAGTTATCTGATAGATAACTGTTTTTGTTTAATTATTTTTTTAATCACAAGAAATTCTTCATTTAGACAAGGGTCTAAATGGTTATTACATAGATAAAAGGCCTCAATAAAAGAATCTTTTAAGACAAAACAAAACAAGCAAAAATAGAAAATGTTGGGCCTGAAATCACAAGGAAAGTCACTGAGGCCTTCTACACAGTCATATAAACAAACAAACTGGGGTATGATTTTGATAACATTACCTATATAATTATGTAGTCTGTAGTCTGACAGGAATTCCTTGGGTTTACTTTTGGCGTCCAATTTGTTCTTTTAAAGAAGATTGTCTTAACTCTGAATTGAATTAAGGACTTTATTAGGGAAAATTATGTCTTAATCAGCTGGAGTTGTTTGAAGCATCGAGTAGATAAGAGAGATATAGTGGATATAATATATTTAGTTTTAATTTTTTTAAGTTCTGAACATATTAAAAGTTAAGTAATTATTAGTGTAAGGAAATCTTAATTTATTTGCATTGAGGTAGGGAGTTATTGATCTTAAATTCAGGAAAGAAGATCTAGGGATAAACAGGGACTCTCAGAGAACAAAAACAGATCCAGCAGGATTACAGCAGATATTAAAATAATTGGTCATATGCGACCTTTTTTAAAAAATGATGTGGAAGAGAGAGTGTACAATGAAATCTTCAAGTTCACAAATGGCATTAGCATTTTCCAGGCAGCAAAAAGCCAAACTAATGGGGATAAACTACAGTAACATAAAGTGGGACTACATGAACAGGCAGGCAGAGTGGCTGACAAATCTCACTGTTATCAAGTGCAAAATAGTACACAGAGAAAAATGATCGAAATTATATTTACAGAATGATAGACTCCAAGCTATCAGTTATGATTTATGAAAGAGACCTGGGAGTCATTGCTGACTCTTCCCTGAAGACATTGGCCTACTGTGCTGCTGTTGCCAAAGAGGTCAACAAATTGGTGAGCATTATATCGAAGGAAGGAAAAAGACAGAAACAGAAAACACTATTCTACCCTGTTGAGAAAAACAGTGCATTTGTGCCCAGAATACTGAGCATAGTTCTAGTCCCTCCTTCTCAGGACAGATAATAAAATGGGAGCAGGTTTAGAAAGAGAGGAATGAACAAGGACATGGTGGAAGTGGTATGATGATATGAGAATAGATTAGAGTCATAGGTACTCTTAGAACGTCTGAAGAAGGGACATGACTGAAAACTGAAATGATAAATAATACACATTATGTGATCAACATGGATTTGTTTAACATAGCTAGTGTTGGAATTAGAGCCTCCCCTTGCATCTTGCGTGATCAGTAAATTTTAGACAAACATGTGGCAGTCTTATCCATTCTATTCAGCAGCTAATGGGCTTAAAGATTTCACTAAACCTTTTTTTTAATTCTATATTTTCAGCCTGTCCCACTTCCTGGTGGTAGACAATTCTAAGGATCTTATATGGGTTACTGAGGGAAATACGTCTGAAATGGAAAAGGATGACATGTGGTGCCTCTTGTCAGAGATGATGGGGGACTGACTGGATAATATGAGCAACCCAAAAGAGTTGTTCTAATGTTTTCATGACAACTTGATTGTAAAGCAATGGGGAGTCACTGTAGGTTCTTGAACAGGAGAGAAACGCGATAAAAGGGAGTTTTAGAATGATTAATTTAGAATAGTTATTTTATTGGGCTCATAAACCTTTGCCAGGTTAGTAGGGTTCTACCTACCCCTCCCCTATTTTATATGTGCCCTAGGCACCTCCTAACTGTGTGGTCAGCTCTGCCCTTCCTCCATTTTATTCCCCAAGATAAAAAGAAGTCCCAGGATGATTTACATAACCTGACCCACAAGAGGAAATGAAGAAAAAAAGAAAGCACACAAATGCCTGTTCTGACTTCTGCAAAGAATTAAGTGGAAAATACTGAGAGAGTGGGAGGCACCCAACCTAGGGGGGGTAGGATTAATGAATTCTATAAATTCATTACCTGCTATGTAGAGAGGAGGACTACCATTTGTTTGTCTTAAACCTACTGCTTGAGCCAGTTTCAAAGGGAGGCCTTTATTCTAACCCTGCCAGATGTATTAGACAAATCCATGATGGTTACATATGTATTATTCGCCATTCTACAGTCTTCAATCATGACCCCTCTTCATCTATTCTTTTAGACTTAAAAGTACTCATCATCCTAGTCTGCCCTCACATAGCCCCACCCTCACCACAGCCTTGTCACCTTAACTGGGACAAAAAGGACGACTGGAGACTTTTGGTGAAGAGAGGGGAGTAGAAAAATTCCCACAGCCACCTAAGAAGGCACTTTGTGTAGAGGGTGGAACTGTGGGACTTGGAGAAATGTGACATTCATGAGCCTCAGCTTCCCTAAAAACAAAACAAAAAAACGTAGAAAGTTTCAAATATCTCAGGCTAATTTTGGTTTTGGTTTTTCATTCTGGAAGTGTTGTAACATGGATTATACTTCCAATGTAATGCCCTTATTCTTCAGCTATGCAGGAGCTGCCTCCATATTTGGGGAAGAAAGCAAAGAGAGAGAAGTATTAAAAACGTGAAAAGAGGAATGATAGTGAGTGACTTGGTCCATAGTGATAAGCATTTGTGGGAGAAAATCCAAACAGCAAACACACACACACACACATGCACGTGTGTGTATACATATAAGTTTGTGTATGTATGTGTGTATGTATACATATACACATATCACACTCATTCTTTGATTTCTAATTCAGATTAAATGGCACACATTTGTTTCCACATGTTTCCATACTTTTAATTTTTAATAACCTGCATCTTCTCTCCTGGTCTGCATGCTAGAAAAGTACAGTTTATTGCTTAAAACTCCTTCCAAACCCAATATCTAATTTACCTGTATTTGGGATTTACCCTTTTCAACTAAAAGGAAGATTTTGGTATTTAAGGCTTATCTTTGGCTTGCAGAGAGATTGAATGCGTGACCATGAAAATCAATTTGAGAACATGACTCTCTTAGAGCTGGTCAATTACATTTGTATTTAATGTCCTCTTTTTAATCAGAAGCAGGAAGGAAATGGGGTCCCCTGGTCCACATATGGCTTGTAGATTGGAGAACTCTTTCTAATCTTGGTTCTCCCAATGGTTGCCTGCACCGCTCAGCTCAACACAGAAAAAATCACATGAACACATGGCACTTGTTTGTTAAAAGTGGTTGAAAAGGGAGAAATGGCACTGGCTCATGAAACAGAGGACCTGTGACAATTAATTAGTATAATTTGAGGTTTCTAGGTGAAAAGACTTAAGTTTGGCAGCTAATTATTTTGTTGTTGGTCAGTTGTTTTCAGTAGTATCCAACTCTTCATGACTCCATTTAGGCTTTTCTTGGCAAAGATGCTGGAGTGGTTTGCCATTTCCTTCTCCAGCTCATTTTACAGATGAGGAAACTGAGGCAAACAGGGTTAAGCAACTGCTGGTCAGGTTTGGGGAGTATGGTTTTTAGCAGTCATTCATAAAATTTTAGAGCCAGAAGCAATCGTAAAATCATTTTACAAATAAAAACACTGAGGACCGATGTGGCTTATTCAAGATCACACATTTATGAATCATGGCCCTCTGTCCTCTATAAAGAGTTATCTTTTGAGATTATGGATACTAGAGTTACCATTAATGCACACAGTAGGCAAGGTAAGTCAACAAGCATTTATTAAGTGCCTGCTATGTACCAGGAACTGTGCTAATCACTGGGGAAACAAAGAAAGCCCCAAACAGCTCCTGGGCCCTAGGAACTCATAGTCTAAGAAGGGAGAAGCGTTTAGCAAATATGTGCTTAATGGGTATTCTGTGGGGGGAATATACCTGATCCAATTCACTGGTTCGCCAGGACAGAATTACTGTCTCTGTAGAAAGAGCCAAGAACTGGTCTGAAAGCTACAAGAAGTCTATCTCTCCTTAAATTCTATTTGGTCCCAGAAGACAGTGAGAACAAGGGCTGGAAGGCACAATGAGGCAAATGTATGCCCAATGGGGGTGGGGAGAATGGCAAACTTCTTAACAATTACAGCTGTAATATAGGTTTTTAAGAGGTGACTTTTGGCCCTTACTGGAAGTCTTAAAGCAGAGATTAGATGATTGCTTCTCGAGTATGTTCCAGTGGGGAGTCCTTTCAGGTGTGGATCCTAATAGATAGCTACTAAAACACTTTCAACTATAAATTCTATGCAGGGCAGCTAGGTGGTGCAGTGGATAGAGTGCCTGGCCTGGAGTCTGGAAGACTCATCTTCCTGAGTTCAAATCTGGCCTCGGATACTTACTATGGTTGTGTGACCCTGGGCAAGTCACTTAACCCTGCTTGCCTCAGTTTTCTCATCTGTAAAATGAGCTGGAGAAGGAAATGGCAAACCACTCCAGTATCTTTGCCAAGAAAACCTCAAATGGGATCATGAAGAGTTGGACATGACTGAAAAACAGCTGATCAATGACAGCAATGAATCTTATGAGTCTATAACTCTCTCAGGTGCCTGGATCTATCTGACCTTTTCAGCTGTAACCAGCAATTTAGGTACCCTACACAAGGGATACAAAACACATCTGGAGTGAAGAGCATGAAACACTCTCAAACGAACTTTTTATCTCGAATAGAGTAGAAGAATTGAGAGAGGAGAAAGGGTAGAAAAGAAGCATAATATCTAATAGTTTCTTAAATTAACAAATAATTCTTGATAATAGGGGTGCCAAGCTTAAACTCTTCTAGCTGCTTAAGGACTTCAAGTAGTGCATCTTTGATATTCCAGTGCCCTAGACAAAGCACCAGATGCTCCCCTTCTAGTTATAGGTCTTTTATAGGATTATTCCTTTTTCTAGCTTGTATAATAGCAATTTGCATTTCTTTCACCCTCTACCCTTCTCAACCTGCCCCCCCAAAACACATATAATGTATTCATATATATAATACATATTTATATACATATGTGTATATTTATATACTTATAATACATACATATTATACATATAAATGTAATGTATAAAATGATAATCTCTTTGAACCCAGGAACTAGGAAAGTTTTTATTTTTTCATTCCTAGCAAGTGGTACCATATCTTAACATAGCAGGAGCTTAACACACTTTTGCTGAATCGCTGAAATCATCATTTCTAAGCCTGAATAATACACTAAAATCTGTTATGTCATCCTCTTTTGCCATGAAAAAAAAACAATTAGATGTGAACAACTAATAAGCAAATGACAAAGAAGTCTTTTTCTATTCAATTACTATTAATCCTTTAAAACACAAGTATAGTTCACTCATTGAGGAAACTCTCTCTGCTAATTCAGGTTTACACTTTCTCAGCATCTTATAGTCTAAGACATATCCTACAGCATTAAGAAGTTAACTGACTAACCCAAGGTCACACAGCTAATACATGTCAGAGGAGGGACTCTAAGGCTCACCCTCCCTCCATCTCTCTATGTGGACTCTTAATTCTTTTTTTATACATTCACATTTAAATATATTTTCACATCAGTGATGACTTAATTCTTTAAATCACAACTCAAATGCTAACTTTCAAGAAGCCATGCTTGATCTCTATGCCTCCCACTCTCAGTAATGACATTGACCATTGACCCTTTAGACTTCAAAGGGCATTTTTAACTTGTACTTTGATAATGCTGTACACTTATCATACAATATTGGATATTACCTGGATGTATATATCTTATGCCCCTATTTGATTAAAAGCTTCTTAAGGACTACTAAATTTAGGCAGCTAGGTGGCACAGTGGATTGAGGGCTGGAATCAGAAAGACATCTTCCTAAGTTCAAATATGGCTTTAGATAATTATTGTTTAGTTGGGTTTTGGGGTGGGGTTTGGCAGGGCAATTGGGGTTAAGGGAACCTCCAATCTGCTGCACTGTGTGTTTTGTGTGTTTTGACTCCGTGGGGAAGTGAATATAAACTGGCCCCTTGCTAAAGAACAGATGTGGCATCAACCAGGAGGTGTTGGCCAGGTAAGCCCTTTAGGGGATATGTTATTTAGAGTCAAAAGGTGTGTGCCCAACTCAATGGGAAGTACTCTCGATTAGCAGGTCATTTTACTAAAAAAGCATTTATTGTTTATGTTATTAGGCCTACACAGAAGTCCAAATACATTATGTGAGTGAAATTGTACACAAGATATACCCAGGTAAAGAAGTATATAGATAGATATAGATATGGATTGGTATACCTACAGATATAGATACACACATACATGGGACAACTATGTGGTGTAGTGGGTACAGTCCCAGGCCTGGAGTCAGGAAGACCCTTCTCTCTGAGTTAAAATATGACCTCAGATATTTACTTGCTGTATGTCCCTGGGCAAATCTCTTGACTCTGTGTGCCTCAATTCTTCATCTGTAAAATAAGCTGGAGAAGGAAATGGCAAACCACTCCAGTATCTTTGCCAAGAAAACCCCGAATGGGGTCACAAAGAGTCTGACATGACTGAAAATGACCGAACTGACACATATATGTACGTGTGTAATACATTTGTATACATATATATCTCATTTGCATTTTCTTATTTTGAGGTTTAAAATATTCCAGGTACATACCACATCAACCTGTACTCTTTTCCTGCATACTACAATGTCTTGCTGTTTATCATCTCCCTTGTTTATTACCCATTTCATAGCCACAGGCTTCATTTTGGAGCTCCTCTAATAAAATGAAAATGTAGCTATTTCCAAAGCAAAGTGAAATAGTCATTAGTGTAGGATATGTGAAGGAGGCAATCTGAGAAGAGAGTAAGGGAGGGGTTGATGTAGACCCATATCCAGACAGACTACTAGGTCTTTGCCCCAGGACACAGACAAAGGGGCACATGGTTCTTATCCATGGTGATCCACAGACCTGAACTTTGCCCCTAGCCTTGCTTTAAGGCCAGAAAAGTTACTAATACGTTATTCCATCGAACCAACAACCAAATATCATCTCTCTTATTTCTTGCTGGAAAAATTCAGAAAGTCTTAAAAGCATAAATAAAAATCCAATTCCATTCCAAAAATATTAATTACCTACTCAATGCTAAGCACTATGCTAGGTGCTAGAGAGAACATGCAAAAAATGAAATGGTTTCTACATTCAATAACCTTATATTTTATTGTGGGGAAATGACATATACACAGGTAAGCACATACAAAGTAATTTCAAGAGGGAGGGCTAATACATAGCGAGCAGGGATCAGAAAGGGTCTCATGTAGGAGGTGGCACCCAAGCTGTATTTTCTACTAATGCTCCTTCCTCTCTCTGGGTTGCCCCATTGAATAAATCAATGGCAAATAATAGTGTCCTTTTACTCAGAGAAAAGTTCATTGGTCACATTCCTAAGATAAAGTCTCTAGTAGTACCAGAGAGGGAGACTATATTGTTCTAAGCAGAAGAGTTCATTATAGCTGAAACATTTCGTTTTTGGTAAACCAGACATTTTTGATGTAATAGCCTAAATTTTCCCAAAGGATAAAGTCTTATTATTTACTTTAAAAATTAATTCCACTGTAGGGTTTCACTTTGTCTGGTGCATGGCAGGTTCACTTCGTGCATTTAAAATATAACCTGATCTGTAGCTGATTTACCCAGCTTTTCATAAAATGGGGTAATCCTGCATTACATTCTATTCAGAGGTTGCATGAGAGTATTTCTCTTTAGTTCATGTGAGCCATACAAGCACTTTTGCTGAAAAACCGTACAGATGTGTGTGCATGGTGAAGGTTGGGGAGTGAGTGGGAGAAGGGGCAAAAAATATTGTATTGTTTCAACCGCCTGATTTTGCAGTGGGCAAATCATGGCCTATCACTGCAGTAATTAATCCCATATTTTTGTAGTTGAAGTAACAATACTCATTTCAGGACAGAGTTAGGGTAAGGAGAGCCTATCTATATCTGTAAATGAATGCTATCATTATTTTGGGAAATGAAAGTTTAAGCTCTGTAAAACATACAATCCCATGGAGATCTCAGCAGAGGAACTTGTACGTGCAGGTGTTCACTGTGATAAGGTACGTTACCATTTATCTGTGTACTTGCAGACAAATATTAACATAGTCATGAATTAAGCTTTTAATCCCTTTTATTATAAATTGAATATCTTTATTTTAACAAACATCAACAATGCACATTATTGTCCTCCACACTATTCATTCCTATTCCCCACAGTGTACCATTACATGATACGCCATAATACATGTGTTAATATAATGGCAAGCATCTGCTTGAGTATTCCATAGTATATTTAATTCTTTTTTCTCCCTCAAAACAAAGAGACCATTTTACAAAGGCACTTTTTTATATAGGAAAGGGTACTACGGCTGGGTTTCATGCCAGAGAAGTATAGGAACATGCTACGTGTGCATTCCTCATTTTTTAAGAACCAAGGTTTTATTCATTTGAAACATTGAAGGAGACACAGACTATGCTGTGGGATCATAGAGGCAAAAATCAAGTGGCCAGGGTCCATTTAGCGAGAGAGATGCCTGGCTCCAGCATCACCAAAGGAGTTTTCTGACTTTGGAAAGAAGTCTACAGAAGTCCTACCATAAGACATGCTACACAGACAGGAGTAGAGTGTGGAAAGAAAGAAACTTGGCCAAAACAAACAAAAAAATGAAAGAGAACATTTTGGAGCACAAGAACCAGTGAGGTGAAGGAGAATTTAGAGAAAATCTAGTTCAATCTTTTCATTTTCCACATGGGGAAATTGAAACCTAAAGTGGTGAAGTAACTTTATCTTAAGGCCACACAGCTGGCTGACCTCACAGGAACTAGAACTGAGAAATCCTCATGCCCAGTCTGTTCTTGTTACTAAACTACCTGCCTCATAATTAATTTTTAGGTTTTTTTTTTCTTTAAGCTTATATTACAGGCTTGTAAGAAATACATAGTTCTCCTTTCAACATACCCACACACAAAAATTATGGGGAAATTTAAGCAGGAGAGAGTAGCATATTATTTTGTCTCATTGCACATTACAGCTGCCAATCACTGCCCACAACAGCTGAAAATAACAACTATGGCATAAGGCTAGTAGGTGACCTAATAAATAGGACAGATGGTTTAAAGAAACTGCA
>CM053626.1:130830902-130849159 GCA_028646595.1 Phalanger gymnotis | reverse complement strand
CCCCCCCCAATTATTATAAATCTATCCATCTAGCTATTTGTATGGTATGACTTAAGAAACACTTCCCCAAAACCCTCAAAGACACACATTCCACCTACCAAAACTATCTCCTCCACAATGAGGTTCTGCCATATTGATTCATTTGGATTGATAAGCAATAACTTCAGTTGAACAGAGGAGGTGATGTAAGTCAATATCGAGCTGAGGTATACCAAGGGGGTGGCCATTGTGATCATTTGGGGAGAAGTATTTTGGAGTAAGTCACTTTGAAGAAGGGCAGGCCGGGTTGAAACTCTACAGCAGGATCTTTGGTCAGCCAAAGGAAAATTTGAGGACACTGCATCTGAAGGGAGAGCAGGGTGCTAGAGGCACATAAAAAGAAAGGAGAAGGTTAGTCATTTTTTCCACACAACTATCAAGACACAGAATCACAGAAATCATTGCTGGCATTTATGTTTCATTCATGGAATTTCTGCTTCTTAAAGGGTAACAGATTTAGAGTTGGGAGGGACATTAGCATCCATCTAGTCTAAACACTTCATTTTACAGATAAAGAAACTGTGTCTGAGAGAAGTCAAGTGACCTGGTGAGGGATCACACAGCTACTTAGGATCAAAAGGCAAGATCTGATTCCAGGTCTTCCTGACTCCATGTCTAGTGCTTCAACCCCTCTATAACACTGCCTCTAAAATAAGACAAGTATGAGCCCAGGACATGGAAATTTTGAGATGCTGTCAAAAGGGTTCATGCTCATATTGGACTGGAACATCTATGAGGTCTTTTCTAACTCTGAGAAGTTATGGGATTTCACCTGCTTCACATTTTGCTTTACTCTAACCCTGTCCTTCTTGTTCTCCAGAGGTCAAGTGAAATTGCTATTTAGGTCCTGGTGTAGGACGGGGGTTCCTTTCCTTCCCTACCCTAACCATACCTTTCAATTCCATCCCTTGCCAGAGGAAGATGCTGTTTCTCTGGTGAAATCAAGGACAACCAAGAAGGCAGCTTCCAATCATGGGCCCAAGAAAAGCTGTACATGGCAAACAATAAAGCATACTATCATAAGTTTAGCTAAAGACACATACAACTTACTAGGAACTACCTTCAACCCCCAAAAGTGACACATAAACATTACCACTACCATAAATTCAAAAATCCGCAAAAAATATAATGTGCACAATACTATGCAGAAGGATGAGAAAATTAAATCAATCAAGTATTAAGTGCCTATTAAAGGCAATAGAAATACAAAAATAAAAATGAAACAATCTCTATTCTCAAGGAGCTTGTATTCTATCAGGAACACAAGATATGCATCTATGAGTATGTTTAGAGTAAATATATAATGAATATGATCTAGTTAGAGAGGGCACTAATAATGGGCGACCAGGAAGAACATCCTAAGAAGGTGGTACTTAGGTTGTATGGGGATCCTGTGAGGCAGAGGTGAGAAGAGATTGCACTAAAGGCAGTGAATGCAAAAACAAAAAAAGCAGATGGAGTGTTATGTGTAAGGAACACAGAAAAGGACAGTTTAACTGGCTTTTAGGGAATTTGGAAGAGGAAGTATATATAATGAGGTTCAAAGTCGCCCCTGCCTTCAAGAAAGATATAATCTAGAGGGAAAGATAAGGCTTATAGGCAAGAAACAATTAGCTAGTTATGAGCAAATATAAGAAAAATTCATGAAGGTACAGCAAAAAAAAATAACTAAGTTGAAGAATAGGGACTATTTTAGGGAGTAATAAAGAATGATGTTTAAACAATACCAAAGGAATGAATTAATTTTGGACTTCAAATGAAAGACTGAGGAGTTCAGAAAGGATATAAAAGTGAATTATTATGGTTTCCTGAAAGAATACGAATGTTACATGATGAAAATGATTTTTGCGAAAGATTATCCTGGCAGCAAAGTGAAGGATGGAATGGAATGGGGAGAAATCTGGAGGAAGAAAGGAAAGAAAGCAGGTTAAAATAGCAATCTATCCATGGGGTGATGCAAGCTTGGAAAGGGGTAATGAGTCTGGGAATGGAGAGGATGGGTCAAGTCCAAGATGCATTACAGACAAAATTGTAACAAGACTTGTTGACTAATGGAATATGTGGAACAGTGGGGTATGAGAATAAAAGCTTATTCTAAAGCTGTAAAGCTAGAATATCAGGCAGATGGTAGAGATATTGATAATCATGGTGGAGTTGGGAGCAAGAATATGTTGGGACAAATGAAGAAGAGGTCAGTTTTTAATATGCTGAATATGAAGCATTTGTAGGTTGCAAGAGGTTCCTTTCTGTGTTGCAACAAGGAATCCCAATGAAGGTTCACTAATGAGCCATATCACCTTAGAAACATCACACAATCACAGAATCTTAAAGTTGGAAGAGACCTGAGGGGTGACCTAGTCTAACCCATACCAAAAGCAGAAGGGTACAATGCACTGCCTGTCTAGCTGCATTTTGTAACTCAAACAATATGCTTTTTTTCATCCAGTTTGTTTACCAAAGGTAGATATCTAACTCGGTCTCTTTTAAGAAATTATAGATTTCACTGAAGAAGTTTTATAGTGTTCCAAGGACTCATTATACTCATTAGTACAATGTCATCTGTGCCTATGAACATTTGAAGAGCATCATAAAAGAATTATTTTTCTGTTTAACACATTCACCATGATGCCGGTAAAAAAAATCGTAGGTGACCATAAAGTCTTCCTGTTTTCGACTGACCTAATAATTTTTAAGTCATTGAATATCATTATTTCTGTGGTTGTACCTGATAGAGAATCTTGTATGGGTTTAATATATCCACTAAATAACCTAATTAGAGGAGTCTTTAAATTCACTCCTGAGTCATTTTTTAAAAATAACCGAAAACCGAGATATGGCAGAATTTTATATTCTCTACACCTTAGTTGTATGACTATTATGATGTGATATAATGTTGAATTCTGTCTGTGAAAGACAACCTATTTTCTTCTAATGTTTTCATCAAGGATGCAGTTGATATTTGCATAGATCATTTTCAAAGATTTTGAAAAAGTAAGCTTATGGTTAATGATTGCTAATATATTTTCAGTTGCCTTACTTTTTGTTAAAAAAAGTTCCATCTGCTATCTTTCATATTGGGGGAAGGAGAATTTTCTCCTCTTAAGACATTTTGAAAATTATTCCTGAGTGCCTTTAAAATTGTATTGCATTCAAAATGCTGGGCATATCACAGGTACATACTGAATGAATAAGACATATCAGATAATATTTTATAACTAGTAAACTACTAGTTTACTAGAATAACTAGTAAACTACTAGTTTACTAGAATAACTAGTAATTTTTTTTAAATAGCATTGCATTCAAAATGCTGGGCATATCACAGGTACATACTGAATGAATAAGACATATCAGATAATATTTTAT
The DNA here is from genome assembly GCA_028646595.1 of Phalanger gymnotis. NCBI lineage: Eukaryota > Metazoa > Chordata > Mammalia > Diprotodontia > Phalangeridae > Phalanger > Phalanger gymnotis. The sequence continues at coordinate 130,845,756 of CM053626.1, read as the reverse complement.
AACTAGTAAACTACTAGTTTACTAGTATAACTAGTAAAATCCTGAGAAGCAGAAGAATATAGAATAGGAGTTTTAAAATAAGGAGTCCATGGATTGCTAAAGGATCCATGGATATATTTGATTGGATCTCAAAATGTGAATGGAGAAAAATACATCTTTATTTTCACTAACTTCCAACTGAAATTAAGTGTTTCCTTCAATGTTGAACATAAGCAACAAAATTTGTTCTGCAAAGGGGCACAAGACTTCACCAGCCTTCCAAAGACGTCCATGATACATGAACATTTGAGAACCCCTGGCAGAGTGGAAAAGCACCAGACCCATATGATAGTGGGCAAATCATAATTTCCTTGAGCCTCAGTTTTAAAATAAGGGTATTTATTCCATCTATCTCATAGGGTAGTTGTGAGCGAGCCATTCTGTAAACCTTGGAGATGTATAAATATACAAATACACATACAGATCTATAAGTATAGGTAAAATACTAATAGGGACAGATATTTACATAAACTGAACCTGACTCTACAACTAACTGTAACTAACCAACATCCAATCAACATCAACACTCATATACCCACCATAAGTTTGACACGTACTCTAATGGAAAGATTAAGTCTGATGGCAGACAACTTCAGTGTGAGGCCTGCTAGATTGGCCCATTTTACTAGTTTGATTAGTCTACCTGACTATCCACGAAACTCAGCTCTTGTCAATACAGCTTCATCTTCTTGAGACCTACCTGCATCTATCTAATCAGAACACAAAGCTACAGTCTCAACTTTAAGTACTAAGGTAGCCAAAAAAAAAAAAAATGAAGGTACTATAGTACACTGGCTTTTAAAAAATAAAATAAGGCCTTTGGGCTATACTCACATTAAACCTACAACTGTGCCCTCAGCAAATTAAAATCAATTGAAATCAATTTAGCTGGGATAAAAAGTCTCCCTCCACGGCAGCAGCTCATCTGGTGTGCTAACAGCTCCCAGTGATGAAACAGGTGCTTGTAAATTAATTAGCCTCCTGAAACACACCTTAAAATGAATTTCCCAGAACACCCTGGCAGCGAGCCATCCTGGTCCCAGGAGCTGATCAGCGTTCTGTAAATATTGAGATTTGATAAAGTAAACGCTCCTCTGGCAGCAGATGGTTTGGAATGCTCTGTTGACACTGCCTGCGATTACTTGGATATGAAGACTTTGCTTCTCATCGGCCTCCTCTGGGAGCCACTGGAGGACCTGATCCCCTCTCCAGCTATTTGCCTTCTAATTGAAAATCCTTATTCCCAGATGGAGCCTAATGCTGCTGCTTGAGGCATCTCGCTTGGCGCTGCTTGACTGTTGATACATGGGTAATTGCTTTCAGTAATGCAGGTTAAATGTGACATTTAGTGCTTAATAAAAATTATCAAGGCCAAAGCCGTTTATCATTCTTACACTTTGGGCTGTCAGTTCTAAGGGAATTCTCAATTCATTTGAATTCTTGAGAAAGAGACAGGCAAACTCTCTTGCAAAGACACTGGCAGGGAAACTCTGGTGGCTGGGGTGGTGGGGTTTTTTTAGGTACTTTTAAAAGATTTGTTTGTTAACAAGAAACATTTCAAATTAACCTATCGAACATTGGCGCTCTCCTCCTTTGTATTTAGCAAGTCGGTGAATAATATATAATCAGCTGCTGTTGTGTACACAAAGCACTTAAAAACAGATGCATAGAGCTGCACCTTCTGTGTGTGGCTGGAAGTCGAAAGTTACTCCCCTTGAAGAGAATAAAGAAATAAACTTGAAGGGAAAAAGACCATGTGTTTGCATCAGTTGAGCTCGGCCTCAAACTGTTTTAAATTAAGAGGGGGAGAAAGTGATGTTTAGCACAAGAGGTTGAGGTTCCTCACTATAATTGTTTTTTCAACAATGGAAGTAATTCAAGACCTGGCACCTAGGAGAATCCCCTCCCCGACAAGTACAGCACCCCAAAATAGAGTCCTAGTGTGCCTTCTCAGAATTATGAAGTGAATGGTAGTATACAGTTCCTAACTACTCATCACTAGTTCCAGAGCTTGCCAGAGAGAGAAGGGGAGGGAGGGAGGGAAACGGAGAGAGAAAAAGAAGGAGAGAAGGAGAGACAGAGGAAAGGAAGCTTCGGGTTTTATATCTAGAAAAGGAAGAAACTCCTATGATGACGATTCTTAATCTTTCAGAGTTATGACAACCTATTTTCCTTTGTGTGGCAATACACATGCTGCTTACACACACATATATACATCACTCCTCCTACTATACATACTTTAGCTATAAATACTGCTGTTGTTTTTCGGTGAGTTCAATTCCATTTCATCCTGAGAGCTTTGTAAAGCCACTGAGACCAATGTGGCACTGTCATAAAACCAAGGTTAAGACTCATTGGAATAGACCAGGGTTGGACAATCTATGATATTGGTGCCACTGGATGGCATCTAGAGCAATTGTTCATGGGCAGCAATGATTTCTTTATATGATCTACTACCTCCCTTTCTCTGTCCCTTCTAGCCTTCTCCTTCTATTCTTTGAGCTTTTCCCTTCCCTTTTCCCACTTTATTTTTCCTTCTGTCCTTTGGTCCCCTACCCATTTTTTTCTTCCCCTTTATTATATCACACAACCATCGGTGGAGTCCATGGATATAACACCGCTGGTAACAAAGTTCTTAAGTGGGTGGATTTGACAACAGGGCTTTCTTCAACAAAGCCAGGAATGGATCTGAGAACACTGCTGTTCTCTGTGAAATGAGGTACAGTGGCAAAATAGGCCTTTCATTCAAGATGGACTAGAATTGTTTGGCATAAGCAAAAAAATAAATTGGATTCTTCAAATATGGTTACTGTTTGTCATCCAGAATCCCAAGTCCTTAGAATGATAGCATTTACTTTACAAGAAACCTCATAAAGTCACATGTGGTTGTCCTGATACAACACAGACATTCCGATCCAAATTTTTCTCAATACCAAGGGAATGTTTTTCTTAGACACAAGGTCCACAATGATTTAAATGCAACTTTGAGCAAAAGGCTTAAGAGATTGGAATGAATCTAAAGTTAATTTTCATAAAAATCAGCTTCTTACATGAAGAGAGAATTGCTTATTAACAACCACTTCAAGGGTGTATGGCCATCTCACTCATTTCTTCCCTGATTTTCAAGATAAGTGGTCCCTCCTTGGCTAAATCATTTGATTTCTTCTATGTACTGAAACATCTAATTTGAATTATAATAATTTGTGTACATCTCAATCTACCCTAGATTATAAACTCCTTGAAGGTAGAGACGGTGTCATTTTTTTTGCCTTTGTATTGCCAAGATCTATGTGGCTTGTACACAGTAAATGTTTAAGAAACATTTGTTGAATTGAGATTGAGAACCAATGCCAGTTTTAAGAAAGACCCAAGAAGGATAAATGAATATTGTCTGTTTTATGTTGAAGCTGAATAGATCAAGATATGACTATGTCAATATATTCTGTTCATTCCTTTTCTACCGCTTCACACCTTATTTCCTTCTATCCCTTAACTCCAGCTTTGAATCCCTGCACAAAATATTGAGCCACTGTGTGAAATGCAATGAAATCACTATAGAATGTCCATAGTTCAGGGCTACAGTCCAGTATAGTGTTGGGGCCGTCTAGTAATTCTTTCCTTGGTGGATCATCTAGCATTTCTCCAGTGGCCACTTCGTAGTGTTGTTAGATCTTTGACCTCATGTTATGTGGAAAGAATGGAGGTAAGAGTGTGTGTGTGTATACAAGTATTGGCAAAATTATTAGACTCACTAGAAGCACAAAGTGAGACCATCACTTAACACACATTTTGGTCTAGTTGCAGATTAAAATATGGGGCAAACATAGAAACAGAGTTTTGGCATTTGGCGGGGGGGACAACAAAAGTTGGTAAAATATAGGAAAATCTGCCTATTTTGACAAACTTTGCAACTGTAGCAGGGTGACCTAAACTTTTAGGGAGTAAAAGCAGGAGCAGCAATGGTTGCCACTTGTGGAATGTAAGAGCCTGAAATCGTGAGAGTTGTCTGCTTCAGAAAAACACTAGAACCCTATTGGTGAGTATCATGGGAGGGAAGAGGAAAAGGTACTTTCTTTGGCAAAGAAGAAAGAGAATAAAACTCTTTCCCCTAGACATTTAAACTACAATTTCTCTATGTCTTAATGATGAGATGACCAAAATCCAGTGCCCATACCACCAGCTTCTTATCTGTTAAAAATGGAACCCCACAAGGTACCAGGCTCATATCACACTTTGGAATTCTTCCTAATTGATTTCAAGGGCATGTTTTAACACTTGATTCTCATAAAGGAGAATAATAAGTATTTTGTTTGATTAGGTGTTTTCTTTTTCATGTCAAATGCATTCTTCAAGTCACACATCACCCTCAGCTTACCATACCATATGAAAACAGCGTGATCACTCTTATACATATGTGAACAGGAAGAAGAAACATTCCATGATTAAGATGATTTAATCTGAGCATTCTCTTACTCTGGAATCCCTTACTCCAAGTATTATTAATCTGAAACCCATGAACTTTTAAGAAATATTTTGATAACTATATTTCAATGTAATTGGTTTTCTTTGTAAACCTATGTGTTTAATTTTATGCACTTAAGATCATTAGTCTAAGAATGTATCATAGACATCACCAGATTGCCAAAGGGATCCATGCCACAAAAAAGTTAAGAACCCCTGCCTTAGCCCTTAGGTACCCAGTCCACACTATATTAGTATATATTAGATATCTCATTGTTTTATGAGGGTTCCTAAGTCATTTCTTGTATGGTGCAAGCATTTATCTTAAATAGGTTTGAGGAGCTCTGAAAGGGCAAAAATTGTCCCTTCAGTTTCTTTTGTGTCCCCTCTATGTGCCTAGTTCAGTGCACAGCAGGGCTTTTACTCAGTAACTCAGACTACTGAAATATCTTTAAGATATGGACAGAAACCGTCACGTATACCACATCAAACACAGCCCCAAGTTTACACTGGCATCTTCCAGTTTTCTTTTTGACTTCTTGTCTCAGACTTGATGTCTGCATTTTCCCTAAATTACAAAGCAAATGCAGTGAGAGATTGCTTGCAGGATACTTTCCTTTCAACAATCTTTCTCCCTCCTCTTTTTTTCCACCCTTTTTTGCAAGAATACTGTGTATCAGCAACCCCTCTGGGGAAAATAACTTTAAAAAAAACTGCATAGTGGATGCTAAATGACTTAATGGATAATAAAGTGTCTTGTGCTTCTGGGACTGCTATTTAAAGACCAACCTGACATTTTATGTAAAATGAACACCCGTTTTACATAATCTTGGGGCCTCACCCAGCCTTTCTGCCAAATTTGCTATTTATGGGAGATGCACTTCTTCAGAACAGGTCACATACACACTTCTGGGATTCATTAAGGCAGTCCCTCAGGATAAATCAACTCTTGTGCCTACCCCAAAGGAGTTATTCTGGAAAGAGAGAGGGTTTCTTACATCTCAGAGAGAAAATCTAAAGTTTAAGATGAGAATACCAGAGAAAATTCCAGTTAGTTTCCATGAGATTTGTACTTCCAGTTAGAAAGGAGGACTTGGTATATTTCCTTGGTGGAACAAAATAAGGCCACTTCTGAGGTCAGAGAAATGAAAGAAAATCAACAAGGAATCTATGAAAAGCACAACTTCTTAAACTAGGGGGTTGGGGAGGAGAAGGAAGAGGGAAGAAAAAATAAAAGGAAGTCTTCTTGAATCTAAGTCACTTTCACCATCAAAAAAATATGCAACCTTCCCTCCAGTTCAGTATGTAGCTGTATCAACATCTTCCTTCCACACCCCATGAATATGGAAGGATGATACTACCATGCTTACATCATGGATAAGACTTAGGTAGCTTTTGAAATACAATTATCCCTTCCATATTGTGACTTTCCCAATAATGGTTTCGGTATATCACAGATTGGCATAAGAGATTAAATGTGAATTTTGGGGGAGTTTTGCAGAAGTTACAGACAACACACAAAGGCCAGTACACAATACAGAAAAAGTTTAGAAACTCAGAAATGCATAAGATAGATAGATAGATAGATAGATAGATAGATAGATAGATAGATAGATAGATAGATGGATGGATGGATGGATGGATAGAGAGTATTGTGTAATATCAACATATTTTACCTTTTAATACCATAATAATTCAGACTTTTTCTCTGGTATGAAGTAAGGGTAAAACATTTTGTGTAGATTTTCTAGATCATGGGGGAGGGGCTCACCATGCCCCTAACCCCCGCAATGTGGAAGGGGTAACTGTACATGTGTTGGAAAATATTTTAAGTAGCACAGCAGTGTCAAAAAGGTTCTCTACCTTGCTAAAAGAAAAAATCTCAGGGAGAAGGTGAGAGTCTGAAAGTGTCTCAGATGCTATAAAATAAGGATCTTGATGAGTTGAGGAAAAGCCAATTATAATTCCTTTTCTGTCCTGAGCCACAGCAGACTGTCCCCTAAGGGTGTGAGAAAGCTATTCTGCTTGTAAATGTTTATTTACATAGCTCCAGAAATGTCCACGTTCTTCCCTCTTTGGGGTCTAGGAATTAAATACCCCTATTTAGAAAAGCCAATGTTCTCTTTGAAAGCTAATATTTTAATCCATGAACACTCTTCCATAGATTAATTGATAAGGTTGGATGGTTAGACACCTCGTCTTGAGGAGGAGGCATAGGGGATTGACTAGCTTGAATGGGAGAAAGCAGGGAGGTTCCAAAACATGAGGGACTGTCTTGGAGCAGTAAACTTGGTAAAGGTTCCACAGTAGTGAATCCTAGGCTTCCGGGGTACAGCATCATAAGGTCACTGGGCACTTGCATTGTGATGGGGGGTCCTGAAAGGATAGAATATGGAAGACAGTGAAAAGGAAATGAAAGAAGTCAAGGGGAAAACTTAACCTATTTCACAATTTTCTCTAAGGTTGTCTCTATATAGGTGTGCTCAGTGGGAGAAAGTTATCATTCACCCTTAAATGCCATGAGTTAGCAATAGCATAGCATTTATGGAACACCTACTTTATATTCAGCCTTGTGCACTGTGAATATCAAAGAGGCCTAAGGTGTGTCCACATGAGCATCTTCCAAGAAGCTTACAACCTGTATGGAGGAGGTCAAACACAGGCAAAACAATTTGAAGAAACAGGTAAGAGTTACACTGTGTGGTACCAGATATCAGTGCTTAGAGGAGTGAAAAGCATTGTAATGGAATAGATGGAGAACTGGTCTCAGAGCCCAAAGGACTTGAGTTCCAATCCAGCTTTTGACACTCGCTGGCTATATGTATGCCCTGGGCAAGTCATCTTAATGCTTTAGTCAGCCTTCTAAGTCTATAATTTGCAAAAAAGGTGCTACGTCATATGGATAGAGGGAGTCTCCTCATCCATGGGATATCTGTATTGGTGAAATCACAGGTCTGATTCCTATTCCCTCTTCCTATAGGAGTTTATAAGATTGAAGTGTTATAGCCAAAAGAGGTCTTATAAATGATTTATTCCAATCCCTTCATTTTAGAAATGAGAAAATTGAGACCTGGAAAGGTTAAGGAATTTGTTAAAGGTCATACAGGTAAAGAACCAAAATTTGAACTCAAGACCTATTCCAGAGCCAGAAGCTGAATTCAAAAGGGTTTCATGAAGGTAGTGACTTGACATAGACCTTAAAGGCTATATAAAATTTAGATAGCTTATAGGTAACCTTTAAATAGCTGGAGGGCAGCTAGGTGGTGCAGTGGATAGAGCACTGGCCCTGGAATTGGGAGGATTCATCTTTCTGAGTTCAAATCCAGCTTCAGATACTTACTAGCTACATGATCCCAGGCAAGTCATATAATCCTGCTTGTCTTAGTTTCCTCATCTGGAAAATGAGCTGGAGAAGTAAATGGCAAGTCACTCCAGTATCTTTGCCAAGAAAACCCCAAATCGGGTCAAGAAGAGTCAGACATAACTGAAATGACTAGACGACAACAACAAATAGCTGGACAGAAGGCTTGGAGATGAAAGTGGGGTGATAGAATGAAAGGAAATAAACAGCTAAGCGAGAGGCAGAGCAGGATATTGTAAAGAGTGCTGGACTAGGTGTCAAAGAACCTGAATTCAACATCTGGATGCTGCCACTTAAAACCTGTGTGAATTTTGACAATTTGCTAAATATGGCTAAGCCTCAATTTGCCACCCATTGAGTGAGAGGCCAGAACTAGATGATCATAAAAGTTTCTTATATCTCTCAATCTATGATTCTACAAGGAAACAATGCAAGGGTAACAGTCAGACTAAGGTTAGAAATCGTGATCTTGGTCCATTGGATTACAGAAAACTAGCAGTTTTCAGGCAGAATCATTTGATCTCCATGGGATCCCCCTCAGTTCCCTCATCTATAAAATTAAATGGTTAGACTACATGACCACATGGTCATAAGGAAGGTGCTTTCCAGCTCCTGATCTGTGATCCCATAATAACAAATCAGAAATGGAAGGTATCTTTGGCTACAATATTGAGTGGAGGAGAAAGTGACATTGGTGACTTTGCACAGCCCTTCCCCACTTAAATCCAATTCACTTGCATATCATGGTGTCACCTCCCTGATGTCATGGTCCTCTTCGAGAATAAAGGACAAACAGCAGCAAGCAAGCAGTATCAACTGATGTCAAGCATGCTGATGAGTAGTTTGCAGTAACCCTGAAAGTTAGCATCTGAACTCTAATTACAAATGAACGTAAGAATGGTGGGAAAGGGGGTTTATACAGAATCACAAACTCAGATTTGGAGAGATTTCAGAGGCATCATATAATAGATTCAGAGCTGGAAGAAACCCTAGAGGCCACAGCATCCCACCTTATCTTTTTACAGATGAGGAAACTTAGCAGTAGCTTGGGTGACTTACTGAAGGTTACACAATAGCTATTAAGCCATCTAATCCTTCCTCTAGCTGAAAAGGAAGCCCCTCTACAACATAATAAGCATCTAGCCCTACCTTGAAGACTTCCAGGGATGGAGAACTCACTACTTACTGAGGCAAACCACTTCACTTACATATAAAATTCTTTGTTCCCCAATTTTCCTAACATCAAGTCAACATTGACCAGTCCTCAATTTCCACCCTGTTTCTAGTTCTCACCTCTAGTCCTAAGCAGAACAAGTCTAAACTATTTTCCAAATAACAGCCCTTGAGAAATTAGAGGACAGCTATATGTCTGGCTTGCACTAATCATCCATTTTCCTTTAAGCTACCCTCATGTAACATAATAGGAAGACCTTTCACCTCACTGATTTCTCTGGATGCTCTCAGCTTCTCAATACCTTTCCTAAAATATAGCACAAAATACGACACATGACCTGTGGTCTGATCGTGACAGAGTGCACCTTTCTCATCAGATTGTGCCAGCTTTTTTTGACTGCCATGTTACACCGTTGATTCATATGGGGCTAACAATACATTGAACTGCTCAGATCTCTTTGACATGAACTGTTGGTCTAACACTGGTGCAATTAATTTATTTGAACCTAAACTTTATTTATCCCTTTAAAAAATAAGTGGCAAAAGGAAGAAAATAAGCATAGTAAGGTGTACTTATATTTTGCCTATGAAGTGAAACACAAAATTAAAGTTTTGTATAAGAGGTTGTAGTAGCAATTTGGATTTGAAGATCTTTCCCACCCATTAATAGGCCATGTGACCTGCTTACATCACAGGATGCCTAAGACACATGTGGTGGGAGGAGCTTCCTAAAGGAAAAGGAAGTTATGCCACAGGAAATGCTGAGAGAGAGATATTATGGCTGCTAATGGCTGCCCTCATGATTGCTAGAACTGAACAGGCTGACTTAGCTGTACTGTGACTTTGTTTTGGGGAAGACCCCATCGGAGGTCAGAGAGGTTTTGTGATGGTGAGGCTCCAGGTTGTTATATTGTGTATTGAATGTTTTGGGTTCCTTGCTGTTATGATGAAGTGGACTGACTAGATAAATGGCTTGTGGGATATGGTTCTCTGGTGTCTGCATAAATGCTTTACTTCTTCTACCTTCTATGTGGAGAGTCTCTTATACTTTGCAATACAGAGCTACATAGGCATTTTGACAATTATCATCTACGGTGTTATTATTGCCTTTCTGATACAGAGGTCTACATGGACTGGAGATAGAAAATTTGGAATCAGAGGAGTTGGTTTTGAATTCAAGGTCTGCCACTTATTGGTTATATGATCTTAGGCACAGCATTTAACCCATATGGAATTTTGTTTTTTCACCTGTAAAATAAGGGTGTCAGGCTAGAAGATCAGCTCAAAATCACTTGGTGATTAACAGACTAGTGGCCAACAGATAGGTTAGTGAAAAGGGATGAGGACAAAAGGCAAGGAAAAAAAGCCACAGTATAACAGCCAGGATAAATTGTTAAATGTTTACTGCCTAACAGATATCAGGGACAGACTTAAATGAAACATAGCAAATTTAGCATTTCCTATTTTCTGTTGTTTTAGGTTTTCCTTGGAGTTGAAAAGTTCGAGGAATCTCTGAATAAATGCATCTACAGAATACTTTCAGCTTCTCTTACAGAAAAAAATAAGGCTCAAAGGCAGTATTGGTAAATAGGAGACAAGGATAGTGACTTTTTCCAGTATCTCAATATGTCCTGTAATGCAAATACATAGCATGGAATAACAGAAGAAACCTTGAAAGTTGTTTAGTTTTTGTGGGTTCTTTATAAAGAAAAATTAAACACTCTTTTTTCTAGGGTTTCTGAGTACTTTGGACAAAGCATTCTTGAATTTCAGACAGGGAAAATGATGAACAGTGAGGTCAAGTGACTTTCCTATGGTCACAGAAGCATGACAAAGTTGGTAATTGTGTTCAAGATTCTTCACTCCTTTCATGTGAGAGTAGAGAACAGCTACACAGGCTAGAAATCTTAGAGTCGTCTTCAACTTTTAACACACACACACACACACACACACACACACACACACACACACACACTCCCAACCATTTCTGTCCATTTTATCTCTCCAGTCTCTCTTACATCTCTCTGTTTATTCTTTTTCCCACCCCCTGCCACCCTAGTTTAAGACTCTCATCATTCCCCTTGGACTGCCAATATAATAGCTTCCTAACTGGCTTCCCCACCTTCAGTGTCCATCTCTACCAAACCATTTTCCATACAGTTGCTAAAATAATTTTCCTAATGCACACTTTGCTATGCTGCTCAAAAACATTCAAGAGCTCCCCATTGCCTATAAAGTAAATAAAAACTCCATATTCTGTCACTCTTCCCCACTTATTTTATGCAACCCAAGTTTCCAGCCAAGCCTGGTGCACTTTATACACTGCTGCTTAGGCACTGCTCCAATGGTAGAAGGAATGCTGAAGCAAGGCTGCCTGCCAACTTGAGGGGTACAGTGGGTAGAGAGTTCTGGAGAGGAGAGATATTCTTTCTTCAAGAGAGACACATATGGTGGTTTTAACCTCTCTTCAGAACCAAATCCAGCCACATGAAAAGAGAGATTTTGAAAGCTGCAAAGGGAACGTCCTCACATAGCAGTGTGAATGCCTATACCAGTGAAGTCTCAAATCCAGGTTTCGTTCATATGTCACCCCTATGTACAAGGTACCCAATTCAGGTACACTTTCCTTCACAAAGCCTTCCTTGATTTCCCCACCCGAAGGTGATCTCTCCTATCTTGAGTTTTCTTGCAATACCTTGTTTGAATTGTCGCCTTTGTTCATCATTTTTATTTTTAAAACAGGTTTATTGGTTTTGGATTTTTTTTTCTTTTTGTATGTACATCATCAACATTTCCCAATGTATCTCCCTCTCCTCCCAGAAAGCCATCCTTTATTATGAATAATTAAAATGGAAAATAATAAAAAGTCTAACTACAGTGCTCCACACTCATTGTCTCCCACCTCTGCAAAAAAAAGCTTTTCTTTGAGGCCAAGCTGAGTCATTGCAGTTTTTTTAACATTTTATTTTTTGTCATTTTGCTCTTTTTCTTTCCATTTGTATGGCTGTAGATAATAAGTTTGCTATTTTTCCGGTTCTGCTTACTTCACTTTAAATCAGTTCATGCATCTTTCCCTGCATCTCTGTATCAATCTGTAGGGTGTCCCTAAAGTCTGGACACATAGGAAAAAAATGCATATTTTGAAATATTTGGAATATTGATAGCTCTTAGCCCCCTTGACTTCTTTTTCTGGTGTATGCTAAAGCAGAAGGTGTACTCAATGAAAATCACAGATGCAACACACTTGATTGAACGCATAAAGAATGAATGTGCTAACATGGGCAGCAATGTAGAGTTGTTGCATCGAATTCACGTGAATCTTGCAAAGCCCATCAACTTTTTCATCACACATAATGGAAATCATATTGAAGATGTTGTTTGTTAATATTCCAATTAAATAAAATGTTGTTGAAAATTTCATTCATTTCATTTCTTGAAAATATGCATTTTCACCTATGTGTCCAGACTTTAGGAACACTCTGTATTAATCACTTCCTACAGCACAGGAAGATTTTTGTTACGTTTGCATAGCTCACTTTTTTTAGCTATTCCTTTATCAAAGGCATTTACTTTGTATCTAGACTTCTTTGCCAGCACATGTACACAAAAATGCTGCTATAACAGGACCTTTATTTTTGTCATTGACCTCTTTTTAGTAAATATCTAGCAATAGAATCTCTGGGTCAAATGGTATACTCACTCTCTCCCATAATTCCAAATTGCTTTCCAGAATAGTTAGGCTAATACTCAATTCCACCAACAATGCCTGTACAACCTTGTCTTTCTACAACCCATCCATCATTTACTATTCCCACCTGTTGTCACCTTTGCTAATGGGATGCTTTTCTTTGTTCATATCATATCACACTCTATCTTGTATCATACTTATCTGTGTATGTTTGATCCCCCAAAAGCCAGTAAAAGTCAGTGACATTAGGGACTTTGTTATTTTTCCACCTTTATATCCACCCGAATCTAACAAAAATCCCTTGCATGTAAATAGAAACTTAAGAAACGTTTGTTTAGTTTAAAGAATTTTGATAATATAGAGCCAATAATAAATTAATGATGTAGGCTGAATATAAAATAAACTGTTGCTCTCTCAAGCTAGAAAACATGGACAACAAAAGTGGACCAGTTCTTTGGCCTACGAGATAATCCAAGGAAAGAATTATATCACCTATTGTAAATTAACCCCTGCATCTTATAGTAAAGGAAACTTTAGCCTAGGGAGATGATGTGATCTGCCAAGGTCACAAAGGTAGAAATAGTGGAAACTAGGATTCAAGTGCAAATCCAGCTCATTTCAGTTTTTAATTTAATGGTTTCAAGCAAAAGATGACTATGCATATTTCACACATAGGCATATCAAACTTAACATGTCCAAAATGGAACTCATTACCTTTCCCCAAAAAATCTACCCTACTTCCTAACTTCCTTATTTCTACTGGGGACACCACTGTTCTTGTAGTCACTGAGATCGGCAAACTGACCATTGTTTATGCACCTTCTTCCTGAATATTTTCTCTTCTTTGGGTTTTCCTGACAAAACAATTACTCAATAAGCATTCATTAAGTGCTTTCTATATGCCAGAACCTGTACATTGTCATGGTTCTCTTCCTCCCTGTCTGGATGTTCTTTCTCAGTCTCATTTGCCCAATCACCATCTTTTTCCTTCCTACCTCAGTGTATAAGTACACCACAAAATTCTGTCCTGGGTCCTTTTTTTATTAGACTCTTTGTGTGTGATATCTATCATGAGCTCCCACCTCTACAAAGATAACTCACAGATCTATATATAGCCAGCCCTCATCTCTCCACTGATCTCCAGTTCTTCTGTTGTATATCTGCAACTGAATGACCCACAGGCATCTCAAACTTAACATTCCAAAACAGAGCTTGTTACTTTCTCCTAATCCCATCTCTCTTCCTAATTTCCCTATTTTAGTGAAGAGCATTACCATTCTCTCAGTCACAGCCTGAATCATCACTCCTGCTTTCTACCTCCTGCTATATTCAATCAGTGTCCAAATCCTGTCAATTCCATTTCCATGAACATTTCTCTAAATTCACTCTACACACAACTGTAAATAACCTATCTCAGCTCATCATCACATCTTGCCAGTTCCACTTCAAGAGCCACCTAATTGCTCTCCCTGTACCGTCTCTTTTCCTTTCTAATTCATTTCAGACATCAATGCTAAATTGATATTTCTAAAGCATAATCCTGACCATATCATTCCCCATTTCAAAGAGTTTCTATGTCTTCCTGTTCCCTCTAGGATAAAATACAAACTCCTCTATTCAGCATTTAAATTTCTTTACATTTCAACTATAATACTTTTCTAATTGGATTACACATTATTTCCAAAACTTTAATCTCTAACTATTTCCCTATGTGAAAGTTTTCCCTCTGCTACCTCCTTACTTGAGCTCATACCTATCAAGTTCAACTCTATCCCTCATAAGTCTCTATCTTTTTCCTCCCATCATTTCTGTGGTGTCCCTGGGAACCTTGGTTGTATCACTTATCCCTCACCATCCTCAGTCCTTTCCTTATGTGCTCCTTCAACCTCTTTGTATTAACTCAAACTTATGGATCCTTGAAGGGTATCATTTCCCTTACTACAGTCTCCAAATTGCTCACTTTTCTTATGCCCTCTGATGAACAGGCATCCTGCAGATAGAGAAAGTGTCCTTCTGCCTTCTATTGGTACTTACGGAATCTCCAAATTTACCCCTTTGAGGTTTATGCCTTCTGGTTTTATGACACATTTCAAATCTTTGTTGCTGTCATAGCAACGTCATAATCCCAATTT
>CM053626.1:130803218-130825001 GCA_028646595.1 Phalanger gymnotis | reverse complement strand
AGCCAGCACCCAGAAAGATGCCACAAAAACACAGGTTCTTTTGATCTGCCTTAATAAGGAAAGCAAGGTTAAGGGGTTGGCAAGCTTACTTTAATTCAGCACACAAATATCATTCACTTAGTTCAGGGGAAAAAGCCAGCACACTGAACTTCAGAGCAAAATACAAACAAATTACAAACATCAACAGACAGATCCAATACAATTCATAGTTACCAATATCTAGGTTCAGCCCGGGAGCTCAGAACAAGGGCTGACCCAGAGTCACATGCACCACCACTGCTACAGCTAAGAGCTGCAAGGAAGACGAGGCCAACCCCTGGTTTTTATATCTTTGTCAGCGTCAGGGGTGAGTCACACATGCAACTCACCCACGTGACCTAAAATCATCACAAAGCGGACTTAAATCCACGTGGTCTAAGAGCCTCTGCTGTCCCAGACATGTAAACTAGGCCTTCCCTGGAGTTAGCCCCACCTTGGGCCCCACCTTGGTTGCCAATCCACACCCACATAGGTTTTACACCTAATAGGGGATTGGGCCTGGGGCTTAGCACTTAGTAAGACTCAATGAAATACACTGAATTACTCAACGAAAACAAAAACCAAACTCTTCAAGGGCACTTGTTGAACTAAGTGCTAAGGAGCCCATTTTGCTTACCAACACAATGTTGTACCTTGTTTATTTTGGTTAAACTGTTGATCCAGTCTCTCATGTTACTCTTATGGAAAAAATAATGCTAACTGGTCAGTAGCATAGTGTTAACACAAATAGGGAAGTTCAAAGAAAGAACAGGTTTTGAGGTAGGAAGTGATGAGTTCAGACTTGGACATGCTAAATTTGAACTGAATATTGGATCATATTCAATGTTAATAGGACAGTAAATATGCTGCCTTTGTAGAGAGAGTGGATGTTGTAACAACAATGCTATTTGCCACTACTGTGGCTGTATAAGGCCAATAACACCAGCACACAGGAGGGCTACTAGCACAGGTTCTTTGATCTGCTTGTCTAAGGAAAACAACTTTAGGGTGTTTACAACTTCACTTTCACCAAACATACATGTATCATTCACTTAGTTTAGGGGAAAAAGTCAGCACCCTAAACTTCAGGGAAAATGCAAACAGAAATTACAAGCAGAAATTGTATAAACAGAGCAAATAACACAGAGAAATCAACAGACAAGCCTCTAGCTGTCTGACCAGAACATTACATACATAGTTACCAGAGAAAGGCACCAACATCTGGGTTTTCAAAGCCAGGGGGCTCCGTGATGTCTGCTCAGATTCTCTTCTGGTCAAATCACATGACACTCTTCCAGTGAGTGAGCCCCAAACAAAATGTTCACCTCAGAGTATATATACATTTCTTCAAGGTCAGAGAGCATCACAACCATGCGACTGAAGGCCTTCTTGTGACTTAAGCAAATCATCAAAGACTCCCAATTCAATCGGACTCTTGATTGAAACAAAGGCAAGATGAAGTCAAAGGCACTAGACCACATTAGTGCTGAGAAGCACTCAAAAAACAGCAAAAAGTCCCACTTTGCTTGCCATTACATTTGAAAGGCAAGACTCATCAAAGGTACTTGATTACCTCAGAGCTGAGAAGCACTCCAAAACAAAAGACAACAAAAGGTCCCACTTTACCTGCCTGATTTAAGCAAAGGCAAGACTTATTAAAGACACCTGATTGCTTTAGCATTCCAAAAGAGAAAATAGCAAAAAAAAGTCCCACCCTGATTAACATTACAGATTTGGTAGTTATCCATATAGGCATGAGAATGGAAGCCATCACAATGGATAAAGATTACTGTAAGAGAGAGTATAATATAGATGGAGGGCAGGACAGAGACATGGGAGCCATCAAGGGGTAGACTGGTAAATGTTTAACAACTGACTTTCAGCAGGAAAAAAAATCTATGCAGACAAACTTTTAAGTTTAACCTTCATTATTAACATTTTCTCCATTTTCCTGAATCTAAGCAACAAAAATGTCAAGCCCTAGTTTGTACTGTTTGTCTATTTCCAAGGTGTAAATGCCCTCACTGGAAATTTAAAAATTGGCTCTTATAAGCTGGTTAGAGCTCGTCCAGCACACCACTGTGGACTTCTATACCTTGAGGATGGTAAAAGGAAGAATAACAAGCAAAAGAAATGAGAAGTTGCCAAGGAACAAAATCAGGAGAGTATAGTGTTTTGAATGACAGAAGAGAGAGTTTCTCAAAGTAGGAGGTGATCAATAGTGTCACATGTTACCAAAAGATCAAGAAGGATGAGGACTGAGAAAAGGGCATTGGGTTTGAAAAATAGAATTTAACTAGTGACTTATGAGAGTTCATTTCAATTTATCAATCTATTACTTTCAGAAACTTTTCTTTTTTTTCTTTTTTCTAATTATTTCTTTTCTATTTTAGGAGAACCCCATTTCATTTATTGGTAGTACCTTTCATTCAAGTATTTATTCAGCTCCTATGAAAAGGGAAACATGTATTGAATTCAGAGACTCATGTGGTAGCATGGTGTCATGAAAGTATAACTAGATCAGGAATCAGGAGAATGGGTTTCCCTTCTTGACTGGTGTAATGGTAATCAGCGCAGGACTTTTTGCTATATGCTTTTTATGCCTTTAATGAGTCTGGCCTTTGTTTGAATGGGGCAGGTAAAGTGGGATCTTTTGTCTTAGAGTGTTTCTTAGCATGGGGGCAGTGGAGAGTCATTGATTTTTATACCATGTGGTACTAGTGAGTGATCGAACAACTTTCCCACACCCTGGATGGTGAGCCTCGAGCCCTCAGGGCCCTGAGCAGAGTATATGTGTTGAAAGGTTGGCGTTTCACTTTTGGGGGTACACTCATTGAAAGAGTGACAAGGCTCTGGGCAAGCCTTTGAAAAAGGTCTCCTGGCTTTGATAACCCAGACATATGTTGGTGCTTCTCTGATAGCTATGTATTGCTATGGATAGGGCAGCCTTCTGTGTGCTCTTGTGGTTGGTCTTTCACCCCCAAAACAGCTGCTAGCAATATTGTTGTTACAAGTGGCACTAAGATGTAGCATTTTCTGAACACATTGCTTAATCTTTCTAGGCCTCCATTTTTAAAAACTTTTAACATTGAACATTAGAAAAAATATTTTCTGGGGTACCTTCCAAATATAAAGCTCTACTTGAACATCTCTAATGATAGGAAACACACTAGTAGAATAATGGCTAAAGTCAGGAAGACCTGAATTCAAATATTGCCTCAGGTACTTACTAGTTGTATAATGCTGGGGGTGTCAACCTCTCTCAGCCTTGATTTCCTCATCTGTAAAACGGGGGTGGTGATAGCACCTTCTTCACAAAATTGTTGTAAGGCTTAAATAAAGCAATGTGTGTAAAATGCTTTTCAGGCTTTAAAGTGTTATATAAATGTCAGTCATTACTATTACCACAAGACAAAGCAGTTTCATTTGTGGACAGACTTAATTGTTAGGAATTTCTTCCTCATAGTGAGCCAAAACCTGCCTCCCAATAACGTTTATCTTTTATCCCTAGTTCTTCCCAAAAGGACTCTTTTATCCCTTTGGTTTAACAAATTCTGACTTAATTCATTTCCCTCTGAATGGTTCTTTATACTAAAGAGGCAGCATGGTCAGTCAGAGGCCCTAGGTCTGAATGTAATCTCTGCTAGTTACTTGCTAGATGAGCTTAGTCAAGTCACTACCCTTCAGGCCTCAGTTTCTTCATCTTGAAGGAGTGAGCTGGACCTTCCAGGTCTAGATCCTACAAGATAGAAGTTAGAAGAAATAAATTTGTTGTTTCCCTTGACATACTTATTACATAGTCATGTTTAAAGTTCAAGGCAACAATTTCCTTTTTTTCCTCCTTCAGCAAAATGAATGAGGAGATCCAAAGCACATACTTATTAATTTTTACTAATATAGAAATTGCCAAATTTGCTCTGTGGTTGTTACTTCCAGTAAATTTTGTGCTGATAGATAATATGTTAAACAATTGAGCAATGTACTTGACTAGATAATGACTATTCACCAATCCTACCGCAGATCATGAGCAAGAGAACCGACAAGTAAAGAGTCACCCAGAAAGGCAGAGAAAAACAGTATTGAAATTCTACATAATAGCCATAGTAGTATATAAAAGTACATTTCCTGAATCTCCATATAATTGCCTTTCAGTACTAGTAAGTGGTTGCTGCACTTTAAGGGGCTCAGAGCTAAGATAGCAACCACTTGCTATACAACATGCAGGGTAGCACAATGAGGGAAACTTTTTAATATTGCCTTGTAGAGAACTCCGTATTTCAATACCACCCAATCCCATTTACTATCAAATTTGGATTCTTTTTTGTAATAAGATGTCAAAAGTTATACAAGGAAGGCTCAAACCCTCCATGGATAGTCACAAAAAGGTATAATTTTTAAGGCATATATGTCTCGTCCTGATCCTGGATGCTTAGGATTTGGACCTGAAAGGGCACTTAAAGGTAATCTAATGCCACTCTTTTAACTTAAAAGTAAGAAAGCCTGGATTGTAAGAACTTAAGTGACTTGTCCAAGATCATACAAGTAATAAGTGTCAGAATTAGGAATTAAAACCCAATATTCCAACTTAAAACCTAGCATTATCTCCTTAATCCAACTATCTTCATTTCCATAGTTAAATGACCTCTTAGAATATTTTACTTTTAGCAGTTGATCCTTTTCATAAACTTAAATGTTAAGTCCTTAGACTTACTTCTTTGTTTTATCTTTTAATCTCTAAGTGGTTATTTTCTCAGAATACCAGTCTTGGTGCAACTAGCCAAACCAAAGACCAAAGGTAAGATCTGTTAGCTGTCCAAGGTGCTGATGAGATCTTGGGAAACCTCCTAAGACAAACTTCCAAAAGCTACACCCTCTACCAAAGTTTGATCTTGTTCTTTGCATTCTCCTCTAAATTAATGAATACATGACATATAGAAGTTTTGTGAATGTGTGTGCTTTAAAATTATGTGTGTGCTTTCCTTTTAAAATGATGATATATTAATAATGCAAAAGACTAGCCTTTATTTTAGCCAGAAAAATTAAACGTAATTGAACAAAAATTCATTATACATCTACTGAATGAAGGACAATACACTAGGAGTTGGGGAGGAAGGTTGGAAGGAGTAGGGATACATAGCTTAGAGAAGAGAAATGGCATAATAATGCAGGAAATCTATCTAAGGGATGAACACATAGCTTTACTTATGACTGGTCAGTTTAAAACTATATTATATAATACCGTTACTTCCAGAGTACAGTGGCAGCCATGAGAACTTTGTTAGGTTTTGTTTTTATCCCACTACCTGCCCTCCTCCCCATTTCTCTGCCTATCTCTTCCAAAGAAAAATAAATAAAGACATTTATCATTCAATTTGGGCAGGAAAGTAGTAGGGGGTGTGCAGAACTTGGCAGAAGCAAGGAAAAAGTAATAATTCCTCTAATAGAACTTTCAGTTTAGAATTTAATTCTCAGCTCTGCTTCTCACCTATAACCCCATGTCCTTACTGCCATATATTTTTTAAAGTATAGGTTGTGTTCGTGTCTACAGTTAATAGGAGTTATCGATAAACAAAAAGATTCTACTCAAGTAGACATTTGGGGGAACAGGTAGAGAAAGGGAGCTTTAGATCCTATGACTCACCAATAAAATTGATCTTCAACAGCTTCAAATTCCAACCCATATTCTGCAATTAATTTGATACAGGGACCTTTGACAATCCATTTGACTTCCTTATGTTTATAAGGTCTCTGGTCTGAGACAGAGGCACATCATGAGGCAACAAGTGGGAAAAGACCTAAACTATCCCATTTGGTAACAATAACTTGCTTTTCTTGGCCATCAATAGATATGGCTGTAGCTCCTACAGGAGAAGTTGCCACCCAGCATCTTGACAAGGTTGCGTCCCAGGATCAGAAAGACCTTAGCTTAAAAAGGCCAAGGTCTCCCATTGCATCCAGAGCCATTGCCAGTCGTCCTGACCTATATCTTTCCACTTGACTGCAAAGACTCTGGAAGAGAAACAGAGGCTAATGACTTTGCACAGCTCTGCCTCACTTAAATCCAATTCACTTGCAAGCAAAGACATGATCCTCCTGATGTCATTACTTTTCTTGGAGAATGAAGGATGAACAACAATCCCAGGATCATGGCCTCAGATTTTTCCAATTTCGTGACAGAAGTTGCAAACGAAGATAAGAATCTTTAAAAACTTTTTTGCTACTATTGAGAAATCTGGACTGAAGGCTGTCAGTGAAAGAAATTTAGTTTGTCTATTTAAAATTGTTATGAATGAATGAATGAAACTTTTATTAAGTGCTTACTCTATGAAAAGCTCTATGTTAAGAGTATAAAAATAGTATATTCAGTCTCTGCTCTCAAGAAGCATACATTCTAATGGGGATGACAACACATATGGTAGGCTGCAAGTCAGATGAAAGGTCCCAAGGTCTTTTAGGGTACAGTAGTAAAGAAGATGATAACTCTCCTTGTTTGATGTCATTTCCATGGAAGAAATCATATTAGCTTCTGCTGTTGGACAATTTAACAATGCCAAGGAATTTGATGACAATTTTTTTTTCTTAGTCTTCAACAGATATGGCTACAGGTCCTAGAGGAGTAGTTACCAGCCTCCATCTCAACAGGGGTAGCTTTTCAGGATCATGACTACAGGCCCTGGGCTGAAAACAATGCTATTACAAAGACTCCTGGGTTCAACAACCTGGGCCATCTCCATCACAGTCCAAGGGGAGATGGTGGTCAGGGTTGCCATTAGA
The DNA here is from genome assembly GCA_028646595.1 of Phalanger gymnotis. NCBI lineage: Eukaryota > Metazoa > Chordata > Mammalia > Diprotodontia > Phalangeridae > Phalanger > Phalanger gymnotis. The sequence continues at coordinate 130,818,209 of CM053626.1, read as the reverse complement.
GTTCAACTTGCTTGGCATATGCTGCCTGCTGTCTCTCCCTATGGGCACCTTATTGCTTCAACTAGGCTGGCTTGCCAGACCTGTGAGCAGCAGTTGGTTGACATTTGTTGGGAATGGCTGGCCCTTTCTCCACAGGATTTGCTTCCCTAAATGATAACTGTCAGAGCTGGGTTGGAAGCAGGACAGGTGTTCTGGAAGTGTTGCCACTCCCAGGGCTCTTGTGCTCCTGATTTCAACCTAATTCTTCTATGTTTTCTCCTTGATCTTTTCTCTCATTCCTAAGAAAAATATAGCTGACCTCTTCTGACTTTCTACCCCATTTAGCTTTCTTTAGTACCTAATTTCAATAATCATGTGTTAATCACCTGCTGTGTGCAAAACATTATGTGGGTGTTCTGGAAATACAAAGTTGGCTTCATAGAATTTGGGGATGAAAGAAATCTTGAAGGTTACCTAATCAAAAGCCCTTTGTCTTAGCTCAGAGATGCTAAGTGACAAGCCTATGGTCACACAGCTAGGAAATAACATTAAAGGATTTGAACCCCATGCAGCCAACCATAAATCCACTGCTCACTGTACTCCACAATGTAGCCTGCAATCTAATGGAAGAATTCATTTTAGCTGTTCAGCCATCAACCTTGTCACGGCCATTGGATAAAATTTTTCAAATTCCAACTCTAATGCCAGAGCTGCTTATTTTTCTAGAGAGCAGTATAATGTGTGACACTGGCTGTATCAAAATCCAATAGAGGAGATAACAAACATATTTCTAAGCTATTTATTATTGAATATGTAAGAACTCTTCTTAAGAACATTAACATTAATCAAAATATTCCCTTGGTTGGTTCTCAAGATCAAAATATTTCCTTACCTTAAATGTATGCTAAAAGCAGTGGTTCTGATAGATCTCATTGGAAAAGGGGTATTAATCATTTCCCCATCAAGCTCTTCCATCCTGTGTCAAAAATAACATTATGTATAATAACAAAAAGCCCACCCACCTCTGGATTTCATATTGGGAATACAAATTGTGATTAAACTTAGGGAAAAAAAATCACATTTCACAATTTATTCATCGTCAGCAACCCTTCTTTCCTTCTGATTGTTGGGCTCGGCAAAATAGATGCAGTTTCCCTTTAAAGGTAGAAAAATCCAAAAGCATCTATAATACTAAACTATGCAAATATGGCCAAGCAATAATTGCTGTGGGAACCATAACACTGAATTTTATGACTTTTGTGCATTTAAATTTTCTACAATAATGTTGCATTAACGAAGGGTGTCTTTTTTTGCATTGAATTTATATCTAATGTGATTCCATTTTTCACTCTTTACAGATGCAGATTAGGCTGCTATAATGTTCCTGATGCAAAACTGTTTTTGGTAAATCATATCAAAATGTTTCATGGATCTCGCCAAAAAGTGTTGATATATGGAAATTGCTCTTTTAAAAAAAACTGTCCTTAAAATCCAAATGGTAGGTTTTAAATTTCTTTTCCCAACACCACACCTTCCCTCACATTTATGGGGAATGAGAGCAAATAAATAATACATTAATGACATTTTTCAGAAGGATCATAACTATAACTAGAGAAATTCTTATCACAAATACAATCTAAACAAAAGATAGTTAGCTAAAAGCTCCTATATGGCAGCAGGTGAAATAGCAAGGGTTTCGTATGTTGGGTCAAATATATTTCATTACCTTGCTTGATTGCTACCTCAATTTTTTTTTCATCTAGCTGGATAAAATCTCTCTCAATTAATTACATAAGATGTGTATATCTGATAAATAAAGGTAAGCCCAGGTGCTCTGGCCTTTTCCTTATTTAAAAGGAAGATCTAAACAAAATTCAGGACTAGTCATATGTAAATTAACAGATGATTATGAAGTTATATAGTATGGGAAGTCCATGATAGCTAAAATCTGAAAGATTTGTGTGGCAAGGCTAGGAGCTCGGAATTTTTTTTTATTTTATGATGATGATAGCATTTGTATAGTGCAATATGATTTGCAAAATACTTAATATGTGTTACCTCAGTTGATAACATAATACTTTTTTTACTTCTTCAGCAGACCCCAAACCATAAATAAATCTTCTGTGAAGTGTAAATATGTGAAGGCATCGCAAAAAATAATTATCAGAACATGTTTTCTTCAATTTCTAAAAATAATATAATTAAGAGGTATGTACAGGAACCAGATATCAAAGACTAAAGCTTCAGAGTTAGCATGAAAATCAAGGTGAAACACAGATCCACAGTATTTAAAAGACTGGTGATCTTTAGCATTTCATAGGGCAGAATAAGGGAAAGGAAGCATGACCAGATAAATGTGAAGATGAGAAGAAAGCAAAAAACAAATGTAATATTTCTATAAATTAACATAATTTCATAAGGAAATAGGCCTAAATCAGCTTGACTTGCAATCATTTTTCTTACTAAAACATCCATCAAAAGAATATAGAAATAAAGACACATAAGAAAAACCCTGAGACCTGAATGATGCACTTTTCCCTGGAATAACTCCTTAATGACAGCTATGTACATTTAGCTAGAATGGCTTCCCCATGTTACAGTATTTGATAACAGTGCTGATGCAATTCATTGCAAAATGTGAGACTGCTTTGTTTCCACTACTAAATATAACTTACTTTGTACAAGTATTTTGAGGAATGTCTACATATAATGTGATTAGAAGGACATGATCTCTGTTATACTGGTATACTTTTCACCCGGATGTTTGAGATCAGCTTAAAATAAGGGGAAATGGTTAAGATTAATCTACCATTGACTTTCACTTATGTTTATAATCGCTAGGGTATGTTCAACAAATTAGAATGTTGTCAGACTTTGGAAGAGGACTTTTCTTACCCTGATGAGTATTTCAATAAGGTTTCCTCTTTTTTGGATTATATTTGTTGGGGTATTTGGAAGGATGAAGAGAATCTAACTTTGGAAACTCTAATAATATTGCTTAAAATCTGATCCCCAGTTAAGTCATTTTACTATAAGAGAATAACAAATTGTGATAATGCCTAAGAATTGTGTTGCACACATATGTATAGTTATTTATTTGATAAATTTAAATTGTGTTCTGAATATCTCTTTACAATGATTTGGCTATCCTTAACCTCCTTCAATGCCCATGGGCATCTTGCTATATTTGCACGAGGTAGAAAGTTTGCACAAAAGCTTGCTCTGATTTATACACCTCTTCCAGGGGCAGAAGCAAAGCTTACAGAATCACTAGGGTTTTTCTTCAGTTTCTACTGCGTGTCTGGCAGCCACTACTATAACATTTATTATTGTTCCTCGTTTATTGGATTGGCTCTTTCATTAATAATTTAAAGAGGTTTTTTAAAAAAGCTCCCATTGCAGAACATTGAAAGCAAAAAACTAAATCCATTCAATGCTAAACAAACTATTTTTTTTGTCCTAGTTAAATGTCCTCGTAATTTGAAATTCCAGTTCTCTCTCAGGCAGGCTTAATTAAAGCCACTGGATTTAGAGAACAAAAAGTTTTACTGGTGAGTTAACCGCCTCTAAAGTCCTATAACTGGGAAGGGAACAAAAATTATGACTGTATGTCATACCTTGTTATGAACCCAATAATATTTTCCTTAAAGCAGGAATTGATGTGATGATTTATGTTTCTTGGAATATGTGCCAATTGTCTCACACTACTGAACATAGATACAGCCTCTCAATTATACCTAAAGCAAACTGATCGAACTGATAAGGCAGCATTTCCAAAGTTAGAACTTTAGAGCCTCAAAACAAAACAAAAACAAACAAAAAAATGTCTTCAGCACTAACAACTTAGTTCTGACTTGGCTATCAACCTCCTGATTTTGTGAATGGAATTGTTCCCGACACTTTGATAGCGAGACAAATAATTTTCTCTCTGGCAATAAAACAAATAGGAATATGGGTTTAAAATTACATTTAATCATAGTTGAGGCCCACAAGCAAGTGACAAGAACTACAATGAGTTTACAGGTAAAAACACATCATTACAACATGGCTTCTGGTCCCATCTTTAAGGAGTACATTTACATGTGCTCAGGAAAGAATTCCACTGAGAAGCCAGCTTCGCTAGAAGGGAAGGAGGAGTCAAAAGGAGCTCACACAATCTTGGGTCATAAATATTGTGGAATTGAATCACCTCCACTTTAACCTTTTCCAAGCTCACCAATATGTGATTCCTGTGCTTTTTCTACATGTCCCTTCCCATGGTAAGGTGAAATATCTGTCCCCATTTGTACCCAGTCATCTGACCTTTGATCTAGATTGCTCACTCAAAATTCAGTTCCGAATGACTAGTGTTCTCTCAGGCAAAATCTACATAATGTGCTGTCAAAGACTGTCAAACAAATGGTTGACTTCATACACCCCATTTCAGTAAAATGATCAAAACACCAGAAGGGGGAAAAAAACCTTTTCTATGCTGAAAAAAATATGGTACAAAGATGAAAAAAAATGTACCATAAGTGAGGGGCCCTTTAAAGAAGCAAAAATCAAATTATTCCTGAGAGAATGTGGATGCAAAATGTTGAAGATGATCTCCGTGAAATTTATGAGAATTATATTCAATTGTACCATTTTGCATTTCTTTCCTTGCCCTCCCCCACCACCCCATCATGACATACTAAGCTTCTGTTCTAACTGTTGATCCAAGGCACAGTGAAAAAGTTTGCTTAGAACCTTAAGAAAGTGTGTAATTCTAAGAGAACACAAAACTGCCAAAGCCTAAGGGAAGCGAGAGGACTATCAGAAACTCCTTTAAGACTGAACTCCTTTGTTTATGGTGGGGCTTCTGTTTAGATTTTTAATCCCAGTGGTTTCATTTACACACACTACAATGAAAAAAATTGTATATTACAACTTCAATAATGCATGACATTTTTTTTAATCCATTTTTACAAATTGTGCATTTGAACCAAATTGTAACCCAGCGGTAACATCTTCCTGAATTTATTAATTAATAATAAAGTTCCTTTTTTTTAAAAGCAAACAACAAAGATATTCCCATTTAACCAAGACTGTATGTTTTAAATTGAAGCCCAAAGCTCTCCTCTTAACTGAGTTTCCTTCTGTATTCATGCTTCTCAAGTGATATGGGCAGCCTTTCTCTAGTTACTACTTCTTCATATTGAATATGATTTAAAAACTTATATGTGCATCTAGGATTCAAATACCAATTCCCTCTCTTAAAGGTAATGTGCTATTTTGCCTCATTATAATAAACACCAATGTTTTACAACTGCAACAGTTCCTCCACCAGCATTAGCATATTTTGGCTGAGGTATTGTTTTACCGTGACCTGTATAATAAGTGTCACATTAGCAACACAACAAATCAAACGTTTGTTAATTTCCCTCGCTTTCCCACACAGCTGCTAGTGTTATCGTGTCACCAGATTTTAATTAATATGATAAGTAACACTTGCAAGACAACAGGCTGATTTTTCCCCCTCTGTGTGTGTGTGTGTGTGTGTGTGTATGTGTGTGTGGGTCTGTGTGTGTATGCATGTGCACTCGCGTGTGGATCAGAGAAGAAGAGGGGAAGCGAAGATGTACAGAAGCTCCCTTTGCCAGGATTTCTTAGTTATTAAAAACATATGCACATATAATAGTCCTTTTCAAAAAGAACTTTCTATTTGGTATTTCATTTTGTTCTGTGGGATCAAATACACACCTGTTCCAAAGTCTATTTTAAAAATCAGCAAAGTCACGAAACATATTTATTTTTACAACTGGAGTGGTTCTGCACTTAAGCTTTTAGCACTTAAGAGAGATACAGTAATGCTGTCCTCAAATCAGCTTTATTTTCATTTCTTCTGCCTCCATGCCAGTAGTAACAAATATATTTCTGACTTTTTGCAGAGCCCATTAGAAGTATTTTGTAAGTATTAGAGCCATACTATCAGTACCATTCTAGTGCAAGTCAAAAGTGCCATCTATTTGCAAAAGCAAGAAATGCAGCAGTGGCCAAGATGAGAAATAGCTCACAGTAGACTGTATCATTCACAACCTCTTATTTAGCTAATGATCCAAGTCACTAAATTTGGGGCTAGAAGAAGAAAAGTTAGTACAGAAACAGGAGTATCATAAAATTTATAAAACAAAATATATTTCCACTGCTTCCTCTTGTATCTTTTTTGTTCTAGTGGTTTGAATTTCTAAGGGTAAAGATTATTTTAATAAGGTACTTTTTCTGAAAAGACAGCACAAACATTTTCCCAATTAGCTGTGGAATAAGGAAGACCACAAAGAAATGAATAGCATATAGTCCTGAGATAAGAAAATCTATTTAATAAAAAAATGAATACTGCCAAAAATAAGACTACCAGGAAAACAACAGTAAGTGAAAAAATAAATAAAAACCTAGATTTCTCCTTATGTGGTATAGAAGTTAGCAATAATAAAAGTGACATTCACAAGAATGGGCTTTTCTAACATTTTCCTGATGAAGTCTTCTTTTTTATATGCTCCAAAGAGAAAAAAGACCTTACATATGTGAGTGAACAGCACATCAGGGTTCTTTGTTGAAGTGTTTTTGGTTGTTTGGTTGGTTTTTTGGCAAACAGGAAATTCTTCCAAATCTTGTTTTTGGATTAGGGAGATGAGAATGCCATTTGGTTTTTGTTACTTTTTTAAAATTTAGGTCATCCTATAACCTTTGGTTGAGATTAAACATGAAAAAGATGTAGGAATTTCCAACACCACCCCACCACCACCCAATTCCATCCACCAAAAATGAAAACAAAATAGTTGAGCCATGGAACAGGGGAAAGAATAGGGGGAGCAAACCACATGAGAGACCTATTCATGCCCTTTAAAAATAAACACAAAACCCCTAACCCAATGTTGCTCTCAGCTAAGATTGTGAATGCATGTGGAAGAACAGCACTGTGAGGTTGGTCTATTGCCTTGAACGCCTGATGCCATCATCACTGCCACAGCAGAAACACTCTCATAGAAATTTTTATGATAATGCATCATCACACCAGTTGTATAAATAAAGGTTTACAATTCATAGTTGGACTGCTTTGGTATGTAAAATGGGAAGAGAAATACTTACCTAGATTCCCCTCTTCCTCTGACTGTACCTATAAGGAGTTTATTGCTGTTCAGTGATGTCTGACTCTTGTGACCCCATTTGTGGTTTTCTTGGAAGAGATACTGGAGTGTTTGCCATTTCCTTCCCCAGCTCATTTTATAGATATGGAAACTGAGGCAAACATGGCTAAATGACTTGCCCAGGGTCACACAGCTAGTGTCTGAGGCCGGATATGAAGTCAGGTCTTTATCCACTGTGCCACCTATCTACCCTAATAAGGAGTTTACACTAGCTTATTTGCATGAGGAGAGTATGGGAAAGCATACCCATGAGCTAATCTAATGCAGATCCTAGAAGGCTTGGTGAAACTCCAGTGGCCTGTGATTCTGAACTCAAGACAAGGACCATGGGGATAATTTAGACATATAAGTCAGGGAAATAAACGAAGCGTCTTAGGAACAGACATTAATGCCACTACCCAAACAACCACAGATACTTGCCTCTTCCCTTCTCCTCATCTTATTTCTTCCCACAGTCAATGCCCTAGAAACCTTATTCTTTTTCTCCTTCAAAGAGAGTGCTTGAATGAAGGGCTGCTATGCTTTGTGTTATTTCCTCTTTGCGGTGAGAGAAGGCAGGAGGTCAATGCTGGAAGGGAAGCAGAGACCATCTATTTCACATTGGAGGAGTGGAGGAAGAAATCAGAGGTAGAAAAGACAGAGATAAGGACACAGAGAGAATGAGAATGAGAGAGAGAAAGAAAGAGAGAAAGAGAGAGAGAGAGAGATGTCTATCCTTCAGTTTAGAGAATACAGATAGCTTTCTTCTGTCCCAAGAGTGGATAAAGAACTAGACTTGGGGGCTGGATTCAGATCCTACGACAGACACTTACTAGCTATGTGATTCCAAACCTTTCTGAGAGACATACATTGGGAAATAAATGGGATTTATAAAACTGGGATAATAGCACCTACCGCATAGGTTGCTATGAAGATTGTATGGGATAACAAATACAAACTCTTCTGTAAGCCTTAAAGATCCATATTAATGTGAGTTATTATTATTATTATTAATTTCATTCATTTCAAATTTTCTGATAAAGTTCAGACTTATCTTGGGACAAGTCACTATCCTACTACTATTCCGTTTTATTCAATGTTCTGAAAGGCCATACTATAAGTACAGTGGTTAGAGAAATGGCCTCAAAACCAAATCTAAGTCCTGTCTCTGACACATATTGACTGTGTGACCCTAGGCAAGTCACTGAACCTCTGAGTTCTCCAGGCAACTATCTACGACTATAGGTTGCATAGCTGTGTAGACTAGGGTTGCATTGGTAGAATGTGTTTCTTCAATATAAGGCATTCCCTACAGCTATTTAGTGTTCCATGAACCATTGCATGAGTCTGTAAAATGACAAAGCTTTTTGTAACTGAATAAAATTTAATTTAAAAAATTCGTCATTGAATTTAAAATACCAAGTTTTAAGATCATCTTATATAGGGTTATTATTGTTACTACTACCATCATCACTGCCATAACCTATCAGTTCTTCCCACTGTTGAATCTAAATCCCTTCAACTCTAATATGAGCACATTTTCTGGTTAGGACAAACAGGAAACAGCTACTTATCACCACTCGTACAACATTCTTGAATATATCTACAGAGTTTGAGGTAACACAATACTTGGAGCAATCCTGAAGGCCTGACTTTAGCAACAAGGGTAGGGAAGGATTGTGTTCCTTGGAAAAAAGCAATGGTAAAACAATCTCCATCCCTGTCCCCATCACACACACACACACACACACACACACACACACACACACACACACAGTGAGAAGTAACATGATACAGCAGATAAAGTACTTAAAGTCAGGAAGACCTGTGTTCAAATTCTGCCTATGATACTAGGGGTATTACCCTAAGCAAGTCATCTTAAATTATCTGGGCTTCATTTGCCTCACCTGAAAAGCCAGGACTATAATACCTGCAGTTCCTACATCACAGAATTATTGCAAGGCTCAAATGAGCTAGAATACAGATAGGGGATCAGGCCTGGGCTTTCACTGATAGTAGGAATTTCCAAACAGGAAATTCCCTCTGCCAAGGCACTCAGCACCTTCTCTGAAAGTCATAAGCTGAGAGAGTAGCTGAGAACACTGAGAAATCAAGTGTCGTCCAAGGTCACACAGTTAGTACATGTCAGGAGCGGGACTCTGAACCTATGGACAACCTATTTCAAGACCAGCTATTCACAATATCATGTTGCCTCTCAAATGGGATGATACATACAAAATTCCTTTAAGTGTTTATAGAAATGCTAGTTACTGCTATTGCTCCTACTACTATTGCAACCCACAGCTACAAACTCCAGGCAGAAGCTCTCCATCTCTGGCCCACTAAGTGTTATCTAATTTATTCTACAACTGGTTAGGGCTGCCGGCTCTTAAGCACGCATAGATATATGTGGACTAAAAGATAAAAAAACTCAGTCTCTGGGCAAACAGCACAAAAAATACCTTGCCAGAATAAAAATAAAAATAAACAAAAATCTTGCTGGTTATTGGAAGCTTTCCTATTTGAAAACTGGAATCTGAAGAAAATACACACACACACACACACACACACACAGTTAGTGAACTTAAAGAAGTCTAGAAGGCAAAAAAAGAGTGGAGTTGACCCAGTAAAATAAGAGACTGAGCTTTAAGTGAAATTTAGAAGCTGCTTCTCAATTCCCTAAAGGCTGTCCTCTTTGGACGTGGATGAATTAAATTGAATTAAATGAACTTTAAAATTTTCCCTTCATAAAGCAAATATCACAATTCTATCCTAGATGTAGCTACAAGGTCACCAGAAAAGCCTGCAGACAGCCAGAGCCAACTCACAGTGAACTGGCTCCATCCAAACCTCAGGGGCACAGTAGTAATCAGGCAGTAAAATAGAGCTCTTAGCACGTTGTAGTGGCCATCACCACCACCACCACTACCTCCCACAACCTAAATCTGGGGGAAAAGAGATGTAAATTGTAGTGAGTACAACAAAGGTCAATCTACATTATTAATTCTACTCAGATGTTTATCTGGGAGATAAAAGAGTAACATGAGAGAACACAAAACTTGAAACCCATCTGCCCACAAAACAGAGCAAAGCGTGCTGAAGTCTTCACAGTATGTGTACATATGTAGTTTTAAGAAGGTGATTCGTCTATTCTGAAGACAGCCTAAGTACTGTATTATGTAGCATTCAAGGGGTTTGATGAATCGTGTGAGATAGTAAATGATGCAGGAAAATTGTGTTCTTATGCTTCTTTTTTGGGTCAAATTCCTGCAAAATTGTACTTGTAATGCAACAACCTCTTTGTCATGAATAGGGCTCTTTGTCATTTGTTAGCTGACCCATCTCAGCTGTTGCAAAAAATCAAAAGGGAATTGATTTTGATGATCTGACATGCAACTGGAGGGGAACACAACCACCGGATGAACAAAAAGTCAGCTATACCACCAGTGGGTAGATCGATACTCTACCTATGTCAGGTAAATGTGGCTATAATCAAAAAAAGAAAAACAAAGCCACACTTTTCTTAAATTTGCGGCCTCCTTGGTGCCTGGCATTCTTCTCAGAGCCACAGCTATTCTTACATTCTTTTAACAGTTCTGCTTTAAAAAAAATTCTCCCTGACCCAAAGTATTATTTATAAAATGTCCAGTTTAGAGGCAAAAAGAAAGAAGAGAGGAAAAGGAGAGGGAGAAGGAAAAAGAAAGGGGAGGGGTGGGGAAGGGAGGGAAGCACGAGAGAGAAGGGTTTCTTGCATTTAACCCCAAACACCATTCATCTGTAAGTAGTGTGTAATATTAAGCAAAGAACACTAACTGCCTCCCTATTTAAGCATTCGTGTGCTCATTAACAGGCCTAGCATTATTCATTACCCAAACCATTCAGTTCAGTACAGGAGCACCAGGAAAAAAGGACTTTTACCACTTGCATTATGCTACTTGCCTCTACTAATTTTAGTGATTACATTTGGACTGGACATATCATTAATCTCACTTCTTGTGTCTAGTTTATTTCAAACAAGTAGGAGGTATATTATTATCTTGTACGCTCAGGAAATGCACGGCACTGTCCCAGCCTCCCTGCCAAGGTCTTCTTTGAAAGTAAGATGGCAGTCTCCCTCATTTAAAGGATGATTATATTAGCTGGCTATGTGGTAAATAAAAGTTGTGATTTGTCCATGCCCACTGTCAATACCTTGCACACGCTCAGTGGAATTTATTTTGCTCACATCATCTGGGGAGTTGCATTTTATACAGACACCCACGTATTTTTTCTGAACATTTCTGGGAAAATGGCCCAGAAATGTTCAGAAATATACGTAGGTGTCTGTGTAAAAAGCAGTTCTCAAAGTGGTATGCAAAGTATAAATGGGTAATTAGAAGCACTGGAAATAAACCCGCTATTCATTATCAGGCCATGGGGAGAACAGGCAAGCAAACCACAGAATTTCTCAAACATGGTCCTACCACTGGAAAGATCGCTTGGCTAGAATAGCATGTGAAAGCAGGAAGGAATTTTTTTTTTCAGAAAATTAGACTCCCAGATTCAAAGAATCTCAAAGATCTGTTCATCTGTTGAATAATCTACTCAACATTACAGTGAGCCTTGTGGCACAGCCATCCAAACCAAGGACCTCAAACATGGTTTCCCCTTCTCTAACCAGCCAGGTCTCAGGACTCCACATACCCCTTCCTTGACCATCAGGCAGCACTTGCAACTTACCATTTGTTTTGTCATCATGTGACTACTTTCCATCTCTTAGAATCATAGATTTTGATACAGCTAGGAGGGGTCTTTTTGTCTCAGGCATAGGGCTCGGAACGTAATAATAGATGCTAGCTGAATGAATGAATATTAAACAAATTCACTTCATAACATTTATTGAGTGCCATCTATGTGTAAGGAAAGAGGCAGAGCAAATAGAGGGCCAACTATGGAGTCAGAAAGACCTGGGTTCAAGTCCTCCTTCTGACACACTGATTAGGGATAGGTCACCAAACCCCTTAGTGTTCCGTGCAGCTCTCTTAGACTATAAATTCCCACGCTGTGGAAGGAACTAGCTTTCCTGATGAAAACATAGATCTGGACAAAAAAATGTAAGATACCGGGCTATGTACAATGATTCAAAGATAGAAATAAAATGGTCCTTACTTTCATGGCACTTAGAAGAACTTCATCTATACTGTACTCTACACTATATATGTAATCATAATTGCAACAGCTCACATTTACAAAGTACTTTAACCCTCTAACGTTGACAGGTTAAGTCTTAGGATCTCCATTTCACAGATAAGGGAAGAATAGCCCAGAGAAGTTAAGGAACTTGACCAGAGTCACACAGGAAGTTCTGGAACTGAGAGCATCTCTGGCATCTTGGCAAACTCAAGGCCCTTCCTTGACAATTCACCTCCTTTACAACTCACACACGCATAACCCCCCAAACACACACACATGCACATATACACATACATACATGCATTACTCATTAATTACTCCAAGCGCATGTTTTGTTTCATTTCCCCAATTAGGTTCCTTGTGAGAAGGTAATATGCCTCCGCTTTACATCTTTTGTATTCTGTATCTATTGTATCAGTGTCTGGGCACATAGCAGGTGCTAAAATACTTTTATTACTCTTTCCCCCTCAAAAATCTAGCAAGCATTTGATATATATTTTATAGCAAATATTTGCACCCACCATGACAGACATAAGTAAGTTGCTCGCTATGATCAGGGTGGATGATGGATATTTTTAAAGTTGAAAGATACCTGAGATATCATCCAGCATCAATTTACAGATATGAAGCCAACATTTCAGAATGCTCTACACATGGTATCTCATTTGAACTTCACGACAATCCTGTGAGGTAGGTGCTATAATTATCCCCATTTCAGAGACGAAGAAACTATGACTGATTAGATGACTTGTCCAGGGTCACGCTGCTAGTAACCTCCGAGGTAGAATTCAAATACACAGGCCCTTTCTGACTCAAGACACTAGACTACTTAGCTGTTACTAATAATAACTGAAGCTCGGTGAGATAATGGTATTTACTCAAGCTCACATGGCAAGGAAGGAGGCAGAGCTAGGTCTCAAACACAGAACTTCTGCCTCTAAAACCAGATCTCTTTCTACTACCCACAAGGCCTCTGCTATATATCTCAAAGCTAGAACAGACTGTCCTCTTCATTTAAGTATATTATTTTAAGGTCACCCTTTTAAATTTGCTAGGGTGAAACTATTCAGTATACAAGAACCTTTTAATTTAACATTAATGACTAGCAGTCCTATAGTGAATTATTAGTCTCTTCATATTAATAAGTGTTACATTCTAATCAATGATCTAAAATCCAAGTATGCTACATCAAAAGATAGTTTATTTTATTTGGCCAAGTGCAATTCAGTTTTAATTATTATAATTTTGTACTTAGATAATGCATTTCCACTATTGTTTTTAATGAATGTGCTGAGTCTTATAGTCCCACGTTGTTGAGAGAATTGTATTGTTTTTTACATTCAATGAACATTAAAACAAACATAAAAAGCCAGCACCTTAAAATGGCAGTACCCAAAGAGTCCATTGAAGGTCATCTATACTCTGTATATAGTCAGAATCATCCTAGAAAATTGGAATGTCCTATTTTTTTAAAGATTCTCTCATAAACTATCTTTCTGTGAAATTCTCTTGCTACCATGTAGATGTTCTCTCTACTACCAATCATATTGTCTTCTTATAGTAGAAAGTAGGAGTTACTATTCTCACACTGTTTTATTTAATATGCTTGCTAAAATGAAAAAGCAAACTTTGAGAAGCTCCTGGAAAAATTTCAAACTTAGACAACATCCAAGGCTCTCTGTAATCTGGCACTGCTTTGACCTAGTTTATCGTACCCAAAACCTTTCCCTAGTAAGATTTCACTATTCTCTGTCTCTCAAACTTTCCTTTTTCATCTTTACCTCAGAGCTTTTGTTCGCTGATACCCCACTAGGGTAGTATCATGTAAGAAGAGACTTTTTCCAAGAGAGTAGAGTGGGTTCTCTCAATATTGCTTCTCTGTCAATAAATGGGAAAGCCTCTGATTCCTAAATAATGCCTGGCAGAAAATAGTAACAGAAAGCTTCAAAAGTTGGATTTTCCTGTATGAGGTGCTGGTTTGGAAACATTTTTAAAGGAATAATAATTAATTTTGATTGTGAAAATTCTATTTTAATATGAATGGTCTTAGTTGAGAGTTCGGATTTTTTTTAAACCCATAATACATTAAATGTCGGAGTTTAGTATCTTTCGGGTTTCTAAAATGAGAAATGGGTTCTATTTCTTCTTGTTGTTTCTGTTATAGAAGCTGGGTTTCATAACAAGTGCTATAACTCATTTTAACCAAGGTCCCATATTTTTCTCAGCCAATGGAGCAACATTAGCAGGAGACACTAGCTGTTAAGAATTGATTAAAAACTAGAAGTGATGTATAGATAGATAGAAAGATAGATAAACAGATAGACATAGATATAGCTGCACATATGCATACACACATATTATATATATGTATATATATACACATATATATGCATATATATATACATATACATAAATACATATATATATACATACACACATATGGCAGGTGGCAAAAAAAAATGTTTAATGTCCTATGAAAAAGAAACCGAGGTACTAAGAACATAAATCATTTACAAGTCACAAAAGCAAAGTTAAATTCAGGAATAAAGGCGTGGATGGGGTACGGGTGGTGATATGAATGAATCAATCAGCAAGTATTTTTGAAGAACTATGTACCAGGCACTTACGTTAGGTCTGGGTTTGTGGCAAGTAAAAGATGAATAAAATGAAATGATCCATTCACTCAATTTCCTCA
>CM053626.1:130781289-130792912 GCA_028646595.1 Phalanger gymnotis | reverse complement strand
TACCTTGCGATTTCGGACCATTCAAACATATACATGATTATATTTGAGATCATAAATTCGGCCTTCCTACTACAGGATACATAGATAAAACAGTTTCTACCCTCAAAGAACCTGTTACGTTGAGGTAGGAGTTACAAATATTTATTAAATACATTAATAAAATAGAAGATAATTTTTTGGATTGTAGTCACTAGTAGCAAGGAGGATACGAATCAGGTAGTTAATAATAATAGCTATCATTTATATAGGGTGTTAAGGTTTACAAAGCACTTTACACTTGTTACCTCATTTGATTTATCCTCACAACCTTCTAAGTTATATACTACAATTATTTCCATTTTACAGAGAGGGAAATGGAGGCTGAAAAGAAGATTAAAGTCACAGAGCTAGTGTCTTGAGCAGGATTAAAACTCAAGTTTCAAACTCCAGGTCTGGGATTCTATCCACTATACCTCCTAGATGCCTTGAAAGTTACTTAGACTGACTCCTTCACTTTACAGATGAGGAAACTGAGTCACAAAGAGAAGGGATTAGCCCAGGGTCATATAACAAGTTAGCAATCCAGTCAGAACTAGAAGCCACGTCTCCTGATTACTAATTTAGGGTTCTACCATATCACATTTCCCCCTTAAAATTTGATATCAAAAACTGTAGGAGTTTAAATATAGATTGAAGCATACTTTTTTTCCTTTATTATTCTTGCTTTTTTCGGTCTGTGTTTTCTTTTGCACACAGCTAAAGTGGAAATGTTTTGCATGACTACACATATATAATCTATATCAAATTTCTTACCTTCTCAAAGAGGGGAGAAGGGAGGGAGGGAGAGAATTTGGAACTGAAAAATTTTTAATGTTAAAAAATTTGTTTACAGGTAATTGAGGAAAAAATTAAAATAAACAATATATACTAAAAAAATTATGAGTGTGATAGTTTCAGAAAAACCTGGGAAGACTTATATGAACTGTTGCAAAGTAAAGTGAGCAGAACCAGATCACTGCATACAGCGGCAGCAATATTGTAAGGCTGATCAACCAACTGTGAGAAACTTAGCTACTCTGATCGATACAGTGATCCAAGACAATTCCAAAGGACTCTTTCCAGAGAAAAAATTGATGAACTCTGAGTGCAAATTGAAGTTTAATTTTCTTACTTTATTTTTCTAACTTTTTGTGATATGGCTAATATGGAAATATGTTTTGCATGATTTCACATTGTATAACTGATATCATATTGCTTCCCTTCTCAGTGGGTAGGAGAGGGATGGAAGGGGAGGGAGAGTATTTGGAACTTTTTTTAAAATTAAATATGTTAAAAACAAATAATAAAGATTAAAAGAGAAACAAAAAATTTGATATACACTTTTCTAGGCAGATAAAGTATATTCATTATACCTAGTGTCCTTCTTAATAATGCATATGAGAACTGCCATTTGGAAAAATATTTTTGAAGACAAGAAGAACTAGCGATGCACGATTATAATTTTAAATAAAACTGAGGAATGGATGGTAATTATTTTCAGAGCTAATGACAAAAACCGGAGTGGAGGAGGGATTTCAGTCCTGGGAAAGAGAAAGAAATCCTTATTCTCTAGCACATTTCTTTATAAAATGAAGACTAGGAACTCACCAATTAAAATTGATATTTGTTCCATTTTTCAAAACATCTTGATATTAACACGTAAACATAGGAGAGCTGGAAATCAAACACTGAGAACCACCTATAAAAGCATTCACTTACTAGAATGGAGAGTAGAGGGTTGGGAGGAAGGGGGACGTGGAGTACTCAAGAAGGTTAGAAATGATAAAAGAAAAATCTGCAACGTGGCTAATGTGGAAATGTTTTGCATGACTGCACATATGTAATCTATATAAAGTTGCTTACTTACGCTTGCTTAGGAGAATCTCTTTTTTAAACCAGACCCAAAACTTCAACGGTGTAGTTGGTGAAGAATTCCTTTTGCCAATGTTGACCAGCTCCCTTCATGGGACTTATTGGCTTAGAAAACTGCCGAGGGCACATTGGCGTGACCTTCCCAAGGTCACATAGGAAGTATGTACGAGAAGAAGGACTTGAATCTAGGTCCTCCTGACTCCTGGGCCAGCTTTAGTGCTACTACACCATGCTGCCTTTCAAAGAGAAGAAGATTAGATTATCTTATTTTTATTGTTTTATTGTTTGTCCTTTATTCTGGAAGAGGACCAATGACATCACATGGGTGATGTTTCAACTTATGCATTAACTGGATTTGACTGAGGCAGAGCTGAGCAAAGGGTTAGAATGGGAAATTAGCTTTCAAATGACAATAAGTTCAAGGGCAGGAAATGCTCCCCTTTCCAATCAGTTGCCAAGTCATAAGATAGCCATCTGTTCCTCTCTTTCTCACACAGACTTTACAGACGCATGATAACCTCATCCTCAGAGTCTTGACTAGGGATTGATTTACAGGTTTGGTCTGCCTTAGGAAGAAGTCTTCCAGATTCCTTTGGTATTTAAATTCCCAAGGGATGGAGCAAGGCAAGAGGTGTTGTGGAAAGAACCATCAACTTAGGGAAAGAAAACGCCTCAGTCTAATGTCCCAAATATTATACTAGATAATGAGTCACTTACTTTTCTGGATTTTGTTTTCCTCATTTATAAAAGAAGTCTGGATGAAACATTCCTAAATCTAGAGTTTCCCCCAGCTGCCGTGTTAAATAATGCTATGATCCTAATGTTCCCTCCACACAGTTAAAATAGTTTTAGCATGTTACTTTGTATTCAGTACCAAGTGTTACGACCGTAGGCTACAATCGCTTCATACTCCATGCATTGTAGTCTGTTGATCACAGGATCAGAGGGCAAAAGTTAAAAGGAATCTTGGAAGCTCTGTAGTCCAAACTCTTCATTTTACAGATCAGGAAACTGAGGCCCAGAGAAGTTTAGTTGCCCAAAATCACACAAAATAGTAGGCACCAAAATCAGGGTTTGAACCAGTGCTTCTTTCCAATGTCCCGAGCTCCCATCCATGACTAACTGTGTTAAAAGGAGACAGAATTCAGAATCCTAGAGCTGGAAGGGACCTTAAAGACTGTCTCAGTCAAACATATCATTTGAAAAAAGCAGAAACCCAGCAAGTGACTTCCCAAGATCATAAAGAGTTAATGGTAGAGCTAAGACGAAAGCCCACATCTCCCGATTCCCAGTCCAGTCCCTTAACAGGCATTATTTAAAGTGTTTAATACGTGCCAAGTGGAGCAGCTAGATAGTTAAGTCGATAAAGGAAGACCTGAGTTCAAATCTGACATGAAGCAATTACTAGCTGTGTGACCTTGGGCAAGTCACTTAACCTCTGTTTTCCTTAGTCCACTACAGAAGGAAATGGCAAATCATTCAAGTATTTTTGCCAAGAAAATCTCACAGAGAGTATGGTCCACAGGGGTCTTAAGAGTCGGACATGACTGACCAACAACAAATGCGCCAAGTACTATGCTAAAGTCCTCCTGCAGTGCCTACTCTTTCCATCAAGTTTATCATCTAAAAACGACACAGAAGTACCTACATGAGACTACTTACTTATATGTGAAGTCAAAGCATAGATGGAATAGCAACTAGTTCCTCCCTACCTCAAGTCATTTAAATGCTGTCTGCCTCAGTTTCCTCAACTGTAAAATGGAGATACTAACAGCACCTTCTTCACAGGATTGTCTTGAAGATCAAATGAGTTAACATTTGTAAAGCACTTAGCAGGGTGCATGGTACACAGTAGGTCTTTAATAAATGCTTATTCCCTCTCTCACTCTTCAATTAAGGTATGCTGCCACCAGGTGGTGGAGGTGCCATAATCATGTTGCAAAGGACTTGTAATGTCCAAAAGAGAACTGAGTTTTTTATCTCTTTTTAAAAAATAACATAAACAGACGGCAAGTATAGACAAAGCTTTTCACACTAGCTTAGCACGTCTAAGGGTCAGAAGGGTTTCTTTTCAGACCTACAACAAGAGACTCGCAAGGACGACACTTCTGTAGGTCTTAGAATGCCTTTATGATATATATTATACCCCTTGAGAACTACACTTTAGTGTATTATAGAGCCTTTAATCCAAAGAGGAGCAGAATTGGAAGGGAAAATTAGAGAGTATTTGGTTTTCTATCAAGCTACAAACAGAATCCTTGGTCACCACACACATTAGATAGTGACTTCACCAGATTCTGACCACATCATCTTTTAAAATAGGTGCTAAATATTATAAAATATTTTCTCCTGGCATCATTTTGCCATAAATCTCTCTCTCAATTGAGTAACTAACTATTGGTTTTCATCTTTCAAACAGCAAAGTCTCCCAGATACTGGATTTTCCTTCCTGCTGAGCCAAACAATGAGAATTTTTTTAACCATTATTACAAACGTTTTTTTTTTCCCACAAGCTTGATTTAAAAAGGGAAAATTCCCCACCATATTTTCAGTCTGATTATCAGATGATGATGGACAATAGATTGATAAGAGTCACTCAAGAAGATGTAAGCTCTTGTGTATAGCAGCTACTACAATTATCAGACACTACTAAACTACTATTGATCTCGCTCACATTGGGTGATAACTGAGCATTTTCCACTTACTTAAAGTGCTGTTAGCTAGAAATTCCCATCAATGAAAAAGCAGTAGACGTTTCTTTAAACACAGCTCAATACAACAAATAGCACATACTGAAGGTTCAGAGTTCTTTAATCTCTGTGAAACAAATAACTTGCCTGGCAAAAACATACCTTCTAGTTGCTAAATGGTTTATTACAACAAAACAGGTACCCATGAAGGTCATTTAATATGTAACCTTAAATACCACTGATGGGCACACTGATGGGGGAAAATATAGTTCAGCTATTTGAAAGAAAGTAGGAGGTAGGAAAGAGAGGAGGAGCGAGTGTCAATCTTTCTAATTCAAGCTAAGTTGGATTTCTTTGTCCCCCGCCCAGTTTCCCAGGCCAGCCTTATTAACTATTACTCCTCAACGTAGAAATTATTTTGCATGGGATTTCATTGTGAGAGGGATAGACTAGAGTGATGAAATTCAAATAAATATTGGCATTGGAGTTTAAGCAAGCTGCTCAATTTTTTTTAAAAAAATAGAAGCAATTAAGAATAGATGGTCTCTAAGATTCCTTCTAGCTCTAAATCCCAAACTCATGCTTGATGGGTACACTGTCACCTTTCAAATACTGTTTCTCCCAGTGATGTCTCTAAGCAGGTGACATATGTCCCATTCTCATAAAGAGCAAGTCTTTATTGCCGGACCAGGACAAACTCAGGAACATAAAAATAAGGAAATTGATGAAGAAGGAAATCAACCAGTAACTGCGAAACTAATCTCCCTATACAATCAGCACTTAACAAAAGGGCTGACCAGTGAGATTTAAGGTCAGGCCTGATGAACTGAGAAGTCAATGAAAAGTGGTTTGGTTATTTATTTTGCCATATTTTCTTCTGCTGTGAACAGTCTGCGTGTTATTGTGCAGAGCCACATAACATTTACTCAAACAAAGGCAACTTTCTGGAATTCAGGGGTAGTTTTCCTAATCTACGGGGTAGGCTATTCGTTTACCTATTTGCCCACTTTCTGATAATCTTACTGCTTTTTTAAAACTTCTCCCATAATGGTCATGATTGGGGGGAAAGATGCAAAATTCAAACTGCATCAGTTCTGTTAAAAACTATAAGACATTTGTTGGTGGCACGTAATGTCGAAACTGATGGCTAAAACAAGGCCTTGGGACTCATCTGTGGATTTCAGTTATTTCTACCAGTGGTGGCAAACTCAAATAGAAATAGATCTCTAATGGCCACATGTTTACTCAGGAAATCAAAAATTAATATTATCTACATTTTGTTATATTTTATTTTGTCAAACATTTTTCAATTGCTTTGTAGTCAGGCTCAGGCTGGCCAGGAGTTTGATACCTCTGATCTATACTGACCCCTTAGTTCTATTCCTAATACTAGGAAAAGTGTATTGTATGTCAGATCTTGGGTGACTCACACAGTAAAGGAGACAGATAACAAATACACTGATTGGTTGCAAAAACCAGGACTCAATAGAACCAAAATTATCAACTGTAGGTCCAAAAGTTCAGTTGGATGAGCCAATCATTTGGACAGAAGTGGGAATGGTGATCTCAAGGTTATCAGTTTGAAATCTGTGAATTTATCTGATGAAGGATACAAATGTAAAAATTGATATACAATAGGGGCTGCATTTCTTTAAAAAGATATGTGATGGTGGAAAATATCTCAGCCATCAGAAAAATTAATTTCCAGGGCTTGGGATGAGATGAATTGAAGTACAAAGGCATTCTAGTTATTTTTATTTTAAGTATTTGAATTAAATTTTACTCTTTTTTTACCTAACAAGTATTTGTTTTCTTTCTCTTCTACCCCTCCTCTCACTGGGGGAAAAATTATTACCTCAAGCAAAACAATTCCCCACATTGGCCATATCCAAAAAAATGTGTGTCTCATTCCACGTATATTTAGTCCATCACCTCTGTTAGCAGATGAGTAAGTAGTATTCTTCAGGTTTACAAGCTTTCATATATTGAATTTGAAAACAACATCTCCAACATTCACTTCTTTCTGAGCAGAGAAAGATAACAGGATCATGAAAGAAACTTTCGAGGTCACCTAGTCCAACCTGCATTTTATAGATGAGGGCTAGAGAAGCCACCCAAGCATCAAGAAGTAATCAGGATTCAAATCCGGCTCTTCTGACTCCAAACCTAGCACTCTTTCCATTGCACTATGCTGCTGATTAGGGCTGCCCTCCTGCCTCAAATCTAATTTCCAATCCACTCTCTCCTAATGGTGCTCTTCCCTCCACCCTTTTCTCCCTTCTTTTGGAAGGAACCGGAGGATAGAATTGGTTGAGAGACAAAGACATGAGGAAACAGGTCAAGAGTCATATTCATCCCCTCCATGTCAAGTACTGGTGCCTTCTATTAAAAACACCCAAATAGAACTGCACAGATCATACCTTTCAATTGGTTTTCTTCCCTAAGCATGACACATTACATAGCAAAACATGGTATAATCTTCCTGAGTTTAGGCTCCTTCTAAAGAAGTCTTTGTGTAACATATCACACCCAGAAGGTCCTGTTGTTCTTCTTTCATTCTCAAAGAGGACCAATGACATCACGGAATGATATCCAGACTGGCTCATGGATTGGATTTAAGTGAGGCAAAGCTGTGCAAAGTTATCAGTCTCACTCTCTCCTTCAGAATTATCAAAGTTCAGTAGCAAGACACAGCCGATACTTCTAAAAAAATTATATCCTCCCATGCCCACATTTCAGTCAGAAGTTCTATTCCACAAAATCTAGGTTGCATCCACCTCCTTTGTATTAAATTCTCAAATTCACTTTGTTTCTGAGATGAAAATAGTAAAATAGTTTAGAGACATGTGGTGACAAAAGTATTTTCCTGCCCTTCTGTCCAGTTTTTCTCTCCTGGAAACTATTTTGTGCCTCTTCCAAAGTGTCATATATGTGAATCCCCATAAGTTCTATCTAAAATTTTTTATCATTCCTCTTGTTTCTATTTTCAATTTATTGTTCTATAGTGCCATTATATACACATACACACACACATATATATGTGTGTGTATATATGTATATATATATATATATATATATATATATATGCACATATATTTATGTTTCCCTAGTCAGCAAGTCCAAATCTCAGCTAATTGGTGCCACTTTCAAGTTTGGCAGTATCACTACTTCTTGCTTAGGTCCTCAAGTGTCAGTTCCTCTAGTGGGTCTTTCTTTCCCCGTTCCCCAATCATATTGCTACCACCTTTTCAAGTGTTTACAGGGGATTTATTCCTAACAGTTACATATCTAGTCATATCATTCCTGTGCTCAAAAATCTTCAGTGGCTCCCAGGTGTAGTCCAAACTCCTTGGCTTTGCGATGCCTTATACTATCTGGTATTTTGTTGTTGTTAAATCATTTAGTCATGTCCGACTCTTTGTGACCCCATATGGGGTTCTCTTGGCAAAGACACTGGAGTGGTTTGCCATTTCCTTCTTTGGTGAATTAAGGAAAACAGAAGTTAAGGGACTAGCCCAGGATCACATAGCCGGTGAGTGTCTGGGGCTGGATTTGAACTCGGATTTCCCTGACTCCAGGCCCAGTGCCCTATCCACTGAGTCATCTAGCTGCCTCTGTCTGGTGTTAACAGATGGTACAGAAGACCTCAAGCTTCATCTCATATTACTCTCTTCAAAGCCCTGAATGGTCTGTTCAAAATAGACTGACTACTCAGTGCCATGAAGCATGTATAATGCTTATGCTTCCTCTATTTCCCCATAACGGGTGTGCCTTCATTATCCTCTTCACCTATTAAATTTCTGTTCTTCCTACAATGAGCTACTTATCACTGCCACCACACCTTCCCTGCTTCCCCTGATTGTAAGAATTTTCTCCCTCAGATATTGTTGGTTGGTTGGTGTCATTCATTCTCGAAGAAGACCAAAATGACATCATTATGTTGGAGTCAAGGTCCAGCGTGTCCCACTGTGGATGATCAAGCCAATATGAGTTCAGGTCAGGCACAAATAGTCCATATGAATATTTGGAGTGGAGATATCTCTAAATTTGCACATCTCATTTTTCTCTTGAGCAATTGCACTTCTTCTTAGCTCATAGAACATAGCAACCTCTTTGATATGGGCATGCCATGCTAGGCGATCCTTTGCCAGTGCCTCCCATGTCACACAATCTATCCCAAAGTTCACACACTGCATTGTCTTATAACTCTCTTTTTAAAAACACACAAATATATATGTAAAAATATAAAACATATTATATATATGAATCTGAAATACTGACATATAGGCATACAGGGAGAGAGAGATGATTTTTTAAAAATTTAATTTGATTGTTTATTACCATTATTGGTGTACATGTAAAATTTTCCTACTAAACTGTAAGTTTCATGAGGGCCTGGGCCCTGTTTTATGTAAACTTTTAATCCTTCCCACCCATCCCACATCCAGCTCTCTGGTAAACCTAGCATGCTGTTTTGCACACAGCAAGTACTTAATAAATGTTATGAAAGTAGAACATAGGAGGTGGAATGAGGAGATTATTAATAATAATAATATTTAAATAGTGCTTTAAGGTTACTATCTAGTTTTCCCCCAACAATAACCTGAGGGATAGGTGCTATTATTTCCCTCATTTTACAAATGAAATGAAGAAACTGAGGCAGATAAAGCTTTAGTGACTTGCCTAGAACCACAGAGCTAATAAGTGTCTAAGACTGGATTTGAAGTCAGCTCTTGTTGACTCTAGGTCTAACGCTCTAGGACCCAGGCCACTTGGCTGCCTAAAAGTAAGTTTTAATAACGGCTGCAAAGAATAACAAGGTACAAGTTACAAAAACTCTTGTAATTAAATATCATTCCCTCACAAATTACAGGACATTTGCCTATTTATCTTGGCTCCTCCTTCCTGCCAAAAATTCTTCTTAGCCTGGGTATTTTATATTTACTCGGTTCTAATTACATTGACAAAGAATTGGCTAGCCTGTGCTACCTGTCACAGAATCTGTTACTCCAGCCTTCAATATGAAAGCTGGTAAGTGGACAGTGCATTAGTCTAGAGATACCTGAAAATATAAATATTGACACCTTTACTTCTATTCCTCTTCCTCTTCCTCTCTCTCTCTCTCTCTCTCTCACACACACACACACACACACACACACACACACACACACACACACACACACTCACGCACAGGGGAAAGTCCACTCCAGCCCCTCAGGCAACTAGGAAAAAAAAGATATTTTCTTATCCAAGGTTCCAGATTCACTTCCCCTCCAGGTTCCAGTCTGGGCTCTTTGGGAACACAGCCACGGTAGAGTAGCAAGAGCTCTGCATCTGGAATCAGTTGACCCGGGTTCAAATGCGACTTCTACCGCTGTGCAGACCTATGTGACTGTGGACGAGTCACCTATTCTTTCCTGGCTTCCATTTCCTTCTTTGCAAAATGGGATAGTTGAACCCTATGGCTTCTCAGGTACCTTCTAACACCACCCGTATGGTGGAACGGTCCTGAAGCCCTTCACCCTCGCTGTAATAAGCTGCTTACCTTCTTGTCTTGTGCCTCACCGCCGCTCACTCTGCTTTCCCGAACCAGGTTCTGCAATCCAGCTCTTTGGGCCAGTTTATACCTAGACATTGTCTCGTCTACCTACCCCAGGATGACTGCAGCTTCCCCCACTCGCCTACCAGCCCCGCACCCATGGAGCTTTAAATTCGAAAACTGCTCTCCAACATGACTCCACCCCTAAGCAATCACTATTGGCCAAAACAGGCCAATCTATACACCTAAGAGCCAATTAAAAATGGATACCTTTTTTGCGGTCTTCAGCTATTGAGCCACTCTTTCCCTAGAGATTTTTGAGAATTGACCACATTTTACCTCGTTCCTGAAAATTAAATTGTTACTATAAAGAAGTGGATATTCATACACACATATGTATATATTATGTACATATATGTAAATATCCACATCTAAATATGTGTGTATATGTACACATTGTATTATAATACCATATATAGCATATAACGATATAAACAGAATGTGTGCGTATGTATGTATGCACATATATGTGTGCACATGTATATGCACAAAGAGGCATACTGTGTGTATATTTACATACATACACATATTTACACACACAATTTAATTTAATACACACACAGAGGATCTGTACTTTCATTAGTGCAAGATAACTCTCAGGAAGGAAACTATCTGTAAAATTCTATAATTTAGAATCTTTTTAGCTCAGAAGTTTAACTTGCTTAGTTTCACTCAAACAGTATGTGTCCCTTTCTGAATCAGAAGCCTATTTGTCTCCTTAAGAAATTCCTAGTGTGACACGCTATCCACCATACCTCCTAGCTGCCTTGAAAACCACTTAGTCCAACTCCTTCACTTTATAAATGAGGAAACTGAGTCCCAAAGAGGTGAAGTAGGCAATTGTTGCAATAGGTATCGTAACAAAAACTGTAAGGGCATACAGCTTTATCAATATTTTCTAAACAGCAACTGAGTAGTTGAAACTGCTGTTATGTTTTGCTAAATACTGTATGTTTAGCAAATTTTTATTAAGCACAACAAACTTTTATTAAGCACAGTTTTCTATCAGTCAAAAAGCTTTCATTAAGCATTTACTATTCACCAGGTAATGTCAGTCAACAAACACTTATTACATGCTCATATATGCCAGGCACTGTGCCTGGGGGTACAAAGAAAGGCAAAAAACAGCCCCTACCTTGCAGAAGTACATTCTAATGGGTGAACCATGTGTAAAGAAATACCTATAGTGTACATACAAAGTAAGTAGAAAGTAATACAAAAGTAAAGGCATTAGCCACTGGAGTGATCAGAAAAGGCCTCCAGAAGATGGTGAGCTTTGACCTATGTTGTGAAGGAAGCCAAGAAAATTAAGACAGAGGTGAGGGGGCAGAGTATTTAAGGCACAGGGAAGGAAGGAAGGAAGGAAGGAAGGAAGGAAGGAAGGAAGGAAGGAAGGAAGGAAGGAAGGAAGGAAGGAAGGAAGGAAGGAAGGAAGGAAGGAAGG
>CM053626.1:130728211-130781189 GCA_028646595.1 Phalanger gymnotis | reverse complement strand
AAAGGTGCTAAGAAGTCTTTAAAAGATGAAAAAATTAGAAATTCGATTTTAAAAAAATCTAATCCATAATAAAGAACACCCCCCAAAAAGGTTCCTATCAACCAAACTGGAACCCAAATCTACTTCCTACATGTATATAGAGACAGTTGATTAAATAAAGGTAGAAGCCTCACCTTTTACTAAATCAAACTGAGATTTCATAGGAAGCTCTCACTTCCTTGTTTTGTTAAAGTGAGTTCTCTCCTAGAGAATAAACCAGGCATACTGTTATGAGTCCATCTGGCCATGAACATTTACTGAGCACTAGCAGGGTGCAAAGCATTGGACCAGACAGAAGTACAATTCTAAAATTCTGTCTTCAATAAGAAACGTTTCCTGATCCCCTTAAATTCTAAGTGCCTTCTTTCTACTAATAATTTCCAATTTATCCTGTAGCTAGCTTGTCTGTATATGGCTGTTTGCATGTTGTCTCCCCCATTAGACCATGACAGGGATGGAGAACCTGCAGCCTTGAGACCTCATGTGGCCACCCCGTGAGCTCCCTAAACCCAGAGACTGTCTTTTGCCATTCTTTGTATCTCCAATACTTAGCACAGTGCCTGGTACATACATATTAGGAGCTTAACAAATGTTTATTGATGGGGCAGCTAGGTGGCGCAGTGAGTAGAGCACCGGCCCCAAAGTCAGGAAGACCTGAGTTCAAATCTGCCTTCAGACACCTGACACACTTACTAGCTGTGTGACCTTGGGCAAGTCACTTAACCCGCAATTGCCCTGCCTTCTCCCACCTCCAAAAATAAAATAAAATAAATAAATGTTTATTGACTGACTGACAACCCCTTGTGCAAAGTAGGAATTTAATCAGATGTTGCTGAAATATTGTACACTGAAGTGATTACTGTAAGGGTACTATCGTTCCATTACACATGATAGAGCTGATATATGCAAGCAAGTCCTGTCTCCTTAAAAGCAGTCACCTCTAAAGGCTATGTTCTGCTCCCAATGATGCATTTGTTTATCAAAATATTTTTAGAGCTCCTCTCTTCCAATTTTCTTCAAAGAATTCCTCATGATGTTTTCAGCGTTGGCAAATCTTCCTCTTTTGAAAGTGGACTTCATTTCTAGGCAGCTCATGGTCCTCAAAATGTGGTCCAGAGACTCCTGGGGGACCCCAATATACTTTCAGGAGGTCCGTGAAGTCAAAATAATTTTCATAATAATGCTATTTTAATTTCTAATATAGTAGATGCTAATGGAATAAATTCAGATACACAAAGGCCATTGGAGAGTCCTCACTAATTTTTAAGAATATAAAAGTTTGAAAACCACTCCACATTATGTCCGCCTCTCGCTATACCTTTCCCTCTTCTTATTATATATAGCACACACATACACACAGAGTTATAGGTATCAATATAAACATAAATAAAAACATGTGTATGCCTACATATATATGTGCATAAATACGTGCATATATACGTCTTTTGTTGTTGTCAGTCATTTCAATCATAGTCAACTTTTCATGACCCCATTTAGGGTTTTCTTGGTAAAGACTGGAGTACTTTGCTATTTCTTCTCCAACTCATTTTGTAGATGAGGAAACAGAGGCAAACAGGGCCAAGTGACTTGCCCAGGGTCACATAGCTAGTAAGTGTCTGAAGTAGGATTTGAACACGGGTCTTCCATAAATGAAGCAATCTTCAAGTCTCAGCTCTGGCTGTATGACCCTATGTTATATAGAAGGTACCAACCAGCATTAGGAGAAGGAGCTTCCTCACCTAAGAGCTCTCTGTACCGATAAAATCATTAGTCCAATTGCTATATTCCTCTATATGAGAGGCTCCCAAACTTATTTGGCCTACTGCCCCCTTTTCAAAAAAAATTACTCAATGCCCCCTGGAAATCTACTTTCTTTAGCCCTTTAATTATTTTTTGAAATTTGTATCATTTCAAAAAAATATAAACTTTTTTTAAAAGATGATGCATCTTAAATTTAATAATTCATTGTAAATTTGTGTGTGGGAGGGTGTTTCTGCATTGAAATTTTGATGACACAATATTGCCCCATCATGTAACTGTATAGTGTCTTATTGTAGAGAAGTCATTACATGCACATATTCCTGCCAATGAACGCTGGACTTCCCATCAATGTGCTAGATGCTCTTCTACCAACACTTTCTTGTTAAGACCTATCAGCAGACTTGACCACTGCTCAGTTACATTTGTTTGTTTATTTGGAAAATAATGCAACAATTTTAAGTCTGTTACATAACAGATGAAACATGTATTAACAGTTTTTCAATTTTTTCTTATCTTCTCTTCTTTCTCCTTATTTTTATTCAATGTACCTCCATTGAACCTGAGGCTACTACCACACCCCTGAATTGTTCCAGCACCCTCCACGGAGTGGTATAATCAACTTTGGGAACCTATGCCCCGTATAATTGGTATGGAGATAAATGTATTTAGGCATACAGAACTATTGTGATGTGAGGAATAGCATGGTATAGTAAACTGGGGGACAGGAAGACTTGAGTTCCCAACTTACTTCTGGCAATTACCAGCTGTGTGGACATGGCCAAGTCACTTAAGTTATCTGTTCCTCAAGTTTCCTCATTTGGAAAATATGCATAATGATAGGCAGAAAAATGGGTAGAGTGATGCGCCTAGAGTCCGGAAAACCTGAGTTCAGATCCAGCCTCAGACTCAAGTCATTTAACCTCTATCTGCCTCAGCTTCGCTTTCAGTAAAATAAGGACGAAAATAGTGGCAACTTACGCTTATGATTGTTGTGGGGAGAAAATTAGATGATATTTGAAAAATGCTTTGCTAAACTTAAAGTACAATCTATTATTTCCTATGTCATAGGATTTTTGTGAGACTGAAATAAGATCATAAATAACACTTTCTATGCTTTTCTATAAAAACAAGTTATAGTCATTAATACGGAGCAGAGAAGACATTCAATAATAACTTTTTAAATGAGTAACCAGCCTGGTAGGAATGTTCTGTATTTCAGCCTAATACTACATCAAGGTGTTTGTGCAACTAAACATACTATTAAACAGAAAATTAATGAATGATGGTAATTTCTGATTTTCTACATTTGGTGGAAAGCTTTCTACACTTCCTGAATTCTGTAAGTCTTCAAGTCTCAGGGACTGAAAGTGAAAATAAGAGAATGCATCTTAATATAAAAGGAGTTTGGACCTAAGTGGGAGTGTGGCGCTGAGTGGGTGTAGGAAGGTAAGTGACTAATGGAATTGAGATCTAAAATAATGGTTAATTTACATTAGTGCCTACTCAGAGAGAAGAAGGAGGAAGGGAGCCATGTGCTCTGCCAAAGCATAATCCAAAACAAATTGGGGGTGGGGGCCTGAAAAATAGAAAGAATCCAAACATGAGAGAACTTGAAACTTTGGACAGCTAAGGAAGGGGACACAACCTAAGAATTTCCCTAGTTTGTTTCTTCACTCATTATTTCTACCTGATGAAAGGCTAGGGATTTTATGTAAGAATTCTCCCCTTGTTTTGCATGTTTGATTGTTTGTTTTTGTTGTCCTTGTAGCTCATCCCCTCCCCATCCCCCACAGACCCTTTGATTCAATGACACTAGACTCCTTGCTATTCCTCACAGGAGATTCTCCATCACCCTACTCTGGGCATTTTCACTGGCTATCTCCAATGCCTTTAATTCTCTCCCTCCTCACCTCTGCTTCCTGGCCTCCCTGGCTTCCTTCAAGATGCAGCTAAAATCTCACCTTCTCCAAAAAAAACCTTTCTCAATACCCCTTAATACTAGCAGTGCCCCTCTGTAATTATTTCCAATTAATTTTGTATATTGTACATAATTGTTTGCATTTGTCCTTCCCCATTAAACTCAATTTCTTAATAGTGAGGACAATTTTTTGCCTTTCTTTGTAGCTTTAGCATGGTGCCTGGCACAGAGTAAGTACTTAATAAATTATTATTGAATGATTGACAACCATTTGTTGTTAAACCTTGGTTATATGGAAGGGACATGCTAGGCAGCTGCTGTACATACACAAGAGAAAAAACAGAATCTGCCCTAAATGAACTTCTGTTGATGGGAATATATATTCACAGACAAATAAATGAAATATAATTTTCAAGGCCTACAAGGAGGACATAGTAATAGCAATATTGTATGACGATCGATGACTTAACTATTCTGATGAATACAATGATTCACAGATTCTAAAGGACTTAATGGTAAAAAAAAAATGCTGTCCACTTCCAGAGAGAGAACTGATAGACTCTAAGCACAAATTGAAGTATAATTTTTTCCACTTTCTGTATTTTTCTTGCTTTTTTGCAACATGGGTCATACGAATATATGTTTTGCATGATTTCACATTGACATCATACTTTTTGCTTTCTCAATGTGTGGAGAAGGAGGGAGGGAAGGATTTGGAACTCAATTTTTTTTAAAAAAGGGAGTGTGAAAAGTAAATAATAATAAATTTAAAAAATTTTTCAAGGCCTGAAAATGCATGGAATATGTCACAAATTTGAATTAAGTTAAGAGTTATGTTTTAAAATAATTTTAATAAAAAGTATTCTTGATGAATAGATCCATAGAAACATATAGAATGATTTTGCTTTTAATAGGTAGTGGCTCAAAAGAAGATTCATTGATTGAGAAATATTTATTCAATCTGGCTCCTATCATGTGATGCAAAGAACATTAGACTAAGGTAGGTAAGGAGTGAATTAGGATTTAGTCAGGAACTGCCCCACTCAATACAGAAAATGTTATTGTTTATTTCAGATTCCAATATATCCAACATGGAAGGCCTACAAATAAGGAATTTCATTTCCTTTTGCTTTGCAACAGCACAGAGTGGTTCAAAGAAGGCAATTAAAAAGAAGACAGAAGGCAGGAATAACTAATAACAATTCAGTATTTTTTTAAACCCAGAGGCAAGTATGTAGTCACCCACAGCAGAGATATCACCACCATTTCAGGCTTTTGCGCTCCTTTGCCCATTCCTGCTGTTCTGAGCAGTGAGAAAATCACTGTGTAACTGTGTTTACATGAAAAGTCCTTAGCCTAAAAGAGCCAGGGTCTCCCATTGCATCCTGGGTCATCTCCAGTCACCCTGATGAATATCTGGTCACTGGATCCAGATGGCTCCAGGGGAGAAAATGAGGCTGGTGACTTTGCACAGCCCTCCCTCACTCAAATCAAAGTCAACTGCAAGTCATGTCATCATTTCCCCGATACTATGGTCCTCTTCAAAATTGAAGGACAAACACAAAATTTCCATTATGTTCAGATGATCTAAATCCTTCAGTGATGGGGCAGCTAGAGGTCATAGTGGATAGAGCACTGGCCTTGGAGTCAAGAGGACCTGAGCTCATATTGGAGCTCAGATACTTGACACTAGCTATGTGACCCTGGGCAAGTCACTTTACCCCGATTGCCTCTCCAAAAACAAGCAAACAAACAAAGAAAAAACACCTTTAGTAAGAAAAAATTTTGGTCCCTAAAGCATTGCCTATCCAGAAAGCAAAGTGCACCATGTTTCACTAGCTGGGGTTAGAAAGTAAACCTATGCAAAGGGGTTTGAGGTGGGGTGTTGGGTGGTGGAAAGCAGGTAGAAATGAGTAAGGGTAAAGTGACTGGAAGCAGCCTAGGAAGCCCTGATTGGGGGCAAGATAGCTATAAAGCAATGCCTGGGGGTCTTTTGTTAGATTTCACTCATAAAGGAAGCAAGTATTAGGCTCTTTTATTATCCACCAACAAAGGGAAGCTGAAAGTAGCTTCACTGGACCTTACAAGTAAAGGAATGATGCTTGAAAAGGAAGGAAACAAGCTGAATTGTTTAGTTTTCTTGTGCTTTTCTGAGGCCCGAAGAGCAGGCAGAAACAAGCCAAGGCTGAATTAAGAAGCAGTATCGGAATCTCTAGGAATAATACCACAACATGCCCTGACATTTCTGATGTTAAGGAAAAAATCCAAAGTTTGCAAAGTGAAAGAGATTAACTAGTGTTGAAATTTAGTCAGAAATCACCATGTTGTGCGTAGGTGCTTATTATTTCTTTAAAATCTTGCTATAGTATATATGTCTATGTTTACCTAATTTTTATAGTGTGTATTTAATTAATATTGATATTTCAGCAAAAAGAGCGCCTTTCACATCAGAAAGCATATTAAGATCAGATCTGTTTGCCTTGTCACGCCCCGCCCCCCTTGATCAAGTTCCCAACCTGTTCTCAACTCAAGGTACCAGCTTTCTTTTTTATTGCTGTTGTTCAGTCATTTCAGTGATGTCTGACTCTTTGCGACCCCATTTTGGGGTTTTCTTGGCAAATCTACTAAAGTGCTTTGCCATCTCCTTCTCCAGCTCATTTTATAGATGAGGAAACAGAGGCAGACAGGGTGAAGTGACTTGCCCAGGGTCACACAGCTAGTAAGTATCTGAGGCCGAATTTGAACTCAGGAAGTTGAATCTTCCTGATTCCAAGTCCAGTGCCCTGTCCATTGCTCCACCTAGTTGCACCCCACCCCCACCCCAATCTTCTTTAACCTGGTGGCAAATAACAAAATAACTATACCAATGCCCAGGGTAAGGCTAACTAGCCTCCAGGGGCCGTGATTTTCCAAGAGAATCTATTTCAGATGTACCAAGAGAACAAGTAAGCATTGCCCATTTGTCACCATGCCAACAGCTCTCTACATTAAAGTTAGCATATTGACAAACAAAGGCACTATCAATACCGAAGATTCTGGCATCTTCTTGTCCTGTGAATGCAGTATGATGACCAATTGATAGAAGCACAAACTCCCAAATTTGAGCACAAGTAAAAGCCAATACACATATTTCTCTTGGAAGAGTCATCTTCTTTGATGTTGACGCTTTAGCAACAAACACACCCTTCCCCTGTGAAATATCTCAGGTCAAATTTGTCCTGATTTGTTTAAATTGGTCACTTACAGAAAGAAAATAAAACAAAATTTGACTTAAATGCTGTATTTGCTATCTTTTCATTCTTTTCTTCAGTTCTCTGATTCGATTCTGAGCTCACACTTAGTGTTCCAGTCCAGATCATGTGCCTAAGCTACAAATTAAGAAAGGAAATCCCAATAGAGACTCAAGTTTTAAACTCTAAGCAGTTTATAATCCAACTTTTTCCAGGATACTATTGGAAGGCTCTGGAGATATGTTTTAGTTGCAAAGTCTGCCTTTATTATTTTTTGGCACCTAGTGAAAAGCAAGCCAGAGGGGTGTGCTTTTGGCAGGAAAGAGGCAAACTTATAGGAGGTGTACCCTAAGGTTAACTGCAGCTGGAGCTTAAAGGGACAAGAGCCCATCTACAAAGGCAGAGAAGAGCTCTTGGGCTTGAGCACATCTTACACAGGCAGAGTCCCACTAGTCTGCCTGATAGAAACTGCGGATAGAACCAAGCAAACAAAGTTAGAATTAGAAACTTAAGTCACAATAGCCTCAGTATTAATTAGAAACAATATTTGTGACCGTCCCTCGAGCCTGGCATTGAAATGTGAAGTGAATTAGTGAACAAAGGGGGCCCTGACATTCTTTGCCTCTTAATATAGCCGCACAAGGAAGCGGGGAAAAGCTACAATTCTGTATCGCACAATTATGTGCCTCATTCATTAGTCCCACATCACTGACTGCACCATGAAAGAAATGACAAATTAGTAATTTCCCGACCCCAGCATAATACTATCATTTGTATCACAAAGTCAGCAAAATCTAACCTCCAATAATTCAGCTCACCATTCTAACCCAAGACCAGCCATCAATACGGTTTTATGTGCCTTGTACTAATCACTAAAGTCAGATAATATGCAAGGTTAATGGTTGCAGACAGTCTGGGGAAATATCCAAGATCTGATAAGGGCACCCCACATTATTGCAGTTCTCTGTGTATATACCCTGACCAAGAATAGGCCAAGGGAGGAAATCAATGGTTAAGGCAGTTGCAATACATCTCTTGGTGTAACATATAAATTGGCCCTTCATTTGCCCATTCAAATTTCAGTTAATAAATAGTTCAGACACAGGCCACACTGATAGTGAAGGAGTGTAACCATTGTACATCTGCCACCCCCACTTTAGATTTATGCTGCCCCAGTATAACAGGGTTCATCCACTGCTTTTCAATTACCTTGCAAGTCTTTTAAAGAACACAGGAACATTTGCACTTAAGTTCTGATTAGAAGTTTAATATGTGTATATATCACCCCCTCAAAACTCTGAGGTTCACTTTTTCTTCCCTCATTTAAATCCCTTTTACAAAATACTAAATGGACACAGCAAAGCTATGACCCATTCTCTCTGGGTATTGACCGCTGGGGTTAATGAACAGCCCTCACACGTTTCACTGTGTATTAGACCCTCGTATGCCGCTGATATGAAAGACTCCTTTCCCTAGGATTCTGATGCTAAGAAATGTTGTGGCATATCATATTTGGCTTTGAAAGTTCAACATTATCTAAGTTTTATAGAAGAAATTCTTATACAAAATCAAGCTGGCCAATTTCAGCTGTGTAAATTTCTAGCTACATGGTTTTATATATCTACCTAGGTTTTTATGTTAAAAAATGAGTGAAGTAACCAGCAATTTGCAAATTTCTATCATTTAATACAATGCATGCTTTTGAAGTTGTCTACAAACATCACACTCCATTCTTAGTATTGTTTTTTTAAGTATGTATTTCTGTGTCCCAAAATAATTACAATCATTTACCTTCCCAAACCAAAATAAAACATGTAGGCAATATGTTTAATTTGTAACTGTACCACCAAATGCAAATGGGAATTTGGCAGCTTGGATGTTGTAGTATTTAATGTAGTTTATCTCACCAGTGACAGTGGGAAACAGACACTCTCTTAGGAGTGTGAGTTATGACAGTCTCTTCGATGAGTGAAAAATCATCCCCGTACAGCTGTCACTGATGAGATTCTCTTTCACTTTCTGGTTTGTCTGCTTCAACAGTTCTGAGCCTCTCCAGTAGGAAAGATGCAGACAGCTTATTTTAATGAAGCTCAGAGTTCTTCTAACTAAAGAAAGTCACTCCTCACATCAGGAAGCAACAATGTTTGCCCCCCCAAAATTTCAGGCAGTGAAAAAGAACTTGGCAAAAGTCCTCCAGCAGCGCATGTGAAATGAAGTAGGTAGAAATACTGCTACATACCTGAGTAGCCTTGGCCAAACCAGTTCTATCTCTGTTGGCCTCAGTTCCTCATTTGTCAAATGAGGGAGTTGCAAGTGACGATCTATAAGGTCCCTACAAGTTCTTCACCCTAGGGTCCTATGGTCCTCCATTAGAAAATCAATAAAGATTTGTGGTGGTTACGGTCAACAACTTTTACCATTTATCTATTGTGTGTACATAGTATTCAAAGAACTGGAGGAAATTACAAAAATATTCTCACCTGCTCATATCCTTGAAGGTTTAGTCATCTATAAGAGAGAAAACCAACAAATAAAATGAAGACACACAGGACCAATAAAAAATTACTCACACTTGGAAGGTGGCATGATCTAATCAATGTAGGAATTTCTTCCACTGATGAAGATCTCAAGTCTTCCATAGTCATCAACACCTCCACAGAAGTCCTACTCTAATGCACCATCATGAAGTAGAAATGACCCTGGATTGTCAAGGCCTATACCAATTGACCATAAACTCCAGCAGGTATTACCAAACTGGTTATGTAGGAATAGCTTTGCTATATACAGAGAAAGAACATCGCCACAGACAGGTAGGCTGTGAGGTGATAGATTCTTTAGCTATGGCAACTAACGATGATAATTCAGATAAAGATGTTGACAGGAGACAGAAGAAAAATACCAAAATATTCATAGCAGTGCTTTGGGTGATACCGAAACAACCCTTGAAATTAAATGAATACATTGGGAAACAGCTGAACAAAACATGGCGTATATGATGGAATATTATTATACCATAAGAAATGACAAATATGAGGAATTCAGAGAAGTCCGTGAAGACGGTATAAACTGATGTGGCATGAAGTGAGCAGTTAGTAGCTATATACATATATGCCCACATGTGGATGGATATAGATGGACAGACATACATATATATATGTATATATATATATATATATATATATATATATATATATATATAGTGTGTGTATGTATAGATATATATGTAACTACAATGATGTAAATTAAAAGGATGAAAGACAGACAAATCCTTATCAATTATAATCACCAGACTTTCCTCTGGAAAATCAAATGTAAATCACTCTCCTCTCCTCTGTAGAGAGGTATAGAGCTAGGAAAAAGAATGGTCCATATACTATCCAACTTGATTGCTGCTTCAATTGATTTCAATTAACTGTTTTCCTTGTTTCAAGAGAGGATTCAATGGTGTGAGGAAGTGGGAAGAGACTAGGATATTATGGCACAAAAACAGAGGCATCAGTGAAATTTTCAAATATATGCATACATAACTGACTGAATTAATTATCAGCTATATTGACAGGCTGAACTCCATTTTACTTTCTTGATGTGTTCAGTTCTACATAATGAGGTTATTCATGTACTAGGAGTGCTTTGAGACTTTTACCGTAACAAAATCTGTTGAACAAAAAATGCTGTCAGATACACACAAAAGTTCCTGCCCATTTAGCATTGTCAATTTATTGACAATTTTATTTTATTATTATCTATAGGCAAGGGATTTATTTTCAGCTTTATCCTATGCTCACTCAAGCATACACACACACACACACACTTGCCAAGTGGGATAATGAAATGAGTGAAAAATGGGTAGAGTTGAAGATGTTTTATTTCTTTAAAGAATAGATACTATTTGCTACCCAAATAAAATTGGTTCCTGCCATTAACTATGTACATGCTTGTGGATGAGTGACCTAATTGCTTTTGAACCTAGTTTCCTTATGTTTTGTTTTGTTTTGTTTTGTTTTCCAGAGCCTCCAATCCTTGGGTTTCCCCTTCCCTTACTTCAATGAGGCCATTCTAATCCAGTCCCACCAGTCCCACCAACTCTCATAAAGGTTTTAGGTCAGATCTGACCCAGGTTGTCTGGTACTTCAGCTTTTGGACAGAGACAAAATTAGATATTTAGACTATCATTTAACAACAGAAAGCTTATTTAACCATACCATGGAAAGGATAATCAGTAAAGATACAGAACTAATTCATTTGAGCACAGTTTCCCTAACTCTGAGATGGCACCAGGCTAGTCTAAGGCAAGAGCTGCAGATTCCTCATACACTGGTTTTTGTATAACCACCATATATAGTCAGAGGAAGCTACATCAGTGATTTGAGCTCTAGCACCCAAATCAATTACGTCTTGAGGTTGGTTTCAATATCTTTTGAGAAAAAACTAGTTTAGCCCAGGAGAGGTAGGGTCTTTGGAAAAGCTAGCCTAGCTTTTATGGCAGAGCCTTAGAAAAAAAACTACCCTAGCCTATGTGGCTGGGACCCTAGTATTGTTCCAAACAAAGGAATCAATGAGATCACAGATCCATTCAATTATTTGAGAGAAGGATAAATTGGTTTTGGGAGAGACTTTAGAAAAGCAATCAATTAAGAGGCTATTATAATAGTCCAGGTGAGAGGTGATGAGGGTCTGAATGAATGTGATAGTAACTTGAGTGAAACTTGTATTTCAAAGCTTTTCCTACAAATGATGTAGTTACTGCTCTCATAGATTTAAGATCCAAAGGGAGGATTTGGCAGTTGGCATTGGCAGTTTTGATAAAACTGAGAAGAAAGAGTTAATCAAAATAGTTTAAGAGAAATTATGTTAGAGGCAGGGAGAAAGAAGATAAGGAAAATTTATTTCCTGAGAATATGTCTTTAACTGTTATTTTATGAAGAAACATTACAAAGATAATTTTATGAGAAGTGAATTTGAAGGAAGTCTATTAAAAGTGGTGGTTGGAGAGCAGCTGAAGAGATTGTTTGACTCATGGCTGGAGATCAACTGGAGAAAGACAGCGAGAAAGAAGACAAAGGGACCTTATCTTGCAAAGAGGATGAAGAAGATTCTTGTCTAAAAAGACTTTCTTATCCTGAATAAACTATGTGCTGTGGGATTATGTTCTCCAAAGTAAAGTCATCTGCAATTACAGTAATGATTTGAAGTGACTGTGAACTTTGCATAGCTAAATAATATGTAAATAATTATTTCCATTTTAGTATCAAAGATTCATTGTTAATAAATTGTATATTCAATAGCTCTAATATATATTTTAACACATAAGGTTGAAATTTTAATATAGAGAAGGATGTCAATAACTACTATTCTTGTTTAACTCTAGGGCCTTCCCTCTGTTGATTATTTCCAATTTATTATATATGTAGCTTGTTTGTACAGAGTTGTTTGCTTGTTGTTTCCTGCATTAGACTGTGAGCTCCTTGGGAGCAGGAATTATTTTTTGCCTTTCTTTGACTCACTAGCAGTTAGCACAGTGCCTGGCACAAAGAAGGGGCTTATTCACTGTTTGTTGACTGACTGACAGGCAAACTGAAAGAGGAAGTTTCTTTCCTTTATTGAATAAATATTTTATAAAATCATGTGGGAGCTTTGAGTGTAGTGAAAATATTAAAATTTATGTTAAATATTAATAATTAATGATAAAATATACAACTTGCTCCCTAAAACTCAGGATGATGAGAGTAGATATGGGAACAAATCAAGTTGGCTGAGGCATGACTGGTAGATAAGGTTGATTAACCCCGTATAACCTTGCTATGTATATAAAATCGAAGGGGTGGGTGTGCTAGATCTTGCCCTATGGATCCAACTCCTAAAATATTCCTAATGAATATAATTAGATAATTAAATCTTAGGTCAGATTGTGGAGGTACTTGAAATTAATAAACCCTGTAGTTAAGGGTGGCTAACATTTATATAGCACCTACTATAATATATAATATATAATCATAGTTAACATTTACATAGCACCTACTATATTCTAGACTAGGGACAACTAGGTGGGGCAGGGAATAAAAGACTAAGCTTGGAATCAGGAAGACTCATCTTCATGAGTTCAAATTCAGCCTTGAATACTCATTAGCTGTGTGACCCTGGGCAAGTTACTTGACCTTGTTTGCCTCAGTTTCCTCACCTGTAAAATGAGCTGGAGAAGGAAATAGAAAACCACTCCAGTATCTTTGCCAATAAAATCCCAAATGAGGTCATGAAGAGTCAGACACAACTAAAGAATAATAATAATAATAATTAATAATAACAATAATAATATTTCAGGGAGTACAATAAGTGCTTTACAAATATTATTTCATTTTATCCTCACAACAGCCTCAGGAGGGAGGTCATTTTAGTAAACTCATTTTATAGTTGAGGAAACTGAGGCAAACAGAAGTCAAGCGACTGGCCCAGGGTCACAAGCTGTAAACTGTGTCTGAGGCTGCATTTGAACTCAGGTCTTCCTAACTACAAGCCCAGGACTCTATCCACTGGGCCACCTAGAACTACTCTAGCATTTGGATCTGGATTCAACTTTGTATAAATTACCCTCAACTTTAAGAATATATCTCTGACATTAGAAGACATAATATCGCAGAAGACAACTAATATGGGAGGCAAAAGAATTTAGTTCTGGGCCTGCCTTTGCCACCAACTCACATCTCTGGCACACCTCTCTAGACCTGTTTTCTCACCTATCAAATAAGTTGAATTAGATGATCTCCAAGATTTCTTCCAGCTCTAATTGCTTCATTAAGCTGTAATTTCAATATAACTCTTCTTTAATAGCTCCTGCAAGCATCACAAAACTAGCAGTGGAGATCACTAATCTAGCTTGGAAGGCAAAAACCTCCCTCTACTTCCATGTGTGGATTCTCTCATAAGAGACAAATCAGTTACACCCTCCTCAAGACAAGACAACACAAATTTTCAGCTTCTCACCTAACTCATATTGAATGTGCTTTGTCTCATGATATTATTGAATCCAGTGAGCATTTCCCATCAAAAAAACAAAATTTAAATCAAATTAATTAGCTTTTCTTTCCCAGATTGAATTAAACAGGAATTCCTTACGAGTAAGAATCACTAATGCCTATCTATTGGAATCAATCCACGATTGAGAGACAAGAAACAAAGAAGTCTCTAGAATCCTCATTCTCTCTCTCTCTCTCTCTCTCTCTCTCTCCCTTTTCTCTCCTCCTCCTCCTTTTCTCTGTTTCTCCTCCTTTTTCTTCCCTTTCTCTGTCTCTGTCCATTTGTCTATCTGTCTCTCATACACACACACAGGCACAAACACACACACACACACACACACACACACACACACACACACACACACACACACACACACCTGTTTCCATTTTCATCAGCATAGCAAATGCTCATTGTATGCACGAGGGAGCACACAGTCTTTGCCACATCCAATACCAAATCTTCAGATTCAAGCCCAACCCACGCAAGCTGCCAGGAAATTCCCAGCATGGTAGCAAACTGTGTCCAGGATCGCTGTGGCAGCTCTGCACATGACACATTGTGCATCTACTTTGGCTCTCATTCTCCCACCACCAGGTATCCTTGCTCTTTTCACAGCTCCCTTAGGGGAGGCAGAAGAGAAACAGGGAGGGTAGGGATGCCGCTACTGATGTTCAAACAAAGGCCATCCTTCTTGGGCTGGCGGACAACCCCAGCAATAAGCAGCTCTTCTGAAGGGATTCTTCAGCTGCCCCAGTGGCATTAAAAACCCACTAGAACAAACGGCAATTACAACAATGGGAAACTCCAAATTTCTCTTTTTCTTGACATGAAGTGAAAGAATATAAGCATTTACATCTCCCCCGCCCCCACATCCTAGGAGAAATTTGGCAGACAAATTTCAACTGCCTAATGGCATCTTAAAGAAGGTTTCTCCACTTGGGCAGCATAATCCAAATCAGCCCTATGCACTATTTTGTTGAAATATTCTTAAAAACAAAACTAGCACTAGAGCTACTAGGAAATAACCATTCTAGGTAACCAACACAAGCAGTTCACTGCAGCCTTGAGCACCTGTTAGATACAGAGATCTATTTCCCAAACCAATAGGTAACACAGATTAGGATTTAGGTGTTAGGATTTGTAGGAGGAAGGCCTGGGCTCGAAACCTAGTTCTGCAGCTTACTGCACTGTAGCTGTGTACTTCTCCAAGTCTTAATTTCTTCATCTGTATAATGAAGATAATAAGAGGAACCTCTTCCACAAATTCTGTGATAACCCTTTTGAGAATCAAACACCAGAACAGTTGTATACACAAAGATTGTATCTGTCATTTGGCACTAGAGCTAGGGAGCAAAGAAGTTCCAATAAATGTACCATGGGAATGCATGGTCATCTTCTATGATATCAAGCTTAAATGGTGGTGTTGCCCTAGATTCTCTTAGAAGTCATCAATGGCTCTGCCATTCATAAATTTGGTCCCAAACCTTTGAGTCCACAAGTTTTATAGACAGAGCATATTAGGTTTAGTTTATTTACACTGATAGATACCAGATAATGGTCCATTCCAAACACATTTAAGGGTCCAAAAGAATAGAGAGGGTGTGACAATTTGGAACTATTAGATTTTCAAAACCTGTGTTCTCTTCCTAATGACATCAGTTTTAATTCTTGACATTCAAGTGTGGAAATAATGGGATCAGGGAACAGTTATGAATCATCCCTACTATGTTAAGATGTTACTGGTATTAACTCTAATATAACTTTAATTGGTGTAGTTCCTGAGGAAGAAAGATTTTCAATATGCCTCAGCAATAAGAGAGCTTTCAAGAAACAACCCAAAATCTTATTTCTCATCTCCTTTCATATCTAATTTGTGTTAATTCAATTAAGGGTATGCAATTTGGCTGTCAAAGAAATTAAATATAAGGAAAAATGTACATTAATGCAAAGGTTGAGGAGTTAAGCTGATGGAAATGCAAGAAACTCAAAAGTTGTTTTCCTATCTATGTGGAGAACTTGCTGCTGCTATATAAAGAATTGTAGAGCCTAGAGAATCATAGATTTAGAGCTGGAAGAGACCTTAGGAGACAATTGAAGAGACCATTGGAAACAACCCTCTTATTTAACAGATGAAAAAACTGAGA
This sequence comes from Phalanger gymnotis, assembly GCA_028646595.1. NCBI lineage: Eukaryota > Metazoa > Chordata > Mammalia > Diprotodontia > Phalangeridae > Phalanger > Phalanger gymnotis. The sequence continues at coordinate 130,765,086 of CM053626.1, read as the reverse complement.
TTGTGAGAGGTTAAATGACACAGATGGTAGTTATATACTTATATAAGTTATAAAGTATTGTTGTTGTTGTTGTGTGTGTCCTTTGTTCTCAAAGAGGACCATGACATCAGAGAAATGATGACATGACTTGCAGTTGACTTTGATTTGAGTGAGGGGGTGCAGTGCAAGGTCACCAGCCTCACTTTTTCCTCCAGAGCCATCTGGGTCCAGTGACCAGATATTCACCAGGATGACTGGAGATGGCCCAGGATGCAATGGGAGATCCTGGCCTTTGTAGGCTAAGGCCTTTTCATGTTCTCACTTGGAGCGAGGTAACTCCCATTCAGTGAATAGGCCTCTTTAAGAAGTTAATCAAGAGATGGCCCCTTCAATTAATTAATTATAAAAATGTTAGCTTAGAACATTACAGATAGTAAAAAAAAGGATATTATAAGACTGAAACACATAAACATGAATACTTTTTTTTCTCCTTACTGCTCCTGTGATTTCACCAATGTAGGGAACTCCCAGTGAGGAGAATCCTTTGCCAATACAGATAAGCACTTTCTCTGCAATGTATAGTCTTAGAAATATATCCGAGATACTAAGAGACTAAGGGAGGATCACATATTATATGTCAGAAGCAGGCCTTGAACCCAGGTCTTGCCTACTTCAAGGCCAACTTTCTACTTTCTACACAACTGCCTCTCAACAGATGACATTGGTGTCCATTTCCATCCATCCAACACTAGTATAATAGCGCTCTTCTATTACATGTTGATGTGAACACGTTGATGTCACTACTCCTTCCGGAGGTAATAATCACAGTCTATCATGCTCCTTCATCTTGTGCTACTCTTATACATTTTGACTTATGTTTAGGCTTTCCTCAAAAGGGAAAGTAGAAATACTCGATGTGTATTATGGATTGAATAAAGCATGGAACTAGTATTTATCTGCTACACACAAAAGAAATGCTTCTTAAAAAAGGACTCTCACAAGAATAGATTGATGGATACAAATTTTAAAGAGGACTCAATCACTTAAACTATAGCTACTCTTAAAATCTTTCCCGGGAGACTGATAATTAAACTTCATCAGAATATAAAGCAGGTTGTTGGACTGCCAAATAAGCATGGCTGCATTTTACTTCCACTCTGAACTCTCCAAACTCCTCCTGGTCATCCCCATGCTGCTGGTCATCTCTAATTTTTTTAAAAAAAAACTCTTCTATTCATTAAATCCAAAGCCTCTGAACCTCCCCAATTCATAAGATGGGCTTCATGCCTAGATACATCCCATCCTGAGAACAATGTTCAGTAATCTATTCAAGAAAGAGACATAAAGATGAAAAGAGAGTCAGGAAACTAATCCACATTAGTTGATTGCATAGTTGACTCTGTGTTCCAGGTGGAAGAGGTCTTCCTGATGTCAAGGGAAGGAAGGACCAGCCCATCTCCTCTACCCTCACTGGGAGTCTTGGAGTGACATGAGGCTACCTAGAGAGGTGAAATAAGAGAGCCAGATTTCAACTGATATGACGCCTTGTCCCACTACTACCATCATGGGGTAGAAGAAGAGCAAGGGCTTATTTTGAGAAGCAAGTCCTTTCACTGCTAGGTCACCACATCACTAGAAGCGGGCAGGACTTTTGTCATCCTCCAGTATACTGGTAATAGGCTAAATAGGCATGACTGAAAGCCAGAATGTGGGAATTTTTAAGAGTGTTAAAAATGGGATTTGAGTGGGTGATAGCATTGGTATTTGGCTTAAGTAATGGAATTGATGCTCAGAGAGTAGTTAACGTGACTATGCAAAATCAGTAAGTCCATTGATGAACAAGCATTTATGAAGCACCTGCTTACTCTGTGCCAAGCACTGTGATAAACGTTAAAGGTACAAACATAATGGAAGCTAAAGTAGGGTTACTTATGAGCTGATGCATAGGTTTGTGTGGGTTGTATAGGCATGGATCTTTGAGTAATTTTGGAATTCAGATTCCTAAGATTTAGTACACTACTTATTCAATCCAATCAATAGACATTTAATAAGTTCTGGACATGCTGGACACTGGGTTAGCACAGAGGATACAAAAGCTAAAGAAAATGCCTGTGCTCTAGTAGGTCAGTATCAAATGGAGGAAACATATGTATAAACAAGCTATACACAGGATATATAGAAAATAATCAAGGGAAAGGAGGGAAGACACTAGCATTAAGAGGGATTGGGAAAGGTTTTCCATAGAAGATGGGATTTTAGTTGGGAATTAAAGGAAACCAGAGAGATGGTGGGAGAGCATTCCAGGCATGGGAACAGCCAGAGAAAATTCCTGCAGCCAAGAGCTGGAGTGTCTTGTTTGTGGAACAGTAACAAGGCTAGTGTCACTGGTTCGAAAAGGAGCAGCAAATAAAGTGTAAGAAGACTAGAAAAGTAGGAGGGGACTAAATTGTAAAGAGCTCTGAAAGCCAGAGGATTTTATATTTGATCCTGAAGGTAATAGGGAGATAATGGAATGTATTGAGTGTGGAAAGGATGACATCACATGGTCAGACCTATGCTTTAGGAAAATCACTTTTGGTGGCTGATTGGAGGATGGATTGGAGTGGGAAGAGACTTGAGGCAGGCAGACCCACCAGGAGGCTGTTGCAACAGTCCAAGCCTTAGCTGATGAGAATCTGTATAAGAACGATGGCAGTGTCAAAGGATAGAAGCAAGCGTATTCAAGAGACATCGCAAAGTGGAATTATCAGGCTTCGGCAACAGATTGGATATGGGGAGTGAGAGGCAGTGAGGAGTTGAGTATCACACCTAGGTTTCAAGCCTGAGGAGGTAGGAGGATGGTCTTGCCCTCTATAGTAATAGAGAAGGTAGGAGGTGGGGGAGGGTTTAGGGGTAAAGATAATGAGTTTGGTTTTGGACACATAGAGTTAAGATGTCTACTGGTCATCCAGTTCGAGATATCTGAGAGGTTGAGGCAGAATGGGTAGATGTGAGAACCATCAGCATAGAAATGGTAATTAAATCTATGGAAGCTGATGAGATCACTAAGCGAAATAGTTTAAAGGGAAAAGAGGGCCCAGAACGTAAGCGTGTGTGACGTCCACGGCAAGAGAGCAAGATCTGGATGAGGATCCAGCAAAGGATACTGGAAAAGAACAGTCACAGATTTAGGAGGAGAACCAGAATATCCTGGAAACACAGAAAGAAAAGAGTGTCAAGGAAGAAAGGGTGATCATCAGTGACTGCAGGTGCAGAGAATTCAAGGGAAATGAAGACTGAAAAAAGGCCGTTGAATTTGGCAACTAAGAAATTGCTCATTTTAGAGAGGGTGGTTTCAACAGAGATATTCAGTAATATCAGAAGCTGTTAACTCTACAGGTTAAGAAGAGAGGAAGAGGAAGGTGGGGGCACCTATTATAGATGGCCTTGTCAAGCATTTAACTACAAAGGGCCAGAAAATAAGATGATAGTTAGATGCAAGGATCAAGAGAGTTTTTTTTTCTCAAGATGCAAAACACATGGGTATGCTTATGTGTGCAGGACAGTAGACAGGGAGAGATTGGAAATAAGTGATAAAGTGGGAATAACAGAAGTGAAAATCTGTTGGAGAAGGTGAGATAGAATGTGATCCCTTGAGCAGTAGAGAGGCTAGCCTTGGTGAGGAGTAAGGCCACTTCATTATATGAGACAGAGGTGGAGGAGGATACAGTGGGAGATGGTATCTGAGTGTTAGGATATGAGGAAGAGAGGATAAGAGGGAGTTCATCACATGCAGATGCCCAGGAACACTAGGTTCACCACTGGGATTAGCCTTCATTTGTGAAGCCTAGAGGGGTGATTGAGGATTAAGACAGCACTTAGAGAAAGACATCCTATACTCCAATTTCCTGTATCCAGCTAGTTTGAAGGCACAGCCAAATAGGCATGGCCATGTTTTATATGGTCTATTATGTATCTCCAGTGGAATGATTGTATTAGGTGGCACAGTGGATGGAACTGAACTTGGAGTCAGGAAAACATGAATTCAAGTCTAGCCTCAGATGCTTCCTAGCTGTGGGATCCTGACCAAATTGCTTAACCTCTTCTGCCTCAGTTTTCTAATCTGTAAAATGAAGATAATCTTAGCAGCTACCTCCTAGGATTGTTGTGGGGAGAAAATGAGATAATATTTTCAAAGCACTTTGCAAGGCTGAAAACACTATATAAATGGTATTATTATTATCATCATCATCATGATAAAGTTCTTGTACATATGAGATATCTGGCACAATTCTGAGCCCTCGGGTGTCTCTGTATAGGAGTAGTGAGATCATAGCAGTGTCTTGAGATAATTCAAGCACTGGATTCAGAGAATGGATTGGAGAGAAGATTGGATTGGGTGGCAGAAAACCCATTGGAAGACCATTATGATAATTTATGCAAAAGAGGTAGAAATATTTCATTTGTGCTAGGAATAGGGTTTTTGGGGTAGCTGACTCTACAGCAATGGTGACTGATCAGTTCCTAGAACCTTATCCTATCTTTTGCCATCATGGGTCTGTATCACCAGAGACTGAGATATCTGAATGTAATGTAGGAAGAGGTTGAACCACTTACCCAATTTGGTAGGAGTTACCTATTGATGAGCATCAGTGATGATGGTTAGATGATACTTGACGACAGTTTCTTCAACCTCATTGACCCTCTCTTCTTAATCTTTATAACTTTTATAATCTAAACCGTATGATTTAGCTCTTAATTATGTCCTGATTTGCATCATACTTTATTTGTTTCATATGTTCACTCTCCCAGATTGATTGTAGGCTCCTTGAATGTAAGGACAATAAGTTAACAAGCACTTATTAAGTGGCCACTAGAGGGTAGCTAGGGGATGCAGCACCAGCCCTGGAGTCAGGAGGACCTTTGTTCAAATCTGTCCTTAGACACTTACTGGCTTGTGACCCTGCGCAAATCACTTAACCCTGTTTGCCTCAGTTTCTTCATCTGTAAAATGAGCTACAGAAGGAAATGGCTAAACAATCCAGTATTTTTGGCAAGATAACCACAAATTGGGTCATGAAGAGTGAGACATGACTGAACAACAACAGCTCTATGTGACAAGTCAGGGCGGCTAGGTGGTAGGCCTGGAGTCAGGAAGAGTCATCTTCCTCAGTTCAAATCTGGCTTCAGACACTGGCTGTGTGACTCTGGGTAAATCAATCCTGTTTGCCTCAGTTTCCTCATCTGCAAAATGAGCTGGAGAAGGAAGTGGCAAACCACTCCAATATCTTTGCCAAGAAAACCCCAAGTGGGGTCACAAAGACTTGGACACAACTGAACAACAACTGAACCACAACAAAATGTGACAAGTACTATACTAGGTGACAAGGACAAAATGACAAAAAAAACAGTCTCTGCCATCAAAGAGCTTACAGTAGGGCATTTACTTATAATGCAATTTTTTTAATTTTATTTTATGTGTATATGTTATTTCTTCTGATAGAATATAAATTCTTCAATGTTGTGTTTAGTTGTGAATATAATCTTCTTAAAGACATCTGAAAATAACGTTCCTTTCTTCAAGAATTTTCAGCCACTCTCTAAGATAAAGACATAGGTGCTGCTCTCTTTCTTGTCTTTGCATCCCTCGCACCTAGCACTCTATCTTTCACATAGGAGGTTCTTAATAAATGCTATTAATTGATCATCACCTGATTGGGTAAGGGGGGGAGGGGTAAAGGAGAGTTGAGGCAGCAAACCAGAGTGAAGAAAAAGGTAGTGTTGCCTTTGAAAGAAATATACAAATTTGAAGGAAGCATGGGTTCTGTTTTGGACATATTGGGTTTGAGATGTTTATGGGCAGTTGTTGATTAAGGACTGGAGCTCAAGAGGAAGAACTGTGCTGAATATGTAGATCTAGGAGAAGTCTGCAAAGATGTTATAATTGGACCCATGGAAGCTGACCAAGGAAGAAAGTAAATGGAGAGAAGAGATTCTTTCCCCTGCCTACCTTTTTTGGGGGAAGGAAATGAAAATCGAGCACAAAAAGGTACGTTCTTGTGATAGTACATTTACAAATTTCAACACAAAGAAGTTAGGAAATGCAAAAGTTAAGCATTTCATAGTCATTATCTCACCCACACTTCATGTAGTGCATATTAAGCCATCATTTTTAATAGTTTAACTTGTAATCAGAATTATCATGAGCAATGTGGATGAGTTAATCTTTCTTTGAAAGCCTACTTCACTTCCTAACTCTTTTGTGCATTAATTTCTAACCTTATCACATAATTATTGGCTTATATTTAGATACTGAAAATGGCATCCTTTGATGAAATAGCCACAGGGCATTGCAGTGTAATAAAAAGAGCACAGGGTTTGTAATCAAGTAAGACTTAGATTCAAGTTGCAGGTCTGATTCTTACTAGCTGTGTGACCCTGGGCAGGTCCCTTAAGCCTTCTGATCCTCAACTTCATCTGTAAAATAGGGATATCAATGCTTGCCCTACTCACAGGGTCTTCATGAGGAACATGCCTTATAACTACTAAAGAAATCTTTAAATGTAAGTTGCTATTATAAGTTATTAAAGGGTATTCATAAATCCTATTATGATATGTATATCCAAATATGGCATATGAAAGGCAAATGATTTTCATTTTATAAAACCATTTACTATAGGATTCTTTTAAAAATAATAGACCCATATAGTATATCAAATTTATATAATTTTAGCAAGAGTTATATTACAGGTAGACAGATGCTTAGTGAACTCTTGTAGCATATTTAATTTATATTATTCTCAGGAAGAGGTATATTATGCATATATACATACTTAGTGAACCTCTATAGAATACCTGATTTATGTTTTCTCTGGAAGAGGCATATTATGTATATATATATATATATGTATGTATATATATGAATATATATATATATTTAATGAACCCATATAGAATATTTTAATTGTATTATTCTCAGGAAGAGACATATTATGTTATATACATATTTAATGAAACCTCCATAGAATATTTAATTAATATTATTCTCAGGAAGATATATATTATATGTATAAGTATATATACATATATCTAAGTATATTTGAAACAATAGTTGGTGCTCAATATATGCTTGTCGAATGAGCCCTCCTTCTATATCTTCAGAGTATGAATTCCATCTTCCTTCACCCTCCTATCACTCCACAAAGACATCTTCCCTTTTCTCACTGGCATGGGAAGTTATGGGGGGAATTGTTTTCCACTAGTTTATGAAATTTTTGCAAGATTTTATTGCATGGATTTTCCCAATTTTACGCTTTGTTGGTATTGTTTGATTAAATTTTACTCAATATTTAATTAAATGCAACAATGTTTTTTTTTAAAAATCAACTGATTCTTCCCAAGATTAATTAACCAACAATTATTTATTAAACATCTTCAACATGCCTAGTCCTGGGGGTACAAAGTCAAAAAAAATCAAAGCAGTTCTTGCCTTCGAAGAGCTTATATACTATTGGAGAAGACAACATATGAAGAGAATACAAAAACAAAATAAAACACTTTCTGTATAAGTATAGGGTAAATTCAATGTATAGGAGGCTTTAGGTTCTAGTGGCATCTGGAAAGGGAGTATCACAGAGGATGGGTTGGAGCTGAGTTTTCATAAATAGTGAGTAGTCATTTTACTGGGCTCCATTTTCTTAGTCTGTGAAATGAAAACATTGAACAAAATATCTTTCAGATCCCTTCTGGCTCTAACAGTCTATGATCACTGAGGAAAAAAAGTACAGGAGAGAGCAGGAAAAAAGAGACAAAAAAGAAAGAGTTCTTTTTCATTTTGGTGGGCCCTCGGGAGATTTTTGTTACTATTGAAGCTCAGACAGTTTAAATGACTTGTCATTTGTCACACAATGAATAAGTGCCAGAGGGGAGATTTGAACCCAAATATCTCCTGACTCCAAATCTAGCACTAGCCCCTGAACATATATGGATGCATTCAGGCAATTGTGTACTCCTACAGAGAATATACATTCTCCCACATATACCTATTCCCTTATAGTTTTCCAGTGATGTTCATGTCCCCTCTGCTTTTGTTAGCTAGATCTGTAATCTAAAGTTGGTGCCCTGTGTGAGCCTTCCTCCATCTGTTTCCCTAACTTGACTCAAATACTGAAAAGTCCTCATTGCCCACGCAGAAGTGTTCTGGCTGCATTATGTGTGGTCTGTCCATCCCAAATTGGAATCCTTAATGAATAATTTTAAAAGAATTCAATTAATAAGCTTACCTATCACTTATCAGCTGACCATGCAAATAGCCTGCAGAATGGTAAGAAAGGCAGGTGGTAATCTGATGGAATAATAGTTCAGGAAAAAATATGCTATTAGCCCTGCTGGGATCCTCATGGCAAGCAGCCCCTTCCACTCACAGACCTGTGAATAGATCTGCTGCACAGCGAGAAACACAGCCACGTTCAGCAGCATGTGTCAAGGAAAGAAGGGGGTGAACTTGTTCTTAGACTGAGACAAAAGCCTACTCTCAGGGCAGTAAACAGCAATGAACTTGGATTAGAAAGACTAGATTAAAAAAATACCCAGAGATTTGAAGAAGGAGGCAATAGAAATGGGGAGTAGGGGGCAAGAGGGAGGTAAAGGGAAAGGAGGAAGAAAGGAGAGAAGGAAAATACTTTTTGAAAACAAGGCAAATCAGAGTTGGCCCAAGAAGAAAACTGTTGTCAATTAAGTGGACCCAAATCATGTGTTAGGGCTTCTGATGGGAGTGTCAAGTGATGGGGACAATACAGGAGGTGGGAGGGAATGCAGAAGTTTTTCCTTTGGATCCTCCAGCTGCTGTGAAAAACAGTTGAAGCAAAGAGCAGCTAGTTGCATTGGTCTTTCTATTAGGGCTTTTAAGGATGCCAAGGTATAAGAAGGAGACTGGTATATGGTGGTTTTGTGGGACATGGAGACCAGGCTATATTTAGATAGGAGAGTATGGTAGGAACAAAGAACATTTGATGGACCAATGGGAGGAGAAGGGGTGGAGAAGAGAAGAGTGGAAGGAAAGTGGCACAGGTCTACCGACTTCTTCCCTTGTATTGGTCTTATTGTGTGTTGGAGTGCTGCTGGGTGTTTGTGTCAGCCCGGAGTCATTGGGGGCCCTATTGGCTACACACAGTGGCCAGTACCTTAACTGGGGAGGGGAATGATAGTATGAGCTATATTTAGATCCAGCCTAGTGTTACCTGTCTCAGCTGTAATCAGTGAGCTGCTAATAGTACGCCGAATATGTAATATTTAGCTAATGACAACAATAATAATTACAGCCAGCATTTATATTGTACTTTAAGATTTGCAAATTATTGACAAATATTGGCCCTCACAACAATCCTGGGAGGTAGGTGCCATTATCTCCATTTTACAGATGAGAAAACTGAGGCAGTCGGGGGTTAAGGGACTTACCAAGGGTCACAAAGATAGTAAGTATCTAAGGCTATCCACCCAGAGGGAGGGATGGACCCCATGGGCTGGGGGTGATGAAGAGGGGTAAGCTTCAGAATTGATTTCGTTTTCAGAATGATAAATTTTTGGAGATGATGAAGTCCAGGAAAGTAGCCCATTGGGAAATGAAGCCATAGAGGCGGACAAAAAACATGTATAATGGATATTCCTGAACATTCTTTTATGGGAGCCCTAGCCACCTGTACTCTAGCAAGCTGCTAGGTAGTACTGTCAGTTAATCGGACCCAAGTCATTTGTTAGGGCCTTCTCCTGGGAGTGTCAAGTGATGGGGATGATATGAGAGGTGGGAGGAAATGCAGGTGGTACCCTATACAAGCAGGAGAAGTTCATTTCCTCCCCCCCCCAAAAAAAAGGTGTGCCTTGGATACTAAGAGATTAAATTCGTGGCCCCTCATCTAGTGTATTGTGGAGACTGGTCTTGAACCCAGGTCTTCTAGGTCCAAATCTGGTACTCTTTCCCTATACCATGATGCCTCTCACCCAATGCATGCATGCATTTTTTTCTAGACAGATAAGGGAAGCAGGAAGCTTTACACACTGCCTTTCACCATTCCCTTGGCTCCTAGCAATTTGCCTGACTAGATGGCCCAATGATCCATGCTAGCCAGCATACATAGTACAGAAAATTGCTTCATTAACCCTGGAGTTAGACAAGACCCTCTCCTGCCAATATCTCCCCATTAGTCATTACTGCTGTGTCACAAAGAGCTCTTCTCTCTAACCTTCAACAAGCAAACTCTCTTACCCCTCCCTAGTTCCCTATGTTCCCCAAATTGGGACCCATTAATGAGTTCTCCCTCCCTTGATCTCCAATATTGCTTACCAGTGGTCCTATAAAACTGCCTTTTACTGGAGTGATTTGTGTATGTTTGAGTTTTGTCTCTCCCGGCTAGACAGTAGAATCACTGAATATTAGAGGTAGAAGGGACCTTGAAGATCCAACCCCTTTCTTTTATAGATGAGGAAACTAAAGCCTGGGGCAAGTAAATGATTTGCAAAGGTCACACAGCTTTTCCATGGCAGTGCAGCAACTAAAAGCTAGGTATCCTAGATCCCAAACGACCAATAAACAATTATTAAGCATCTAATGTGTGCCCAGTACTGTGCTGAAAAACAAAGACAAAAATTAAATAATGCCCACTTTTGAGACATTTCTTTCTAATGCATACATATATACAAAAGTATATAAAATGAAAACAAGGTAATTGGGAGTGGGGTTGGGGAACTAGCAGCTGAGGAGATCAGAAGAACCCTCACGTGATGGTGTTTGAGTTGAACTATAAATGAAACCAAGGATTCTAAGAGGAGGAAATGAGGATGGATAGCATGCTGGTCAAGCCGGACTATTATGGCAAAGACTCAGATACAGGAGTCTAGTATTGTCTCTCCTTTACTGTGGATCCTAAGCTCCTAAAGCAGAAACCATGTCATATACTTTATATAGTATGATTTTATAGAATATTTGTAGAATGAACATGTGGATGGATAGCTGAAGCATCTTGAGGACAAGAAAATGAACATAAGGACATCTGAGGCATAATTATTTACTCTCAAGATAACTTGTTCTACTTAACACACACACACACACGCACACACACACGCACGCACGCAAGCTTGCAAAGGCTGAAGCTAAGGAGAGGAATGGGGCTTATCATCTAAAAATTCTACAGGGTCCCTTTTGACACAGTCGTCTATTTTATTTCTTTTTTTGTCAGTCCAGTCAACTCCAATGAGCCATTATTAAGTGGTCTGTGTTAGTGAAATACAAGACATGAATATATACACATATATGTTTGTATACGTACACATACACACACACACACACACACACACACACACACACACACACACATGATGATATGAAGAGGAGAGAGCACAACTATACTTGAGATTCTACCCAAAAGAACATTTTGTCTCCATTTTTTTCTAAATATTTCAGGGCAAACATGGGTGTTTTTTTTTAGTCCGAATTGTCTGAATAACTATTTCCACTTTGCATTTGTAGATGCTGATAACTGAAATATCTAACTACATCAGCCTTAGAAGGTCCCCTGATGTGTATGCGATTCTGTTCTGGGATGAGTGCTTAGGAGGTCTAAAGGTAGCTCTTTAAGTCCAGAAGTGAACTCTTAAATGTTGAAGAGGAAGAAAGAGAGGACCTCAAAGAGAAATGTAAAATCCTTTCTTGTAGAAAATCACTTGAAACACTAGTGGTAAAAACAGAGATCTCTGATTACTTAGCTTTCTGAACTCATTAGATATGCTCAACTTTACAATCAAGATTGTAAATAATTTATTCTGGACTAAGGAGTAGGCGCGCCATGTAGTCAAGCAAAACAAACTGTTAATAAAATACTTAGAGATCAGATGATCACATCTTCAAAAAATCTCTGCAGCTCAAAAACTTCAGCAGAAGAAATTATTGCCAGTTATGATCTAACTGGAGTTGAATCCTGAAGATAATACAGAAATACTGCATAAGGCAAACCCCTATGACATAAAATTAGAGGATTTAAACATGTGTCCCCACTAAATGTCCTGATCCTCCAACCCACTCTGGGTGTTGAGCATGGGCAGCAAAAACAACTTTGTAAAACTATACTTCTGGTGGCAAGGGGGAGGGGTGGGGGTGGGAGGCAAAGATTAACCATTCTTCCTTGTAGTAGTGACCCAGCCTGAATCCCCCCCCCAATAATGTCACCAATCAAAAACTATTAACAACAGATTGAATAAAATAATACATAAAACTACCCATATAGACAACAAAACACCAAATGATTAAAGAATTTGCTCCTGGAAAAAGAAAAGAAGATATTCTTGAACTCCAAAGATATCCAAAATTTAACAGTTTTAAGAACAAATATGAAATTCCACAATTATCCAGAAGAAGGGCTCTAAAATATGAAGGCTACCAATTCAATTAGCCTAGAAATACAACACAGTCATGAGAAATAGAAAGAAAGAATGGAATAATATATTCAAAAAAGTATAGGATTTCAAACTGTAATCCAAACTAACATCCTGCAAAGCTCTATCTAGTCAGTGAAAAAAGACAGTCCTTCAATGATCAAAAGGCATTTGGACATTGCACACATATGCTTCTTTAAGTGGGCAGAAAATATGACCTGCAAGCATTTCACACAAGAGAGAGAAAACAAATGTAAAGAAGTACGATGATCAAGAAAGGCCTAGATTAAAAATCAAATCTTTGATTTTCATGAGAATTGTTTTTAAAACAAGAGACTGAACTGAGAGCGTAAAATAAAGAAGAAAAAGAGATCGCAAAGGCACAAAAAAATCTAAGATTTGAAGAATCAAGAGAAGGAAATGATGAAAATCTAAATTGACAGTCCATAGACTAAATCCCATGGCCCCTACAAACTAATCAATATATTGGTAAGAGTGATAATAGTGTGGAATGGTATTAATAGGAAGAGGGGAAGTAAGATGTAGAGGGGAGTTATAAATAAGCTCTCACGAAGTCTAGGGGTGAATACTGAGATAATAATTTCTTTAATGAGAATAAAGACTATTTGAAAATAGGATATAAATCAATGAAGGGAAGGGAGTGGGATGGGGAAAATACAGTGGAGAAAAGAGTCATACTTCAGAAAGAGAAAGAAAAAGGATATTACTAAAAATGTTCCCACGGGGGAAAGGGCCAAATCTTTGTCTATAGCAAGAAACAGGTGCTTCATAATGGTCCTTGTCTCAGAAGAATTTGCACCTTAGGGAGTAACTTTCTTTGAGAAAGGGTTGTATCTCCCAGGACTACATCCCACCTGAGAAAAAATATAATTCTCTAAGAGCAGACAGTGTCCATAGAGGCAACAGAGACTAGGGGGTCATAGAACTAGAAATAGAATAACCTAGCCTTAGGAATGGAGAATGATCACGTTATTGACAGGGCATCATGTCTTGGTATATAGTGCAATTCCCTGTATACTACACTATTTCTATTTGACATGACTTCATTGATTAATTGATATTTCTAAGAACCTGGCATAGGAAAAAAATAGGAGGATGGAATAAAATCAAGAAATGCAATTAAAAATGAGATAAAATAGAGAATTGAAATTTTTACTTCAGAAGCTCCACTCTTTTCAGGGATACAGCAAACTGTAGGGAAAAAACCCAGAATATATTAGAGATGATAAAGAACTAGAAGGACAAAGGACAGGAACATTTCTTACAAAATGGTGCCACAAAATAAAGTTATTTTAAAACCAAAAGAAGAGGAGTAAGTAATGATAATTTTCAACTTCATCCCTAACTGGGTGAAGGAAGAAGGGTCCAAAGAGGAAAAACAGGTAAGTGCACAAATAAACAGAAAGAAATTCACAATATAAGTCAATTCAAGTAACATGGGACAGGTCAGGGAAACAAGAATGGGGTAGGGAGAGAGCCTGTTGAAATGGATCAGCATCAAAATTAATTAATTGTAGGGACACAGTCTTGAATTAAAGCAGGATGGGGAATATAAAATAAATGAATGTAGAAAAGTATAAGCCTAAAATTCCTAGCTACAAATATTAATGGGTTAAAAGAAATGAAAGACAGTGAACAAATGGCTAAGAAAACAAAATCCAACAATCCAAATAAATCTAAAAACAAAAGACACATTACAGAATGGGAAAAAAAAATCAAACGGACTCAAATATAGTGAAAAATAAATTGCATGCATGTACAGAAGTGAATAAATTACTAATATTGAAATTATCCCCTATGATAAAGAGTAGCAATTGTAACTGAATGAGCGTCCTACTTGTCCTGAGACCTATAGATCTTCAAGATGGGTTCTGAGGGCACAAGCAGAAGTAATGTTGGGAATAATTAATAGAGTTATAGAGAACACAGCACCCAAACTCTCTGCATAGGAATGACTTGACAATCTGAGGTTTCAGGAGAACTCCTGGAACTGAGTATTCTGAAGCTAAGGAATGCAAAATGACAGAAAAGTTTTTGGGGATTGGTAGAATAGAGGCAAATGGCCAGCCTTTCAGTTGTGGAGCCTGGGTTACTCAAGCGCGAAGACTCTAGTACTAGAAAGAGGAAACATCATGAGACCTCCTACAATAATAGAAATGGCACCGAAGTTGGAGTCAGGAAATCTAGGTTTGAGTTATGACTGACATTCACTAGCTACCTGATCTCGGACAAGTCTTGAACTCATTTGTAAAATGAAGGAGCTAGACTAGAAGACAACCTTAAGGGTCCTTCCAGATCTAGAGCCTGTGATTCATATAACACATATAACATATATATATATATAACATATATAGCTATATAGGCATAACTACTTTACAGAGTTACTGGAATTTTCCAGAGACACAAGATCAACTTGCCTATTTGCAGTTTTGTTTCTGGACTCCTTCAGTTTATTTCTGGTTATATAAGGATCTTCTCCAATCGACTTTTTTTTAAAAAAAATTAGGTTAAAAGATCTATTTTATTTCCTCAAATTGAATCAGGAATTATTCCATTAGTTTATTCTTACCCAGTGACCGAGTACTGAGTACATGTATGCATTCATTCAGAAAAATAATTTCTGAGCTCCTAATACATGCAAGGCTTAAAGCCAACAGATGTGAAGATGAATATACTGCAGCACTCAGAGAGAAGTTCCCCAAAACCCCAAAGCATTGTCAAAGTCAACTTCACATTAACCCAGGTCCTCAACTATATATATTTCCTACATACACTCATTTCCTACTAAGAAACCCAAAGGTGTCATTGGTCACTGAAATTGTAGAAATATAGTAGTCTAAAACTTCAAAAAGCACTCAGTCCAAAAGAGTTGTAAGCAATAAATCAAGTAAAAATATACTCCTCAAAGGTGGTGCTGTTTTTAATTTTGTCTTTGTATCCGCAGCTTAGCACAGTGTCCTGAATATAGTAGGTACTTCTTGTTGTTGTTGAGGCCTTTCAGTTTTGTCTTACTCTCTGTTACCCCATTTGGGGTTTTATTGGCAAAGATACAGAAGTGGTTTGCCATTTCCTTCTCTAACTCATTTTACAGATGAAGAAATTGAGGCAGAGTTGCGTGACTTGTCCAGGGTACCACAGCTAGCTAGATTTGAACTCAGGTTTTCCTGACTCCAGGACCAACATTCTATCTACTGTACCACTTAGTTGCCCCTTAGTAGGTACCTAATAAATGTCTATTGAAAGGATGTTTAGTTCTACCCACTGTACAGACCTGTGTGACATACAAAGAGGTAAAAGACATAGTTCTAACCATCAAAGACCTTGCCATTCAAGCTCTTTGAATTGAGAGCATTTCTCATCTATGTCTTTTGGTGCAATTTATCATAAATTATCTTTTGATATATTTGATGCTGGTATCATATACCTGTAATGTCTAAGAGATTCAAATAAACTTAAACTCAACAATTTATTGAGTGATTGCCATGGGCAAGGCATTGTCCTATTTCTGTGTACCCTCTAGTAGGTATGAGTAGAAGGACTAAGCACATCCATCATGTGAATTGATGCAAGAACTTTTTTATTTTCTGTTTTTAAAATTTATTTTATTTTTAATTTATGGGATAAAGCAAGCATTTCCATAACTTAGTATAATTTTTAAATTGATTGCCCACGAAACTATAAATCCATTATGTACAACTTGCTATTCCTTTTAAACAAACAATAAAGTTATCATGTAATTTCATGTAATTTTAAAATTTTTTTTCTTCCCTCCCCCCCAGATATAGCTATGGCTACCATTAGACACACACAAACACACACACACACACACACACACACACACGTAAAATCACTCTATACATACTTTTATTTATCCATTCTTTCCCTGGATGTAGATGGCATCTTCTTTCACATGTCCCTTGTAGTTAATCTGGGTATTTATAATAGTCAAAATAACTTATTTGCTTGAAGTTGTTCTTAAACAATATTGCCTTTACTGCATACAATGTTGTCTCGTTCTGTTTATTTTCTTTTTCCTTATTTGAGCTTTTTAATTACTTAATAATTTTAATGTAATTTATTATAATATCTGTATAGGTATACTTTACAAATAATTATAAGTAGATATTACAATTTTACTTTGAAATTGTCATGCATTACTTGATTTCAAGGTCATTCAAGGCATTCTTGAATTCCTGTCCTTTTAGACAAATATTTGATTGATAGATTGTTCCTCTAATTGAATTCAACTAAGATCTTCACATTGAAAGGTAAAAATATAAGGGACTTCACGATAAATATCTTCCCAATAAAGTGGTGCATTGTGACATGGAGGTAAACCCAAGTTCTCAAAGGTTCTGCAGTATTCAGGCTCCAACAAATCCTAATCAGCTAGTCTTGGCAGCTGGGTGATATAGTCTGTAGAATGCTTGACTTGGAGTCAATAAGACTTGAATTCAAAATCTGCCTCAGTCTCTTACTAGCTGTGTGACTCCAGGCAGCTCACTTAACCTCTCTCAGTCTCAATTTCTTCATTTATAAAATAAGGATAATTGTAGTACCTACGTCATAAGGTTGTTGTAAGGATCAAATGAGATGATGTGTGTAAATCACATTGCAAATCTTAAAATACTATATAAATGTTAGTCGTCGTTATTATTATTAGTTAGGAAGACTTCAAATACGGGTCCAGTGACAGTTTGTCATTCATGTGCCAGCATAGATAAATGCAGAATGTCTAATCACTAGACACTTGTCTATCAGGTGAGGAATTTGTTTGGTTACAGCAGCTCATGTCTGCTAAGGCATAAAGGTGCTGTGATCTATAGCTGTGGACCAAGAAGAGTAAAAATGGATCCTCGAAGATCACTAGAAACCTCCTAATTTCTCATTTTCTTTCCCTGATTTGTCCGCAACATTTAAAACCATTGCCTTTCCTAGTCTTCATAAGACATCCTCTTCCCTTGGTTTCTATGATACTGCATTGAACTGCTTTTCCTGATTTAAAAAAATGTTTATGGATATCTTTTGTTTTTGTTACTTTCTTTTCATAAAGAGGCAATCTGGTATAGTATATAGAGGACCAGCCTCAGAGTGAGAAAGACCTGAATTCAAGTCCTGTCTCTGAGAAATACAATCTATAAGACTCTAAGAAAGTCACTTAACCTTTTTCTAGGTTGAATGGTGGTTGGACTATAAGTTATAGATGGGCTCCTCTGCCTTGGTAGGTGGCATTTGTCCAGATAGGAGCTCCTTATGTCAATGAAGTTACAAATCAATTCACTATCTTTGTCCTTTTATTTCCTGATAGATCCTTCCCCTTCCCTCACCCAGAAAGCCATACTTATAACAAAGAATAAAAAAAGGAATAAAATTGGCTTAGCAAAACTGATGAATTAATCAAGTCCAGTATTATACAGTATTAACCATAGTCTCCCACCTTACAAAGAAATTTTGCTAACTGTTCATTCTAGCATCCTACCGAGAGCAGTAGCCCAAGACCGTCACTTATGGTTTTTACAAGTCAAAACACAGTTTAATAACGAAGTTTCATGAAGGAAGCATATATTCAACCTCAGAGCCATCTCTTGGATGTGTTTGCAATTTTCCTTTAAAAGGGATAATGGTCCGTTGCTGAAAGCAAGGCCATGACCATCCTCGTCTATCTGCCCTAATGTTGACTCATTTCCCTAACCCTATGACCAGACGATCTATGCATTAGCCGCTATAGCTCATCAGCCGCCAGAATGTTCATACCACAGGAAACTCAGTAAGCAATAAATCTATTTATACCCAGAATTCCCTGTAAGGGAAACTATTAAAATAGCAAGCGGTCCATTTAAAACACTTTATGTCTTTGTCAGAAGCAAAATTAAAGAAACAAAAGAGACAGGGAGGGAAAAACCACCATTCAATGTAGAATTTAAAGTTTACACATGGGGGCAGGTGGTGCTCTCACGGCTGGACAGAGGCCAGGAAACTGTACTCTGCATGTGAGAAAAGGGAAAAAAAAACCTAACCCAGACGCCATGAACAATCCCAGGGAAAAAAAAGCCAGCTGCATGTTTTTCTTCTTGAAGCACACTGGAAGTCAATAAAATTAAAAGGGAAAAAAAATGATGCTGTTGGGTTCCTGGTAGCTAGGAGCCTGAGACAAATAAAGAATTTCAAAGCAGGAGAAGATGAGACAGCCTGTCCCTCCTAAAGACAGAGCCAAGAATCAATGGACTCACACGATAAACTACTAAACTAGAAGAATCCTGTTATTATGAGGCTTACAGTTTTCAGTAGTGCTTTTTCTAAGTCTTCCATGATGGTGACAAACTTTGCTTCAGGAGATGGGGAACATAATGTGGACTCTTTGTGAAGCATGTCAGCATTCATTCATTCAACAAACATCTATTACATGCCTACTGTGTGTAGGACCCTATGCTAGGCACTGAGATTTCAAATATGAAAAATTATGAGGGCTTCAAGGGAGGATATGGCATATACAAAAATAGGAAATATATCAAAAGGTAGGGGGTGATGGGAATGAAAAGGTAACAAAGCACTCTGGGAAAATTTGGGAAGAAAAAAAAAGCATGATAAACTTATTTCATATTTTGATGAGTCACTAAGCTGGCAGAGCAAAAAGACATTATAGAAAGAGTATGCCTAGATTTTGATAAAACATCTGACAAATTTTCTTATGCTGTTATTGTGGAAAAATGGAAAAATATTGTTTAGACAATAGTATAATTAGATGTACTTGGTCTTTTTTGCTGGCTTATCATCCATAATCCATTATCATCCTCTAATTGTGAGTTTTCCCCAAGGTTCTAACATAAGCCTTCTTTTGGTAACACCCTTGAGTCCCATGTGTTTAATAATCATCCATATGCATATGACTCACAGATATATATCCAGCCCAACTCTGTCCCCTGAGCCTCAGTCCCTCATTACCATGATTATACATACATATATATAAACATATGTATGTATGTATGTATGTATATAGTTCTACCCAAAGAAATCCCAGACTGAACATACTCAAAACCGAACTAATTCCTCTCCAAAAACAAACAAGCAAAAAACCATTCTCTCTTCTAAACTTCTTATTTCTATTGTCACCACCATGCTTCTAGTCTCTGAGGTTCATAACTTTAGGATAATTCTTAACTTCTCTCTCATCCCACATATACAATCAGCGGTTAAATTTTGCTATTTTTACCTCCACAACATCTTTTACCTCTAATCACTGGGTCATTGCCAGTCATCTTGACTTTAGGCTGGCTACTGGTCTCCAATGACTCTGGAGAGAAGAATGAGGCTGATGACTTCGCAAAGTTCTGCCTTACTTAAATCCAATTAACGTACAAGTCAAGACATTACCCATGGGATGTCATTGGTCCTCTTCAAAAATGTAAGGTGGACAACAACAATCTGCCTCTAACCCCTCCTCTCTGTTCACCTTAGCTCAGGTTATCACTTCTCTCTTAGATTACTGCAATACCTTAATTCATCTCCCTGCCTCAAATCTCAAAGATCAAATATAAATTCTTCTGTTTAGTTTTTAAAGCTCTTCACAACCCCAACCTTTTTTTTCTTCCTCATTTGACATTACATCCCGTCCTTCCAAGGCAATCATGCTTTTGAGCCAAACCGGCCCGCTCTCTGTTGCTCAAATATGACACACTATCTCCTGTCTCTGGGTTTTTGCTTGGGTGGGGTATGGGGTGGGGGAAGTCTTCCTCATGCTTTGAACTTATTCTTTCTTCACTTCTACTTCATAGGAGCTCTCTTTTCCTTCAAGACATACCTTCTACCTCCTAGTGCACTCCTTACTCCCACAAACTAGCTGGCATTGAATACTTTATTTTAACTTATTCTCTTTATATTTATTCTCTATGTACTTATTCATGTACTTTTTTCCCCCACTAAACAAAAAGTTGCTTGTGAGTAGGAGTTCTTTCATTCATTGTATTTACATGCCCAGCACCCATAAAAATACAAGGAATATAGTAGGCACTTAATAAATGCTTGTTGACCGATTAGTGGAATAAAAAATGATCGAATGCTTAGATCCAGTGAATAGAGATTAATGGTTAAATTTCAGCTTGGAAGTTCCCCATGGAAATGCCACAAGAATCTATGCTCAGCTTTTTGCTGCTTAACATTTTAATCTGTGACTTTGCTAAAGGCCTGGATGGCATGCTTATCAAATTGTCAGAGGACACAAACCTCAGAGGGAGGCCTAATGCGACGGATGATGGAGTCAAGTTTCCAAAATCCCTCGACAAGCTGCTAGATTGACCCAAATCTAATAAGTCTAAATTTAATTGGAATAAATGTAAATTCTTATATTGGTTTTAAAAAAAACAACTTCACAAGAAAAGACCATCATGTGCTCAAAAATTCAATGTATTTCTGGTTAGTCTCAGGAGGAAGAACTAGGAACAAAAGGCGGAAATTGCACATAGGTAAATGGAGGTAGGATACATGTAAAAATACCCAAGCGAATGAATGCTAACGAAAAATGAGCAGCTGCCTTGTGGGATTGTGGATCCTTCCACCTTGGAGGTCTTTTAGCAAGGATTATTGAACACAGAGATGCCGCTAACCATTTGAGCACCGGAGTCAAGCTTCCCTGAATATATCCTCAGATAAATTCTTTAAAGACAAATTTAGTTTGCAAGGACAGAGAGGTAGAAATTTTAAGCTGTGAGTAATTGGGCTTTATGAAGTAGGTGGTACCAGAGCTGAGCCTTTAAAGAAGAGAAGGATCTTCACAGTTGGAGGTGAGAAGGAAGTACACTTTAGTAATGAAGGATGGGAATCATATGATGAAAGCAGGAGACAGAAGATAGAAGGTCAAGATCAAGGAATAACACAGCTCCGTGAGTCAGAGTAGATTGAAGGCTATTAAAAAATCAGAAAGTCATTTCCCCTCTTAGTATCTTGAGCTACTCTACCACCAACATATTTGGAGACATCTAAAAAGATGGTGGGAGCAGCTATATGGTGCAGTGGATAGTGTCAGACCTGAAGTCAAGAAGATTCATCTTCCTGAGTTCAAGTCTGATGTCCGACATTTATTAACTGTGTGACCCTGGGCAAGTCGTTTAACCCTGTTTGCCTCAGTTCTTCATCTGTAAAATGAGCTGGAGAAGGAAACGGCAAGCTCCGGTATCTTTGTCAAAAAGAACTCCAAATAGGGTCATGAAGAGACAGACATGACTGAAATAACTCAAGAACAACAAAAAGATGGTTCATAACACAAACAATGACTTCTTCATTTGCAATAGATCCTTGATGAGTGACAGATGCTGTAGATACTGTATAGGATTCATAGTAATTCTTTGGGGCCTGTGACAGGTGGAGCCCCTAGAGTATAAAATGAGAGCATTTCTGTGAAGTGTGCCAGGTACAGAGCCTCACTTGGAATCCTGGAATGCAGACATGTCAGTGGGTGCAAGAGCTCACTGACCCATATTTTGCAGATGAGGGCATTGAACACAATGACCCCTGCAAATGTGAGTCAGAGACTAAGTCTCTGATTGCTAAGTTTGGTCAAGACCCTTCAATGGCCATCCACGTCTACATTCAATTAGTAAGCCTTGTGATTCAGAAAATCTTTATAATTATAACTCATCCTCTAATTCCAGACATAACCATTTCTACTACATAGAATCTAGGCTGCCAGTGATAAATAAAAGTGTGCTCCCAGTTTATTTTAACCTGACATTTAGTTACAGTGGAAAGAGAACTAGCCTTGGAGTCAGGAGGGCATGAATTTAGGGTCTGCCTCTGACATATACTGTCAAAATGGCCTTGGGCAAGTCTCTTAACCTTTCAGTTAAGGCGACTAAGAGTATAAATTGTTGGACAGTTGCCAGATTGGGTGGGCCGAGGGAGTTTCTTCATCAAGAGTCCCTTACATTAATTAAATCCCAGGTCTAGAACCCCTTCTCCACCCTAAAGAAATAGCCACTATATAGGTACAAGGCACAGATAGCAGCAAACCATGCCTTTTACTCCTACAATATTTTAAACATAATGACGATTGAAAATGTTAATGCTTTGGAAGAACAGAAAATATTGAATGAAAATTAAACATGTTCTAAATAATCTTAGATGGGATAACAAGTTACGGTACATGAGCCAAATTTTCAGAAGTGGTTTCTAAAGGCACTACAAACATTTTCAAGTATTTATATTTCTGCGCCTCTAAAAAGTGTAGCTTTTGCCCAAGAAAGAAAACCAGAAAGACATACAGTGGTTCACTCAGTTTGTGCTTAGAAATGAGGCCTATGAATGCAAAGGCAAGGTAGAAAATGAACAAATATTAGATTATTCCAACTTGCACATGTAAGCTGACAGGATAGGTTAATGTCATTTGCAAAGTAAGACTCTTAGGTCTTCCACTAGGATTTTCCCAAGTAATAGAACTCAAAATTAGGAGTCAGCTAGGTGGAATAGTAGTTGGGCAGCTAGGCAGCACAGGAGATAGAGTGTCAGAGCTGGAGGCAAGAAGACTCCTCTTCCTGAGTTCAAATCTGGCCTCAGAAACTTATTAGCTGTGTGACCCTGGGCAAGTCACTTAACCCTGTTTGCCTCAGTGTTCTCATCTGTAAAATGAGATCGAGAAGGAAATGGCAAACCACTCTAGTATCTTTGCCAAGAAAACTTCAAATGAAGCCACTAAGAGTCAGATACAACAACAACAACTAAGTGGAGTAATCAACAGAACCCTAGGCCTGGAGTCTGAAAGATCTAAGTTCAAATTCAGCCTCAGACACTTACTAAGCTGTGTGATCCTGGACAAGTCATTTAACTTCTGTTTGTCTCAATTTCTCCCTCTATAAAATGTGGAAATTAATAGCATCTACCCCTCCCCAAGGTTGTTTTGAAGGTCAAATGAAGTAGTAATTATGAAGTGTTTGGCACAGAGTAAGCAGCATATGTTAGCTATAATAATTATTAAATTTCTACCTAGGCAAGAATATAATTTTTTCCTGCACACACACACACACGCACGTGTGCACACACACACATGCACACACACAGAATCCTAAAGCTTAGTCTAATGCTCAAACTTTATAAAGGCAACCTGAGAACTCTGCTTTTACAAATCACCCTCTCTGCTCGCAGATGCTGTTCAGGTTGGCCTGAGATTAATCCTAGCTTAATATGGGATTTCCTATTTTAATAGCCAGCTATCCTATTGTCTCTGTTTCTTCAGCCTGTATCTTTGCCAATATCATGCCCGGATGGGTATTTGCTCAGCTGCAAAGTATCCCCTGATCCTGCTTACAATAAGCACCATTCGAGCCGTCTTTTTTCTCCTAAATATATTTACAGATCCTCATATCACTCATCTCTAGCCAAGGACACACCCTGTCATTAGGACACATAGCCTCATCACTTGCCAGCTGGAGTAGACTAGAGACAGCAGTCTGGATGAAACTGGGAGCCCTCAAAGCAAAGCAGTGCATCAGTTTCCTATGTGCTTGGCCTCTGAAGCATGGCATGGAAAAGAAGCATTTATAAGCAATTGTGTCTGGTTGTTTTAGAAAGAGCTAGAAGGTACCCCCTGTGTAGTGCAGTGCAAAGAACATTGGATTTGGAGTAAGAAATCCTCTGTTTAAATTTCAACTCTGACACATACTAGCTGTGTGTCACATGTCACCCCTCTAGGTCTCAGTTTCCTCATCTGTAAAATGAAAGTGGTAAGACTAAATGACCTGTAAGATCCTTTCCAACCTTAAATCTTATGATCACTCCCAATCCAAGTGTTTCTTTTTTTAATTTATGAAATAAAACAAGCATTTCCGTAACATAGTTTATTTTTTAAAAAATGCATGTGAAACTGCAAATCTATTGTGTACAACTTGCGATTTCTTTTAAATACATAATAAAGTTATTACGTAAATTTTTTTTATTTTTTTCCCTCTTTTTTTCTTCCTTTGCACCCACCACCTAGAGATGGCTACCATTAGACACAAATATGCACATATATGTAAAATTATTCTATACATGTTTCTATTTTTTATATACATTTATTAGTCTCTTCCCTGGATGCAGGCAGCATCTTTCTTCCTATGTCCTTTATAGCTAATTTGAGTATTTATAATAGTCAAAATGACTTACTCACTCAAAGTCATTCTTAAAACAATATTGCTTACTATATACAACGTTCTCTTGGTTCTGCTCACTTTACTCTTCATTATTTTGAGCATGTCTATCCATGGTTTTCTAAGGTCTTTGAGCTCATCATTTCTTATAGCACAGTAGTATTCCGTCTCAATCATATACCATATGCATGAAAGCATCGTGTTCCATAGGAATCCTCCTACCTTTGCTGGGTATGTATTACTAGCATGGAAAGATTTACAGGGGATTGGGGATAGAGGAAGAAAGTCATAGGAAGGGACTGCATACACAAAATTAAAAACACTTTAAAGTGATTTAAGATAGGAAGCCCTAGAAAAAAGTGGCTGAGAGCTCTTGGAGCATCACTCTTCTGATGTCCTTTAGATATGGATAGTATATCATTTTCCCTAACATTCTGCCATATTGAAAGTTGTCCAGAACTTCACCGTGGCTCACAGAGACAAGAACACTCATGCTCAGGATGCATATTAAGCACAGGCCTCTCTAGTGTGTAAAGGTGTGTGCCCTCACATCATCTAAGAAGTAGAGATTTTCATCCTTCCCACTATATGTACTAGAAAAAACACTACATAGTTATTCCCTCCACATCACGGGGGTTAGAGCCACAGCACCCCCACAATCTAGATAAAGCATGTACAATTTTTTGGCTCTCCCCTCATGCCAGAGAAGAAAGATGTGTTGTTATGGTATTAAAAGATAAAATATATGATATTATATAATACTCTACATATATTTTATGCATTGCTGAGTTTGTAAACTTTTTCTGTGTCTTCCTCAAAACTCCCCAAAAATTCCCATTTAATTTTTTATGGCAACCCACGATATTTCAAAACCACAATGGGGAAAGTCACAATGTGGAAGAGATAACTATACCTGCAAACAGGAAAGAATTGACTCTACCTTTGACTCATACCACAACAGGCAAATCACATGATAGAAGAGAAAGAGAAGGGAGATGGAAGGGGGAAAATAAAGGAGGAAAAAAGAGGACAAAAGCTAGAGAGGGAGAAAAACAGCAAACATTTATACAGTCTTTCAAGCAGTGGTGGGATGCTGCCAGTTTGCACCTGTTTGGTAGAGCCGGTACCTAATTTTAGGTTGAGTTGGGCCAATTGGTTCTTAGCGGGGGCGGGGCCTGCACCCGCCGCATGAGCGGTAGTGGCGAGGGCGTGGCGCCTCGGCTCCCTTCAGTGGAGAACCAATGGTTAATTTATTTGAATCCCACCACTGGTTTTAAGGTTTGCAAAACACTTTACGTTAGCTATGTCACTTGATTCTCCATAGTTCTGTGAGGTAAGTACTGTAGGTCGTGTTAGCCTCATTATATACATGAGGAAACTGAGACCGAAGCGGGTGGAGTGACTTGCCTAAGGTCACACTAGTAGTAAGCAACAGAGGTAAGGATTTGAATCTTGATCTTTCTGACCCCAAAGCCAAGGTTGTATTCACTGGGCCACACTGCCCCATCTGATATTCCATTTCCTCATCTGTGAAATGGAAATAACTAAATCTGTCGCACCTACTCCGGGAAAGGATTGTTGAGATCATTTCTGCAAAGGATTTTCGCAAACCTTAAATTAGACCGTAAGCTCCTTCAAGGGGGAGGCGGGGCAGGGCTTATTCATCCTAGTATATCTCCCAACAGTACCCTGTTTAGGAGCTTACTACTATTACTATTACTGTTACTGTTACTATTACTACTATTACAAATAATACTGGCTGATACTATATAGCACTTGGGGCAGCTAGGGGGCAAATGTCTGGCCTGGAGTCAGGAAGACTTATCTTCCTGAGTTCAAATCTGGCCTCAGATATTTACTAGCTGTGTGACCTGGGCAAAGCCTGCTTGCCTCTGTTTCCTCATCTGTAAAATGAGCTGCAGAAGGAAATGGCAAAGCACTCCAGTATTTTTGCCAAGAAAACTCCAAATGGGGTCACCAAGAGTTGCACATGACTGAAATGACCAAACAGCAACAACAAAACGCAGAAGGTGCTTTAAACATACTGTCTCCTAGCCCTCTAAGATAGGTGCTGGTCCTAAGCTCCACCTATTGGCGGTATTTTGGGCCCTCCTGGCTTAGAGTGAATGTCAGTGGTAACTGTTTCTCTTTGGAACAGCCATCCTGAGGGTCTTCCCCTCCCAGCTTGATTTTTTTTCTTTTTCCTATTTAAAGGGACCATCCCTTGACTCACTTCTTAAAGAAACCTATTCACTGAATGGGTGTCACCTCACTCTAAGTGAGTACACGAAAAGGCCTTAGCCTACAAGGGCCAGGGTCTCCCATTGCATCCTTGATCATCTCCAGTCATTCTGGTGAATATCAGGCCACTGGACCCAGATGGTTCTGGAGGAGAAAGTGAGGCTGGTGACCTTGCACCGCCCTCCTTCACTCAAATCAAAGTCAACTGCAAGTCATGTCATCATTTCCCTGATGTCACGGTCCTCTTTGAGAATGAAGGACAAACACAACCTATTGTCATCCCACTTTCAGGTGGGAAAAATGAGACTCAAAAAGTTAAGTGACTTGCTCAGTGTCACATAACTAGTGAGTGTCAAGTGTGTAAGGTCAGATTTGAACTCAGGTCCTCCTGACTCCAGGGCTGGTGCTCTGTTCACCAGGCCACCTAGCTGCCCCTCTTAGCACTTATTTGTTATGCAACCTTGAGAAACTAACGAGATTCTCTACTTGCTTCCCCATTCACAAAATAAAGAGTTTCGCCTGTATGGTCTTTGAGGCTTCTTCTAGCTCCCTATACTTGTCATATTTTAGTCATTTTAAGGCACGTGTCACTTTAACTGGGTACTACTATAACATATAATAGTAGCATTTTTATTATTAGTCAAGAGCTCTACAGGTGGTGTGATACATTGGGAAAGCACTGGATTTGGATGTCAAAAACCTTGGTTTGAATTCCAGCTCTGTCGTTTGCTACCTGTGTAGCTGTTGGTAACTCACTTTATCTTTCTGAAACTCAGTTTCCTAAACTGTAAAATGAGGAACCAGGTCCCTTCCAGCTCAAAATTTATGATCCTATGAACTATGTGGTCTTTGACAAGTCACTGGGCCTCTGTTTCCTTCTCTGGAAAATGGGAAGGGATTGGATTAGACCAGTGGTGTCAAGCTCAAATAGGAAAGGAGGACACTAGATTATCCATAAGAATCCCTGCAGGCCACATATTAACTTAGAAAACCATATATTAACATTATCTCTGTTCTGTTGTGTTTTTACATATTTTATTAAATATTTTCCATTTGCATTTTTCTTTTTTTTGGAAGGGGCACAGCAAGGCAATTGGGGTTAAGTGACTTGCCCAAGGTCACATGGCTAGTGTGTCAAGTGTCTGTCTGAGGCCAGATTTGAACTCAGGTTCTGCTGACTCCAGGGCCAGTGCTCTACTCACTGTGCTACTTGGCTGCCCCTCCATTTACATTTTAATCTGGTTCTCCTGAACTATGGACTTTGTATTAGACACCTCTAGATAAACTGGCCTTCCTACAATAACCTTAGAGATAGGAGAACTTAAGGGTCTTTTGACAGATCTCAAAAGAAAAACTTTGAAACCCTCTGGTTTGCATGTGATTGCATTTCCCCTCAAGGGCGAATACTATTTAGAGAAGACACAAATAACCCAACTAGAATGCAAGAACCATTTTAAAATCTCCAGTCTAAAATGTTAACAAGCTCTTTCATCCTTAAGGGATCATCTAGGCATCCTTATTACCTCATCTGGTGTCACTGACATAACATACTGTGGCTAACGAAGCCCAAGATCCCACTAGAAAATGACTAGGAAAAATGGCTTAAAAAAAATCAAAGGCCCAATGGCAAGAGCCCCAGAAGAGGAAAAAGATATTTCCACCTCAGGAGAATCTTAACAATTGCCAAAGGAAAGGAGAAAAAAATAAGGCCTGAACTGGGTTTAATGTAATTCAAGAACAAAATAATGAGAGTTACAAAGCCCACCAAAAACCTATTTGAAATAGTAAAGTGAGAAAGGTAAGAGAGAAAAGCATTTGGATGTTTTTTTTTTCTCTCCCCATTTTGGTTTTCAGAAGGTTTTTTTTTTCCTGGGGTTTCTAAGTGTGATTATGTTATTTTATTACTGAATTACAACTGAATTACTTTAACCTTAGTTCAGGTCATTTTTCAGCTCCCGATTTGGCATTTAAATTAGGTAGGTAGTTAATTTCATTAGTTTAGGAAAGTGATTTAGAGATGCACTCAGCCTATCTTTCATTATGGAAGTTAATTTGATGCCTGAGAACGGTGCCAGATTGACAGCCCAGGGAAAGAAGGTCTTTATTGGCTCCCACTGTGAGGAGTCTGACTTGCAGCAGCCTTTCCTCAGTCTCGTCCTGTTCCCCTCTCCAGGACAGTGGAAGGGCTGCTGTCCTCTCCAAGGAGGCTCCTAGCACTAGAGGAGCCTTCTTAGGGAAGAGATGACAGGTGTGACAGCTCCCACCTCCCCTTTGGTCCTGCCCAGGCTGTAAGTCCACCTACAAACAGGAAGACCACTTTTCTCTGAGAAGGGGATGAACACTGGATCTCATATCTAGTTCAAAGAAGATTAAGTACCCAGTACTAGTTTCCATGTATGTGACTTTCAGATCATAAGGCTACGAAGTATGAAAGGGGCCTTAGAGATCAATTAGTCAGTCAAGCTCAGGAATTAACTTTTTTGTTGTTGTGTTGTTATTTATGCATGGACCCCTTTGGCCACCTTAGAATTTTTTTTGATGCGTAAAATATATACGTAGGCTTGCAAAGAAAACAAATTCTATTGAAACAGTAATGAAAATATTTTTTAAAAAATTGTAAGGGATCTGGATCCCAGGTTAAGAATCTCTGTCTCTCTCCCTCCCTCCCCCTACTTCTTTTCTTCTCCTTCTTCTCCTTCTTCTTCTTCTTCTTCTTCTTCTTCTTCTTCTTCTTTTTCTTCTTCTTCTTCTTCTTCTTCTTCTTCTCCTTCTCCTCCTCTTCCCCCTCCTCCTCCTTCTTCATCTTCTTATCTGTCTCTCTGTCTCTGTCTGTCTTTCTGTGTTTCTCTGTCTCTCTGTCTCTATCTCTGTCTCTCTCTCTCTCACACACACACACAGACACACACACGCACACACACGCGCACACACACACTCACTTCTGATTGGCAAGTAAGCTATGAGCTGCTCCATTTCCAAACCTGGACCATAGGTGGCCTTGCTCCAATGACTCAATCTACCTGATTTAGCCCCAGTGCCACTTGAAACTCCCAGGTCTCAGCCTCACTAGAAACAGGGATTAGAGGTGAAGCCTTGCACTTATTTTCATTTGACTGCTGAGAAGCACAGTGACTTTCTCAGGTTTATATAGGTAGAAAGTAGCAGAGACATGATTCAAGTCAGAACCTCCTACTCTTTCCGTTAATCCCTTTAATAGTCTACTATACCTTCTAAATGCAGGTGTTATTCCCCTACTCCATCTCCACCTTTTTCCTTTTTTTGTGAGGTAGTGAGTTCCCTGTTCTGTGTGGCCTTATCAGGAATGGCTGTAATAACTGACAGAGCACTCCCCTGGCATCTTCTTGAAGCCAGGAGAAATCAAGAAAGGCCCTTGATGTGCTGGGTGAACTTAGGCCATGAGCTTATAGGAAGAGACAGAGGAGAATTGCCGTGGATGGGCTGATGGGAAGGGGTTGGGATCTACATCATTGGAAGAAACATCTATTTCATTGAGGCCACA
Source organism: Phalanger gymnotis (assembly GCA_028646595.1). Classification (NCBI taxonomy): domain Eukaryota; kingdom Metazoa; phylum Chordata; class Mammalia; order Diprotodontia; family Phalangeridae; genus Phalanger; species Phalanger gymnotis. Next base: position 130,734,813 of record CM053626.1, on the reverse strand, counting down.
GATCCTATAAAGTAGCAGAACGGTAGAAGACTCAGCTATTCAAGTATAGGTCAAGTATCACCCCTCCAATTTTGAGTCTCTGTGAGTCAAATGAATCTTTCATCCTTGAGCCCAAAGATGCCACTGTCTGGTAGAGGCAAAAAGAAAAGCAAATACCTGCCTCATGGGTCATTCTCATTGCGCATACTCTCCTAAGTTTGAGGAATACCACGTACATACTTCCTTGAGATTAAAACCCCACTTCTCTCAGTGGCACCTTAGTTTCTTCCAGATGCTGTCTCCACCTCCATTGTTTTATGTTTTGGGATTTTTTATGTTTTATTTTTTATGTGCATTATTTATATGCATTATTCCCAGTACCTACCAAAGTGGTCGTGAACAAAACTAAAATGTTAGGTGACAAAGGCATAAAGATATGCTTTATATTTGACCAAACATAAGTAAGACCAAAAAAAATGACTCATTCATTTTGGGGAGTAATGGTTATCAAAGGCTTTACAGAATACATTGTCTCAACTGGTTCTCATAAAAGTCCTGTGCAGGACTAATAATAACAGTTTATATACACAGGCTGGGCAGCTAGGTGGCACAGTGGATAGAGCACTGGCCTTGGATTCAGGAAGACTCATCTTCATGAGTTCAAATCCAGCCTCAGACACTTACTAGCTGTGTGACCTTGGCCAAGTCACTTAACTTTATTTGCCTCAGTTTCCTCATATGTAAAACGAGCTGGAGAAGGAAATGGCAAACTGTTCCATTATCTTTGCCAAGAATACCCCAAATGGTGTCAGGAAGAGTCTGACATAACTGATTTTGAAATCTAAGTGACTTTCCCAAGGTCATATAGCTAGTAAGTGTCTGAGGCAGAATTTGAACTCAGGTCCTCCTGGTACCAAGTCCAGACCACCTGTTTGTTTTGCTTACAAATGTCTCATTTCACAAATAGCATTGCACAATAACATATACATATTTCTGTACTATTATACATATACATATATATACATATGCACACATACATATGCATGTGTGCATGTGTGTATATATGTATATGTGTATATATGTGTGTACATATATATACACATATATTCATATATCCCTTTATGGTTTACAAAGTGCTTTACATAATTATCTCATTTTATGCTCACAGATTGAAATTCTCAGATGAGTCAGAAGAGCAAATTCCATATCTAAATAGCTTTGGAAAAAAAAGAGAGATTCATCACAAAATTGAGAGTATATAGGAAGCCGTGTGACCAAAGGGAGTGTGGAGGTAAACATAGCCCTAACACTAACTGGGCTTTCCGCTGAGGCCCACTGCCAAGGCAGTTGTGTGGGGCATGCAGGTAACCGAAGTTCAGTGGGGCTTGGACAAACTATCAGTATCCAAATTTAGGAATCTCTCAGGACACTTCTAGTGAAGTAAATCCCTGCATGTGAATAAATAGAACAAACAGTAGGTTGAATAAACCCCTTCTACACTGAAGTTTCATATTGCTACAGATTTCTCGTTCCCTTCTCATCTATCATCCTTCTCACTAGTTTGCATATTTCTTTTAAGAGGGATTTTACTGACATCTGGTGGCAATATGAGAAAACTCACTTTAAAAAGCTAAATCTGTGTGTGATCAGTCCATATTATAAAGTCTAATTTAGCCTAAGTGGAGAGTTAAATGATAGAAAATGAGGCCTGCTAAATCACCTATCTTGGGGTATTACTGTAAAATGTTGGAATCATGTTTGGGTTGATGATGTTCTCATTCTGTGATAGCTTTGAATCTTTCCTTACCAGACAAAAGCTTTAATTGCTGGAACACCGGGTCAGTTATATTCTGTCGAAGCATGAAGTCTTCCTGTAAGATTGGTTAGGGGTAATGAGTTTCAGCCTACAGGTTTTTATGAGTCATCCATTAACAGTAATAGTAGTGGTTTCCCATTCATTGAACCCCAACATAAATGTGTAAAGCAGTATGGCGCAGTGAAGATGGAGCTGTATTTGGAGTCGAATGGCCTGGGTTTGAACCCTGGCTTTGCTACCTACTACCCAGGTGACACTGGGCAAGTCTCTTCAGTATTCTTATCTGTAAAATGAGAGGGTCCGATGAGGTGGCCTCAGTGTATCTTCCTTGCTTTGTGTATGCTCCCATCTACCACATACTATGTTGACTGAGTAGTGCTCACAAAGAAAATCTAAGGCCTCCTCCCATCTGGATCACTAATTGATCCAAAGCATTTTTTTTCTTCATAAATTATTAACCTTTCTAATCTTTTTCTTTTCTTCAAGACTAGAGAAGTCACTTATCTGAACAAGGATAACAGGTAATATTTATGTGGACTTTAAGGTTTGTGAAGCACTTTACATATATTATTATCACATTAAAAGGAGACCGAGATATCTCTGTGGATTCTCCCATCTTTCATGCCTGCTCTTAGTCACTCCATGAGGTTGCATAATATTCTAAGTGATAATTTAAAAAATATTACAGATAGCCAAGTTTGTTCTTTTGAAATATGCCTCATGGGAAATTCAACAAATAACTATAATTTTTAAAATTGAAACTAAATTTTACTAATTGTTGGAATATTTTGTGAAAAGTAAAGAGGCTAAAGTAACAATTTTAATTGTCATATTTAGCCATTAAAACTTCTCTTAAGAAAAGGGTTCTTAACTTGGAATGAGTGAATTGTGTATTTTAATATTTTGATAACTATATTTCAATAGGATTGGTTTCCTTTGAAGTCCCATACGTATTATACGCATTTGTTTAATGTATCTCATTTTATGGATTTAAAGATGATTTTGTCTCCCCCATTAGATCTTCCTGGCCTTTTTCATATTCTCAATGGTTAGTACGCTGCCTGGGACATAGTAAACACTTAATAAATGTTTATTGAATTAAATTGGATTGAAAAGTCATACATATACTTCACCAGGTTGACAAAGGAGTCCCTAATAAACACCAAAAAGTTAAGAACCTCTGCCCTAATTGAAGGCTAGTTTCTGGTAGCATGATGGGGAGACAGATTTTTAATCTAGGTGGAACACAAACATGGAGTAGCCATCCACCATAAGGGTATCTAATCTCTTACATGGCCATAGGTATACTTATTGAATTATTCCAACCTGCTCTCACACTTATAGATCTCTGTTATCAAAGAAAAAGAACCACTAATGTGGTTACACTCAAATTCTTTCAGGATCTCAGAGGCAACTCTGTTGTAAGACAGTATATTTCCCCTCCTCAGCACATGAGGTCTTGAGCCCTGACCAGTGCATTTCAATATATACAACTAGCCACTAACAATAATGGCAATTTCAGATCTTGAACATAACCACTGACTTAACAATGAGGTAAAAGTAATAATAATATCACAAATAATCTTATACAAAAGCAAAGTTATAAATAATAAAATAAATCATACTACACATAAACCTGAGTCACACTCTTCCACCAATGCACTCTGTGGGGGAGATGGGCACACACTTAGGGAAACCTGCCAAGGAGGCTTGTGAGTATGGAAGAGTCTAGTATGCAGGGTAACACAATTCTGGAACTATGAACTTCAGTGTCATCCTTCTGCCTCTGTCTATGAAGTCTTTGATGAATGTCCCCTTGGCCTGTCTAAAATTGTCTATGAAGTCCCTTGGTGAATGTAGCTTCTGTGTGGCTTAGATGCTATCACTGCTATGTACTATATACTATAATGTATTTGACCTACCCAGCCTCCTCCCCCCACCCCACGTACCTTGCAATCTAATAATATTAGCTTCCTTTGTGTTCCTCCCATTCCCTTCTCTAGCTCATTTTACAGATTAGTAAACTGAGGCAAACAAGGTTAAGTGACTTGTCTAGGATCACACAGCTAATGTATCTGAGGCCAGATTTGAACTCAGGAAGATGAGTCTTCCTGATTCCATACCTGGAACTTTATCTACTGTGCCACCTACTTGTGTTTACTTTGCATGTATTTTGCACATGCTTATATGTGTATACATCCTTTCCCACAATAGAATGTAAGCTCCATGAGGGCAGAGACTTGAAATTTGCCAGTGTCTCCCAGATTCCCTGGCTTCTTTCAAGGCTCATCTAAAATCCACCTTCTACAGGAAGCCTTCTCTCTTCCCTTCATTTTAGTGCCTGCCCTCTGTTGACTATTTCCAATTTTTCTTGTATATTTCTTGCTTGTACATAACTGTTTTCCTAATATCTCCCCAATTAGACCTCCTTGAGAGCAGGGACTGTTTTTTGGCCTTTCTTTGTATCCTTTGTGCTTTGTAGCACAATTAATGGCACACAGTAGGCACTTAATAAATGTTTATAGATTGACTGACTCTGGGCACATTATCTCCGCCAAGCTAATAAATCTACTAAGTGTCTTCTCTGATTCTCTGCTTCCAATCTGTTCATTTGCATGGCTAGATTTACTCAAAAGCAACTGTAGCATTTCTCATTTCCAGCTTCAAGATTAACTGATGCCATTTTGGAATGTGTCCTTTCATATCTCTCTCTCTCTTATATTTCTGGGTTTAGACTCTGGATCATCTCTATGAATTGTTATACACCCCCTTGGTGTATGATTAGTAATCAAATTCTCATATTTTGTCCATAATCAGTTAAATTACATCTTCCCTATGATCATACGACAGTTTTGGTGTCTCTGACTCCCCGGTTTACTACAGTTTGTCACATTTAAAACTCTGCAACAGCAAATGTTTCAGAACTGCCTCAGTAATTTTTTTCTTGTAACGGAGTAGGCTTAAGTCAGCAACAAACCTTAAAAGGACATTACATTACACAAGATAAAAACAAAGCAAAGATAGATCAACCAATAAGCACATTTTGCCCGCTAGGCTGGAATAGTGCTGGACAAACATCAAGTCCCCTGCCCTCGTAGGGTTTACATTCTATTGTGGGAAATGACGTGCACACATATAAGTTTGTGTAAAATATATGCAAAGTAAACACAAGTTGGTGGCACAGTGGATAGAGGGCCAGGCCTGGAATCAGGAAGACTCATCTTCCTGAGTTCGAATCTGGCCTCAGACACATTAGCTGTGTGACCCCGGACAAGTCACTTAACCTTGTTTGTCTCAGTTTCCTCATCTGTAAAATGAGCTAGAGAAGGAAATGGCAAACCACTCTAGGATCTTGGCCAAGAAAACCCTGAATGGGGTCATGAAGAGTCAGACATGACTAAAAATGCCTAAGCAACAAAATACGAGGTAATTTTGGTGGGAGGAGTTTCCAGCAGCTGGGTGAATCAGGCAAGGATTCATATAGGAAGTAGCATTTAAAGCTGAGTTCTGAAGGAAGCTACAGATTCTAAGGGTCAGAGGTGAGGAGGGAACACATTCCAGGAATTGGGAACAACCTTTGCAAAGACATAGAAAGAGGAAAATCCACAGCCATTAAAATTGGGGGTTGGGTTAGACGTTCTTGAAGGTCCTATGTAGCGATAAAATTTTATATCTAATAACTGCTTTAAAAGTTTTTTTTTTCATTTTGTGTAAACACTAACGTTTTCTATGAGAGTCTGTCTATAAAAAGTCTGAGACCCTAGTTTATTTGTCCTTATATCCCCAGTTGCACCTCACATATAATAGAGGTTAAGTGATTTGACCAAGGTCACATGTGTAGTAAGTAGAAAAGCCAGTTAAAAAACTAACTAAACTAAAAACTAATGAAGAAAAATAGAATGGCAAACTTATTTTAAGATTCCATTAAATGCCTACTCTGATTCCTCATCAGGAGACCGCAAAGGCTATATCATGGGCTGAAAGATGGATTGTGTCTCATCTGAGAAACATCTTAGATAAGTCAGGAAACGCTCATTACAAGAAAATTGGCCCTGAAGTGATGCTGTTGTTTTTTTTTAATTTGGTCATAGCAGCTCCTGGGAAATTAGCTAAGGTATGAAGGGGTTGCAGTCTTCATCAGGGAAGGGACTGTCCACATAGACATAAATGTATATTTTTCAGAGTACAATGAATTAAATTTTCAGACATCTGACAAACTTGTATGTGCGCAAAACCACTATGATATGTTTGATTAATATTCTATAGGATAGAGCTCTGACACCTTCACTACTTTCTCCTTTTCTGAATAACAGGAGGACTAGCTAACATTAGGTAATTTGTAATCAACGGGCACTTGGAGAGAGATAAGCAAAGTGTAATTTTGGTGTGCATCTGATGATGTTGCAGCATTTTGAGTTTCATGGATGAAAAGCAACACAAATAAAATTAGGTTACCTTCACAATAGGGACAATTATAGGCATCTCCTATTTAAAACTGGGGAACCACAAAACCTAGTCACAGAATGGATCATTAGAAGTATCTCATAGAGAAAGAGTTTTAAATTATAAATTCCTTTTGGACAATGAGCTCCCTTCGATGTTGATTTGTTCTCGTATCCCCAATTGCACCTCATATATAATAGGAACTTAGGAAATAGTTGATCAAAAGAGAGCGTGGCTGTAGTAGGAAGGCCGAATTTATGATCTCAAATATAATCATGTATATGTTTGAATGGTCCGAAATCGCAAGGTATGAGAGATTCTCTAAGGAGAAAACAACAAGAAATTTATTTAGGCCCCACCGCAG
>CM053626.1:130686849-130727711 GCA_028646595.1 Phalanger gymnotis | reverse complement strand
CATGTGGCCTATGTTGAACTGCTTGCCTCCTTAGGGAGGGTGGGTGGAGAGGTAAGAGGGGAGAGAATTTGGAACTCAAAGTTTTAAAAACAGATGTTCAAAAACAAAAAAAAAAGTTTTTGCATGCAACTAGGAAATAAGATACACAGGCAATGGTGTGTAGAACTATATCTTGCCCTACAAGAAAGTAAGGGAGAAGGGGATGGGAGGGGAGTTGGGTGGCAGAAGGAAGGGCTGACTGGAGAATGGGGCAACCAGAATATACGCCATCTTGGAGTGGAGGGAAGGGGAAAAATGGGGAGAAAATTCATAATTCAAACTTTTGTGAAATTCAATGCTGAAAACTAAATATATTAAATAAATAATTTTTTTAAATGGGGATAAAAAGTACTTGTACCATCTCCCCATAAGGACAAACTATTGAGGGAAAAGCAATCTGTAAGCTGGAAAGCACTATTTAAAAGTGAATTGTTATTTTACTAAGAGTTATTAGCAGAGTTCTTATAAAAACATTACTATTCTAACCTCTTCAAAAGTAGAGATTCCTTCAAATGAGCCCAACTGTCTTTACTGGGCTATTGATAGAATGACATGATTTACAGCTAAGGAAAACTTAGAAGCCATCTCTTCTCATCTCCTCATGTTTTGGATAATGAAACTGAGGCTAAGTGACTTGCCCAAAGTCACATATGTAGTAAGTGGCAGAGTAAGGTTTTGAATCTAGGTCTTATAACTCCAACTCCAATGGTCTTTCCACTGTACCATATTTGAAGGGAATCCTTTTCTCATCCCAGACTTATTGCATAGACTAAGTTTTCTCTTGCTTCTCTCCTCCTTCAACTCTCCCTGGCACACTCCTTATTCTCATGCCTACCCTGAAGTCAGGAGGACTTGAGTTTTCAAATCCTGCCTCAGACACTTACAAGCTGTTATCCTGGGCAAGTCACTTAACCCTGTTTGCCTCAGTTTCCTCATCCATAAAAAGAACTGGAGAAGGAAATGGCAAACCATTTGAATATCTTTGCTAAGAAAATCCCCTAATGGAGTCACAAAGAGTAGGACACAACTGAAAAATGACTTAAACTGAAAATGAATCACAAATTGCCTAAGGGAATGAGAAGGGTAGCCTTGGCAGAAACCCATTGCAGGAAAAAAAAAGTATTCATACACATTTTTAAGTTAATTTGAATTATTCAGAGTTCAAATACATTCCTGTTTCCACTACATCATGACTCCTCCTCTTTGCCCTCCTAAATTTGTTCTTCAACCCTGTGGTGACCTCTTGTCCCTCAAGTCCTCCCAGTTGTCACCCCTACACTAGCTTAACTTGCCTGCCTTCACAGACATAACCCAAAGACTTTGTGAGGTTCAAATGGGAGATTGGATGCAAAGCACTTTGCAAACCTTAAAGTGCTGTATAAATGCCTGTTGTTTATTGTTGTTGTTAAAAGACAATCACCAGGTCTCTGGGTAACTTCATTTCCTGAGCTTTCTACAGTATTCCTCCTGAACTGAGGCAATGTATATAGAACAATACAGGAATGTGCTAGTAAATGTTTAACAGTTGGGCTCTTCAGGAAAAAAAAAAGTATTCACACACACTTTTAAGTTAATCTACATTATTAATACTTTCTCAAGGCTAGATAATCAAAAAAAACTATTAACCAAGTCCTGATTTATAGTTACTGCTGATTTCTGAGTTATTTTCTCAACACTGGCAATTTAATAAAGATTGCAAGCTGGTTAGAGCTGGCTCCCGCACACTTCGATCTTAACCCTTTAGCTCACTAAATCTTCTATTCTCTGAGGTCCAGTGTGAGTAATGGATAGAGACCTTGCCTCAGAGTCTGAAAGATCCAGGGTCAATGCTGCTTCTGACACAGATCATGCGACTGAGCAAATCAGTTAACCTCTCAGTGGTCCAGGCAACTCTTTGTGTCTATAAGTAGCAATGAAAATGCTGACCTACATTATTAAAGGAGGTTTCCTTATCTCTGAGTTCCCTAGATCAATGAAATGGCAGGTCTAGTTCTATCTTTCTATCCTGTAATCCCTTGCCTCTCCTCTATTTGAACCATGCTAAACTTTAACCGTAGGTTGCCCCACCACCTAGTCTTCATTTCTACTCTTAAACCACTGTGTACTACTGGGGGAAAATGCAAAATTCTGCCAACTGGCTCCATGATGAATTTATGTAATATAAGATGAACTGGATTCTCTCTATTGCACAACGACCTTCTTTATCTATGACTCCACATTTGCTCCCTATAGACAGACTCTCTCTGTCTGTAAGCCCCCAAGTCTACATGCTATACTACCACAGACTACCCAGTCCCCCAGACTCCTAATTTGGTGCTCTTCTTTCCACTAGATTATATTCCTTTTCATGTCTCCCCTAAAACAACTCATTCTAAGCCTGCCCTCCTAATCAACACTTACCTATTTGCTGGTCTTTCTAGGACACTGTTTTTGCTCTCAGGTTCCAAGTAATTTAATGAGTCCTTATGGATCAATAGAATCATGAATTTAGAACCAGAAGAGACCTTAGTGAACCATCTAATCCAACCTCCTGATTTTATAGATGAAAAAACTGAGTCTCTCAGAGGTTAAATGGCATGGCCATGCTCGCACAGCTAATAATTGTCAGAGATAAGATTGAACCCATGTTTTCCTAACTCCAAGACCAGCATTCTATCCATTATATCGGACTTCTGCTTAAGAATAACCACTCAAATATTTGCAAATAACAGCTTAGCTCCAAGGATAATGCCTCAACCCAAAGATTTGGATCCTTCAGTTGGGTGAGAATTTCAGATAAATTCAAATTTTCAGACAAGGAAAATAATTTGAGAAGGTGTACTAGCAACCAAGGGGATCAGAGAAGGCTTTATAGAGGAGGTGACATTTGAACTGACTGTGGAAGGAAGATAATGTTTCCTTGAGGCAGAGATAAAGGAGTGAGTTTATTCTAGACACGGACATATATGGAGACAAAAGATAGAATGTTGAATCTTGAGGAATAGCCAGAGGACAATTTCACTGACATATAGTTGAGCATTAAATCATACTAGAAAGGTAAGTAGTTTGGAATCAATTGTACATGACTTTAGATTTCAGGCTGAAGGCTTTTGAGAAAGAGAATGACCAAGGATTATTTCAGCAGGTCTGTAGGGAATGGATTAGAAAAGGAATAGACTGGATTTCATAATAACTTAGCAAGTTATTATAAAAAATGGTGAGAAATTGAATTGGGTGAGGGCTAAATGAGTGGAGAGAGGAGGATAGATGCTCTGTAGATAGAATGGATAGAATTTGGCTCCTAATTGAATATAAAAGTTAGGGAGAGAGAATAATTACTAAAAACATGGAAGACTATGAGGATAGTGCTAATTCACTGTATTTAGTACAGGTACCGGTACATATTGCAAAGGCTTAATAAATGCTTGTGGACTGACTAAATGGCTCCAATCCATCTTCCACCCAGCTGCCAAAGTGATATATCTAAACTGTAGATCTGACCATGTCTCTCTGTCTCTCTGTCTCTTTCTCTGTCTCTCTCTCTCTGTCTCTCTCTGTCTCTCCCTCCCTCCCTCCTTTTCTCTCTCCCCCCTCTCTCACATGCACACACACACACACACACACACACACACACACACAAAATAAATTCCAATGGGGCCATTACCTCCAAGATCAAATATAAAATCTTCTCTTTGGCATTTAAAGTCTCCTATAATGTGGTTTCTTCCTTTATTGTTGTTGTTGTTCAGCCATTTTCCATTGTGTCTGACTCTTTGTGATCTCATTCTTGGCTAAGATACTGGAAGGGGTTGCTATTTCCTTCTTCAGCTCATTTTACAGATGAGGAAACTGAGGTAAGCAGGGTTAAATGACTCGCCCAGAGTCACACAGCTAGTAAGTGTCTGAGGCTAGATTTGAACTCACAAAGATGAGTCTTCCTAACTCTAGGCCCAGCACCCTATCCACTGCCCCAACAACAAATAACAATAATGTGGCTTCTTCCTACCTTTCCAATTTTCTTACTTTTTACTCACCTCCACACATTCTACAATCAAGCTACACTGGCTTCCTTGATGTTCCTCACATGCATTGTATTGCCCATTGTATGCTTTTGCACTGGCTGTCCCTCATGCCTTGAAATCTCTCATCTCCCTCTCTTTTACCTTTTAGCTTTTTTGGCTTCCTTCAAGACTCAGATTCAATCTCACTTTCTATAGGCCTTTCCTGGCCCCTCCACTGCTAGTTCCTTCCCTCTAAGATTACCTCTTATCTACTCTGAACATATCCTGTACATACTCAATTACTTGCATGTTATGTTGTCTTCCTCCATCAGAAAATGAGCTCCTTGAGAGAAGAAACAACTTTTTTGCCTTCTTTTGTATGTTCAGTTCTTAGCACAGTGCCTGGAACATGATTCTGGCTTACTGAATGCTTGCTGACTGACTAGTAGCACCCAATATAAATTTGCCACAAATAATAATACCTCACATTTATGTAGCACTTTATGTTTTTAAAATCACTTTTCATATACTCTCATACTCAATTCAATTCAGCTCAACAAGCACTTTTATGAAAATACACAGTCAGACACTGTACTAAATATTGGGGTCACAGTGACAAAAAAGGAAACTGTCCCTGACCTCAGGAGCTTACATTCAACTGTGGGAAACAACCTGTACACATGTAAATACATACAAAAAAACTGAGGGATGGGAGGAGGGCAGTTTCTAATAAGTGAGGAAATCAGGAAAAAACCTATAGGAGGTAGTACTTGACTCAACCCTTGAAGGAAGTTAGTGGTTCCACGATGAGAAGGAAGATCTTTCCAGGCATTGAGGAAAGCCTTTGTGTAAAAACACAGAGAGATATGAGTTAAATATTTCAGGTATGAAGAAGAGCAACCAGCCCAGTTTGACTAGAACATGGTATATTAAGTAAGAGTAATGTGAAATCACTCTGGAAGTTGGAGGCAAATTATAAAGGGTTTTAAATGGTAAATGGAAGCTACTGTATTTTATCCCAAAGGATAAAGGGGCTGAACTAGGGGGACTACAAGATGGGTGGAGAGAGTGATACTACAGAGGCAAAATCTTGACAACTGATTGGAGATGAGGAGAGGATGTATGAATTAAAAATAGAATTGAGGATGACTGAGGTTGTAAATCTAGATGAATAAAAGTACGGTGATAGTCTCAACAGAAATAAGGAAGTAAGGAGGAAGACGGGCTTGGAGGGAGTGATAATGGGCTTTGTAACCTTGCATTGATCATTGCAACTGCAAAAGACTTTATCCTCATTTTATCGAAAAGCAAATAGTCTCAGAGAGGTTAAGTGAATTGCCCCAGATGACAGAGCTAGAAATATATGTGTGTATACATATGTATACATACATGTATACACATATGTATGTATATATACATATATGCATAGAAAATATTATATATTTTTATATATTGTATATATTTATCCATAGATATATTTATATATTTGTAACTAGAACTATAAATAGATCATATTTATTAATGTTTACTATGTACCAGGCAATGTGCTAAGGGAGGGCAGCTAGCTGGAGCAGTGGATAGAGTATTGACTTGGAATCAAGAAGACTCATCTTTATGAAGTCAAATCTGGCCTCAGACACTTACTAGCTGTATGACCCTGGGCAATTCTCTTAACTCTGTTTGCTTCTTCTGTAAAATAAGCTGGAGAAGAAAATGGCAAACCATTCTGGTATCTTTGCCAAGAAAACCCCAAATCAGGTCACAGAAACAGACACAACTGAAACAACTAAACAACAATGTGCTAAGAGCTCGGTGTACAAATACAAGCAAATAAGACAGCCTTACAGTCTAACAGGCAAGAGCTTACATTCTAAAGGGGCACAAAAACACACTAAAGGGACTTGGTAAGGGAGACTGCAAAAATGGGTGTGAAAATGTGAATCTCAACAAAAAGAGGCAAAAATCTCACCTATCAGAGCCTGAAGAGCCAGGGACAAAATCCCAGTTTCCTGTGGGACAGATGTGGTTGGAAAGTAGGGTTATGGCAAGGAAGAGTGCTAGTAAGTTAAAGAATCAAGATTCAGGTGTTTTGGGCCCAAATTCATTCCTCGTAGAGTTATTTTGTTTGGCTATGATTTGATCACTTTATAACTGAACTATACTTTCGAAAAGTTGGATTTAATGTGTTAATTTTTACAGGTTATCAAAAACGTTTAACACTGCAAGTCCACAGGACTTCATTTCTTACAATGCTCAGGGATGAAAAATTGTTCATTGTCAAACTTTGTCTGGATTTTATCTTTAACAAGACTTCGGCTGTGCTACAGTGGGGTGGTACCATTGTCGTGGATTCTGGTTGAGAGTTAACTACAAAGAGAGAGGTTTGAAAAACTAGACACTGTGAGATATATACAAAAGAAAGTGAGTACAACCATAGACAAGAGAGTCAAGAAACAGTTGTGAGTGAGGTGGAGAGGAAAAGAGAAGATGATCCCAAGGAGCATCATGGCCATGGTGCCCTTGAACCAAAGTAAAGGCTTTCAGTCATCTTCTAGCCTACCACCAAGGGAATTCAAGGAAAGACCCTCCAAATAGACAGGGGCCACCATACTCCAAGAATCTAACAATTCAACACTAGGATTATGGTGTTTTGATGGGACTCTGTACTCCTATTATGCTGAGAAATCAGAAAGACTAAAGGAGGATTAGATCACAGCTCCTCTGGAGGTACAGAAGGTTCCACCCTTTTGTGTATGGCTACAGAAACTATTTTACTAGTGGGTTCTCTTTATTGCTAACTAACATAGAAGCATTTATGCTTCTGCAGTTGGAGTTATGTATCTGGAATGGTCTATCAATAGAATAACTAATACATTGGAAGGGAGCTTGAGTCATTACTTAAATAACCATTATCCCCTAAAAACAGGTATGTTACACCTGAGAGTTGTTAGACGGGGATAGGGATGGAGGAAGAATGTAGATAGGATCATAGTGCCATAGGGGTAGAAGTGACCTCAGAAGCAATCAAGGCCAAACCTCTCTCCTTCATAGTTGAGGAAATTCAGGCCTAGAGAGGTTAAATGACTTGGCCAAAATGACGTCAGAAGTGTCAAATGTGGAGCTTGAATCCAGAGCCAGCGTTCCTTCCAGAGCATCATAGCTGCCTCTGGCTATAAATCCATATTAAATGAATGTGAAAGGACTAAGAGCCATTCATTAACTTGCCCGTATGCACAATATATGCTTAGTTATATTGGCTGGCCCACTCATGAGCTGCCAGAAGCTGCTTTATCTAAATGCTGCCATTCACCCAACTTGTATGGCCTTGGCCAGGAGAAAGCCGAGAGGTGCCCTAAATGCAACGGGTGAGAGTTCAGGCCTTTTCAGCCTTGAGTCAAATTCAAGTGCTTTTCTTGTTTCTTCATTGGAAGCATCTTTTTAATAGAGAATGGATCATCAATAGCACACAGATGTATGATAAAAAAAAATTTTAAAGACTCTCAGAATGGAAAAAAATCTATAGAATAATAGCAGATACTTCAGGGTGCTTATTAGCACAGCACTAATGCACTTCTTGGGTGATGGGAGCCATTCAGCTTTCAATCTCTAGCCTAACAAGACATCTAGGACACACTTTAATGGACCAGTGTCTCATGGCTTAATTAAATGATTAAGTGCTTTACACAGGGAAAACAATCTGGTGAACAGCAGACACTGAGTCTACTCAAACCGAAATCACATTAAGCTGTGAAAAGGGAAAGGACCCGAGACAAAGCACAATTGAGATGAACACATCTGGTTTTATCCTGCTTATATAAATGTTTTTCCAGAAACAGACAAAGACAAAAAGGGCACAATTACTAAGAAAATCTGCACAACTCATAGGTTAGCTCCCCGTCCAATAACAGCCTAGCAAGCAAAATATTGGAATTTTTGTTAGTATCAAGATACTTCATAGAACTTAGGAAATATTGACTACTGTAAGTCACCTCTTCTGTTGCCGTTGCCAATGGTGTCTTAGAATTCCTAAGCTTCTAGTTTAAGAGAGATCATAAAACCATAGATCTTCAACTGGAAGGGATCTTAAAAGCCATGGAGACCTATGCCTTTGTTTTGTAGATGAAGAAACTCAGGCCCAGAGAGGTTGCAGCTTGCCTAAGGTGACACATGAAGTGTCAGCATGGGAACTTGAACCCAGGACCCTAGAGCCATTTTTCTTTCCACCGCATCGCACTACCTACTGCTGGCAGATGTCAGCAAAGACTCCCCCTGCTGCTGGTCAGCGATCTGACCACCATGTTACTAGACAGGTTCCATCTGGATCCAAAACTCTGTAGAATATTCCACAAGGTAAGAGAAGCAAAGAGGCATAGAAGACTTTGTCCCTCCATACCCATCCTTTCTACTTCTTTTTGGGGTGATAACAATGCCCAAGCCCCAGGACAGAGATGGCAAGTTCAGGTCCGTTCTCAGTCATTCCAACGAGGCAGCCTTACTTCCACAGATTGAACTACAAAAAGCATTTATGGAAGGGTTTGATTAAAACAGACACAACCAATGTAGCAAGATCAGTGACAAAAGCAGAAATTATAAGCATAGTATAAATACATATCATTCAACAGCTATCATAAATAGAGGTGAATGAAAAGAGTAATGTTGGGCTTCATCAACTCTGTCTATATCGTAGGGTAACAAGTCCAGGCTAAGGAGTGTAAAATAAATCTATATGTTGTGATGAGACAAACTTATCATAGGGGTGAAGATACGTATTGAATATATCTAGAACTTTTCCCTTCTTTCTACTCCTTTACCACACTAGTTAAGGGGAAGGTCCAGGACCCTTCTTTGGATGCAGGAACCAAAGCTCTTGCCTGGCCCCTTTATCTGGACCCATGGCTCTTGGGCTGCTTCCTTATCAGATCCCAAACATTTGGCTCCCTGTCTCCAGTTTCCCTTTGGGATTCTATGCCCAAGGTCTATCAGAGGGTCCCAGAAATCCTCACCATCTTCCAGTTAGACCTCAGGACACAGTCTTTGTGTTTTTACAGGTTTAATTGCACACCTAAAACACTGCTGACACTTAAATGTTCTTGTTCCCTTTACCTAGGCCTCCTGCTTCCCCGTACCCTTTTCTTTTAGAGTCCTCAGGCCCCCTGCCAGTGGGCTAAAATCCCAGACTGGATTTTGTCTCCCAGCCTCAGGCTTCCCCTGATCATTCCCTGGTGGCTCCATTCAAGAGCTCTCCTCATCCCCAACCTTCCCTCATTTCTAGATAAAGCAGTCAGTCCGTTGTACAGATAATGTGTGTGTGTGTGTGTATGTGTGTGTTAATTAGGAAGAGGGAATGCAGGGAGGGCAGAGTACTGATTGGAGGAAGAGCTCTCACACACCACTGAGGCTCTGACCAGTCTTATCCCATCTGAGATCCCAAAGACCTTTCTGCCTCTTGGGTCTCTGTAGGAGGATGGGGGAGAGGAAGAGGATCAGAAGAGTAGGAATAAGAGAGTGAGAACATCTTCATTTTTACACCACCCCATCAAAGTAAACTCAGTCCCTGCTGCCCTGCCTTCCGTCTGTGTATACTCGTAACTGTCCTAATGGCCAGAAGCCCTGAGGGTCTTCCTTTCCCAGATTTTTTGTTTGTTTTTACTTTTATTTTTGACTAGGTAAAAGAGCCCAATCTTTGCCTCATTTCTTACCTGGCCTTAATCACTGAATGGATGGGTTTTGCCTCAGTCAAACTGGGACCTGGGAAAGACCTTAGCTTAAAAAGGTCAAGGTCTGCCACTGCATCTGGGGCCATCTCCAGTTGTCCTGATCTATATCTTTCCACTGGACCCAGATAGCTCCAGAGGAGAAAGTGAGGCAGGTGACTTTGCACAGCCCTCCCTCACTTAAATCTAATTCACTTGTAAGTCATGGCATCACCTTCCTAAGGACATGGTCCTCTTTGAAAATGAAGGACAAGCAATAATAACGGGTAGGTAGGTGGTGCAATAGATAGAACACTGGGCTTAGAGTCAGAAAGACCAGAATTCAAATCCAGACTCAGATGCTCACTAGCCATGAGACCACCATTGCCTCAGGTTCCTCAGTTGTAAAATGGGTTGTTGTGAGGATAAAATGAGATAAAATTCGTGAAGTGTTACCACAGTGCCTGGCGCATAATAGGGGTTGAAGAAGTACTTGTTTCCTTCCTTCTTTTGTTCCTTCTTCATCACTTCATGCCAGGGTAGTCTCCCTCCCTGCTTCCTTTCTCCCATATCCTAAAGCACAAGGACTGACCACATTGTACCCCTGCTGAATAGAGGCCGGTGGCTCCTGACTCCCTGTAGGATCAAACATAAATGCTCTCTTTGGTATTTCAAACCTCTTGCAACCTGGCTCCAACCTGCCTCTCCAGCTTTATTAGACATCACTTTCCCTTTGTGTCCTCTATAATTCCACCCAACTGACTTTCTTCCTGTCCCTCTCTTATTCCATTCTATCACCCCTTTCGTGATTTTGCACAAGTTGTCTTCCTATGCCTGGAATGCACTGCCCCTTCAGCTTGCCCTCTCTGAATGCCTCATTTCTTTCAAAGCTCATCTTAAGCTCTACCATTTCCATGACACTTTTCTAGTGAACCTCTATTACCATCCCCATCCCCAAGTCAAGTCAATAAGTACTATTAAGTACTAACTATGAGACTGTGCTAAGTTCTCAGGATTCAAAGAAAGGCAAAGATAGATAGACAGATGGATAGATGGATGGACGGATGGATAGATAGATAGATAGATAGATAGATAGATAGATAGATAGATAGATAGATAGATAGATAATCTCTGCTATCAACGAATTCACAACCTAATGGGGAAGAAAGCATGCAAACAACTATACACAAACAAGATACATACAGAACACAATAGAGATAATTTCATAGTGAAAAACATTACTTTGTATTCATGTTATATACATATATATATACATACATATGTACACATGTGCATGGTCTTTCCCTCAAACAAATAGTGAAGATATTATAATGATGGTGATGATAATAATATTAGCTTACATTTATATAGTGCTTACTATGTGCCAGGCACTGTGCTAAATACTTGGTAAATATAAACATAAAAAATATCATTTAACCCTCACAATAACCCTGGGAGGTAGGTGCTATTATTAGCCCCATTTTACAGATGAAGAAATTGAGGCAGATAGAATTTAAGTGACTTGCCCAGGGTCACATAGCTAGTAAGTGTCTGAGGCTGGATTTGAAGTCAAGTTTTTGTGACTCCAGACCCAGTATTCTAGGCACAGAGTCACCTGGTTACCCCATTTCCCTAAGGAGAGGGATTGTTTAGTCTATTGTTTTCTTATCTCAGTACCTAGCCTGGCTTCTTGGCACCTAGTAGGTACTCAATAAGTGTTTAAAAGCATCATTTTCTCAAAATGTGAAGTGCAGGAGTATGATGGTAAATGTTTTAACAACTGTCTCTCTGGGGGAGAACAGATGAATAATGTACTTTTAAGTTTAAGTTTAATATACATTTTTATTAACATTTTCTCCATCACTTTTTAAATCCAGAAATTTACCAAAACAATAAATTAAGTCCTGCTCTGTAGCATTTATTGGCTTTCTTGGTATAAAAACCTACAAATAAAATTTAACAATTGGCTCTCAAAAGCCAGTTCTAGCTGGTTCCAATATTTCCCCATTGTACAATATGTGAGAGACAGACATTAAGTGCATTCTAAGTGACCACTCATAGACATGATCCAGGGACTAGGTCCCTCCTGTAGCAGTGAGACATAGAAGAGAATTCAGCTTACAAAGGTAAAGAAGACTTTTGAAGCTTATTTTTGTCTCTGTTTTTAACTTCAATTGTCTCCTTGGACAGATGCTGACCTTGTTGATTCTTTTTTTTTTGGAGGGGGAAAGCAGGGAAATTAGGGTTAAGTGATGTGCCCAAGGTCACACAGCTAGTGACTCAAGTGTCTGAGGCCGGATTTGGACCTTGTTGAATCTTAATTACCCTTCTCTAAAATATAGAACATAACCTCTCCACCTCTTCTGTATTTTGTAAAGTAATTGAGATGCTAAAATGAATTCTTTTGAGATATTTGGAGAAATATATTAATATGAGTGCAAGACATGATCACCTTTGGAATATTAAATTTCTATTTTTAAAAGTAGATGATTATTACTTAGAAGATGCCAAAGGAATACTTTTTAATCAATTTTTTTAACTGACTGCTCATGGTTAGTACTATCACCTCTAAGGACAATATTATTCTCCAATACAATCTCTAGGAAGTTATAGGCACTAAAATCCTAAATCAAGGAATAAAAACAAAATTACCACTTCCGCCTTATCCTACCCAAATAAACTAGGGGACGTTCTATAACCAAAAGTAACAATAATAATAATAAACAGTAATGGAGACTTTATATTGTGCTTTGAAGTTTACAAAGTGTGATATATGCATTGTCTTGGAGCCTTGCAACCCATATTATTGTTACCATTTCACCAATGGAGAAACTGAGGTTCAGAGGAGTCAAATATCTTGCCCAGGGTCACAGAGCTTATAAATATCAAAATGAGATTTGAAATCGGGTCCTCTGGCTCCAAATTTAGAACTCTTTCCCCTATTTTATGCTGCTTCCCCGAGCAAAAATAAAGTACCATAGCACTTAAGAAGGCTAGTGTCACTCAAAGAGCACCAAATTCAGGTCATAGGACTTTTCTACTATCCCACACTGCCTCCTCACTCTGAAGATCAGTAAATTTTAGTAAATTAATCATATTTCCCTTTTTTGGTTCTGATAAACTCAGTTTTATTTTTAAAAAGCCAACTGGACTCCCCTAAGGAACTTTCTGATAGCTATAATAAAACTTCCACAAGTTTCTAAGAAGTATGTGTATAAACCATCTCCTATACTTTATGGCACAGAGACCAACATTCTTCTTAATCTATCATTAACATCATAGCACAGAGCCTACTTAAAGATTGTGGTCAGGTTTAAGCATCCCTGAATGCCTAGTCTAAAAAATCCTCATGGCATGTAGGTATTTTAATTTGGGGGTAGCTAGACAGCACAGTGGATAGAGCTTTGAATCAGGAAGATTCATCTTCAATGAGTTCAAATCTGGCCTCAGCTACTTACTAGCTATATGACCCTGGGCAAGTCACTTAACTTTGTTTGCCTCAGTTTTGTTGACAAAGTTTGTCCCTTCTTTGCCTCAGTTCCTCATTGGTAAAATGAGCTGGAGAAGAAAATGGTAAACTACTCTAGTATTTTTGCAAAGAAAACTCCCAGTGGGGTCCAACAGTGTCATACATGACTGAACAATTTTAGATCTGAATGATATTTGTAAAAATACATAGTCGGTTAGATTGCCCTCGTGTGTCAACTACTCCTTAGGGAAAAGAGAGAAAAATGTTTTCAGATAATTAAAGTACTTTTCAGGATATACCATTATTAAAATTGATTTTTTAAAAGGCATTTATATATTATTATAAGGTTCTGTTAAAAAGTCTACATGTAAGGTTCTATGTGAAAATCCTATGTGCTTAAACTAAATGTTAATGCACAAAAATATCATTTAAAAGGAACTGATGACAAATAATAGATCAATGACCAATTATTAATTAATTAATTATTACAATTAATTAATATCTACTATGTGTCAGGTACTGTATTAGATGCTGGGAAAACAAGGCCAAAACCCAAACAATCCTTGTCCTTAAGGATCTTACATTTTCATGGAAGAAAGAACATGTATATATAGGTACATACTAAAACATATGAACAGTAAATAAAATCTAATTGGGATGGGGGATACATAAACTTTCCACACATTACATAAATATCATTTTAAGGGCTACATAATTACAAAAGTTCTGACAAATAGTTCCAAAGACCATGAAATAGATTATATATATATAGAAAGATGGGGGAAAATATTTTTTCTGAAAAAAATCTTTGGTCTATTTGCATAGATAGAAGATTCTAGTAAGGCATCAAAGATACTTTATATCTGTTCTCAAACTGTCATGCAGCTCTCCAGAAAACAGGATGCTCATTGAGAATGGATTGGTATGAAAAGAAAGAACTTTCATTGGCCTACTATTTCTGCAGGTTTATCCACTCACTTCTCTTAGAAGTGACTTGCTAGAAGATAAATGAAGACAAAATTAAGTTGGAATTGACCTGCCACAGAAGTAGAATGTGGAAATAATTTGTAGAAGGAAAGATGGGGGAAAGGACCCTTCTGGAACCAGATAGTGGAGAAATCTCAATGATTAAATTACAAATGTACCCTCCAATGGTTAGAGACTTAGTGAGAATTATTTAGTAAAAATAAAAACATGCCATGGCAGCAGGTCATAATGGATCCTATATAATAATATTTTGATGTTATTCCTCTACCATCAGAGCAAATCTGTAGGGGGAAAAACAAGTATTGAAAAAAATCAATTTTGGAAGATATTAATAATTAGCCAATAGCTGACATTTATATATTATTTTAAGGTTTTCAAAACACTTTGCAGAATTTAATTTGATCTTCACAATCACCCTACCTGGTAAGTAGTACAAGTATTATTATTCCATTTTGACAGATGAAGAAACTGAAGTTTAGAGATTAAGTAACAGCCCACACAGCTAAGACACAAAATATCACAGCCAGGATCAAAGCTCTCGAACCCAGGACTTTCTTGATTCCAGGTCTAGTACCCTTCCCACTACACCAATGGTTCACCTCCTGATGACTCAGCAAGCATAAGTTGTAATTAACTTAGGAAATAAAAATGAACGAACTCATCATTCTCTTTCTTGATATAGCAATAAAATTAACTTTAATAAAGCAAAAATAAACTGCTATAAAATGCATGGGAATCCCCCAGACAAGGCTACCTCAGGTTCAAGGTACTATATGGGTCCACATTCACTTAAAAACCACAGCTTACAAACGCCCACAGAAATGTTGGCTTTTTCTAATAAACCTGAAGACACATTGGTTCAAAGGAAAGGCATTTGATGAAAAAAAAATGTATTTTCAAAAGCAGCAGCAGCAATAAAATCTCTCTCCCCCTCAGTTGTAAACCTGTAGCATCCTCTTCCACAAACACATTTTCAATCTAGGAATGCACAAAGCACCTAAACCTTCTTGAGTAAGTGAGTAACGTGATTAGACATGTGTTTTAGGAATGTCATTTTAATAGCCAAGTGAAGGATGCATTGGGAAGGGGAGAAACATAAAGCCAGGAGAACAAATAAGACAGAACCACAAGAGTCTTTTCAAGAGGTCATCAGGGCCTCAACTAATTTGCTAGCTATATTTATGGACAGAAAGGGGACTGCATGATGGCACTTTTAGGTTTGCAAATCACCTTATAAATACTATCCCATATTATCCTTACAGAAACATTATGAAGTGTTATTATTGTCCTTCTTTTACAAATGAAGAAACCAAGGCTGGGTTACGTGGTTAGTAAACATCTGAGGATGGATATATACTAAGACTTTTAATAGAACCTTACATTAATATGCAAATATAATATAAATGTCATTTACATTATTTAAGCCTGATGCAAGAATCTATTCACTCTTCCTCTTAACTTCCTAGCCTAGGCATAAATGATGACACGGAATAGAAAATATACACTGGGTTTGATCTTTTCTTGTATTATATCATTCTCTAAGTTAGAAACACTAGACTTGCCCTTCATTGTTCATCCTTCCTTTTCAAAGAGGACCAATGACATCACAGGGTGATGTCTTGACTTATGTGTGAATTGGACTTAAGTGAGGCAGTATTGGACAAAGCCATCAGCCTCTCTCTTCCAGAGTCATAGAAGTCCAGCAGCAAGACAAAAGTCAGGATGACAGGAGGTGGCCCAGGATGACATTGGCATCTTCAGTGTCTGACCAAGCTCTAAGCATTCCACAGCAGCTGCTTCAGCTACCATCATGGTCATTGTTCTCATCTGCCCATTCCACTGGGGAATGGGGAAAATGTTCTCCTAACTTGTCTAAGTGTTTGAGACCTGTCAGTTGTCTTCAACCTGGTTTATCCTATCTTCTGAGACAGTTTTAGCATGATGTAGCCACGGGGCATACTACAACTTCTTGGATCCAAAGATGACAGTTGGGTGAATGGCGGATGAGTGGCTCTGAAAAGGGCTTGGCAAGCCCTCACACCAGAGGTGCTAGTCCTCTGTGAACACCTCGTACACCAATGATGCTAATACAGCCTCCATTTATAGTATTGTTGAAATGCTAAGCCATGTTCTCTTATGAAATACACATGAAATATCTTCTATGATCTCCACCCACAGTATCCTATATACTGAATTTTGATTCCTTGAGGTCTTCTCCCTCTCTTCATCTACTCATAAAGCACTTTTTGTCTCTACTTGCTTGCTTTTATGCACTCATTTGTCTTTGTAAGGATTCCCTCTAAAAAGCAGGGCATCTCTTTCAGAAGCTCACCTTGCATTCCTATAATCCCAGCCTCTACTCTCAGGCTCACATGTTCTTAACACAGTTTCAACTGTAGTACCAATCCATCGGGTGCCTGGGAAGATGGCAAAGTAGGTCAGAAATGTCCAGGCTCTCCAGATTTCCTCCAAACAGACAGAAAATTGTCTCAAAATGAATATACAGAGTGTCCCTAAAGTCTGGACACATAGGAAAATTGACAGCAATGCGGAGTTACTGCATCGAGTTCACATGAATTTTGCAAAGCACATCAACCTTTGCATCACAAGTGATGGAAATCATATTGAAGATGTTATTTGTTGATATTTCAATTAAATAAAATGTGGTTGAAATTTTCATTCATTTTATTTCTTGAAAATTTTTGCCTGTGTGTCCAGACTTTAGGAACACCCTGTAGAGCAGCAAAAATAAAGGGGTCAAGCAGTTGTCCTCCTAGGGCATCTTGAAAGGACCTCCAGGAGCTGAGGTTTTTAGGCTGAGCAAAGTGTAAACACCTCCAGGCCAACTCCACTGAATCAACAAACAGTAGGGAAGCAGAAGTGAGGGAAGCAGATTGGGCCTCAGGAACCTTTGCCTCACAGCCTCAGGAACTTTTACCTCACAAACTGTCATCTAAAGAACAGCAGAGGTTGGGTGAGAGACGATTGAAGGACCCCTTGCTGTTTCCAGTAGTCAGGCCTAGCAGTGCTGACCAGAAATGATCCTGGGCTGTGATTGTGGGAAAGGAGCAGCAAGCACAGATCCCGGGGTACCAAGGAAGCAAGAATGTTTTAGGGACAGCAAGGCTGGGGCTTAAGGAAGGAAGAGAGGAGTCCCTGAGACTGAGCCTCCACACAGAATTTAAAAACAATAGTAAGAAAGACTTGAGGTCTAGGGCAACATTACCCATAGCTCAGGATTAAATTGATAATAATATCAGGAAAATTGATAATAATATTAAAACTGTTAAAAATAAAATAAGACAAATTTTTAAAATGAGTAAACAAAGGGAAAAGACCATTGATAGCCACTTTGGTATAAAAGAAGATCTGGGTTTATATTTAGAGGAAGATAGTGAGGTTAAAAAAAAGCCACTCCTACCCCAAAGAGTAATGTCAAATAGTCACAAACCCCAAAAGAAATCTTAGAAGAACTTACAAAGGAATTAAAAAATCAAATAAGAGAGAAGGAAAAAAATTAGAAAAAAAATAAAAACAAATCAAGAAAATTATGAAGAGAAAATTAGTTGCAAAAAGAGATACAAAATCTTAAGGAAGAAAATAACTCCTTGAAAATTAGAATTGAGCAATAGAAATATGTATAGGATAATTTTACATATATATATATATATATATATATATATATATATATACACCGATTTTTGTTTAATGGTAGCCATCTCTAGGGTGGTAGGGAGTGAAGAAAAAAGAAATTTACATGATAATTTTGTTGTATATGTGAAAGGAAGAGCGAGTTGTGCATAGTAGATTGGCAGTTTCATGTGCAATCATCTTTTTATTGTACTATGTTATGGGGGTGGAAAACTACAAAGGATACATGAGGAAAGATGCATCTACCTCCAGAGAAAGAACTGATAAATAGAAGTATATATAGAATAATTTTACATATTTTATACACACACACACACACATATACACCTCTTTGTGTCTAATGGTAACCATCTCTGGGTGGGAGGAAGGAAAAAATTTACATGATAATTTTGTCGTATATTTGAACAGAATAGTAAGTAGTGCATAGTAGATCTGCAGTTTCATGTACAATCATCTTTTTTATTGTACTGTTATAAAAATGCTTGTTTTAGTACATAAATTAAAAATAAAATTTAAAAAAAGAAATACAACTCAGCCTTCAGTAATGTCATACAACCTGCTTTTCTATCTAATTTGCTAAATTCTGCAAATGAAATAGAAAAGCATAAATAGCCCAGAATCTCAGCTCGGTCAGAAACTTCAATGATGCCTTCCAGCATCTCATCACTAGATGGCAGTGACCCTCACAAATTTCTAATCAATGAGAGCTTTATTCTTGAAATAGGTAACCAGCTTGTTACAGTTTCCTTTTTAAAAATGCATAGCAGGGCATTATGTTTCCTCCTGCTAAACCCTATTCATTAGGAGGAATTTACATATCCACAGTCTAACCAGATTTGAAAGCATGTATTCAGAGTATGACATTGAAAGAATATTAGATGTTTGACTTCAATTAAACATTGGAAATGATTATTATATCTGCCATAAGACCAAAGAGAACTAATGAAAATATGTTCTCAAATATTTTCCCAACTAAATAAATATGGATTCAGAAAATTCTGTCTCTGCTATTGGCATAGTTGTATCCTTCCTAATCAAGGACTGAGACCTGGTGTGGAAGATGGTAAGGGACGGGGATGGTTCTGGGATATTGAGACCATGTATGCTAGACAAAAGAGATTAGACTATGGATACTGACTGATTTGCCATGCAATCTGTTTATCTTCAAAAGCAATGCCCAAATTTCCATTTTACTTGTTTGGACCTAAACTTCCTCATTTGTAAATTGAGAGCGTTTAACTAGATCAAGGGATCTTGACAGTCTTTTGTGTCGTTGACCCTTTTGGTAATCTGGCAAAGTCTATGGACTCCGTATTAGAATTTTTTGAATCATAATTGAAGGAAATGCTAACTTTAAGTTAAAGGATAGTGAAAATAAAGAAGTATTTTTTTCTCATCTAAGTTTTCAGGGCCCCAAAATCTCTCTCTGGACTCCATACAGTTAAGAATCCCTGAACTAAATGACCTCTACCGTCCTTTACAATCCAGAAATCTGTGATTCTATGAAATTCATAAAGATATAGCCCATCACTAGGGACATTATAAATAATAGCATCACATAACCTGCTCTCTTTCAAATTGTAGCCCCTTGACTTGATCCCTGCCAATCTAGATTACTTATTCAGCTGACAGGCCCTCTTGTTTTCAGAAGCCTGTAGTTGTAGAAGGTGGGTTAACCACACCCAGAGACAATTTAGGAGAGGGAGCAGACTGCCTGTGATTTTGAAACTGAACAACTGCAAGTCTCCCATGCCGAGTAGGGTACAAATCAAAATTAGTCTATATACCAGGATTGGGGAACATGCAGCCTCAAGGCCACATGTGGCCCTCTAGGTCCTCAAGTGCGGCCCTTTGACCGAATCCAAATTTCACAGAACAAGTCCCCTTAATAAAAGGATTTGTTCTGTAAAACCTGGGCTCTGTCAAAAGGCTTAGACCTAGAAGGGCACATACGGCCTCTAGCCCACAAGTTCCCCACCCCTGCTATATAGCAACAAGATTCAGGACAGCTCTCCATTTCTCAGTGCCGAAGTAGGAACTCTAGCACCTAACCTGTGTGTGCTAGAGTTCCTATTGCTTTGTAGGGCTTTGGTTATACACCTACAAGATAGCCTGATGAATATATTTCCTTCAAAGATTAAACTCTAGAAATTTCACTAATCCTGTCTGTCCAGGGTTATGGCAATAGTAAACCTTTGGCAGCAAAAAATTGCTAATGACCAGAGAGTTGCCCTCTAGGTTCAGCTGTATGCCATGTGCCACGAGTACTTACCGAGGTCCTTTCCCAAAAGGAGAAAGAATGAAGATCGCAGAAGGGAAGAAAGCTGCCCTCATGTTGGGTTTGTTACATGAATTTAAGTATCACTTCCAATATTAATATATTTTTTACAAAATTCTACATAACAGTTCACTGCTTTTCATACAGGTTTTTCTTTCTATGTATGATGAAATGTTTTCGTTTGTTAAGTCCTCAATAAAAAATAAAATTAGACCTCTTTATTTTTTTTAACCAGGCTATAATTAAGGACTTCTTCGTTATTCTCGAAGAGAACGTCAATTATAAAATTGGCAATTATAACAATCAACAAGGTGCTGGATGTACAGTATTTTATTGCATACCCTTTTCTGTTCCCCCAAATGAGGTCTAGCATGTGTCATTTCAAGACCTTACAAGGAGTCTAAAATACCAGGCTGATTGTCTGCAAAACTATCAAGTGGGCAAAATTTTTTCTCTCATTGACCTTTTTACCCATTGAATGTTTTCCTTGGTTACTCCCTCCCCACAGTCATGTTGCCTCAGCTGCCTACAGGCCGGTATTTAGATTCTTGTCAGCAAACACCCCGTGTTCTCTCATTCCCATCTCATATCCTCCCCAATCCATAATTTGCTTATAATAATGCTTGTTAAATGAATTCCTAAGTATACCGCTAAATGAATTCATTTTAATGAATAAAACTATTGCTCCCAGGGAACTTATTTGCATTTTAGCAGGAATCTTCTGGAGATAATCTCTTCCTTGGGGAAGGGATCCTGAGGAGGGAGGGAAGAAATTAAAACACTGATTTGAAGATTTCAGGCACTGTGGCAAGGCACAGAGAGAACTGTTTTGGACAGAGCGGCCTTTCATTACTCTCAAATCACCAATAGGTGGCCATCTACTTTACCATTTGAGCTGCTTCCAACATATTATTTCCCTAGCATATTATATCAATTCTCAAGTTACTCTTGTGTAACCACTAGGTGTCACTAGGGAGTAATGTTGGCTCTTTTACTCCTTCCTCCTACAAAAATCTGGGAAAGAATTGAACTCTGACACCTTTCTCCTCCTGTTAGGAGGCCAAGGGGATCTGACCTTTCTTTTGGTCTCTGCCTTGAAGTCGGAGGCTAGAGTTGTGACTTCAGATACCCATGTTCAAAAAAACCTGGTCTGGCAACAGCAAAAAACTCATATGCCTTCAGCTGAGGGGCAAAAATGTAGAAATATACTTTTCTCTGTTATTTGAGGAAGTTCTTACATAGTCAAAAGTTATTCATAAAACCGAAACCTCTCAGAGTCCCTAAATTAGAGAGATTCACTAACAATTCTGGACCAAGGTAAAGGCCTCTGTCCTAATCAACTTCTGTTCATTCTAGCTAGTCACTAGCATCTTGCATCCCCCGCCCCAACCATGAATTCGATATATACAGATGTGGGTGATAGTGACGATGACGATGATAGCTAGCATTTATATAGCACCTTAAGGTTTGCAAGAATTGTAATATGTCATCTCATTTGATCATATACATTACAAAGTATTCATGTTTAATCAGGGATTTAATATGAAGCAAAATGAGGATAAAGAAACAGCTTAAAGGGATAGTGAGAAAAATCATATTAAAAACTCATAGTGGCAAATAGGCATGTAGAGAGGGGGGTTGTGAAGAACTTTCAGAATTCTTCCTCAAACTCTGTCCAAATTTTTTGACCCATTTAGCTGAGAGTAGGCTGCTAAAGCCAGTGTGCTTAGTCCCTAGTCCCTAAACTCACTCCACAAGACACCTCCAAGGATGGGAAAACCAATCCCAAATGTTTACTTAGCTGCTCCTCCCACTCTCTTCCATTTCCTTTGAAGACTAATTCAAAAACTCTCCCTGCCTGGGAAGTTTTTCTGTCCTATCACCTAGACCCCCAGGTCTGATGGCCCAGACCAGGGGTGGAGAACTCTTCCAGACTCTTCCCCTGCTGGGGAGGGAATGGTTCTCCAGACTACAATAAACAGATTCCCATTTAGGGTTTCAACATCTTTATCCTACTTATATGGAAGTGTGAGTTCCTATTAACACTTATAAATGTAATCCTTTGAAGATGGTCAGAGAGAACCTTTGCTTACAGGACAGGAAGCAATTTTCTCCATACAAAATGATGCAAAGGTGGCCAAAACAGAAGTACTCACAAAAATAAACTAATGCTCTCACTTCTGAGGTTTATTTAGTAGATTATAACCCCCCTGAAGGTAGGAACTTATTTATTCATGTTTATATTTCTGGCTTTAGCAAAGTACCTCAATCATACAGTAATTCGTGTTTAACTGACACTTGTGTCGATTTAATTTAATAATAATTGAATTGAATTAAATTATATCCTATGAGTCAGTATTGAAAGATTACATAAAGATGATGTTGTGAATGTCAAAGTTTTTAAGTATGTGTGTCAAGAGCAAGGAAAAGTTCCCAGAGAACTTCAAAAATAGGTTCACATAAAGCTGCTTAGTCATTTTTAAATAAAACAAGTATTAAAAATAGTATTATTAAGAACTATGATCAATGTGGATGACTAATTTTGATTCCAGAAGACTGATGATAAATCCTGCTTGCCATCTCTTGGTAGAGAGGTGCTGAAACAGACACAGAATGTGACATCCATTTTCAGACATAGCCAAGGTATGGATTTGTTTTGCTTCACTATACTTGAGCATTACAAGGAAGACCTTTTAGGGGAATAAGGAGATTTGTGAGTGGAGCAGAGGAGGTAGTAATAGGGATTCACAGAGGAATCCTCTTTTTTCATTCCTTGTATAAGGAGAAGTTTGTGAATTTAGATGGTTATCATGTAATTAAAAAATAAAAATGTTAAAATAGGATAATCAGAAAAAATAGAATATAAAAATTGAGATTATATATATACAAGATAATCAATTTGTTTCTGGATATTTGTATCCTTTTAAACTTTTCTCTAAAATATATATTCTTTTAAAATGCATGTGTGTTGACTGCACATGTATAATCTATATCAGATTGTTTACCATCTCAGGGAGGGGGGAGAGGAATGATAGAATTTGGAATTCAAAACATCAAACAAAAGTTAAAATTGTCTTTACATATAATTATATTTAAAAATAAAATGCATGTATATAAAGTAATTGATAATTATTAAAATAGCCAGTATAAATATTTTACTACAGAGTTCCATTTATTGTTTCTATTTTTTAAAAAAGAACTCTTTAGTGATATATTTTGCTTCACTGTACTTATGTGTTACAAGATAAGGTTTCTTGGGGGGGCTAATAATAATAGGGGGAAGAAAGGTGGTGGTGATGATGGTACCAAAAAAAAAAAGAAAATAGTCAATGAAACATTAAAAATACACAGAAGACAGCTTTTGAAGGTAGTTCAAAAGGTAGCAGACAAGTGGGGAAATGCTGAAAGTATTGTGTTAAATTTAACGTACTTTTTTTTTTTAATACAAGCTGTATATAATAGATATTTGTGGCGTCACCTACACGGTGACAGTTAGAGTTATCCAAAAGTGGAATGTGCTTTCTCAGGTGGTAGTGTGCTCTCCATCACTGGAAGTGTTCAAGCAAAAGCAGGATGACCATTTTTCAGGTATGTGAGAAGATGCTTGTTTAGGCACCAGTTGGACGAGATGGGCTCTGAAGTCTCTTCCAATTCTGTCATTCCATAACTATTGCAGTGTGGTAAAAAGACTATAGGCCAATTACTTACCAAAGAAGTGACTCATAAAAGTAAAGCCTTTCTTGGAGAACAGTGCCTTTTGATTCTATTCTCAGTTACATCAGTCCTCATTTTTAATGTCATGGGTCTAGTGAGAGGGGCTAGATGTGCAGACCAGTAGGTAAAGTTGGAAGGAATCTCAAAAGCTACCTAGCCCAATCCACCCTACCTTCTGTAATATAAACTTAGCAAGTATTCATCTAGCCTTCACTGGAAGGGTGAATTACACGTGTGGCCTCTAACAGCTTCTAGCTGTTAGAAAGGTTTTCCTTATTTGCATTGAGTTTAAATTAGCATCTTTGAAGTTTCTGCCATTTGCTCCTAATTCTGCCCCGGAACAAGCCTCATCTCTCTTGCCATTCCAGTGCCTCAAAACAACTATCCTACTTCCTACGTCTTTCTTCTGCAGGCCAATATCCCCAGTTCTGTCAACTTATTCTCATATGGTATGTTCTCAAGGACCTTTACAACCTTGGTTGACATCCAGAGGTTCCCGAACTTATTTGGCCCACCGCCTCCTTTTTAAAAACAGAATTACTTAGCACACCCCCAGTCTACTTTCTTTAACCCTTTAAGAGTTTTTTTTAAATTGCATCATTTCAAAAAACGTAATTTTTAAAATTATACATTTTAAATTTAATAATTTATTATAAATTGGGGTGGGGGTTCCTGCATGGAAATTTTGATGATGTAATACTGCATTATGTAACTGTCTTATTGTAAACAAGTCATTACAGGCACATATTCCTGCTGACGCATGCTGGACTTCCCAACAACAGGTAACACACTAGCCTGCTAACACTTGCTTGTTGAGACCTGTTGGCAGACTTGACCACTGATGGGCTATAACTTGCATTTTGTGTGTTTACTTGGAAAATAATGTAATCACTACGACTTTAACTTTGTTACACAATAGATGAAACATGTATAAAGGTTTTTCAAAAATTTCTTCTCTTCTCTTCTTTCCTTATGCTTCCACCCCTCCCCTTATTTTTATTCAACACCCCCCAATTGCACCTAAGGCAGCTACTGCTCCCCTAGATCAGTCCAGCACCCCCCAGCGGGCAGTATCGCCCACTTTGGGAACCTATATGATGCTCCATCGCTTCCTCAAATGGAGTGGCTCCACCTGTACCTAAAGATTGCATGTTGCCAACTATTGGCTAGTATTCTTAGCCCAAAATATTCTCCTTCCTGAATGTGTTCTCTGCAGGCAAAACTTACACATGTAGCTAAAATAGGTACAAAACTTAATGTTCTTTGGTGCATAAAAACAAGAAGTGCCTTAAAATGTCTCAGAATTTCTTGAGGGTAAATCTCCACCAATTAGGTTGTAAACATTGATACTCTAGCTTTAGCATTGTAATTAGTCTTCATTCTATTTATTTGGCAAACATTTATCAAATGCCTACTATGTGCGAAGCAAGAAGTAGGAGATATAGAGCTAGCCTCAGAGTCCAGAAGACCCTGTTTAAATTTTGACCCTGACACATTGTGACCTTGCAACCCTGGGCAAGTCACTTAACCTCTCAATACTCCAGGAAAATATCTAAGACATTAAATTTGGAGGCAGATGCTAATACAGATTGGTTAAGGAAGCTTCCTCACTAGGAGTTCCCTATACCAAGAAAATCACGGGTGTGAATCCCTCTATCCCTAAAAAATGTAAAAAAATGTAATTAAAAATCTGGCACCATTAATAATAGGAGGGCATCTGGTGACTTTCCTCATAGATTATGTACATCTTACAGTCTCAATAAATAATTGCCTATGTCTGAAAAAAATTAGGTGATGTTGGTACAAAGACAGACAGACAGATACACACACACACACACACACACACACACACACACCCCTCTTCTCAAGGAGTTTCCATCTGAAATCATATTCCACTTACACAGTATGTATCTTGTATGTAAAATTTTCGCGTGTTGTCTCTCCTGCTAGAATGAAGCTCCTTCACAGTGTTGTTGTTTTTGTTGGTTCTCTGTGGCTCCATTTGGGGTTTTCTTGGCAAAGATACTGGAGTGGTTTGCCATTTCCTTCTCCAGCTCATTTTACAGATGAGGCAACTGAGGCAAACAGGGTAAAGTGACTTGCCCAGGATCACACAGCTAGTAAGTGTCTGATGACTCCAGGTCCAATGCTCTGTCCACTACACTACTTAGCTGCCATATGTGTGTGTACATATGTGTATACACATACATACACATAGATAGATACGTGCAAAAATGTGTTGCCGTTCAATTGTTTTGTAGTTGTGTCTGACTCCTTATGATCTCATTTAGGGTTTTCTTGGCAGAGATACTGGAGCAGTTTGCCATTTCCTTCTCCAGCTCATTTTAGAGATGAAGAACTGAAGCAAAAAGGGTTAAGTGACTTGTCCAGGGTCACACATCTAGTAAGTGTCTGAGGCCAGAGCTGAACACAGGAAGATGATTGTTCCTGACTCCAGGCCCAGCACTCTATCTACTGCATCACATAGGCATCATGTTTTTTGCCTTTCTTTGTATCCCCAACACTTAGCACAGCAGAGACAAAGAGTAAACATGTAATAAATGCTTGCTGACTCACTGACAGATTAGGTAATACCAGGAAATTGCAGTCATCCAGAATGTCAGAGGGGATCTGCTTTAGCAATGTTTTCCAGGGAACCACCAGGAAAGACTTTTCTTCCCCAAGTCTGAAGAAAGTCTCCTTTTCTTTGAGTCGGAGTCAAGAGTCTTGTGGTTTTAATCATATCTTTTTTAAAAATCCACCTTCATATTATAGATATTGTAATAGCAACATTAGAAATGATACCTTTTCTTTCAATCTGTATTTAATGAATTTTTGACGATAAAATCACCAGGGCACACAATTAACCTCTTCTCAAAAGATTGAGTCCACGATAGTGACATAAAGAAAACTGGGTTTTAAGCCAGAAAAACAATGTTTTAACTTTGGCTTTGATATTAACTATCTGTGTCAATTTGAATCCACCACACTATTTCTGGGCAAGTTGCAACTATGAGCTGTTGGCAACCTCTAGGAGGCAGCATTGTACAATGAAAAGAGGGCTGAGTTTGGTCTCAGAGAATCCTGCTTACAAACACAGACCAGCTCCTTCACTAATTATGTGACCTTGGGCCATTCACTTAAGTGCTATGTATCTTGTTTTCTCATCTGTAAAAAGAAGGAGTAAAATTAGATGGCCTCTAAGGGCCCTTCTCACTCAAAAAGTATGATCTTATGATGCATGATACCAATATCTTCTTCCTCCTGCATTAAGAACAAGCCCAAAGACCATCTGAATCCCTTTTATAATCAGTTCTCCATGATTGTAATATGCCCTGAAGCAGGTTGTAGGGGTGGGGGTGGGAAAACAAACTACTATATTGGGTCAAGAGTACCATCAACATTGCTCTGTCAGTATGCTAATGTCTGTACTCCCCAATCAGATCGAAGGACCCGCCATTTTATCCCCACTCATGTACTAAATTCTGTATACAAAACTGCATTTATGTGCACAGAATTTTTATTGTGCTGCATGATAAAGAAAAAGCATCTGATTTAAGGTCCTATTTAGGGGCCATTAAGCTGAGAGATAACAGTGTAATTAAAAATCTGGCACTATTAATAATAGGAGGGCATCTGGTGACTTTCCTCATAGATTATGTACATTTTACGGTCTCAATAAATAAAAACAAGTCTAGGGAAGCTAATGATCTCTGGAGATCACCTAGGGGTTATTTCAAAAGAAATAAGAGAAATTCTCAAGTATGTGTTTTGGGGATTCAATCTTCATCTATGTAGTTTTCATTGAGAGCTATGAGAATGTTTAGAGATCTTCTCAACACACTATGATTAACTATGTGGGTAGAGACAACAGATAGATAAGAGTATGTGAATATGTATATGTATATGTGTGCATGTATGTGTACTGTACATATATATGTATTGTATATATACACATGTTTGTATATGTATGCACACACATGTATATATAAAATATGCACATATACATATGAGTGTGTTGCCTTGTGTACATATCAGTTGAGGTGCTTAGAAGGAATGAATTTCTTTGATCTCCATGTGGTAGGTAGTAGGGCATGCCTACATGCACATTTTAGAGTTAAATTAGAGATTTACTGGAAAAATGCATTAGCAAGGATTTCTGGGAAATGCTTGAACAAAAAAAACCATATCTACCACATATAATCCAATTGGGAGGAATAGGGAGGGGTGCTTGGAGAAGGAGAGGGATCAGCCCCTTATTTGAAGCAATCTGAGGTGGAAAAGATACAAAATAAATTCAAAACTACTGTCATTTTTCTTCAGTAATTTGCTCTAGATTCATTTGCAATCCCTTTCCCTCCAGCTTAATGGAAGGTTTTTTGGTTCGGAAATCTACATAACTAGTAAAACAAAACTTTAAACCTTTAAAACTTTAATGAACATCAGTTCAATCCAGCTTTGGTCGCAGTGACCAATGGCCTTCATCCAAGCTTAAATAACTAGAGCACAAATAATTCCTGTCAGATCAGAATCAGAATCTTATGTTGTAGCTCCTTCTTTAATCAATTAGTAAAAAAAAAAAAAAGGTATTTATTAAGTACTTATCATGTTTTCAGGCACAATGCCAAGCACTGGATATACAAAGAAAAAATATGACATGATTCCTACCTTAAAGGAACTTACATTCTATTTGTAGCTACAAAATATACATAAAAGTTGTTGTCTGTTCTTCCTGCTTGAGGAGGACCAAAATGACATCATTATGTTGAGATTAGGGTACGCTGTGTCCAGTTGTGGATGATCGTAACAGTACAAGCTCGCAAGGCTTTGCTACAGGTTAGGCACAAATAGTCTGCATGACCATTAGAGACGGAGATATCTCTAAGTTTGCATTTCTCGCATTTCTTATGAGCTACCACAATTGTGTTTTGCTCATAGAGCACAGTGCCACATAAAAAAATAAATACAAGGTAATTTTTGAGGAGGATGGTATTAGCACCTAAGGGCAATCAGGCAAGACTTAATAAAGGCGGTGGCTTTTAGCAGAGCTTTGATCAAAACCAAAGATTCTAAGAGGGACAGATGAAGAGAGAGTTTATTCCAGAAACAGCCAATACAAAGACACAAGAATGGGACATAGAAAGTTATGTGTGGCGATTACAGTCAGGATAAGGAACAGCAAGTAGACCTGTTTGATTAGATCATAGAATGGGCGTGTATATGTGTGTTGGGGTACTGGTAAGATACCATGTGACTGGAAAGAAGGGTGGAGACAGGTTACAAAGGGCTTTAAATGCCAAAGGAGCTTGTATTTGATCCTAGAAATAATACAGAAGCACTGGGGTTTATTGAGCAAGAGAATGATGTACTTATCCATATCTGTGCTTTAGGAAAATCACTTTTGTGCTTGTATGGAGGATGGATCAGAGAAGGGAGGAAGACCCATAGGGAAGCTGTCATAATAGTCCAGATGAGAGGTGATTTTGTTGTGAGTAAAGAGAGTAGGCCTGGCTCTAGATATGTTGTGGAGATAAATTTGACATGACTTGGCCACTGATTCAATATGAGAGAGCGTAAGTTGCTGAGGATGACTATGATTATAGAAAACCAGAAATAATTAAAACTATTCCAGGTCTCTATACTCATTAAACAAAGAGGCTGTGTGGAGGACGGGAACAAGCATTAGATTTAGATTCAAAAAAATCTTTGTTTAGCTCTCTGCCTCTGGGCTAGATATGCATGCTCCTAATACATCCCAGGAGAACTTAAGCTCCTTGAGGGTAACAATGGTTTTCTTTTCCTCTCTGTATTCCCATCACCTAAGTATAGGGCTGTAAAGCCAATTTGTGAGTGAAAGATCTTGAATCATTGATCATTGAATAGGCATCTGGTGGGACCAACAAAGGAAGGACAGATTAGAGGCAGGCCCACACCCTTTAACTAGCCAGATGTGAGGCCACAAGCCCCACACCTTTTTGCTAAGTAGACTCTGAGCCCTTAGGTTCCTGAACAGGGTATAAGACTTCTAAGGTTGGCTTTTTGTCTTTGAGGGGCACACTCATTGAGTGTTAGTGAGACTCTGGTTAAGACATTAAAGCAGCACCTCCTACTTTGAAAAACCCAGATGTTGGTGCTTCTCTGGTAACTATGTATTGAGATGTTGGACAGACAGCTAGAAGCCTGTCTGCTGGTTTGTGTTATTTGCTCTGTTTATATAATGTATGCTTGTAATTTCTGTTTGTATACTCTCTGAAGCTCAGGGTATAGGCTTTTCCCCCTGAACTAAGTGAATGCTATATGAATGCTTAATTAAAGTAAGATTGTTGACCCTTTTAAAGTTGCTTTCCTTAGCAAAGCAGCTCAAAGAACCTGTGCTAGCAGCCCTCCTGTGTGCTGGTGTTATCGGTCTTGCATCCCCGCAGCAGCTGCTAGACACATTGTTGTTACAAGGGCCTTATGTATAATACATAATCAATGAACATTTGTTGGCATTCTGTGTACCAATTCTTCATCTACAAAATGGGTATAATAGTACTTGTAATGCCTACCTTACAGAACTGTGAAGAAAGTGCTTCGTTAACTGTAAAACTCTACAGGTATGATTCATTCTATTGTGCTTGTGCTTTGTGGATATTGCATTTTTTTAATTTTTATTTTATTTTATTTGCAGATTGAAAGTTTGTGACAACCCTCCTTCAGCAAGTCTATTGGGGCCATTTTTCCAACAGTATGGGCTCACATATGGTCTCTGTGTTTGTTGCATTTTGGTAATTCTTGCAATATTGCAAACTTTTTTCATTATTTTTATACTTATTATGATGATCTGTGATCAGTGACCTTTGATGTTACTATTGTAATTGTGTTGGGGGCACCACTCATACAAGATGGTGAACTTAATTTATAAATGTGTATGTTCTGACTGCTCCACCGACCAGCTATTTCCATCCTTCTCCCTCTCCTCAGCCTCCCTATTCCCTGAGACACAACAATACTGAAATTAGGTCAGTTAATAGCCCTACAGTGGCCTTTAAGTATTCAAGTGAAAGGAAGAGTCGATTGATGGGGCAAACTTCATTATGTTATCTTAAGAAATTGCCACAGATGCTCCAACCTTCAGCAACCACCACCCTGAGCGCTCAGTAGCCATCAACATCGAGGCAAGAAGCTCCACTATCAACAAGATTATGACTCGCTGAAGGCACAGATGATGGCTAGCATTTTTTAGCAATAAAGCATTTTTTAATTAAGGCATGTACATAGTGGGTTTTTTAAAAAAACATAATACTTTTGTATACTTAATAGACTAAAGTATGGAGTGAACATAACTTTTATATACACTGGGAAATCAAAAATTCATGTGACTCACTTTATTGTGATATTTGCTTTATTGAGGTGTTCTAGAACTGAACTCACAATATGTCTGAGTATGCCTCTACAAATTTGTTAGTAGGGGTCATAAGGATAGACAAAACAGTCAGTATTATAAATAAAATCGTAGAATCGTTGATTGAAAGGGAACTTACATATCCTTACCTAACATGCAATATCTCTCTATGACACCTTTGATCACTCAGCCTCTCCTTGAATAATTCCAGTGATGGGGAGTTCACTTCTTCAAAAGACAGCACTAGTTACTAAGTAGTTCTTCTTTACTTCAAGCCAAAAACTGCCTTCTTGAAAATTTTACTCATTTGTCCTAGTCCTCTCCTGGGGAAGTACACAGAAGGAGGTTCTGAATATTAATCGTCTTCCACACAATTATTTTTAAGTAGATTCTGAATATTTCACCAGTGGCCTGGGTAAGTGGAATTATATAGAGGCCTAAAGAATCTGGGGATAACTTCATTAAATCTGTCCTTTCTTCAGACTGCTAAACTTAACCTCATTCATGCCTTCTTGATGCACACAAGATGTTTGTACGCGAAACATCCTTCGCCAAATAAATTGATTTCCTCACTACTCCACATCCCTTCTGGCTAGTCACTTGACCTCTGTGGTTGTCATTTCTTCATCTGTAAAATGAGTTGATTGGACTGGATCCCCTCTGAAATCCCTTCAAGATTTAAATCTGTGACCTTATGATTTGCTTGTCAAGTCTGTCTGGAACCTTTCCCAGGACTAATAGAGTTCACCCTCTCATTATGCAGAGAAAATTGCAAGGAGATGTTTAACTCATTCATTCAATGAATACTATTAGTTACCTACCACAGGCAGAAAATGCCACTAGATGCTAGAGCAAGACACAAAGTTAAAGTAAGATAGTCCCTGTCCTCAAAGATCTTACAGTCAAACATTTGTTGTCATTGTTACTAATGTTGAGTCATTTTAGTCATGCCCAACTCTTCATGACCCCATTTGGGGTTTTCTCAGCAAAGATACTAAAGTGGTTTACCATTTCCTTCTCCAGCTCATTTTACAGGTGAAGAAACTGAGGCAAATAGGATTAAATGACTTGCCCAGCTGGGGAATGTCTGAGACCAAATTTGAACTCAGATCTTCTTGACTCCAAGCACAGCTCTCTATCCACTGCACCACCTAGCTACCCACCTTGTTGTTACCATTATAATTATTGAATGAATGAATGATAGTCTGGGAGGGGTAAAAGACACAAACCTACGGAGGCAATATCCTTTTCACAAGAGGGCAACCAGACCATCGAGAGGCAGTGATAGAGTAGAGGTAGATAGATCCAGACACTAGTTGGTAGATAACATCAGATCCTACTTCTGACATACCCCTGGGCAAATCACTCTACCTCTTGGTCCTCTAGGCAACGTTCTAGGAGTACAAATTGCAAATAAGGTGTTGACTCGTAAAGATGAAATCCCAGGTCCAGTTCCCATCCCTGATATGAAGTTGAGAGAAGACAGAGCATGGAATAGTATTGAAAATTGGTATGCTCCTCTCTATGCTAAGTAGGACAAGAAGGAAAGCCTGAATCAGGATGCTACTGCTCAGCAATGCTAATTCATAGGGCTATGTAGTCTTGTTACAAAGAATGCTGGGGCTTTGGATTTAAATGGCTATTTATTACAAAATGACGTGTCACATTGGAGGCTTCTTACTGACAACAGCTCATTTGGGTACAAGCAAACAAAAAGCTAAGGATCTCATTCATGTTTAAGAGCTGATACGATGCTACTTTTCCAGGCATTTCCATTCTGAAAAAAAGAAGGGTAAGTTCATAGTTGATGACTGTTATCCCTTGGTTCTATAGTGAGGTGGGGAGTATTTGTGAATTAGTATCTTTCAACAATAGGCAGCAAGGTAGCACAGAGGATGGAGAGCTAGATCTGGAGTCAGAAAGATCTGAGTTTGAATTCGACCTCAGACACTTCATGGCTGTGTGACCCTGGGCAAGTCACTTAACCTCTGTTTGCCTTAACACACTAGGGAAGGAAATGGCAAGTCATTCGAGTATGTTTGCTGAGAAAACTCTACGGAGAGTAAGGTCCACAGAGTCACCAAGAGTTGGGCATGGATTGAACAAGAACAACAACATCGAAACTTTCAACTGGGTCCAAATTATAGATGCCAAGCAAGGATCCTCTGTCCTTTCTGTAAAAATTACCGTACAAAAATAAATAACCTCCAGTATTATAGTGATTGATTGCTTGAACAGTATCTATACCTATACACAAGGGTGTGCTAGTAAATAAATGTTTAACAATTGGCTGCCCTGGGGGAAGATACGTACACATGGCACACTTGTAAGTTTAATCTACAGTAGTAATATTTTCTCTACTACTTTCTTTACTCTAGACGATGAGCAAAACAAATGATACCCTAATTTATAGTGTTTACTGATTTTTGAATTGTTAATGTTTGCACTGAAAATTTTACAATGGGTACTTGAGAGGCAATTCAAACTGGCTCCAGCATACCTCTTCAAAGAGCACACAGAGATCATTTCCTCCAACTCCACCTTAACTCAATGTACCCAACATTAGTCATTCATTCTCCACTTGAAGAACACCAATGGGTCAGTCCATCTCCTTTTTGGATAGCTCTAGTTGTTAGGGAGTTCTTCCTCATTTTTGGCCAAAATTTCCTGCTTATAACTTCTTCCCATCTGTTCTAGGTCTATGCTCAGGGGCTATGATGAATAGGCTTAATTCCTTTTCCAACTTGAAATAGTCAACCAGCAAGCATTTATTAAGCTCCCATTATGTGCCAGGCATTGAAGCTGGGTTCTAAGGTTACAGAGCAGAAACAAAATCAGTCCCTGTACACAAATAAGCATATACAGAACATATGTGAAATAAATATGTATCATTTTGAGAGGCCATTAAGAGCTGGTAGGATCAGGAAAGGTTTTGGGTAGAAAGTGATAGATATTTCAGCTGAATTCTTGAAAGAAATTATGGATCCTGAGACAAAGAGGAGTGTTCCAGGCATGGGAAACAGATAGCCAGTATGAATAAATACACAAAAACAGGAAATGGAGCATTCTGTTTGAGGGAAGGTCATCTATGAAGAGAGAAAGCACCATGGTATAACAGAAAGAGTAACTGATTCGGATTCAGACTTGGGGTTCATATCTCAGCTCTGCTTCTTGTTATCTATGTGATCATGGACAAATAATTTCAACTCTGCGGGCTCGATTTCCTCATCTGTAGAATGAGGCAGTTGGACTAGGTAACTACTAAAGTGTCTTCTAGGTCTAAACCTATGATTTTGGGATCTATGATGGCCTTTCAAATATTTAAAAGTCATGAATGTTGCATGAAGGTGACCACCAAAGGTGGATGAGCACCCCTGAAAAGGGCTCAGCAAGCCCCAAGAGCAGAGGTGCTAGTCCCCCTAGAACCCCACATACCCCAACTCTCACCTGTGGCTCCAAGAAATTATAGCTTGCCCAGCAGCCACACTCTGGTAAGCTCTCTCGGCAGATGGGTTAAACCAGGTTGAGGGTAACTGACAGGCCTCAAACCTGTCTGTCCACTCCAAGCATACGAAGGCTTCCCCTGGAGAGTGGGTGGGTGAGGACAATTTGTTTCAATAGCCACGAAGGAGGCTGAAGCATTGGTCAGGCATCAAAGACACCATCCTTTGCATCCTGGGTCATCGCCATTTGTCTTGACTTTGTCCTGCCACTAGAATTCAGTGACTCAGGAATAGAGATTGAGGCTGACAACTTTGTGTCTCACTTAAATCCAACTCATGAGCAAGTCAAGACAGCCCCTGTGTTATCATTCATCTTTTTTTGAAAACTAAGGACAGGGGCAGCTGTGTGGTGCAGTGGATAGAGCACCAGCTCTGGAGTCAAGAGGACCTGAGTTTAAATTCAGCCTCAGATACGGCCCTGGGCAAGTCGCTTAGCCCCAATTGCCTTGGAAAAAAAAAAAAAGAAAGAAAGTGGACAAACAACAACTTAAAAGTCAGTCAATAAACATTTATTAAATTTCTACTGTAAGCCAAGCATTGTGCTAAGTACTAGAAATATAATGAAATGCCTCCCCCTCCCCCAAAAAGTTCCTATTTGTTATCTAATAAAGGAGACAACATGCAAACAGCTCTATGTGAATAAGCTGTATACAGGGTGAATTGAAAGTAATCAATAGAGGGAAGGCACTAAAATTAAGGGAGATGGAGAAAGACTTCTGATAAAAGGTGAGATTGTAGCTGGAACTTAAAGGAAGTCAGGACAGCCAGGAAGCAGAGATGAAGAAGGAGAGAATTGTAGGCATGGGGAGGGGGCCAGGGGGAGTCAGTGAAAATTCCTAGACTGGAGGGTTGGATTCTTGGTTC
This sequence comes from Phalanger gymnotis, assembly GCA_028646595.1. Lineage (NCBI taxonomy): Eukaryota > Metazoa > Chordata > Mammalia > Diprotodontia > Phalangeridae > Phalanger > Phalanger gymnotis. The sequence continues at coordinate 130,692,149 of CM053626.1, read as the reverse complement.
AATAGTCTTATTCAAGAATCAAAAAGGAAGTCAATATCATTGGGTCTTATGGACCCCAGTCAAGTTGCCTTATTTCCAGTCTAAACATCGCTAAATCTTCATTCAGCACTCACATGACATGATTTGAGAGGCAACATGGCATCACGGCAAAGCTCTGGCCTTAGAATCAGGAAAACCTGGGTTTGAAGCCAGTGTTAGACACTGATTAGATATGTGAACTTGAACAAATAACCTGTGTAGGCCTCAATTTTCTCTTCTCAAAATGAAGAGGATAGATTTGATGATTTCTAAGGTTTTTTCTTTATCTATGATCCTAAGATTTTAAAACCCTTCCCATACTGGTGACCCTTCTCTATACATACTCTAGCTCTCCAACAGTCTTCTTAAATATGGCATCAAAAATTTGGCATCATGCTCCAGATATAATCTGTTCAGAGTACAAATACTTTAAGACTTAATTACTTACTTACTGGAAGTAAGACATTCTGCCCTGATAGACACTGACCAAATTGTAGTGTTATTTGAATAGTATATCAACTCCTCAAACTTTACTGAACAACAAAGCTCAACATACACATGCATGCAAACACTCCTATGTACATACATATTTATTTGTATTTAAATATATTATATATGTGTATGTATGTATACATACATATATATGTATATGTATATAAAACTTGTTTATGTTTTCCAGTCCTGACTAGCCTACAAAAAGGAGGCCGAGAAGAGGATTCTGGGAAGATGGTGGACTAGGTCAGAAAATTCCAAGCTCTCCAGATTTACCCCCACAAAAGAGTTAAAATAGCACCTTAGGGGGAACAAAGTGTAGATGGAGACAAAGGAGAATAGGGGCACAATGAGGATCTTCCTGGGATAGTTTGAGAAGATCTGAAGAAAAATACCAGGATCAGGTTTGGTCCCTGCAAGGAGTAAACACCTCCAGGCTAGGTTCTGTTCTAACAACAAGAGGCAAGATGCTTAAACAACTAGCAGCAAGTCCTGGGGTTAGTTGGTTTGAGAGGCTGCCTCAGCCTCAGCCACTACAACTTTTCACCCCAGGATAGCGAGGGGAGTTAGGCGTTTGAGCCCAGGAAGATTGTGGGAACCTCTGCTGACAAGGAACACCAGATCCAGCTGTGCTACAAAGAGCACTGGGGTAGAGAAAGAGCCAGCACATGCCTGGTGAGTGCAGAAGCAGTGGGGCAGAAAGCCCCTGGGTGTGGGCACTTACAGGAGGTTGGAGGTTTGGCTTTGGTTCCAGGCTGGAGGGGAGAACTAAAGATCCAGGACAAGAGGCACCAGTTCCCATACCCAGGGCTAGAAGTGATTACAAAAATCAAGTTATTACTGTAAAAAAAAAATGCACAGCAAAGGAGAAAGAATCTAACCATAGAAACCTATTACAGGAATAGAGATGACTGGGGTTCATCTTCAGAGGAGGATGTTGAAGTAAAGAAACCCCCAAAGAGCAACATCAAACAGTCACTTACCCAAAAAAGAATTTATAGAAGATCTTAAAAAAGATTTTAAAAAGCAAATGACAGAGATGGGGGAAAAACTAAAAAGAAAAAGAATCCAAGAAAAACAAGAAGGTTATGAAAGGAAAGTCAACCACTTAGAAAAGGAGATTCAGAATCTCAAGAGGAAAATGACACCTTGAAAATTAGAATTGAGCAAAGTGAAGCCAGGGAAATTAAAAGAGATCAAGAAATAATTAAACAAAACATGAATAGCGAAAAAACAGCAGAGAAAGTGAAATATCTTACAAGAAAAATAACGGAGAATAGATCGAAGAGAAAAATATAAAAATAATCAGAGTAACTGAAAGTCAAGATAAAAAAAAAAGAATCTTGATACAATAATGCAAGAAATAATTAAAGGACATTGTCCTGAAGCATTAGAACAAGGCAGGGAAGTAGAAATAGAAAAAAAATCCATCGAACACCACTTAAAAGAGATCCTATGAGGAAAACCCATAGGAATATCAGAGTCAAATTCCAGAACCCCCAGCTCAAGGATAAAATATGAAAAGCATCAAGATTAAAGCAATTTAAATATGATGGCACCACAATTACAATTACACAAGACCTAGCAGCAGAGACATTAAAGACCCGCAGGTCTTGGAACACAACATATGGAAGAGCAAAAGACCTGGGGCTCCAGCCAAAAATATCATACTCTTCAAATTTCAGTATTATCTTGAATGAAAAAAAAATGGACTTTTCACAAACCCTCAGACTTTCAAGACTTTGTTAAAAAAAAATTCTCAACTTAATAGAAGATTCAACATACAAGAACCAAGAAAAACATAAGGTACATACCAAAGACTGACTATGAGGGATTCATAAGGACAGACTGTTTACCTTTTATATAACATAAAATGTAAAATGTTTGTCTAAGATTCTTATTAATAATTGTTGAGCTCATAAGAAAGAGGGGGATAAATCTGATTATGACATGAATTTAAAAAGTAAAACCATTTAGAAACAGCTAAAAAGAGTAACTATTTTATATAAAGGAGGGGCAAGAGGAAGAAAAGGATACAGAGGACTTAGATGAGGGAGGAGGGCTGGTAGTTTTGCTAATCTACTTTCATCAGGAATGAGTATAAGAGGGAACAATGCATATATATTTAGAAGAGTATGAAAGTCTTATAAATTTAGAATAAATAAAATGGTAGGGGTATAGTGAGGGGAAAGAGGACAAGAGAGGGATTTTTAGAGGGGAGAATGAGGGAATAGGTAAAGGGAGTTTAGATTAATGGGAATGGGGGGATAGGGGAGGGATCCTTGGTGGGAAGAAGGCAAGTAATAGCAGGGCAGGGTGGTTGGTGGAAGAGGGGAATAGACAATAGGAGGTGATGTAGCAGGTAGAAGTAAAGTAGAGGAGGCAGGAGGGATAAGAAACAAGAGATATGTACAAACATAAAAACAAAGATCAGGAGGAGAGTATGTTTGGGAAAGTATATGTCTGTATACTCATATATACATATATATGTATAAGTGTATGTCTATATCTGTATGTATACGTATATCGAGAAACATATCAAAACCATATTGTAGCCTTCAGGGGTTGGGAGAGGGGAAAAAAGAAAGTTAAAAAGTGCGTAGCAAAGAACAAAAGAAAACACAAGGAAGCAAAGGAGAGATGGACAATTATTAACACAAGGTGTATTATTTATCATACAAGCTTTCTTGAAAGGAAAATTTATTGTTACATATTTTGAATCCTCTCTTATGTTCTGCTACGCACGTGACAGGCTTGTTTTCTTTCTTTGTATTTAAGTCTCAATATTTAAGTTTATGACACATTTTTCTTTTCCCTATTCTGTATTTGTATTCCGGTAAAATAAAACATTAAAAACAAAAAACAAAAGAAAAAAGAAGGCCGAGTAGTTCATTCTGCGTAGCACTGCTTTTGTCTTATCTGTTGACAAGAACGCCTTGTAACTAACTGAGCGTTCATTGAATGTTCTAAAGGCCAGAGCAGGTTTATTGAGTAAGCTCAGAGGCTTTACATTTCCATCACTTAAACAGGCTGGGATCTATAAACTAATTCCTTTAGAAGCTGCTTGGTTTCTTCTTGGCTATAATTGCAGTGACTTCTACTAGGAAGCAATAAGGCTGTCTCTCCAACAAGAATACCAGAACACAGATACAAGCTTTTTACTTCGGAGTAGACTATTTCGAAGGGTATAAACAGTTAAACACATTAGAGATAAGCACTCACAAGTAATAGACTGATGAGAAAGACATAAAGGAAGACAACGCTAAACACAGAAGGCAATTTCTACCATACTCTCCATGCTATAACAATGTTATTTAACTCATGCAGCCCACTGTTGTCCTCCAACCTTCATTTGTTTTCTTATTCTGAGTCCCACTTGGTAAAGACAGAAACTGCTAGAGCTGTGGTTTGCAGAAAAAATAAACCATTAAAATATAAAGGTATAAATACTCATGATAAAATATTTATTCTTGCCATGTTGAGCTTAAAACAGAGCTGCAAAAGCTTGCCATTCTTCAGTAAAAATGGGTCAAGGAAACCTGGGTTCTAACTCTAGTTTCGTTATTAATTTCCTGTGTGATTTTGGGCAAGATGGTTCTTTAATAGGAGCCTCTGCTTCCCCACATTTAAAATGAGAACATTAGGCTAGCAGATTTCTAAGATACCATTCCAAGGAAGGAACGAAGGAACGAAGGAAAGAAGGAAGGAAGGAATCAAGAGTTTAAATTGGGCCTCAGACATAGCTGTGTGACCAGGAGTAAGTCACTTAACCCTGTTTACTTCAGTTTCCTCATCTGTAAAATGAGCTAGAGAAGGAAATGGCAAGCCATTCCAGTATCTTTGCCAAGAAAATCTCAAATATGGTTGTAAAACAGACACAGGATGGCGGCTGGAAAGCAGGAACTTGCATGAGCTCTCAGGCAAGTCCCTCCAAAAACCTATAAAAAATGGGTGTGAACAAATTCTAGAACTGCAGAACCCACAAAATAGCAGAGGGAAGCAGGGCTCCAGCCCAGGACAGCACGGATGGTGACTGGGTGAGGTCTATCGTGCACAGAGCTGGGAGTGGAAGGGGAGTGGAGCACAGTGTGGGCCATGCACACCAACCAGACCAGGAGCCAGGCAGAACAGGCCCTAGTGCCCTGAAACAGTGAGCTGTAGCAGTTACCAGACTTCTCAACCCACAAATACCAAAGACAACAGAGAAGGTTAGTGGGAAAAGCTGCAGGGAAAGAGTGAAAGGAGTCTGTGGTTTGGCCACTGCCTCGGGGCAGTGGAGGTGGTGCATCTACAGAACTATAGCTGCAGTCACTTCTGGCCCCAGACCCACCAGGTGGGAGGAATTAAGTGGCAGATCAGAGCAGTAGTGCAGAGCCTGCTTAAGATCTGAGTCCAGTCCGGGCTGCCGGTTCTTGGGGAAGGAGGAGTGCTGGTGTGGCAGAGCTAGCTGTATAGAAATAGCTCTAAAAACAACAGCGCATCCCCTCAAGCTTGGAACAAAGTACTCTCTACAAGCAGTCATACCCCGACAAAAAACTCAAGGGTCAAGTAAGTTGGCTGGGAACATGGGCAGGCAAAGAAAATGGACTCAGATTCAGTCTCAGACTTTGGAATCTTTCTCTGGTGACAAAGAAGACCAAAACATACAGCCAGAAGAAGTCAACAAAGTCAAAGACCCTACATCAAAAGCCTCCAAGAAAAACACGAACTGGTCTCAGGCCGTGGAAGAGCTCAGAAAGGATTTGGAAAAGCAAGTTAGACAAGTAGAGGAAAAATTGGGAAGAGAAATG
>CM053626.1:130614758-130686349 GCA_028646595.1 Phalanger gymnotis | reverse complement strand
AAAAGCAGTTCTGTAGGAAGGGAAGAGGAGGCAGGTGAGGGGGAATGAGTGAATCTTGCTCTCATCAGATTTGATCTGAGGAGGGAATACCATACACACTCAATTGGGTATCTTACCCCACAGGAAAGAAGGAGGAAGAATATAAAAAGGGGGATGATAGAAGGGATGGCAGATAGGGGGAGGAGGTATTCAAAAACAAACACTTTCAAAAAGGGACAGGGTCAAGGGAGAAAATTCAATAAAGAGGGATAGGTTAGGAGGGAGCAAAATATTGTTAGCCTTTCACGATGTGAGTATTGTGGAAGGGTTTTACATAATGATACGCATTGGCCTATGTTGAATTGCTTGCCTTCTTAGGGAGGATGGGTGGAGAGGGAAGAGGGGAGAGAATTTGGAACTCAAAGTTTTAAAAACAGATGTTCAAAAACAAAAAAAAAAAAAGAAGTTTTTGCCTGCAACTAGGAAATAAGATACACAGGCAACGGGACATAGAAATTTACCTTGCCCTACAAGAAAGGAAGAGAAAAGGAGATGAGAGAGGGGTGGGGTGACAGAAGGGAGGGCTGACTGGGGAATGGGGCAACCAGAATATATGCCATCTTGGAGTGGGGGCGGGGGGAGAAATGGGGAGAAAATTCAAAATTCAAACTCTTGTGAAAATCAATGCTGAAAACTAAATATATTAAATAAATTAAATAAAATTTTTTTAACAAAAGAGTCAGACACAACTGAAACAATTCAGCAATAACAAAAATCTCAGGCCCTCACTGCTACAAGGCAATCCTTTTACACCTCCATAATTGACTCTCCATCATCACCATATGTTTTCTAAACTTCTTCATTCTTCCCCAATCCTCCCATTGCTCCCTCTCTCCCCATCCTCTTAATTTAGAACCTTTCCTTACATTTCACTAAAAAAATTGAGGACATTTGCCAAGAGCTTCTTCTTCTCTCCTCTTCCTCAACTCACTTCTAGCAAATACTTTCTGCCATTATCACCTCTTTTACGCTTGTATCACACAATGAGGAGGCCCTGCTCCTTGCTGATGCAAAATGATCCACTTCATCCTGTCATTTCCAATGGATTGCCCCTCTATCACTTTCAGTCTATCAGTTATCTTCAATCCGTATGTCTATTATAAGTCAAGCTATCACCCTGCTGATGTCATTGGTCCTCTTCAAGAATGAAGGACAAACAACAACAAATTCCTTCATGACAAAAACCATGTTTTTGTCGTTCTTTGTATCCCTACTACTTATCATACTGCCTGGTGTGTGATACACACACACACACACACACACACACACATACACACACATATATATATGTACATAAAATATACACAAATATATATGTATAGGTATACATATATATACACATACACATATATATAAGACAATACAACATGTTTGTTGACTGATCGATTATTACTATTCATAACAATAACTAACAATGACATAATGATTTAAAGTCTTCAAAAAAAATCTAATTTACATAAATAAGATAATACATGTTAAGCGTTTTATGAACCTTAAAGATTCATCTGCTTTTAAAAATCTACCTGTGGTTATATTATATCATTTCTGCATCTATGTACGTATATGTTGTTTCCCACATGAGAATGCATGTTCCTCAAGACAGGATTTGTTTTTGCTTTGTCTTTGTGTTCCCAGAGCTTAGCCCAAGTTCCTGTTACAAACAAAGCACTTAATAAATACTTATTGATTGATATTTTGGCATATGTAACTTACTTTCAAGACAGAAAATCCCTTTACTAATCAAAAATAGCACTTATTCTTAGATTCATGGTCTTAAAGAGTTGCCTTGTGCACCTAGAAGTTAATTGACTCACTAGAATCACCATGCCAATATGCGTCAGAGGAGGGACTTAAACCCAGGCCTTTCTGACTTAGAGGCTGACACTCTCTCTATACACACTATACCATGTGACCTTTCATATTATATAAATATGAGCTACTATTGTCACAATTCTAACTTTACATGAAACCTACGATAACGGTGCTATGGATATCATAACTTTCATTTTACAGATGAGGAAGCCAACGCTCAGAAAGGGAAAAATAACTTGTCTATGTTCACATAATTGGTATTAAAAGATGCTTCAGAGCTAATTCTTCCTGACTCGAAGTCCAGTAATGTATTTGCTTTGCTATGATGTTATGACATGATGACATAGTGAGCACAATACTAGATTTGAAGTCAAGAACATTTGATTTCTAATCCTACCTCAGACACAGAAAATTATTAGGAATGAAATGAAATAATTAAATTTGTCGACATAAGATAAATCTTATAACTTTTTCATCTTTAAAAAATTTAATATGTCATGTAAATACGTAATATATCCTTTTGCTCTGTACTCACTTATTTTAGAGGATTTTAGTATTGAGTTCACAAGATTTTGACACATCTTTAATTCATCATGAAACTGGATATTAGCACTTTGGATATTAGGTGTGGACAAAGAGTTAATTTATCCAAGTTTAAGCTTGATTATAGTCCTTATTTTTATTAGTGTTTAAATTAAGCCACTGAAGAATACCTATCATTATCTATCAGATAAATTAATTAATTTTTTTATGATACGGGGTATGATTCAAGTTTGGGATGCAGTATTCTATTGCTATTGGGCAATTTCTGTGCTTCTAGAAGAATTCCTCTTCCTAATCTATTAATACATTTATCAGAGTTCATCATTCCCTCAATGGGGGCAAGATTTCTAGGCTCACTGGAAATAAAAATAACAAAACAATTTTGGGGTCATACATTGTACAATCTGATGAAGAGGCTCAGATCTCACATCCTGACCCAGATTTCTTCTGACAATAATTACAGTATAGCTTTGAATGAAAAAGGTGAGTTTCATTGATGAAAAAATTAATTTTTTTCCCAAATGTCAGTACTCTGATCTTTGTATTATATTACCCAAGACAAACATTTTTTTTAAATTCATAGCATTTAGCGGCTATTTTTCACTTGTCTTCTCATTATCATTCAACTTCAAGAAATTTATTCAACTGACATCACATGTATAATCTGCATCAGATCGCTTGCCTTCCCAAGAAGGAGAGAGGAATATGGAGGGAGGAGGGGTGCATGGGATTTGGAATTTAACATTTTAAAAAATTGTCAAAATTTGTTTACATGTAATTTGGAAATATGTAACAAAATAAATAAAATATATCTAAAAAAGAAAAAGAAAGCTATTTAACTCTGTATATGAATCCATTGCAAACTCCTCTAATAGCCAGGTTTCCCTGAAGGTCTTTGCTTGTTTTCTGTATTTGCTACCTTTCCACAGCAAGAGTTTGTACATTCTTTGTGTTGTTTTTCATTTCAACTACATTTTCTTTTGCATGCCAGTACTAGGGATTCTATTTAATGAATTTGAATGATCTCTGAAATACTTCATTTCTGTGTACCAATAAGCATTGCAATATCTCTAGCAGTCATTGAAGTATGCTCTATAAGGGCTATAACTTCTAGACATTTCCTTGAAGAAACATCCATCCTTATAAAAGACAGAATTAAAAATAATAAGAAAGATCAATGGAACACTGTGTGTGGCATAAAAACCTGGCATTTGACAGACAGAAAATTAAGTTTAAAAGGAAATCCAGCTCAATAGAGTTTCATCTGTTCAACGTCAAATATTCCGAGTCAGCCTAGTGATAGTAGAAGCACACACATGATGATTGCTCTCACAATATGAAACCATATAAAAAATATTCACTTATACCAAATAATTCAGACAATACTATAGTAGTAGTTGTAGTAGTGGTGGTAGTGCTGGTGGTGGTGGTTGTGGTAGTAGTAGTAGTAGTAGTAGTAGTAGTAACAGTGGCAACTAGCATATATAACACATTTTTAAGTTTGCAAAGTTCTTTACAAATATTATACCATTTTACAAATATTATGTCATTTTATCACTGACTTAGGAAATAGATACTATTATTCTCCCAATTTTACAGATAAGGAAATTGAGGCAGATGGAAATTATGTTACTTGCCCAACTACTAAGTGTCTGAGGCTAGATTTGATCCCATTTTCCTGTTTCCAGTTCTAGCACCCTACCCACTGCAACACCCAATTGTGCCTGAGTGACTTTGGTAGAGTCACTCAAGCTATTAAACCTTAGTTTCCTCATCAGTAAATGAGGATTATAATAGCACCTTCCTCGCAGTATTGTTTTCAGGATGAAATATGATTATATGTGTGTATGTGTGTATACATATATATGCATATATATGTGTGTGTGTACGTACAAATGAATATGCATATGTATGTATGGTTTGCAAACTTTAAAGCTATCTACATGTCAGCTCCAATGATTGCGAGAGAAAGAGAGAGAGAGAGAGAGAGAGAGAGAGAGAGAGAGAGAGAGAGAGAGCTGACACTGAAAGGCAGTTTTCAAATTCTTAGCCAAAATATCATTTGTCGAGGAAGAGCCTCTAAAAGTAGATGACAAAGAATATTATTCTTAAATCTGACTAAAAAATCATAAGCAGCTTGCAGTGATTGGAAAGTCTTGGCCCTGGAAAGGGCACAGTCACCAGGCACAATAGAGAAGGGAATCCTGGGCAATAGCAATTGACCATTTCTGCAATGCCATTTCAACTGACTTGTTATACAACAGAAATGTGCCAAAGGAACTCAATAAATACTTGATTAATTTAGATTAGCTCCCTGTTGTCACTATCAGCAATATTATTGTATTTTTATTACCTGGGTGGATTACAACATGCTTGTCATTCCAAGATTTTATTACAGAAATGTGAACTCCACAGGTCACTATTTTATCCTTTCTGTAGCTATCTGCCTTGTGGTAATTTGTCCAGGCATCATTTCAGGTAGAGAATGCGGTTATATATAAATTGATTTTATTTTTCTGTGTTAAAGGCACTCTGTTAATATTCATATCACTATTGCTAGTTTAAGAATGTAAACTCTTGGTAAGGAATAGTAGTTCTGAATCTTTGGTAACATCTAGCCCAGTGGTCTTAGGACAGCCAGGTGGCACAGTAGATATAATGCAGGGTTTGGAGTCAGGAAGACTCATCTCCTGGAGTTCAAATCCCCCCTCAGACTCATCTCCTGGAGTTCAAATCCCAACTCAGACTTTTACTAACTGTGTGACCTTGAGCAAATCTGTTAACTCTGTTTTAACTCTGTTTGCCTCAGTTTCCTCATCTGTAAAGTGATCTGGAGAAGGAAATGGCAAACCTCTCCAATATCTTTGCCAAGAAAATTCGAAATGGGTCGACAAGGAGTCAGACATGACTGAAATGATAGAACAACAATGGTACAGTGTTACAGTGGTACAACTCACCTTGGCATTGCCCTAGGTTCAAGAGTTCAGTATTTAGAAAGGTGGTCAGTATTTTTTGGAAAAAAATGTTAATTGCTATTTATTTTTGTCTTTCTGTGTACCACAGTTCCCAATATATACCTTCTTCTCTCCCAACCTGTGAACCATTTCTTTTAACAAAAAATAAAAGAGAAAGAGAAAAAATTTAGCAAAATAACTGGTTATTCATTCAAATATCATTTTATATTCAGTAGTCTAGGTTCACAGTCCACTGTGCCTTTGTTAGGAAGAAAGGAAGTTGCACTCAAATGTCTATTCTTCTGAATCAGGTTTGTCCATTATGAATAAACTGTTAATTTTATACATTTTTTGTTCTTTACATTTGTATTGTGTATTCATTGTATGTAGATGTGCGTCTACAGATATATACACACAATACATATATAGCTATGTTGGAGAAAAAGGCTCAAAAAGTGACAAAATTATATTTCAACTTGCACTCAGAGTTCATCCCTTACTTTACTTTGCATCAGTTTTTATGTCTTCCTATTCTTCTCTTCATTCTTCAAAGTTATAATTTCTTACAGTATAATTTTCCATTATAGCCATGGAACACAATTGTTTAGACATTCCCCAATAATCAACCTCTTCTGCTGATTTTCTAGCACTGAAGAGCAATTTTCCCCAAATTTATGGATGGCTATGTCCTAAGCTTTATGATGGTGCCAAAAAAATAAAAAATAGAACCTAACACATAGTTTACATATCCATAGGTTTATTGAAGGATACAGCACAGTCAGCCGGGTTCCAAGTGGATGAAAAAGCACATGACTAGAAATGACTCTCAGAACTGTCAGGTATTTAGTCCTCACATTTGTGCAGGGCAGACAGCAATAAATCTTTTGCATCAGTGTGCTTTGAGGCTGGAATGTCCTGGCTTAATTTGGGTGGTGGGGAGAAGCCTCAATTCTGATGTAATTATCAGAAAGTCTTGTTTTGGTTTGGTTCCTGAATAGTTTGGGACCACCGATTGGTGAAGATCCGTATGGCTGAGCTTATAGACGGTCTTTTTGAAAACGTGACGAGTCCTTTAAACTGACTTGGCTTTGGCAAGAACTCTATCCCCTTAGCAAACTTAGACACAGGTGATTATTATCTACATGAGCAACACTTACTGAGAAGTTTCTCCCAATTATTCAAGAAAAATCTTGAAGCATATACTATTATATTTGGGATTTGGGAGGTGGGGAGGGAAGAAGGAAGCCTACACAATAAGGCTTCCAATAAAAATTACAAAGGGAGCAAAATGGTGTAACAGCTGAGATGTTACAAGTGATTTTGACATACTTCAAAGGAAAATATTAATGCTTAACCTGCAAACAGAAAGGGATACAATAATTAATTTGATTTCATTTAATTTGATTCGATTTGATTTAAGTTAATTTAATTTTCCTTCCCAAAGTAAGAGTTAAATTGGCAATCTTAGCATACCATCATCAATTAATGGACCCTACTTCACACAGAGGCTTGGTTTATTACATAGCCATACTTCTACAGGCAGGAATTTATACATTGTAAGTACATTGAATTGCATGTGAGTTGCAGAAATTACATAAGACACCAAGGAAAAAGGCTGGCCATAATGGGCATTTTAAAAATGCTCACCAAGAGGCTTCATGGGACATCCTTTAATATGGGTTTGAAGAGGGAAGAGAAGGAAAAAGAATTCTTTCTAGGCACTAGAGAGGGGGTGTAAATGTTATCTGTGCTGCAGAAATGTGGGCTGGAATAGAATTAACTGGATTTATCTGGCTGAAGTAAGGTCATGCTAAAGGGAGAGGTCTCTATAGCTGTGTGCCCCTGGGCAAGTCAATTAACCCTGCTTGCCTCAGTTTCCTCATTTGTAAATGAGAAGAATGGCAAACCACTCCAGTATCTTTGCCATGAAAATGCCAGGTGGAGCCAAGAAGAGTCAGATACAACTAACTGAGAAAACAGAAACAACACAAAGATACACAGTGAGCATATTTTCCCTTAGTTTTCCTGATTTACTGTCAAAACACATTTGGTAATGCAGATGGAGGTGGCCTGTATGGATCAAGAATTCCTAACAGTCTGAGAATCCCATAAGAAGCAGGTAGGATAGACCTTAAGTATTCTTGTGGAGGTCCCTCTCTATTGAATGTTTGCTTATCCAATGGCCTCCACTCACGCTTTCGGTATCTCTCTGAGAGAAGTTCCTTGTTGTCTTATACTAGCTGTTCCATGATAGTTGCCTAACCATGCTATGGTTTAATTTAATACCCAGTCTACCAAAGATGCCTAAAATCATGTCTTACTAGGAACTGTAGAAATAAAGGGAGATATTTAGCTTAGAGAAGAAGAGGGACAAGAACATTGTCTTCTGAATATTTGAACATTGCTCTTTGAAAGAGGGAGCAACTGATTCTATCTCACTCCAGAAGAGTATCGCAGATGAACAGATACACGTTAGGAAGAAATAGATTTAGATTAATTGAAAAGAGAGAAATGTCTAATAAGAACAACCTAAATAGAACAGAAAGCCTTGTAAAGTGGTGAGCTCCCTAGAAAGAAGAACTGCTCAAGCACAGGCTGTATGATCACCTATAGGGTATACTATTGAAGAGACTAGAACTTCGAGTAGAAGGTTGAATATCCAAAGCCCTGTCCAGCTCGTTTTATAAGTAACTCACAAGGTAAATGAATCCAAAGAAAATAGAATCTGTACCCTGTTCACATTCTATTTCACCTGTATAAATTGAAGCATAATACAATGAAAAGTCACAAGTCTGATTGTGATAGAGACCACTTAGTTTTGCACGGAGAAAAAGCTCTAGTCCACAGAATGTGCCCAGCTATCTCATAAACATTCATTATAAACCATGGGAAGGAGAAGGAGGGGTTGAATGGAGACTCTGTCCCAGTCTGGTGAAGACACTTACATGGGACAAGCTTTAGGAGGAGAGGAGAGGAGAGAGTATTGCATAGAAGACAACAGTTTAACCTGTAGGATGCATTCTCATCCAGTAATCTCCAGAAGGAAGCAAAGAGAGCTAAGGCAGTAGGAGATGGTACAAAGAGGATGGTCTACCATGGTACACTTGTGAGAACAAATTTCCTGAGGGGGTAAGGAGAAAGCATGGTGGTACAGAAAATACTCTGTGTCATTCCTCTGGGAAACCCCTAGGAAGTGGCCAACAGACCAATGATGAGACAGAAGAGGGACAGGATTCTTTTGGTGGAAGACGGGGCCTCAAGAGGCACCTACATCAAGTACCCCGTTTATAAAGCAAAGGTGTTGGAGGGAAAGAGGGAAGGAATGGGCAGAGGATAGCCCACCCCAGTCAGACATAGACACATTGAGCAATACTTGGGGAGAAGAAGCAGAGTAAGGAAGGAGGCGGGCAAGAGCAATGGCAGCAATATGGGAGGAAGATAGGAACCTTGTGTTACATCCCAGGGCATGAGGTCAATGCCGAGAAGATGGGTCAGAGAGGAAGTACAATCTACAACTTCTACCACCCACCTGCCCAATGTTGGCATCCCGAGTAAAAGCCCTAGTTGTCTCACTCCTTTGTAATGGAAGAGAAATAATAGCATCATTTGTATAGTGTTTCAAAGTTTGCAAAGAATTTCATATACATTCATTATCTAATTTAAGCCATAGAATGATCCTGTGAGGTAGCTCCTACGGGCATTATTATTCTCATCATACAAATAAAGAAACAATGTCAGAGAGATTAAGCAACTTACCCACAGTCTGCATCTATCTTACTTTATAGGGTGTCCATTAAAGTGTGATGGAAATCTGGACCTATAAAGGCTATTTACTTAAAGGTGTACCTATTCTGTGCAACATTCTCAGGGGGGCTCAAAGAAAAGACACAGGCCTTGATTTCAAGGAGTTGACAATCAGTCATCAAAAGCATACGAAGGGGATCTGGGACAGGGAAGAGTTGCATGGGGCACACACAGAAGGAAAGCAAGGCATGACTAAGGTAAATCTGGGAAAGCTCCCCACAGCCCTCCTTCTAAGAGCAAAGTTGTTACAGTAAGATCCCAAATACATCACCAGATCAAAGTCAGGATGGATCAAAGTTTATGAGAAGAGATAAGAGCAAATAGTCAAGAAATCGGAGCAAACAGTCAAGAGCCTGTGTTCTACATGAGGTTTTATATGCACTTATGGTGCTCTCTTTGCTCTGGACTTCTGCAGGATAATTTGGTCTTTGGACCCACATAGGGAAATGGGAAATAGGGAAAAATAAATATTGTAGCCTTTTGTTGCTCTCCAAAAACAAAGAACTTTGAGTAAATCCAGCCCCAAATCCTACACAATCAGGTCCTATAGTTCAAATTTGGTAACAGAGGAATGAAATGCCACGTATTGACCTTTCAGAGACGATTGCTTATGTTGATAGCTAAAGAAAGAATAACCAATCGGAAAAATGACTCTTTGGTTGTGGAGGGCACAATTATTGCCTTGACATAAAACACATTCTCCAGCAAAATGGATACTACATAGGACAAAGGATGATTGTATAATCTTGGCTGTTACTCCGAAAGTACTGAATCCAAGTGACTTCTAGATCTACGAGCCGAGCCTGCTGGCAGAAGCTTTTGTTGCTAACAGATACAATAGGAAGAGTTGTCTCCCTGCTTTTCTATGGGTTATTTAATGTCAGGAATGGAGACAGAAAATTCAAAATGAGCCTTCTTAGATCTCTGTCATTTCCAGACAAATGACTAGGATGAAATCCACATCTATTAACTAGACTCACTGAGAAATTAAGTTAACTATTATATGCTGTGAGCTTTGTGAAAACGTGGGCAGCCTCATTTCTCCCTGACCCTCTTTCCAGACAAGCAGAATAAAATGGCTGAACTGAATCTGTGAATAAAGTAATACCTCTATTAACAAAGAAGATGAGTTCCAGTGACACGCTTTTGTTATCAGAAATTGAGGTGGAACTATGGGAGACATGGGGATGTATTTCTGTATATCAGAATTGGGGATGGGGGTATAGCAAAAAAAAAAATATATATATATATGTATGTATACTTACATACATATATATACATATACACAAAGCCCTTAACATGAAACTAATTACTCCTTCCCCTTTTATATTGGGATTGATAGTAATATATGGAATAAAAATATGCATAACTCACATTATTTGTATTGTATTTACTAAATTTTAATGAGAATGAGTTCACTTAAGATTTTCTTGACAGTAGGTTTTGACTGGTGGAAAGGAGAGAGAACACGAAGGCATTGGGCATCTTGAAGAGGCTAAAAGGCATCACCAAGGGGGAAAAACACAGAGAAATATGTGTAACAGAGCACAAATGTCATATATGAGCAGTTTGTGTCTTACATATTTCATACAGAGTACTATCTATTTATGTCATTTATCATAGACTGAGGCACTTTTCAATCCATCAATAAACATTTTTAAGCACTTACTGTGTTCCAGGTTTGGGGAATCTGTGGCCTCTAGGTCTTCAAGCGTGGCCCTTTGACTGAATCCACACTTCACAGAACAAATTCCCTTAATAAAAGGATTTGCTCTATAAAAACTGGACTCAGTCAAAAGGCTGCACCCAAAGACTTAGAAGGCCACCTATGACCCTGAGGCCACAGGTTCCCCACTCCTGTGACTAGGCACTGAGTGCCACAGACACAAAATCGTAAAAATGACATAATCTCTGCCCTTAAAGAATTTTCATCCCATCGAAGGTGACAACATGTACACATGTAAATATATACAGAATAAATGCAAGGTAGTTAAATACAAAGTAATTTGAGAGATAGTGCAGTAACAATTAGGGGAAGGATCAGTTACAACTTTGTGGAAAAGGTACTTGAGGGCCATCTTGAAGGAAGTGAGGAATTCTAAAAGGCACAGGTGAGGATAGAGTGCTTTTCAAGCATGAAAGATGCTCCCTGAAAAGTTACAGATGTAGAAGTCAAAGTGCTGTACGTGGGAACCAGATTGGCTGGGTCATAGAATGTTGCAAGGGGAATAATATATAATGAATGGGGTGGAAAAGACAAGTTGGGGCCATGTTTTCTAGCATACCTTTTCACAGGTTGCTCACTAAACCATAATGTTACCAACAAAGTGTAAGGCTGGTATCACAAATGCACATCTACTGCCTATTGCCCTGAACAATGTATAGAAGTTCTGGCAATCGATTTAGAACTGGGTTCAAATACCTCTAGTACATACTATCTATGTTACCTCAAACAGGTCACTTAGCTTCCCTGGTTTTTTGGTTTCTTCATCTATAAAATGAGGCTTTACTAGATGGCCTCTGAGGTCTCTTCTGGTTTGGGGTTTATTATTTCATAACCATAATGTCCCATGCAGTCCACTGGCAAGGATCCATCTGAGTCTTCAAGAAAGCCTGACTTGGGATAGGATAGAGGCTGTTTGGCCAAAACATATATCATCCTCATAGAACCAGAGAGTGAATGTAAGACCTCAGATCAACCTGGAAGTGTAAAAGATATAATTTTAACTATTGAGGCCAATCAGGGTATTTACATTGGGCACAGATTGTTCTATTCTAAGCAGGTAGGTGGGGAATAGAGTGGGAAGCAGGGAATAGAGTGCTAGACTTTGAGTCAAGAAGACATTAGTTCAAATCCTTTTTCAGATACTAACTGTGTGACCTCAGGCAAATCACTTCACCTCAGTCTGCTTCATATTGGTCATCTGTAAAATGGGGATAATAATAAACCTATTTCCCAGGGTTGCTGTGAGGGTCAAATGAGATAATATTTGTAAATGCACTTAAGAACAATTCCTGGAACACAGTAAAATGATGATGATGATGATGATGATGATGATGATGATGATGATGATGATGATGATGATACTTCTCAATCAGCTTTCTCAAGATGTGGGAAAATTGGAACACTAATACATTGTTGGTGGAGTTGTGAACTGATCCAATTGGAGAGCAATCTGGAACTATGCCCAAAGGGCTATAAAACTGTGCATACCCTTCGATCCAGCAATACCACTACTAGGTCTATATCCCAAAAAGATTATAAAAATGGGAAAAGGAAGCACACGTATGAAAATATAGCAAAGAATTAGAAACTGAGGGGATACCAATCAATTAGGGAATGACTGAACAAGTTGTGGTATATGAATGTAATGAAATACTATTGTTCCATAAGAAATGGTGAGCAGGCAGACTTCAGAAAAAGCCTTGGGTGAACTGATGCTGAGTGAAGTGAGCAGAACCAGGAGAACACTGTGTGCATGGTAACAGCAACATTGTTTGAGGACTGACTTTGTTAGACTTAGCTTGAAAATCTGAGACAATTCCAAAAGACTCATGATGGAAAATACTATCCACATCCAGAGAAAGAACTATGGAGTCTGAATGCAGACAAAAGCATACTATTTTCTCTTTCTTTTGTCTTTTTTATTTTTTCTTTCTCATGGTTTTTTCCTTTTGTTCTGATTTTCTTTCACAACATGACTAATGAGGAAGTATGTTACATGTATAGACTATATCAGATTACATGCCATCTTGGGGGTGGGGGAGTGGAGGAAGGGGATGGAATTTAGAACTCAAAATCTTACGAAAATGAATGTTGAAAACTGAATATAAATAAATATATTTTTTAAAATATTAGTTTTTTCAACTATAAAATTAGGATAATAAAAGCACCTATTTCATAGGGTTATTATAAGTTTCAACTGAGATAACATATATAGAACACTTTGCAAACTTTAAAACACTATATACATGCTAGTTATTATTGGTACTACTTACTCTCCATGAATTTCATTACATCAACCAATACAAATATATTGAGCCCTTCTTAAGTGTTAGAATCTCTGAGGAGATAGGGATGGAGCATAAAGAAGTCTGAACCCTAAAATCTCAGAGCTTTAAGGGTTCTCAGAGACCAGTTTGTTCCTGAACCCAAATGCCCCCTTCAACATACCCGGGGACCCTCCTAATTGTCATCCAGTCTTTATTTGAAGACCTTCAGTAAAGAAGAATCTGCTTCCGTCACTTTTGAACGGCTCTAAAGAACTTTTGTCCTACATTGAACATAAATCTTTCTTTGTATAACTTCTTTTCGTTGATCTTAATTCTGCCCACTGCGGCCAAGAACAAGTACGTTCTTCAAATCTACATGACCCCTTGGGACTAAGCTCAACAATTCTACTCCTTCTTCCATATGAAAGCCCTTTACATATTTTAAGACATATCTAATGCATGTTCCCACAAAGTTTTCTCTTCTTCAGGCTTAACATTCTCAGTTCTTTTTACTGCTTCATATGTGGCATGATCTTAAGCCCTTTGTTATTATGGTTGCCCTCCTATGGATATTGTCCAGGTTATCAATGATCTTCTTTAAAATGTCACTCTAGGGGCCGGTAGGTGGCTCAGTGAGTAGAGCACCGGCTCTGGAGTCAGGAGGATCTGAATTCAAATCTGCCCTCAGACACTTGATACACTTCCTAGCTGTGTGACCTTGGGCAAGTCACTTAACCCCAATTGCCCTGCCTTCCCTCCTCCAAAAATAAATTTAAAAAATTAAAAAAAATAAAATGCCACTCTAAGAACTAAACTTAATGGTCCAAGTGTAGTCTTACCAGGGCAGAGCACTAGTCCTGGACACCAGCTCTGCCTTTTTTAATGCAGCTTATCACAATTTTCTTTTTTGGCTGCTATGTTACATGGTTGATTTATATTGACCATTAGAGCTAATAAAGCCCACAGATCTCTTTCAGAAAAACTTTTTGTCACCAGGCGCAGTGGCACACATCTGTAATCCCTGCCATGGGGAAGGCTGAGGCTGAAGGATCACTTAAGCTTGGGAGTTTTGAGCTGCAGTGTCCACACTAAGTCCACCACTAATACAGTGAGCTCTTGAGGGCTAGAAATCAACTTCTGAGATTATATAAGTTCTAGCAGTGAGCTGAGCTTCAGAAAATTCTGATGAAGAGTTGCTAGCATTTGATTAAGCAGGGTAGAGCTAAAGTACACCTGGTTATGTATGTTAGCCCAACTAGATTAATTCAATTGTCATATTTCCATTAATCTATAAGCTCTTATCTTGCATAAATAGACGATGGCAAGGGAGAGGAGAGAATACTTCTGTATTTAAGAGTATTAATATTGATTTAAAGGTCAATTCAATATATCTTCATAACTATTATAAAATTTGCACATTCAAGAGCCTTTTGCTATGTTGAGGCCACACAGCTCTACGAAGTAGAAAAAGTACAAAATTCAATTATATTTGACAGACCCAGAGACTACCACAGAGAGATATTGAAGCTCCATGCAAAGGTTTTCATTTGCTTCCATTTGACTTCTTCTTACTATGGACCTCTGATATAAATGGCAAGCTACTGGGAATGGTTTTACTTGAGAGAATTTTCTCAATGGTATAGTTCGCTGTTGACCGAATGCCTGACTTAAGATCTTTAGGCTTCCCTAGGGTCTTTTGGAGAGTCCTCAGGGATGTCTTTATTTTTTTTTTGCAGAAATTACCAAATTAAGAAATGCAGAGACATAAAATTCTAAAATGGCATCCAAGATATCTCAGTTTTAGTTCTAATAATACACTGTAACATGGGTAAATGAGAGACCCAGATAAGGTGCCTTAAGAAAATTTGAGGCAAAAGAAAGCACTTGGTACTGGAGATCAGGGAATTTCACGAAGGTGATAGCACCTGGACTAAACCTTTAAGAAAGAAGATTTCCGTAGGCAGAAATGAGGAAGAAAGCCATTGTAGGTGTGAGCCATAACCTCCAACAGTGCCTGGAGGCAGGAGATGGAATGAGAAGATGGGAGAGCAGTTAATATGACAAACTGACTGAAGTGTAGGTTACATGTAAGGGCAAGTGATGTGAAATAAGGTTGCAGTGTAGTTTGGGTACAAACTGGGGTTTGCATTCTAGCTTTCGAAAAGATCTGAATAGGGTCAACCCTGGACCAAATTTGAAAGTTGTCAAAGTTAGTTTTGAGCACAAATATGCTCCCCTTTCTGTGCCATTATGTCTTCCTTTCATGGTACATTTTTCTTCACATCTTTGAGTTCCCTTATCCTTGAGGTACAGTGCAGAATACTGGCTCTAGAAATCAGAGGACCTGGGTTCAAATCCCACCTTTGATGGTTACTCTCCATACAATCTGAAACAAATCACTTAACCTCCTAGAGATTAGTTTGTTGTCCTCAGTCTTTTCCGTCATGGGGTTTTCTTGGCAAAGATACTGGAGTGGTTTGCCATTTCCTTTTCCAGCTCATTCTACAGATGAAGAATCTGAGGCAAACAGGGTTAAGTAACACGCTCAGGGTCAAACAGTTAGTGTCTGAGGACAGATTTGAACTCAGGCAGATGTCTTCCTGATGCTAGGCTCAGTGAATGGGTTGGACTAGATGGCCTCTCAGGACTTTCTCTCTAGCTAAAGTACTATCCAGAAGATATCAAGTATCTGTCATTTACGCTAGTGGAGTCAAACTCAAATAGAAACAGGGTTACTAACTGGTACATAAGGATCCATTAACTATGATCTATTATATTTTTTATTTATTTTATTAAATATTTACCAATTACATTCTAATCTGATTCAGGCTGACCAGGACTGTGTTTTGAAACCTTCAATTTAAGCCATTGGGTAAATATGTTTAGGATAATGTTTCCTTTTTCAGGTATGGTCGAGTTTTATCTATGGACTAAAAAGCTTTCTTTGCCCTTTGGAATTTCTGGTATCAGCAGGTAGGCTTGGGGGCATCAGGGAGATTAGAAGGCACTGAGAACTTTCTAAAACCACATTCAAGCAGCTGCCTTTTGCATTCACACACACACACACACACACACACACACACACACACACACACAAGGCCAACCCTGAGTCGCAGTCCATGGTTTGTGACAACTGTGTAAAGTTCTTTTACAAGTGGTGATGTTACTTCATTTTCCCAGAATAAACTTTTCATGAACACCTGCTTCGGATCATCAAGAGATTAAAATACATCATGCTGCTTCAGTTTTCTCCCATTCAATGCAATTCCTATGGATAGCAGCAATATTTACTGGGATTTTTTTTCATCACTTTATTTCAGTCCTCACCCAGCTGACATGCTATTTTCACTCATTTTTATTTAGTTTCTTTCATATTTTTCATTGTTTTCCCTGAGTTTTCATTTCGATTGATTTTTTTTCAATCAGCCTAGCAACATATATATTTGTCTACCCTGCATTTCATTTCAAGCTGGATCCCTGCCCTCAATCTGGGTTTTGTTGAGACTTTTATCTCTACCAGCTACCAGCAACCATCAGAAACTTTTTTAGGATAAATTGGCTTCTAAGAAATTAGCTTCCTGGATTTGGATCTGTCCTTGAGGCTGGATCAGAGAAATAAATGCCATAGGAATGAACAGAAGGATTGTAGAATGCTGGGAAGCTTGCTCTCTCTGAAAGGTTATACTGTTATAGGTTTAATTGGAGGGAGAAGTAGGGAAAGGAAGAAAAAAAAGAAGGAAATAACATCCAAGAGGTGACATTCCATCAGTCGATTGTGTGTTCTTATAATAACCAGTGTCCTCACGTATTCTCCTATCAGTAACATTAGAATAGAGAACAATGACTTCAAACCTATATCTATATCTCTATATCTATATCTATATCTATATAGATATATCTATATATAGGGATATATAGATATAGATATATCTATATATAGAGATATATCTATGTCTATAGCTACATCTTTCTATCTATCTATATATATATATGTGTATGTGTGTATATATATACATACAGGCTTATGTCATATATACATATATCTCATATATATCTGTAAAATCATCTCTAAATATATTTAGATATATTCAAGAGGATAAGTAGATAGACCTTCTTGAATTACAAATTGGCAAAAGACAGTACTTATACACACGTTTCTTTCTCAGAACTTAGGGAGATTTGTGTAGTGTCTTGCTCCTAGTAATCATTGGCACTGCTCAACTAACCAAAGCCCTTGTGTTCCCCTTCAATGGCAAGAGAGTTTTATGCCACCATTCTCAATTCAGTGTAGTGTAGAAACAATATTATTATTATTAATAATAATATTTATAGCCCCTTAAGGCTTGCCAAGTTTCCGTACACTTTTTCTTTTAATTCTCCCGATAATTCTGAAAGTAAGTGTACAGGTATAATTCATTATGCCCATTTTAAAATGAGGAAACTGAGGCTAAGAGGGGTCAAGTGATTTGTACAACGTCACTCAGCCAGTAAGTGTTGAAGATGAGATATGAACCCAGAGTTTCCCAACTCCAACCTGTGTTCCCCATCCGCTGTGCTTTACTAACTGCTGCTTTTATAGTGGAAAGAACACTGAAAATGCTAAGTGGAGCATTTTAGTTTGTTTTTTTTAATTCCTTGGAGAGACAATGTGGTATATTGAATAGAATGGTGGATTTGCAGTCAGGAAAAGCTACTTTTAAATTCCATCTCAGACACTCAGTATCTTTGTGACCTTTGACAAATCACTCAACAATTCTGACCCTCAGTTTCCCCATCTGTAATATGAGAATAGTAATACCCATAGCACCTACCTTACAGAATTGGCGTGAGGTCAAAAGAGATAATACCGATAAAGTGCTTTGCAAGCTTTCTTGATAAATGCCAGTTACTATTATTGGGCCTTCTAAAAGTACCCAGCTTTAGTTCATAGGAAGTGCCTATGCATAATAAAATCAGCAATTTGTCTAGGGTTCTTCTTCCACAGAGCTCATGCCAGATCCCACTGGGATCTAGTCTTACTAGAATATATAATTCTTTTGAATGTAGTACGAAGGAGGGGGAAGGGTAGGGAGCAGTTCATCTGATCACAAAGTTAGATTGAGATGGCATGGAAAAGGCATATTCAAAAACCCATTAAGCCTTCAAATTCAAGTAAGGTGCCATGTGCAATTAGGCACTTAGCAAATGCATTTCTTTAAAGGTTGATCAGTCTAAGCTAAGATTTTCTGATCTCCCAGTGATACGTTATCAAATGCAAAACTTTGAGGAAGGCATTTTATGGCATGGTCTCCAAGGACAAAAAAAAAAAGGAAATATCAAACCCAGGCCACACTTTTCTCGGGAAATTAGCTTCAGGAGCATACTGGCTGTTGGCAATTAAAATATATGTGTATATATATATATATATGTAACATATTACATTCTGTACAGACAGGAATCTCTCTAGATGAAATAATAGGCTAGAGGGAAATGTACTACCCAGAGAGAAATATGAATAAAGGGTGGGTTTGTTTTTAACTGGCTATTAACATAGGCCTATTATGCTAAAGTGAAAGCTGAGGAATATGGAGTTAGCTTTAGTCAGTTATAAATGTGTTAATTTGAGGATCTTGGCTAATTTTCTAAAGGGAGCCCTGCATTCGGGGACTTGCTTTTACCAGATCCATCTGAGGGAGAAAACTCTCCCCCTCAGAGGGACTGAGCTTCCTTGCAAGGTTGAGTAAAAAGGTAATCATTACCAAATGGTGCTGTAATCACTACCTAACAACACAGGACCAAAAGAAAAATTTGTCCTTTTTGCTTACAGCATAGGACAACTGAGCCTGAGTAGAGTGGCCCTTTGTTTCTGCAAAGAACATTGCCTCAGGTCTAAAATCAAATTCTAGACTATTCCTGGAAGTTAAACCAGAAGGGTACAAGTTTCTTGGGATCCTTGGTAAATGTTGACTTCCCTAGTCATCAAATGTGAGTCATTTGGTGCCCAACTTTGTACTAGGTACTTAGAAATAGATTGCTCTATAATAACTTATGGTGACTTTATAAATCAGCTAAAACAATGCCTCCTACCTGATATTCCATCTCCCTGCTTCATGCATATTCACAGGCTGTCCCTCAGGCCTCCTAACTTCTACTTCTCAGAATCCCTAACTCCATTCATGGCCCTGGTCAAGAACCATTTCCTATACGAGCCCTTTCCTGAAACCCACCTCCAAATTATTTTGCATTTACTTTGTTTCAGTTTTATCTGATCACATGTTGCTTCTGCCTTCCCACTAGAATATAAGTTTCCTGAAGTTGAGTAGTACCATGTTTTTGTATATCGGTATTCCCAGTGCCCAGAATAGCACCTGGCCCATGGTATACCTACTAGTCATTAATAAAGGCTGGCTGACTTGAACTGAAACAGAGTCTGGCCTATAGAAAGTGCCCAGGTCACCTGAGTTCCTACTGCCCGCATTTGCCTCCACCAGCATCTTCCAAATTCACAGAAGTACAACCCAAAACAAACGCCCTTAAGAATTTTTTACTGTCACCCCCTAAAAATGCTCATGAAAATTCAAAATGATAAAAGAACCATAGTTTTGATAGTTTTATTCCCTTCTTGCTTTGTTTTCTCTTAGCTAACCTCATAGTCCTTCCCTGTCTCTCTTCAGCTCCATTTTGGCCTGATGCTAAAATCACCTTTCCAACACCAGATGCTAAAGTCAGAAGTTTATGCAACATCACAGATATCCAGACACCAAGCAAAGGGAAACACCTTCTGCTTCAATGACAAAAGCTTTCCTGAAATGACCTAATTCTGTATTTCCTTGGATTAAAGGCATTATCAAAAGAATTTCCCTAGGAATCCTTTCAAAAAGAAAGAAAATATGAAGTTCTTTGGGTATCAAAAGGTTCCCACTTTCAGAGGATTAAATGAGTGGAAACTCACATGTATGTCCACATTCTTTGTTAGCCCAGCAAAGTCAAAGAGGAACACAGAAGACCCAGCCCACAGTGAGACAGCAATTATCAATACTAGGAAGGGTCAAGGAACAGGGAGTGCACACACCACCACAAAAGACTTTGGAAGAATAGGTGGTGTCAGACAATCAGCTAGCCCTCAGCTTGCCTCCTGACCTCCTGACCTAAATTTCTCTTCCTATAATTGAACTTGTTCTTTCATATCAACACCTTGACCCAGTTGGGGGACACTGGATTCCAGCATGGATCCTTGGAGGTTTTTAGAACTTAGTGACAAAGTCAAAGATAGCTAGCATGGATCCTGGCAACGCAGCCCCACCCCCACCCCGGAAGAACCTTGACTCCCCAGAGAAACCCCAGCACTCTAAAGAAACTCTAATACAGAATCATGGATTTAGATATGGAAAGGACCTTAGAGATCATCCATTCCAATCCCTTCATTTTACGTATAAGGATCTGATGTCCAGCTAGGCAGAATTGCAAAAACATGGGATCACAGAGTTAGAGCTAATTGATAATACGTAGTGGTTCAAGTTTTGGAAAGTGCTTCATGTTATTTCATTTGAACCTCAGAACACTCTTGTGAGGCAGGTGGCACCATTATCCATTTTATGGATGAGGAGACTGAAGCTAAGGAAGTTGACTTGCCCAAGGTCATACATATCTTCTGGACTCCAAGCTCTGTCCCCTACATTACCTAGCTTCCTCCTACAACTGAACCTAGCATTCAATTTTCAAAAATAGCTAGTTAAAATAGAAGTTACTAAATGACGCTTGCCATATATAGGTCAGTGGGAAGAGGCAAAAGAGTTGGAGAACCAGCGCTGGGCTAGTAGTCAGGAGACTGAAGATCTTCCATCATTAGCTAGCTGTGAGACTCTGGGCCAGTTACTTCCTTTCTCTGTTCTTCAGTCAGTTTCCTGCTTATAAAATGAGGCAGTTGGACACATTGAGATCTCTCATCCAGCTCTAAGCTATGATGTAACTAAGATATATCCCAAGGTAGCAGTGGTCAAAATACATAAACAGACAATCTACAAAAGAAGAAATATGAACCATTAATAACCATAAGAAAATATAATCAAATTCCTTTGCAATCAAAGAAATACCAAATTGAGTCATATTTATGCCATGTAGAATGGCATTTTTGAAAACTTTGGTCAAAATCCAATATTAGAGAGGTTGTGGGAAATAAGGACTCTCCGATACATAGGTGGTAGAATTGCAAACAGGTGCTAGCTTAATAGAGGACGAAATGACAATCAGCATCAGTCACCCAGGGTTTATTAAGCAGCTTCTATGTGCCAGGCACTGAGCTAAGAGCTATATCTAAATAGATTCAGAGATAGAAGACTTTTGACCTTGATAGGGGAAGGAACTTGCCCAAAGTTATAATACTTATCACAAAATTGACCATTTATTTGATTTCATACCAATGTGTCCCTTGCTAAGCTCATAAATCATTTAAAAAATGGCTTCACTAAATGAAAAAAAACGTAGTTCTATTTGTAATGGTCAAAAAAAATTGAAACCATCATTTATTCATTGAAGCATGACTGAATAAATTATGTTAAACTGATTCAATTTTGATCTTTATGGAACTTTAAAAATGGTAAATATGATACATACAGTGAAATGTAGAATGGCCTATGTGGCAATTCAAAGTGAAATCAGCAAGGCCAGAAATGTATACACATTGACTACAATTCTATTTTTTTAAAAAGAAAGAAAAAGTAGGAATAAAAAACCAGAAATAGATGAACATCAAGGCAGACTGAGAAAAGGACACAGAATAAAAGGGGGAGGGTCTTATTTGTGCCTTCTTTGTTAATTCCTGTGATTCTACCTTCTTAAATGCTCAGGGTTTATTTATTTGTTCATTTTCTTGACTTAAGATTGTAATATCAATATTTAGGATAAATCCTCTGACTATTCCACAAGGCCAAGGCAAGTGTTAGTTGAGCATTTGAGGAATGTGGTCGGAGTAAGAAGTCCTAAGGAAAGGTTTCTGCTGACAGGCATACCAACCATCCAAGTAGTGCCTACACACTTGGCTCCTTGGTATCTGTAAAAAGAAGGAAGCAACAGAGAGGACAGAAATCATTCTGGGAGGTTAATACATAAACTAGTGTGCAATATTGACATATTGATGTGTTCTGTAAAGACAGATAAGAGTAAAACTGGTCAAAATTAGAGAGTCAGTTTAAATGGTACCCCAAAAGAGGACTTTTCTTCACTTCTGTGAGTCCTACCCTTGAGTACCTTAACACTAGATGTTTCCAATGGCACAGACATTCAAGATTCCGACAGATTAATTTCGAACCATTCAGCTTTATAGTAAGAAGTTAGCTTGCATTCTCATCCCATCAAAATCAAGTTATCAACTTCAGAATTTACCATAAAAAACCATAACTTCTACAAGGTGTGTGACTTAGGTTAGAGCAGCTGTTCCCATTTAGTGGTTCACAAACCCCTTGTCCACAGCCATGGTCAAAGGGTCTCATGTGAAAAATAATGGCACCTTAAGCCATAAATAATTTCCAAATATTGTGAGTAGTACATTAACTTCCCCTGGGGCTTTACATGTTTTTGTTGAAAGGGATTTGTGGAACAAAAAATGCTGAGAACCACTGGATTAGAACACAAGCAGAAGGTAAAAAGGAAGATATAACAAAACCTCTTTTGAGAAGTCTTCCAATGATCACAGGCTACATGGAGTTTTCCTTTCCCATACTGCGTTCTCTACCAGAGTTGGTCCAGAGCCACAATTTGATCAATGGGGAGAATTCCCTATGTAGAAATTCTTCACAGGCTTAAGCCTAGATTTTTCTAATTTTACTACATCACACTTATCCAAATTCAATTCTCGTCTCGGACA
This sequence comes from Phalanger gymnotis, assembly GCA_028646595.1. NCBI lineage: Eukaryota > Metazoa > Chordata > Mammalia > Diprotodontia > Phalangeridae > Phalanger > Phalanger gymnotis. The sequence continues at coordinate 130,663,363 of CM053626.1, read as the reverse complement.
CACATATTGGCCGTGTATCAGTGGACAAATCTCTCCAGTTCTCAATATCATAGGCATCTCTCAAAGACTAAGCAACATCTGAGTTGCAGAACCTCATTGATGAAGGGAGGTTCCACCCTGACAGCTCCTCACACTGATAAAATTGCAGATATGACTCACAAGGTTAAGCATGCTGTCTGTTCAATGTGCATAGGTCTTGTCTCCTCAACTAAATTTTAAACTATGGTGTCAAGTCTCATTTTCCAACATGCATTTTTCACTCAACACAACAGCCAGAGGTCTAGTCTGTGCGCAAGGAAAACAGCAAATTAGCCACTCACGCTAGAGGAGAGCCCACAACCTTCACCTAAACTTCAATGAGGCACAGATGAACTTCTGGTCAGATAATTAGTTGTCCCAAGCAAATTTGGGAAATTTTAACTTTCTTCTACTTTTGTCCTGAATTTAAGGTATTTGGTACCATTGTCTCACATAAACATCATGTTATTGAGACAAGAGCACTGTCTTAAAATTAGAATAATTTCAAAATAATTTTTTGATAATTTTCATTTTTTACATCACCAGAATCTCTCTCAGCATCTTCCCCCACTCTCAAGGAGGCTATCCTTTTTAACAAATAATATTTTAAAAAAAGACACAAGAAACCCAGAAAAGCTTATCAACAAATAAAAAAGGGAATCTTAGAGTCAAAAGACCTGGGTTCTAGTTCTGACAATGATATGTGCTAGCTAGATGACCCTGGGAAACTCATTAAGCCTCACTTTACTTTGTCTGGAAAATAGAGAATGATACCTGTACTCACTGAGTAGTTGGGAGGAAAATGCTTTGTAAATCTTAAAGCATTATGAAAACAACAAAAATTATAATAATAGCTAGCATTTACAAAACAGCTCAACATTTTAAAGGGCTTTACATATATTACCTCCTTGGGTCCTCACAACAACCTTGTGAGTTAGGTGCTTTTTTATCACCATTTACAGATGAAGAAACTAAGCCTGAGAAAGATTAAATGATTTGACTCCAGTCATACAACTTATAAGTGTCAGAAGCAGGATTTGAACTCGGGTCTTCTTGACTCCAAGTCTCACATGAACTACTAAACCACCTAACTGCTTTGCTCATATACACTACATATATGTGCATATTTCTGTGTGTGTGTGTATGTATATAAATCTTTGAAAAGGAAAAGACACTACAAAAAATGTGAGGCAGTATCTACTATTATGTGGACAGTCATTTGGAAATGGTTTAATTTAAGTTGTGATCCCATCCAATTTTTGCCTCTCCGTCAGGGAAAGTCTCAGGACAATCAGGGAGAAAAATGACTTTGCACAGGTGGATCCAGCCTTAGTTGCTAAGCATGATGTAAAGATCTTTTAGAATTCAGAGACTAATTTCTTTGTTACCAAGTCACTCTAGCTAGCAAAATATAATCACTCACTTTCATATTGCACCTTAAGGTTTGCAAAGTGGTTTACAGATATTTTAACCGCACAAACGAAATTGTCCCCATTTTACAGATGAAGAAACTAAGACTCAAGGGGTAAGCGACTTAACCAGGGTCACACGGTTAAGGCAGGAATTGAACCTAGGTCTTCCTCACTCCAGCATTTCATCTATTATGACATGCTAACATTTGAGTTCTTTTAATCATGTACTTGAGGAGAAATTATGAATTTAATACGTTTGTGCACTTTGAGAAAACAGAGTATCCAGGAAGAAGGGGTAGACAATGGTAACAAATGGGGCAGAGATGTTGATAGGCTGAAGACTGAGGACTTAGCAGTTAAGAGATGCTTAATACTTTGAGAAAGCAGTTTCAGTTGAGTGGGAAGGGGAGAGAAGAAGAAAGAATTCTAGAGCACAAAAATGAACGAGAGGGTAAGAACTGGGGAGGAAGAGGGGAGAGAATGAGAGAGAGAGAGGTGGGGGGGAGAAGGTGGGAGAGGGGGGAAGGGAAGGGGAGAGAGAGCCCGATAAAGAGAGACAGAGAGAGAGAGAGAGAGAGAGAGAGAGAGACAGAGAGAGAGACAGAGACAGAGACAGAGACAGAGAGAGAGAGAGAGAGAGAGAGAGAGAGAGAAGGAGGGAGGGAGGGAGGGAGAGACAGAGAGAGAAAGAGACAGAGAGAGACAGAGAGAGAAAGAGAGAGAGGGAGACAGAGAGAGAAAGAGAGAGAAAGTAGCAGAGGAAATTAATTACCACTTCCTTAGACAGCGGTTCTGTTTCTCGAGCATAAGAGGAGCAGGATGTGGAACTTTGCCAGACGTTAGATGGGGGAAGAACAAATTGACCAGGGCCTTAGGTGAGAACCCTAACTCCGGGGGCACACTTATCTGAATTCAGGGGCACTCTTAATCTGATTCCACAGCTTCTTACTCCAAAAACTGAATTCCGGCCAGGCATTTGAGGGATTAAACCCAAAAGTTTACAAAAGAAATCAGTTATGTCGGTCAGTCCAGTTAATAGACATATTAAGTACCTACTAAGTGCTAGGCACTGTGCTATTGCTGAGTATATAAACAAAGGGAAAAGACAGTTGCTGCTCTCAATGAGCTCCCAGTTTGGGGGAGACGATGGAGGGAGGAGACAGCATGCAAACAACTATGTACAAACAAGATGGGTAGATGTAGATATACAGATAGACAGACCGGCAGACAGATAGATAGATAGATAGATAGATAGATAGATAGATAGATAGATAGATAGATAGATAGATAGATAGATAGATAGATAGGCAAATAGACAGACAGGCAGGCAGGCAGGCAGACAGACAGACAGAGACAGACAGACAGATAGATAGATGATATAGTATGATATATCTTAAATACTCAAGAGAGGGATAACACTAGAATTAAGCAGAATCAGAAAAGGCTTCCTATATAAGGTGACATTTTAATTGGGGCTTGATGGAGGCAGATATATCTATCCCTATCACCCCAAGATTAAGGTCCCCTGATCTAGAGAATGTTTTTTTCTTCATATAGAGAACTCTATGCTAATACTTTCCCTCCATTTCCATCAAGTATATACAAGGAATTAGGTAATTATTATCCTTTATAGTAAAAAAAATCACATCTGGAGAGATTTCTAAATCCTCCAGAGTTCTTAATATAAATCCGCTTTAAAAAGAAAAAAAAACCTTAAAATCATCAGTAAAACTCCAAATAAAGCCAAGAAAAGATGGAATGAGGTCACATATGCCAACTCTCTTGTAATACAGAGGTCTACAGTAGGGCTTTCCCTCTCGCCCTGGCTTCCTGACCACTTGTCTTCATAATAAAAATAAAAACAATAATAATAGATAACATTTAAATAGAGTTTTAAAGTTTGGAAAGTGCTTTAAGTATATCATAATTTTGATTTGAACCACATAATAACCCTGCGAAACAAGAAGTATTATGATCACAATTTTGCAGCTAATGAGAAGGAAGTGACTTGTCCAGGTTCTCGAAGTTAATGAGCATCTGCTGTAGTAATTCAAATTCAGTTCTTGCTGCCTCCATGACTGGCACTCTATTCTTAATGCTGTTCCTCTTAGGATCCGCCAGACATAAGTAACAGAAAAGTATAAAGATGAGAGAACTGAGGAAAGGAAAGGAGGAAGTAAAAAAGAAAGAGATGTGGCAGATGGAAGCTGGGCTCAGATTAATCTAGAGAGAATAGAGGAGGCTATGTCACATCTACCATTTACCTCACCTGGAACTTCATGAGTCTCACTAAAATATTGGGGAGATGAGCAAGGACATAGAGTCACTTGGTCTAGTTCATTAACTTTCAAAGATTCCCCTGCTCAAGGTGATAGTTTGCCAGTTAAAATTTTTGCTGCTCTAAATGACATTTTTTTTGTTTCGTTTTTACTTGGAGGCTGTAACAGCAAGCACCCTAGCATACCCAGGATGGCCTGCTAGCACAGGCTCTTTGATCTGCTTTACTAGGAAAAATAGCTTTTTAAGGGGTGAACAATCTTCTTTAATTACATTCACTAGTTCAGGTGAAAAGTTAGTACCCTGAAAGTCAGAGAAAACAAGACAGGGCTCTTAACTGCCTGAATCAAAGCAATATTGCTATACACTTTACATACACCACTGGATCGAGAGAGCCTTTACATCTGAGCAGTTGGGGTGTTCTGAACATATGGCCACTCAGAGTATCAACCAAGAAATCAAAAGGTCCTTCTCATAAGCAAGTCCTCAAAGCAAAATTCCAACTCAGACTTCTCAGAGCCAGAAGGTATCACAACCCTAGTTATTACAACCCTAGTACCCAATCAACTTAGTACCAAAAGGTGTGAAAGCCTTCCTACAAGCAAGCCTCCCCTAAGCAAGCTCCTCCTTATTCAAGTCCCTCCCCCAAAGGGCTCCACATGAGGTCTATTAATGGGTGGGGAAGATCTTCATATCCCATTAACATTACAGAGGCCACAGGAACTAAACCAAAAACTTCACTTAGTGAGTCTTAACAGAGCATTCTTCTCCATCCTCAAGGGGTTATTCAGGGAAGGTGGAGAGTGTTGTGACAAGCATGCTCTATGTCACTGAAAATTGGGAGAAATCTTCTGTAAAATCGACCTAAAAGGCCTAAGTTAACAGTGCTTGAATCCTGGGTTTCTACATTATCTATACATTCAGTTAAAAAAACAAGAAGGCAAAGCTCATGGAGAATACAAACATTAAACATTACCATTGAGTTTTGCACACATTCAGAGATAGCCTGACTATATAACCTTGACTTCCTAACCATGATTTCTTATCAGTGAACACCACCCAAAAAATCACCTTTGCTTGGTTCTAGAGGTCAAAGCTGGTCCAAGGCATGGAAATTACAGGGAAATAGATTTTAGCTTAATATAAAGGAAAATTTCCTAAAAATTAAAGATGCCCAAGAATTAAATGCACATGGGCAATGAATTCCCTATCATAAAGGCATTTAGGAAGAGGCCAAATAACCACTTACTGGGAACATTTTAGAGAGGATCTGTGATTTGGCTAGGGGTTGGAAGTGATTCCCAGAAAATTCTCTATTTTTCTCACTTACTGAAAGGGGATAAGGGTAGGAGTGAGATAAGGAAGAAAAACCTAGACAAACAGAAAGTTCGGCCTGGTATTTCTGGTGCCTTGATTTCAGGTCACACCTAATTATTACTAGATAGTTGAAAAGTTTAGAGGCAGCATCCTTCTGGTATGTCTCCAAATCTCTTAATAGATGCCTAAGTTTATGATATTGTGAGAGATCAGTGAAAATTAAGTTTCCACAGAATAATTAACGAAGTGTCAGCTTGAACAAAGAAGGGAATAAAAATTGTCTGAGGCAGGTAGACCCAGCCAAACAGAAAAGAGCTAGTGGTTTTCTGGAAACCACAAACTCAGGATATAGGGGAAACTGGCTTAAACCAATCAGATAAGAGTCAAAGTTGAAGGGAGAACTGTGTCAAATGGCTATCACACATGCTTAATGGCTAATTGAATATTACCTTACACACCCACGAGGAGGAGTTTTCTGCCATTTTTGAATGTGGGATGTATGTTGGGAGAGGGGGGAACATACCAAGGAGCAGCATGTAAAGGACATATAGGGAAGATTGTAACCTGGAAGGTGAATGGACCAATCCATTCTCTGAAGGGAGGCACTGTGCTAATGCTGAGTTGGTCTAACAGAATAAAGCTGGTCTCTTTCCCGTATTCCCCACTTCCTCTTCCCAAAGAAGAGTGAAGCCCACTCCTGGCCAGGAACATTTTCCAATTCCTTTGGATTCCTCAATAATAATAAATTTCCCTTGATACCTAAATCTCTGTGCCAAGCATGTGTCTAACAATATGACCATGTCATACACAGATCTACTAGAACTGTTCCTAAGAGCTTCCAGAGTCTTCATCGTAACAACTGATATTCACACAATATTTTAAAGCTTGCAAACTGCTTCACAATACACTACGTCTTTTGATCCTGATAATAGCCTTGCGCTCAAAAGTCATTATTACTCATATTTTATACATGGTGTTACAGATGAAAAACCCCAAGAGACAGAGTTTCTGGGTACTTAATAATCAAATTATTAATTAGGCTAGCTGGCAACCAATAAAATAATGGTCATCGGTTTTTCTCAGTAACCAAAAACAATGAGTGGATACAATGAATGCCTTAAATACTTCTGCAAAAGGAAATGTCCCAGACAAGTGAAAATCAACCCTGATTGGTGGATATCTAATGAGGACGTGAACTAGAAGTCTTCAGTTCCTCCTACTAAGAATGTGGCTTTATCATGAGACTCAGCCACCTCCAGCAATCTGGATAGGGGAGTCCATCTCCATCTAGACTATTCTGGTTGGTTTTCTCCTCCATGACCCTAAATTCTAATGGAGGGGTACAAGGACAGGGACTCCTTTCCCTGGGGTAGGAACTCTCCCAGAATGGATTCTGTTTACACTCTAAAAGAAGTTAGGTCTCCTAGTTGGGCTGTCCTGCCCAAAATTGAAGAGCATGTGTCCTTGAGGTCTAGGGGCAATCTTATCAATCAGTCCTGTCTTTCAAGAGACTGACTTTTTATAGGAACCTCGCTTTAATGAGGAAAAAAAGGAGAAAAGGCTGGATCCCAATTTAATAATTGGTTATTAACATAATAGTAAAATAATAATTTATCTCAATGGGAAATCTCAGTCCCAGAGATGTTGTTTGATTCATGGTCATACAGCTAACAAGTGCATGAGGTGGGATTTGATTCTGAATCCAACCACTACTCTGCTCTACCCAAAGGATTTCGGGTGACGCTGCTCCAAGGGTGGTCAGAGACCTAAAGTTCACCTTGCTTCTCTGTTCCATACTACAACATTTTAAAAGTTAGGAAAGAAAAAGCAAGGATTTTTGAGAAGGATGATCAAGTTAATTCCAAGCCTATGGGTCTCATTGATTAAGAATAATGTTCTAAAAATCAAAGGCCTAAATTTCATTCCCAATCTCTTCTAACAAAGTAAGAATAGAGAAGCCAACCAAATGCTGCAATTGTCAAATGTAGGCAAAAGGGGGAAAAAAGGAAAAAAAGCCAGCTCTTGTATAATAGATAATCCAGGTCAGCTCTCTCTATGGACTAAACAAAAGAGAAAATTAAGACCATTACCAGGAAAATTGAAAAGCTTAAAAAAGTTGCTTTATTTAGACAGTTATATATATAATTGAAGTGAAAGAGGATTTATACTTGAATTGCCCAAATAATTGTCTCTGTCCTATTCATTTTTATCAGTGTTCTTCTCCACAGTACAACCAACCCACATCTTTGTGACAATATACTCTGGGCCTCAGGCACCAAGGCCAACCAAGCAAATGAACGTGTGTACTTTGGACCCAGATGGTACCCATAAGTCATAATATTAATAATGGAAAGCATGGAAACAGTCTGTTAGAAGTTGGCCTTACCCAGATGCCTAATGGAGGGAGACATTTATTATCGAGTCAAAGGAGAGGAAAAGGAGGCTTACAATCACTCCGACTGCTCTTGTTTTGTATTCATTCACTTAGCAGGAACCTGAGTCCATAGGCCCAGAAGCTTTACTCTTATAAGCAGAAGAGGGAAATGGGAGGCCAGCTGGTGAGGGGTCCCAATTTTTTGTCTTCTTCAGTCTGCAAATATGCAAAATTAGGACCATAATATCCTTTCAGTGGTTTAGCTCCTTCGTCCACAATCCCCTATTTTGGCATGGTTTCTTGATCAATTTTCTGCCCATTATTTTCACTCATCAAAAAATATTCAGAATTATGCTTATTGATTGATGGGCCAGAAATGAAATAGTCTCATAGGCTAATAATTCCTTAGGGTTTTGGTTTTTGTTTTTTTGTTTTGTTTTGTTTTGTTTTTAGCAGTTTTCTGGTGTTTCTCAGGTCACAGTTTGGATCTCCTTGAGATCTTTGGCTCTGCTTTCTGCTGCTGCCTTGTAAACATAAGCATTATTCAAAGATGTATTCTCAACTCTCTTCTTTTCTTCCTCTGTCTCTTGTCCTTGATGGTTTTATTTGCTCCTTCAGTTTCAATAACCTCTTTTATATCAATAATTCTTTAATCTAAATCTCTAGCCCCAAATGCCTTTGAGTTCTAGACCTTGAGTTACAAATCAATTGCCGAAAGCACATCCACACCTTGATGTACCTTGAACACTCGAAACAACATGTCTCAAAATTAACATCTTCCTCCTTCTGCTTTCCATTCTGTTTATAGAGCTATTCTTCTTCAAGTCACCCAGGCTCAAATAGTCAGAACAACATTTGATTCTTTGCTCTCTCAATCTCTTCATGTGGCCAGCCCCTTATCATGTCAATTTCATAAATGATGGGCTTTTTGGCTATTGCCTCCTTTCTAGGCCCCCTTCCACTACCCTGGTCCAGGGACTTACTGCCTCTTCCTTGAACTATTTTACCAATTTCCTAACTTATCTTCAGCCTTTTTTCCCTGGAAAAGCTAGGTGGCACAGTGGGTACATCCCTGGTCATAGAGTCAGGAAGACCTAAATTCAATCCAGATTCAGACCTTTACTAGCTGTGTGACCCTGAGCTTAACCTCTATTTGCTTCAGTTACCTCACAGGGTTTTTAAAAGGATTGAATAAGATAATAATATTAACACTTTGTATAGTGTCTGGTATGTAGTAAGTACTTCAAAAATGTTTATTCCCCTCCCTATAATCTATCCAGCCTACCACTGAAAGATTAATATTCCAAAGGTGCAATTCTGGGGGCGGAGTCAAGAGTAAAAACAGGGACTCGCTTGAGCTCTCCCCCAAATCCCTCCAAAAGCCTATAAAAATGACTCTAAACAAATCCTAGAGCTACAGAACCCATGAAATGATAGAGTGAAACAAGTCGCCAGCCCAGGACAGCCTGGATGGCCACTGGGAAGGGTCTATTGCACCACGCTGGGAGCGAAGCACAACCCAGTGTGGGCCCTGCCAGGACAGACCAAGCCAGAGCAGACTGGGAGGAGCGGGCCTCAGGGCCCTGAATCACTGAGCTGTGGCGATGTCTAGACTTCTCAACCCACAAATGCCAAATGTGCAATTCTGCTCAAGTCATTTCACTGTTCAAAACAAAAACCCCAGTGATTCTCCATTACTTATTTTCTTAGCAAGGCACATCACAATGCAAGTACTATCTGGAGAGACTGGATTAATGAAGCAAATAAAAAAAACCCCACTACCAAACAAACATTCATACAGGATATATATTGACAGGTACAGCTCTCCAGGCCCCCATTCATTGGCCAGATTTGGGTCAAAGATAGCAACAACAACCTGTGTGAGAATGAACAGTCAGATCTGAAGACCTACACCTCCTCCTCAATACTGGTTTTCATGGGACTCACCGAAAAGCTATCCTTAGTACATATTGGCCATCCTCATTCTTCGTCTCCATGACTAGAACCCTAGCCCCCGTGGTAGGGCCCGACTCTTGAGTAGAACAACATTTACCAAATCAAGTCCAAACTCCTTAGATTAACATTCAAATTATTCCGTGATATGGTCTTAACCTACCTTTCCACTTCTATTACAAGCATCCTATACTCTGGTCAAGCTGAACTACTTGGAATTTCCCAAACCCAAGAGTATACTTTCTCACCCCTGTGTCTTTTCTCATGTTATATCCTACTCTTGCAATTCCCCTTCTATCTGTCTCTACCTACCGACATCTTACTTTCCTTCAAGGATAAAGTCAAAGGCTATTTTGTCCATAAAGCCTTGTCTGATCTCTGCCCACTGCCCAGTAGTGCTAGCTTCCACAATCCCAAGCCTGCGCCCTTCCTATAATATTTGTTTCATCCTAGCATGTAGTTTTATGAGTGTACATGTCCAATTTTCCCTCCTCAAGTTCGTCAGCTCCTTCTGGGTACATATTATCTTATTTAATCTTTCTATCCCCACAGTGTACAATGTGAGTCTAAAATAAATATTAATTAAATTGAACAAGGTCCATAATTAGTCTTTCCACTGTTGCTGAATTTCAAGCCAACTAAAAAACATTCATTAAGCACCTACTTTGTTCAAACCAGGCAGGTTTGAGTCCAGGCAGGGAGAGATCACGTTTACAAAGTTTAGATAAGAAAGACCCCCTACTCCAAGAAGTATAAAGTCTAATTAGAAGACATATAACATACCCAAATAACTAAAGTAGAAAATAATACATGTTACATAGTGATTCTAGAGTGGTTATGGATAATCATACTCAGAGCAAAAAGTATTCATGGGGCTTGTTTTACATGAAGAGAGGGAACATAAGTAGCTATCTATAGGTTCAAATTTAAGAGTAGCCGAATAGCTCACCTACCCCAAAATTTCTCTTTGGTTAACTTGCCTTGAAAAGGAGCAAGAGATACCATCGGGGTCACTTATTGATTGAACAACAAAGTCTTATTTGCAAGGCCAGGGGTTGTTACCAGGGGGCTGTCTCACTACCACCACCCCCCCTCCTCAACAGGATAGCTTTTAAAAATCCGAATAGCTTAATGATGATTAAGTAAAGAAATTTGAAACAAGTATGTTTCAGTTAAGAAGTGTACAAGAAGTGGGGAGGGGCAGAGTATGGACCTGGGCAAGAACAGAAGAAACTAACCTTAAAATTGGCAAATTCCAAATTCTTATTACAAGATCTTAGATTTAGAGCTGGAAAGGACTTCAGAGACACATCTCTCTCTCTCTCTCTCTCTCCCTCTCTCTCTCTCTCTCATCCTAAAGACCAACTTTACTCACTTCATAGCTTTGCCTAGAGCCAACACCAGGTATACTAGAAAGGAGAAGGCACTCAATTCAAGTAAAGACTTTTCATAATTCCTCTCACAGCATTGGCACACACTACAAAAATGGCCCAGATCTATGCAGAGGGGGATCTATGTTCCTGATCTCATCGGAAAGTCTCATATATTGCTTCCTCTTTGCAGGCTACAAAACTAATAAAACTCTACTGAGGTCTGGTTCATCTATCATCCACCAATGATCATTTATGGGATTTTGTCAAGCAATGAATCAGCAAGCATTTATATGCCTACTGAGACACTTCAGATGCAAAAGCAAAAGTAAAAACCATCTCTGCCCTCGAGGACCTTACCGTCTGGAGCTTGACAAAGTGTCAAACATCTGGTTTCAGAATATAATTTGGTAAGTAATGAAATATTGAATGATATTCTATGTATAAGGCACTTTGCTAGTTACTAAAAGGGATAAAAAGGAGCTTAAAATCAATGGAGAGAAGACATATAGACATGAAATGATAATTAAGAATAGGATGCTCACAATGTGGCACGGATAGTAATTAATGTAGGAGTTAAGGAGATAAGAGTATTTCTGCCTGATGTGGTCAAACAAAACTTAGTAGAAAAGAGCTGAGTTTTGAAGGGTGTTTGGGCGTAGGGACTGGACAGGGGATTGGACCTGTGATTTAATAGGTCTAAGAAATTCCCAAGTGAGCAAGGATAGATAGCACTGTGTGCAGAGGAAGTGATGGAAGTAGCCATTTCAGACATGCAGAGACTGTCTGAGCAAAGGTACCCAGACTAGAGTTGAAGGTATTTTGAGAGGGAGGGGAGAGAGAGACTGCAAGCAAACCTGTCTTATTGAGACAAAAGTTAGTGGAAGGAGACACTAGGACATGAGACTGGAAAGTAGCTTTGACTCCCACAGTGGCCTATGCACCTTGAACATCAGGATAAGGCTTTAGCCATTCGCTACGCTAGCAAATCACTTGTCTAATTCTAACCATGTAAAAAGCTTTCCAAACTTGAATGCAACATTGCATTCAGCATAAATGTCTCCAGTGGGATTCTGCAAATGAGAGCAGACCCCTGTAAAGCCCTTGTTTTCCAGGAAGTACAGCATTTACTATTGTGGAGATGAATGACTTTTTTCATCTAGGTCTAACAAGTCTTGAAAGTTTCTCTGATTGCAAGGCAAAGCATCACTCAAAATTAATTCAGGCATGCACCTGTGGTGGGGCAAATGGACCATATAAAACAATTTGCATCTGCACCAGATGTTTTTGCATAAAGCTGCATTGTCTCTTTATTACAATCCCTAGAAAATATTGAAGAACACCTGCTGCAGAAAAACATCTCCAAAGCTACACTCCAACGAATGATCCTACGCGTATGGAATACTCTTTGTTGTTGTTCAGTCGTTTCAGTCATGTCCCACTCTTCGTGACTCCATTTGGGGTTTTCTTGGCAAAGACACTGTAGCGATTTGCCATTTTCTTCTCCAGCTCATTTTACAGACGAGGATACCGAGGCAAACAGAATTAAGTGACTTGCCCAGGGTCACACAGTTAGTAAATATCTGGGGCCTGATTTGAACTCAGGAAGATGAGTCTTTCTGATTTCAGGCCTCGTACTACCTAGCTGCCCCAAGGAATACTATACTAACCTTAAAATTGGCAAATTCCAAATTCTTATTACAAGATCATAGATTTAGAGCTGGAAAGGACTTTAGAGACACATCTCTCTCTCTCTCTCTCTCTCTCTCTCTCTCTCTCATGCGCACACACACACACACACACACACACACACCAGAAACTGAGAACCAGGGTATTTAAAGTGACTTTCCCCGAATTCAAACCCAGATCCTCTGATTTCAAATCCAATCCTCTTTCCCACTGCCCCAGACTGCCTCCTTTCCACAAGTTAAATTTCTTTGGCTGTACTTACCCAAAATCTGAATATTATCATTGGCATTACCTCCAGCTCATTGAGATCTTTCTAATTATCTTTCTCTCCACCTTTCTTATGGACAATTTAAATACCCTCCCTTTGATGTTTTTCTTATATCCTTCATTAGTGCATTGTGTTGAGCAGTGTACTGATACAGAACATCCTGTCTCCATTGTATCCTTTAAATTTCTTCTGAAGACTCATTTCTTCAGTCCACTGGCTTGACTATACAAAGATTAATATTATTGATATATGAGTTATGAATGTACAGTCACCTTTTATCTTTAGTAGGAAGAATTATGGTTGTACAAAATTAGTAAAGAAACTGCTAATTTACTTAACTGAAAGCTTTGCAACTAAGGAGTTTTCATGTTAAAGTTTATCATGTCTTAAGGGAGTACCTACTGTTGAAGTATCCAATTTGCAAACCAATTCTATTAGCATATTTTAAATATCCAGATGAAAGGAAGGGAATTTTATGTTAGGAGACTTGTGTACATGGAGTCAGATGAATAACAAAAAAGGAAGAATATCCTATAATCTGAAAGACAGACCAAGAGCGATAGCAAGATTTCCAAGGTTAGAAGGAAGAAGGAAAAAAAAGGAAACTTTTAGATCAATTAATGCCAGTATTAATGTATAAGATAGATGAAAAGTATCCAAGCGGACAAAGAAAACTTACAAAAGATGAATGAAAAATATGACTCATAAAAAGGAGAAAAAGGTTGAGACATGTTCTGAAAGCATACAGCAAACAGATTAAAAATTTACAGAAACACTTTAGGAGTCGACATTTCACTTCGCAAAATAATAGTAAAGAATGCCAAGAGCCATGTCCCACTAGATTTGTCAAAGGTAAACAAAATTAGTTAATTTCTAGACAAAGCTTAGAAAATGGCTAAAAGTCAAGAAAGAATCCAAAGGAACTCCACGGGTTGTAGCTACATGAACTCAAACAACAATGTATTGACAAAAAAGAAGCTCACCTTGATTATCTATTTAGAAAAAGCTTACTTTTTGGCCTAAGTTTTACAATTACAAGATTGGGTCATTCATTTTTGAGCATTTTTCTTGATCAATGAGATAACAAGACTGGAATCTCTTTAATCTTCTTTCTCGAGGGATGAGTTATGATACTGGTTAAAGGCTACATGATCATCACCTAAAATATACAAATATTATCCTTAAAGAGTGAAGCCTTAGCGACCAGTGCAGATCATGCAATGAAGTGTGTGTTTGGGGGTGAGTGGTGGGGGAACCTGAGCAACATATCATTGCAGACTGCAAAAATTTGGTATCGACCAAATGCCTAAAAAGATACAATATAATGACTAAAATATTTGCTGTTCTTTATAAACAAATGACAAATCCAGACACTACAAAGGCAAACCTCAAAATATACCTGAAAATCCAATGAATAAATTGTACTGATCTATAAAAATTTAAGAATGCTTTTAATAGACATTGCCAAATAAAACATTAAGTCTCCAAATTACATGGAATGAAAAGCTCTCAAAATATAGAGACACAGCCTAAGACATTAAAACAACGTGGCAACAAAATGAAGCACACCACCCTTGTCATCCTGTCTTCTATAGGAATGGTTGCAAAGGTGTTTTCAATACTTGTACAGAAGATAAACTTATATCCCCAAACTCTTATTTAGTTTCAGGAAAGCACTCATTTTATCTGCTTGTTCAATAGTCTTCAAATTGTGAACAATAGCAAGATAGCAACATGTCTTCAGGTCATTTGTATCTGAATCCCATAAAAAGATGAGACTGAGATATCAGGGATTGGTATCATTATGATAATAGTTTGTGTTTATGTAGTACATTTAAAATTTGAAGAGTGCTTTGAATTATCTTTTGATTCTCACAATAAACCTGTGATGTAGGTACCACTATTTTCCCCAATTTACAGATAAAGAAAATGAGGCTTACAGAGAGGTTAAGCAATTTGTCTTTGCTTATATAGCTAGTAAAGTGTCTGAGACAAGCCAGGTTTTATTGAATTCAAGTTTTAGTGATTAATCACTATGCCAAGTTGCCTTCAAGGTACATAAAGAACAAGTAAATTGTTAAGTAAGCCTACTAGTATATTTTTAAGAAAGAAAAAGAAAAAATTAATATAATATGAGGTTGGCCACCATTTTAACTCTTTTTTTCCCCAAAATCTATTTGAAAACTTTTTCCCTTTTAAACATAGCAGTGAAAACAAAATGACACTCATTTTACAGAAGTTCACTTTGTAGCCAATCTGTCTAAAAAGGATTTGTTCCACCAAGTGAGAGATAATGATAGCAATAACAACCACCACCAGTATTATTTTCATAAGGACTTTAGAGTGATTGTATCCTTCCATCATCTGGTGAGTTCACAGGTCATTGAGAAAAGAAGACATATACACGTACAATGTTAGAAAACAGTGCCAGACATTGCATGATTAACTGACTAAAGAATCAGAGGAGTTCACAGTAGGAAGCAATCACTAATTAGCTGGAAGTCCAAGAAAGTTTTTTTTTTGGAGGAGACAGATATCAAATGATAAAGCAAAATTTATTAAAATAATTATGACCATTTGGCACTCTAAAGCAATTTGTATGGCTGAACTTCTTCAGGATGTAGGGGGTCCTCCATCACTGGAAATATTCTAGATGAGTCTAAATCACCAGTCATGGATTCTGTAGAGGGAGAGGTGATTGACCACTGATAGCTACAATGGCTTCTCTTACCCTCCTTCCCACAAGCCAACTCAATCTCAAGGTCAGGGGCAGAGCTTAAACTTGGGGATTGCTGGATAAACCACCAGGCCAGTAAACAACTCCCTTCCCACAAGACAATGCGTGATGTTCCTGTGGATAGGCCAAGATTCATGTTAATTTGTAGGTACAGGTTAGGCTAGGTGATCTCTGAAATCCCTTCCAACTCTAAAATTCTGTGAAGCCATAGTATAATCCCATGATGAATTTCTCTGTTTCCAAAGCAATGCTATAAATGTAGGGCTGGACTTTGCAAAAATAAGCCAATAACAACTCTGGCATTGTACAAAAAAATGAAGTTTTTGAAAAGGCATCCATGTTCTCTGGCTCATCATGCTAAAGAATGGGATGAGGCTGGGTGCCATCCTATTGATTTTCAAGAGACCACCAAACCATCACAGTATCTTTTAGTGTTAAACTAGGACCTATAGATAACTCTTCTCCATTTTTCTTGTTGAAACATGCCTGCATATTCTCCATATGACAATTGTGAGGGAAACATACAATTTCCAAAGCATAAATTTTCACTACTCTTAATAAGCACCCAGTTCAAATGGCTTCAATGATAGCGCTAACCATTTAGCTCAACAAGAAAGAGCGAGCACTTAGCTCAGTGTTAGGGATACTGGCTCTGTCATGACCTCTGTGGATTTTGGAAAGTCATTTCATCTCTAATCTCAGTTTCTTCATTTGTAAAGTAAAGAGATTGTAAATGATCATCGTAGGCATTGGTCTTGGAGTCAGGAAGATCTCAGGTCAAATCTAGCCACCTCCTAGCTGGGTGACCGTGGTCAAGTCACTTAACCTCTGTCTTCCTCAAATTCCTCAATTGTGAAATGGGGATAATAATAGCACCTAACTTCCAGACTTGTTGTGTGGATCAGATGAGATAATAATTGTAAAGTGCTTAGCACAGTGCCTGGCACACAGTAGCTGCTATATAATTGCTTATTCCTTTACCTTCTCCTCTCAATTTTGCTTCTTTTCTCTAGTCTGACTACTTTGGCGAAGATTATGCAAGAATATAACAAGAAAAATTGTAGCTTCTCAAGGAACATTATGGGTTCAACCTTGAAATCTCTGTCTTCCTGGCATCCATGGGGAACATTTCATGTGCTGTCCCTCAAGTGATTCAATAGTTGTGTTGATTGGTTGATAGAATTGCCTTGCAAGGAATCACTTCGACTTTCTGGGATTTCCTTTCCTCATCTGTTATATGAGGGCTTAGATTAGATGACTTCTAAGGTTTCATGATTATTTTTTAAGGGTGGTAGCTCTGCAGTTAAGACAGAAAACTCAAAGTTGGGAACTGATCCAACCATTCCGGAGAGCAATTTGGAATGATGCCTAAGGGTTACAAAACTGTGCATACACTTTGACCCAGGTATTCACTGAATGGGGCTTATCTCACTTCAGAACCTGAAGAGGCTTTAGCCTAAAAGGGCCAGGGTCTCTCACTGCATCCTGGGCAATCTCCAGTCCTGATGAATATCAGGCCACTGGACTCAGATGGATCTGGAGGAAAAAGTGAGGCTGGCGACCTTGTACAGCTCTCCCTCACTCAAGTCAAAGTCAACTGCAAGTCATGTCATCATTTTCCTGACATCACAGTCCTCTTCAAAAACAAAGGACAAACACTCACACACCCAAAGAGATCATAACAGCAGGAAAAATACCCACAAGTACAAAAATATTTATAGCAGCTCTTTTTGTAGTGGCAAAGAATTGGAAATTGAGAGGATATCCATAAATTGGGGAATGGCTGAACAAGTTTTGGTATATGAATGTAATGGAATACTATTGTGCTATAAGAAACGATGAGCAGGCAGACTTCAGAAAAACCTGGAAAGACTTATAGGAATTGATGCTGAGTGAAATAAGCAGAACCAAGAGAACATTGTATACAGTAACAGCCACATTGTGCGATGACTGACTTTGATAGACATACCTCTTCTCAACAATGCAAAGATATAAGACAACTCCAAAAGACTCATAATAGAAAAAGCTATCAACATCCAGAGAAAGAACTGTGGAGTCTGAATGCAGATGGAAACATACTATTTGCTCTCCTTTTCTTTTGTTGTTTTGTTTTGTTTCTTCTTTCTCGTGGTTCCTCCCATTAGTTCTAATTTTTCTTTATATCATGACTAACGTGAAAATATGTTTAATGTGAATGTATAAGTAGACTCTTTATCAGATTGCATGTCATCTTGGGGAGGGAGGAGGGAAGAGATAGGGAGAAAATTTGGAAATCAAAATCTTATGGAAGTGAATGTTGAAAACTAAAAATAAATAATAAAAAGATAGAAATCCCAATCCTTCCTTTTCATGATCTAAAAGAAAGAGGTAGGGAGACAGTTAGAACCAATTCCATATACAAACACACAAGGGCTTCAGGAAGCTGGGAAATAGCTGGGTAAACTGTGGAATAGGAAGATCATAGGATATCATAAGAAATGATAACTATCAAGAACTTAGAGGAACATAAGATGGTATATGAAATGAGGAAGCATAAAGTAAGTAAAGCTACAATGAAAACAGAAAGGACATTAAAACAAAGCCAAATGCTGTACGATTATAATGCCCAATCTTAGTCCCAGGAGAAGAGGAAATGCTTGACATCCTCCTTTAACTGAAGAGGCAGGGGCCTATGGATACGTAATGTTGCATATTATCAGGCTTGATCACCTTAACTATTTTTCTTTTTTTTTTCAATTTATTTATTTATTTTTAGTTTTCAACATTCACTTCCATAAGTTTTAAATTTTCTCCCTCTTCCCTCCCCAAGACAGCATGCAATCTGATATGGGCTCTACACATATATTCTTATTAAACACATTTTCACATTAGTCATGATATAAAGAATTAGAACTAACAGGAAGAACTATGAGAAAGAAGAAACAAAGCAAAACAAAAAAGAAAATAGCCTGCTTCACTCTGCATTCCAACTCCATAGTTCTTTCACTGGATGTGGATGGCATTTCCCATCACGATGCCTTTGGAATTGTTTTAGGTCCTTGCATTGCTGAGAAGAGCTAAGTCTGTCAAAATCAGTCCTCACACACTGTGGCTGTTACTGTGTACAATGTTCTCCTGGTTCTACTCACTTCACTAAGCATCAGTTTATATAAATCTTTCAGGTTTTTCTGAAGTCTGCCTGCTCATCATTTCTTATAGCACAATAGTATTCCATTACATTCATATACCACAACTTGTTCAGTCATTCCCCAATTAATGGGCATACCCTCTATCTCCAGTTGTTGGCCACCACAAAAAGAACTGCTATAAATATTTTTGTACATGTGGGTCCTTTTTGCATTTTTATGATCTCTTTGGGATACAGCCCTAGAAGTGGTATTGCTGGATCAAAGGTATGCAAACTTTTATAGCCCTTTAGGAATAGTTCCAATTGCTCTCCAAAATAGTTGGATCAGCTCACAACACCACCAACAATGAATTAGTGTTCCAACTTTCCCACATCTTCTCCAACATTGATTATTTTCCTGTCTTGTCATGTTAGCCAATCTGATAGGTACGATGTGGTACCTCAGAATTGTTTTGATTTGCATTTCTCTAATCAATAGTGATTTAAAGCATTTTTTCATATGACTATAGATAGCTTTAGTTTCTTCCTCTGAAAACTGCCTATTCGTATCCTTTGACCATTTATCAATTGGGGAATGACTTGTAACCTTAATTGTTTTTCTTTATCCCAGAAGAAGTCTCTGGGTGGGGGAGAGAGATGTCATAAATCAAAAAATGTCTGTGACACAAACACAAAAGGTATTAATATACTTTTTTTAAAAGTCAACCAACCTCACATGTTGGTCGTTAGAGTCAAAAATTAATTCATGTGAAGCATTTCACAAATTTTAATGTGTTATGTAGTCTGGGAGACAATAAAATAAAGAATTGTCCTGTATTTGTGGCTAGGAAATTCTCCCATAATCAGCTTACAGATTGAACAACTGAGACACAGGTCAGGCAGCAACTGGTTAATTTTAGACATGTAATTAAAACCCCCTGATTCTGTGTCTGCTAAGGTGAGGCTCAAGCCTTAATCTGCATTACATAATGACTTGGAGGGTGAGGAGACAGACTTGTCTAAAGCAGATTCAATTACTCCTCTAACACTCTTTCTCTCTCCATGTTCTCCAATTCAAAGTATTTTAAAAGTGCTTGCAAAACACAAAGCATTTCTATAATCATTTAAAGAATTACAAATCACAATAGCTGCCTTTCCTGAATTCGTAATTGCGGGGGTCCCAGCAGCGCCAAGAGAGGTAAAAGTAGTTCTGCTTTCTATAACCCGTGGCTACTTTTGTGCCTTAAGAGCTTGGTACTTTAAAAACAGTTGGAGTGGACACTTGGGTGTGTAAGTACTGAGTCTTGAAGGAGATTTTCCTTTTACCCAAAAATAATTATTTAACTCCATTAATTAATTGCCCCATTATTTTGCTGGCAACAAATACAAGGGGAGGAATCTAGCTATTTTTATAAGAAATAAAAAGCTGGCCTCTATTCCCTGCTGTGGGAGTAAATTTCACCATATTTTCTCTGCTACTGATATCACAGAGGCACTGGGAAGGGTGAGAAGGGCTCTTTTATGAAAAATGGAAGGAGATTTATGAGGGAAACAGCAGCATATCAAAATCTGATGTGAAGGTTGGACCAGAATAAAATACCATGGAAGATATACCACAGAGCAGAAGGGCCTAAGTTGGAATGGGTAAGTTATTTTTTCCCCACCCATGGCATCATTTAGCATAACAGGAAAGGTACGCATACAGACTTGAATTTCATTATTATTGTACTTTTGGACAATTTAGAGCATTTCTAATTTTTGAAAAGCATTAGGCCACCATGACAACTATTGCTCTTTGACATTTTGAAAATAAATCTTTTGACACATCATAAAAATAGTTTTACTTTTGAAATGGGCTGAACGTATGTATTTCACGGAGGCTTTCTTTTCATAGCTTTGGGCAATTCTGTTGAGTAGATGCAAAATAATTGAACTATAAGGTGGGGGGGAAAGGGGCATTGTTCTTGCCTCAAATGCCTTTCGATAGGGATGTGGGACAAGGCAGAACCACACAAGAACTGGGAGTGGGGAACCCTTTAAAAGGACATCTCTAAACCAAGGTCTTCATTCAACTGCTGTGGACAAAAATTAACCCCTACCTTCCTGGCTCTATGTAATTCCACATAAAATGTTAGAGAAAACCACAACATGGACTCATTTCCTGTTTCACTTCAGCCTAATCAATGACTGTATATTCCTTTTGAGGTAAGAGGATGATAGCTGGACGGGACTTTGGACATCTTTCAGAACTGGCCTTAGACATAGAGTGGGTAGAAACTACATTTTGTTACTTGAATCACTGGGAATGGCCTTTCTTCCCTGAAATCCCCTAAACCATTTGTAATTCTTCTTTTCACTTTGTCACACTGCCTGAAATCCTATTAATAGTCTCTTTGGAATTAACTGGGAATTTTCTTTTAACATGCAAATACAGGTGTGAATTAATTTAATGGGTTGCCTTTTCTCTATAAGGATTAACTGTGTTCTGGGGCCCTGAGGGAATAGAATTCCTAAAATAGGGATAAGGGAAAGGTAATTATGGAGCTTGAAGTACTTAGGAGAAGAACTGGGTAGGGTAGAGACCTGTGGGTGAGAGGTTTAAGTCAGAGAAAGGGCAGCATAAAAGTCTTAGATTTTCTTGTTGCTCTTCAGTCATGTCTGACTCTTCATGAACCCATTTGGGGTTTTCTTGGCAAAGATCCTAGAGTGGTTTGCCATTTCCTTCTCCAGCTCTTTTTACAGATGAGGAAACTGAGGCAAATAGGGGTAAGCGACTTGCTCAGGGTCACACAACTAGTAAGTGTCTGAGTCTGGATTTGAACTCAGGTCTTCCTGACTCCAGGCCTGGTGCTCTATTCATTTCACAACTTAACTGCCTAAAAGCCTTAGAAAATAGAGGCAAATGCATAAAGGGAGATGGTAAGTTTCTACAAATAAACTCCCCTTTAAGTTCTGACTAGGACCAATTCTGTCTGCTGCTACTCTGTCCCCAAATTCAATGCACAAAACATGTTAATTTTACATGATTGGCAGTTGGTCAATGAATACTTTTCAAGTACCTACTATGTAGAAATACCTTGGGTCTAATGAGGGAGACAATATGCAAATAATCATGTACAAACAAGATAAATATACATGACAAATTGGAGATAATCAATAGGAGATTAAAATGAGTGTTCTGGGTACATAATAAAAACAGACCAAGACAAATTTATACACACAAAGTATACAACAGTACCTTGTGACTGAAGATCCTTTGAGGTGAGAGAATCACAAAAGTGGAAGACAACTTGGACAAATGCTCTCATTTTACAGATGAGGAAACTGAGGTTAAGAGAGGTTAATGACAGATTAGATTGATAATTAATTTATGAAATTATGAAATTGGGGCAGTCATACCCAGTTCTTTAGGTAGTTGCTGGGAAAGATAATGATTGGCACCAGGAAACAAGGTAGCAATCACACTTTAATCAGTCACAAGTACAAGCCACGAAAAGTGGTCCATAGGCAGACAGCATGGCTTGGAATGGGGGAATGGGATAATGAAGGGAAGCAGTGTGAGGAAGAGGATGGGAAAGGGGAGAGACAGAGAGTATCTATCACTCTTGTAACTATGGATTAGAATTGGGAGCATTAGGTAGCATGGACCAGATGGAGATGGAAAAGGTATCAAGGGGCAGGAGGTTGAGGTTTAATTTTTATAGGATTTTGGGGGGAAACAGACAAATTTCTACTGTGTCATCTTGGGGTTAGTTCATTAATATATCCAAATCATTTCTAAGTTATTTTTAAAATCACAAATTCACCATCTTAAAATTATCGGCACCTTTTCGATGTTCTGCTGGGCCAGAGTTGAAGAGGTCTGGTTTTTGTCTGGAATTTGCATATCATGGTACCAGAAGCCCTAAAAAGCCTAGATTTTCCCCTTATTTGGCACATATCACAAAGATGTGAATTTTAGTTAATATATGATATGATTTGTAAATTATGCACCTTTGATTTTTGGGATGGTTTATTTGTTTGTTTGTGACTTCCAGGTTCCCCTTTTGCAGCATTAATGTGATGAAAGATCTTCCCCATCCATTCAATAGGCCTCAGGTGGGGCTAGGTGGGAAAGCTTGATTATATCTTTGTATGTATATAGGCCTAAAGCCTCTACTTACCAGGTACTAAGCCTATTTAGGCATGAAGCCCTCAGGGCCCTAAGGGGAGTTGCTAAGATCAGAACCAATAGTATGTGCACTGAGTTTTAGTCAATCATGAATTCAGCCAATCAGAGACCCGAGTTCTATCCAATCAGATGCCAGCTAGGACCATATATAAGAAGAGCCCAGAGTGTGAGAGAACCAGAATCTGCAGAGAGCTACAGAGGTCGGAATTCAGACCAAGGAGAAGGAGCAGGAACACACAGAGTCCACAGAGCTGCAGAAGACAGTGTTGAACTAAGAGTTAGGATTCATGAGTGATTATTACAGGAAGGCCCTAGCAGGGGGAAAGGTTACAGGTTGACTTGGTTCCTTGCCATAATACTGTGTTATAATTTCCTTGTTGCTACATCGAGGTGGGCTTGCTAGTTTTGGAATATAATTATTACTACTATATCGAATTGGGGTTATTGGTCTTGGGATTTTATTCTCTGGAGTCTAAATAAATGTTATACTTCCTCTGCCTTCTACCTAGAGAATTTCTTATACTTTGTGATTCCAAACCATTCAGGCATGTTCATGGTCATCCTTGAGGTCATGAATCTTGCCTTACTGATACACCTTTGCAATCTTATTTCCTACTAAAATTTATTATACTGATTGGAGTGGGCTGGGAGGAAGGGTAGTCAGGGAGACCAGAATAAGATACAGTTTTAATACATACACAGTACTGACTGACCTGTGATGGCCAGAGTTTCACAGATAACTGCAGACCAAGGATTCAAATATGGTTCCTCTGACTCCAAATCTAAGGTTCTTTCCACTACAGAAGACTCTACATCACAAAGGGAAATATACATAGGCAGAAAGTAGGCTATTGGCTGTTTCAATTTTTCTTCTTTCTTTCCCCTTCTTTTCTGCATTTCCTTTTCCACAGGACTTTCAAGGGCTTTTCCTTTCTGGCAGACAATATCATGATGTGTGAAGAATGAGATTACCATTAACTATAATGAAAATTGCCTATCTGATTTTGTTCACTTAACACTTGGCTGCAGAGAATACTTAAGTGAAAGCAATATTATTCCAGACAGAAAAGGAAATATCCAATGGCACCATGTATGCATGCAATGTGAAGTCCTGAAGAGTGGATGTTTCTCTGACGATAAAATTCATCAAGTCTGCCCAGGGCACCATAGTCAAACTATTGACAATTACTTGGGCAACTAACTCTCTGGGGAATTCAAGAAGATACATTTGTATAATAAAATAATTAGTTAATTTTTGCAAAGTTATAAAAAAATTCCTCAGAAACTTAAGGGACCTTACTCTCTAGAAAGATAGCTAGATTGTAACATTTCTAATTCCCCAAGGATTATTAGCCCTTCACACACTAGTAGATAATAGAACCTTGGAGAAAGAAGGGATTTCAGAAGTTATATAGTATAAACCCTATATGAAGTATGAATCCTCTTTCAAAAAATCTTCAATAAATTGTCTAGATTATAGTTGAACCCGTTGAACGTCAAGTCCCTCACCATCTTTTGGGGTAACCTATTGCATTTTTATTAGCTCCATTTTTTAGGAATTATTTTTATATTAAGCTACAATCTCTCCTATCCCTTACTGTCCCATAACTTCCATTCATTAGTCCTTCTTTTGCCCTCTCAGGCCAAGCCAAATAAGTCTATCTTTATCTTATATGGCAACTTTCCAAATATTAGAAGACATTGGCTATACTCTTCCTAAATCTTCTCTTCAAGTTAAATATTCCGAGTCCTACAGTTTATTTTAATATTACATGGTTTCATATCTTCTCTCCCTCTTGCTAACCACTATCCCAGATTCACTCGAGCTTGTAAATATTTCTCCTAAGATATAGTACTCAGAGAATTCAAAACACAAAAGTAAAGTAACAGAGACAAGTATAGCTAGACTATAGGAAAGTGAATCTTCCAGGAAAACTCCTGTCTCTCACTTTTCTAGAATGAGTCCAAGCAGAAGTGTTGATTTCTAAATGTTTGAGACCAGCAGTTCACAGTATTTTGGGGGCCATTTTCTCCCCTTGAAGCTCAAGAGCTACAAACATACTTAGCTGTATATACTCTCTGGGGCCCACAAGAGAAGTGGATCATCTTTTGTATCCTTTTACAACCTATGATTCTTTCACACACAGCTGAAGATAGAGTTAATTCTTGCTATTTTGAGCAGGGGCAGCTAGGTGCTAGAGTGGATAGAGTGCCAGGCCTAGAGTCAGGAAGGCTCATCTTCCTGAGTTCAAATCTGACCTCAGATGCTTACTAGGTGTGTAACCCTGGGTAAATCACTTAAATTTATTTGCCTCAGTTTCCTCAGCCATAAAGTGAGCTAGGGAAGGAAATGCAAAACATTTCAGTGTCTTATCAAGAAAGCTCCAAATGGGGGGAGTGGGGGAGGGTGGCAGAGCCAAGATGGCAGAGAAAAAGCAATGACTCATCTGAGCTTTCCCCAAAACCCCTCCAAACACCTTTAAATAACTATAAAACAATTACTGGAGCAGCAGAACCCACAAAAGGATGGGGCAAACTAATTTTCCAGCCAAAGACAACTTAGAAGATCAGCGGGAAAGGTCTTTTTCACCTGGGTGAGAGTGGAGCACAGTCCAGCTCAGGCTGCACCAGCATGGATCCAGCCTCAGCAAACCAGAAACAGGCCTTGAGAATGACAGAATCAGCAGCTTCTCCTGGAGCTCTCAGCCCACAGATAGTAAGGGAGTCTAACAAATGGTCAGAAGGAGATTACAGGGGCCACTTTGTTAGCACTGAGGCAGGACTCTGTTGCTTTGCCCCACACTCAGATCCAGTTTGCAGTTCTCAGTAGTAGTCCCAGGACACGGAGGAGCAATAGTACACCAGAGTCTGTGGCCACAGTTCTGTGGCAGAAAAGTGTTTGTGGTCACTCACAGACCAGAGCATAGGCCAGAAGAGGAATAAACACCTGTCCTTAGATCATACCACCTTGGTAGAACTGAAAACTTACAGAAAATAGCTGCACAAAACCCCTGAAGCTTAGGACAATGAGCCCTCTACCCTGGAAGCACAGCCCTACCTTAACAAAGAGTTAAAAGTCAAGAAATAGGCTGGGAAAATGAGCAAACAACAGAAAAAATTCTAACCATAGAAAGTTACTCTGGTGACAAGGAAGATCAAAACACATATTCAGAAGAAGATAACAAAGTCAAAGCTCCTACATCCCAAACCAAATATGAATTGTTCTCAGGCCATGGAAAGCTCAAAAAGGATTTTGAAAATCAAGTAAGAGAGGTAGAGGAAAAATTGAGAAGAGAAATGAGAGTGATGCAAGAAAGGCTCAATAGCTTGGTGAAGGACACACACACACACACACACACACACATACACACACACACACCACTAAAGAAAAATAACACCTTAAAAAGCAGAATAGGTCAAATGGTAAAAGAGGCACAAAAATTCACTGAAAGAAAAAAGTCCTTAAAAAGCAGAATTGGCCAAATGAAAAAAGAGGTACAAAAGCTCACTGAAGAAAATAATTCCTTAAAAATAAAAATTGAGCAAATGGAAGCTAATGACTTCATGAGAAATCAAGAAACAATAAAACAAAACCAAATGAATGAGAAAATAGAAGAAAATGTGAAATGTCACCTTGGAAAAACAAGTGACCTGGAAAATCATTCCACATGATCCAAAGGGGAAAAAAAGAGCCTAGACATCATCATTCAAGAAATTATCGAGGAAAACTGACCTGATACCCAAAACAGAGGGCAAAAGAGAAATTGAAAGATTCCACTGAAAGAATCTCCTGAAAGATATTCCAAAATGAAAACTCCCAGCAATATTATAGTCAAACTACAGAGTTCCCAGGTAAAGGAGAGTATATTGCAAACAGTCAGAAAGAAACAATTCAAGTATCCTGGAGCCACACTCAGGATAACAGGATTTGGCAGCTTCTAACTTAAAGGATCAGAGAACTTGGGATATGATATTCTGAAGGTCAAAGGAACTAGGATCACAACCAAGAATCACCTACTCAGCAAAACTGAATGTAATCCTTCAGGAGTAAATGGACATTCAATTCAATAAAAGTTTTTCAAGGATTCTTGATCAAAAGACAATAGCTGAATAGAAATTTTGACTTTCAAATACAAGACTCAAGAAAAGCATAAGAAGGGAAACAGGAAAGGGAAAGCATAAGAAGGAAAACAGGAAAGGGAAAGCATAAGAAGGGAAACAGGAAAGGGAAATCATAAGGGACTTAATAAGATTAAACTGTTTACTTTCCTACATGGATAGATAATGCTTCTTACTCAAAAAAAACTTTCACATTATTAGGGCTGTTAGGAGTATATATGTGTACATACATCTATATATCTATATGTAACAGAGGGAACAAGTTTGAATTAAATATAAAGGGATGGTATCTAAAGGGATGGTATCTAAAAATAAAATTAAGGGGTGAGAGAAGAATATCTGGGGAGAAAGGGAAAGGGAGAGGTAGAATGGGGCAAATTATCTCACACAAAAGAGGTAAGAAAAAGTTTTTTACAGTGGCGGGGAAGAGGGGAAAAGTGAGGGGGAATGAGTGAACCTTACTCTCATCAGAACTGGCTCAAAGAGGGAATAACATACACAGTCAATTGGGTATAGAAATCTATCTTACCCTACAAGAAAGTAGGAGGGGGAGGGGATAAGTGAAGGGAGGGGATAGAAGGAAGGTCAGATTGGGGGAGGGGGTAGTCAGAAGCAAATTATTTTTAAAGAGGAATAGTGTGAAAGGAGAGAGTGAATAGAATAAACAGGGAGGGGGAGAATAGGGGAGAAGGAAATACAGTTAGCAATAGTAACTTTGAAAAAAATTTTGAAACAAGTTTCCTTGATAAAGGCCTCATTTCTCAAACATATGGAGAACTGAGTCAAATTTATAAAAATAAGAGTCATTCCCCAATTAATAAATGATCAAAAGATATGAACGGTTTTCAGAAGAAGTAATCGAAGCTATCTATGGCCACATGAGAAAAAAAAATGCTCTAATCCACTATTTACTAGAGAAATGCAAATTAAAACAATTCTAAGGTATTACTTCATACATTTTAGATTAGCTAGTAGGACAGAAAAGAAAAATGGCAAATGTTGGAGGAGATGTGGGAAAAATGAGACATTAAATGCACTGTAGGTGAAATTTTGAACTGATTCAACCATTCTGTAGAGCAATTTGAAACTATACCCAAAAGGCTATAAAACCATGCATGCTCTTTGACCTGGCAATAGCACTAGTAGGTCTGTATCCCAAAAGAGATTAAAAAAAAACAAAAAGGAAAAGGATATATATATATATATATATATATATATACACACACACACACATATATATATACATATATATATGTGCAAAAATATTTATAGCAGCTCTTTTCTGGTGACAAAGAATTGGAAATTGATGGGATGTCCATCAATTGGTTAATGGCTGAACAAATTGTGGCATGTGATTATATTGGAATACTGTTGTGCTCTAAGAAATAATGAGCATGATGCTCTCAGAAAAACCTGGAAAGACTTACCTGAGCTGATGCAAAGTAAAATGTACTGTGTAAAAAGTATCAGCAATATTGTAAGATAATCAGCTGTGAATGACTTAGCTATTCTCAGCAATACAACGATCCAAGACAACCCTGAAGGACTTACAATGAAAAATGCTATTCATCCTCAGAGAAAGAACTAATGATGTCTGGGTACAGATTGAAGTATGTTTTTTTACTTTATTTTTCATGAGGGTTTTTTTGTCTATGTTTTCTTTCACAACATGACTAATATGGAAATGTTCTGCATGACTACACATGTATAACCTATATTGAATGACTTGCCTTCTCAATGAGGGGAGTAGAGAGGGAATAAGAGAGAGAATTTGTAACTTAAAGTTTTAAAAACAAATGTTTTTTACATGTAACTGGGGAAAATAAAATACTAAACAAAAAAAAGGAAAAGAAAAAGGGGAGACAAAAGAAAACTCCAAATGGGACCACAAAGTCAGATACAACTGAAAAATAACTGAAGAAAATTCTGACGAATGCTAGAGCTCTGTTTTCTCCAAAAGGGCAGAAACAACAAACAATCATAGTAATGTTTAGACAGCGCTTTAAGGTTTGCAAAACACTTTATATACACTATTTCATTTGATCTTCACCAAAATCCCATGAGGTAGATATTATTATTACCCTATTTTACAGTTGAAACAAAGGTCGAGAAATGTTAATGACTTGGTCAGGACCACACAGCTCACAAAAGTCTAAGGCCACATGCAAATTTAGGTCAATACAATACAATACAATAAATACAGTGCTTTATTCGCTTCACCACCTAGCTATAGAATTATGATTTCAGGCCATCTGAAAAAAAGCTAACACTAAAAAACCTATGATTCTGAGGTATCTTTCTTACAAGCAAATATTTCCAAAAATTCTGAATGACAATTTCAAGTCATTTCATATAACACAGTCTTCTTCCATTCCAAGACAATTGTACCCATTGAGTTGTAATTGTGTGTGTGTGTGTGTTCATTTAGATCTTAAACTATACTATTCTCCTTTCTTGTGTTATGATGGTTTTGCTTGAACTAATTTCATCATAGTAGATGGATCTCTTCTTAAAGACTTACAGCATAAAGATAAAGAACTGTAGATTTGCCCAGAATCCTTTAAAATAGTTTTAATATAGACTTTTCAGAATATCATTAGCTGTCAGTTCCTTCTTTGCTCATTCATTCTTGAGTAGGACTGTCAGTGACTTTTTTATCAAAAGACTTCTTTTCATTGCTGTAGGTACTGTCTTCCTAACTCAAGCTTCAATTTTAAGACCTTCCCAATCCCTTTCAAAAGCTTCCTCCCGACCATTTCCCATGTCATAGTTCCCTAGCTTCTTGGCAAAAGAACCTGGCAGAAGATGAATGGCAAGTGGGAAGTTGTATGAGGAGTGTTGATGCCTAAGACAAGCTTTAGAAGCTCAAAGTATGATCTCTGGTTGAGAACCACATGAATCACATAGCACATGTTTCGAATAACACACTCAACTTCAGTCAGGAAGGATTCTTTCTATTTGATTTTGAAGTGAGGTATGCATAAAGAGTATGGGCATCTTCTGTTCACCCAAGGCCCAAAACAAATAAGATGCCAGAAAACGCTTCTTGAAGCTCTTTCACAGTGGAGGGGAATATACCTTCCTCCTAATGAGAGATTGCATTTGAGAAATATAGCATTCTACAAAAATTTCAGTGAAATCTTTCATTCTCCTCACAATTATTCTCCTTCACTACTGGGAGTCAAACATAAGCTCCATTCCTAACTTTTAATTGGAGATAAGAAACTCCTGTGGTGTTTGTTTTTTGTTTTGTTTTATTTCCATTGTATCATTAATGCCTGGAATATAATAAGTACTTTTTCAATTCAATGCAATTTATTAAACCTGACTACAAAGTTCCGCTGGATATCTACAATTCTCAGCTAAACGAGAATAGGATTGGAGGCATAGTAGAAGTGTGGAGGGATAGGAACAGAGGATAAGTTAAAGAAAGCTTCCTATGCCTAGGAAAAGTAAAAATTGCATCATTAAAAAATTTTTATTTGTTCTGTACCTCTATTCCTTTAGAGAAGGAAACTCTACAGTTGCAAGTCAGTATCTTTTCTGCAACATATAGTCTTTGAGTGTTGCTTGGGATACTGAGACATTAAATGGTTTGCCAAGGCTTATATAGACAGAAAATAACAAAGACAAAAGGATAGAATCAATATATAAAATCCAGATAACAATAGAACCATACTAAGAGAAGAGATATAGCAAGTTTATGCAAATCTAGTGGATTTCTCGAGCGGATAAAGCTCTGGCCTGGGAATCAGGAAGGACTGACTTCAGTTTTGACCTCAGACACTTACTAGCTGTGTGACTCTGGGCAAATCACTTAACTGCTTATCTGTCTTAATTTCCTCAATTGTAAAATGAGTATAATAATGGCACTTACTTCCCAGGATTGTGAGGATAAGATGAGATAATGTTTGTAAAGCATTTAGCACAGTGTCTGGCATACAGCAGGTGCTTCATAAATGCTTATTTCATTTCTTTCCACTTCTAAATCATTATAATAATTTTTAATCTGTTTTGTATATGTAACAGGGGTGAGCCATGGATTGGGACACATACACTCCATCTTTGATGAACAACATGTTTCTTATTGAGATGATGCAACTCTTTCTTGGTAGTTCCTATAATTGAAGGTTGCGTCAAAGATGAATGCATAGAGTCAGGAGAAGCCCCCAACATGGTGGGTAGTAAGAAGGACTGAGGACAAGTAACTCAATCTCTTTTGATAGTCTTGTAGTAGTTTCTACAAATACTTCTAGTACTTTCTCTCGCATGGACTTCCAGAAAGAAGGGGATGGAGGAGGGATTTCTCTATACCTCCTCCCCACCTTTCAGTGACAATGGTGGCTACAAGCATATGGCAATAAGAATGTGCACTTGCAAGGGTGATTGTTAGTCTTTAGTGGCTTCTGCTTTCTGTT
This sequence comes from Phalanger gymnotis, assembly GCA_028646595.1. NCBI lineage: Eukaryota > Metazoa > Chordata > Mammalia > Diprotodontia > Phalangeridae > Phalanger > Phalanger gymnotis. Next base: position 130,632,134 of record CM053626.1, on the reverse strand, counting down.
TTCATCCCAGAGCACAGGCCAGCTACCAGAGATTCTGAGAAAGGAAGATTCCCAACCTTGGGAGTAACCTCCTGAGTTCAAGAGGTTGCATTTGAGTTGGATGGGAATTGTTCAATAACTTAAGCATTTTCTATGGCAGAGGAAACACACTGCTGTCCTATGCCCATTATTTATACCATACATCAAGTACCTTTTCTAGTAAGAACCCTACATATGAGAAACATTAAAGGTTAAGCTATACTGAAGTGGAGGCAATAAGTCATAGTGATGGTTAATCAATAAACATTTATTAAGTGTTTATATGCTGTATCCTTCCATTCTCTTTTGTTGTCATTGTTGGGTCACTTCAATTGTGTATCACTCTACATAATAAATAGATAGAAAAAGAACAATCAAAACAAGTGTAATCTATTCAATAGCCCCATTTGAGGTTTCCTTGGCAAAGGTAGTGGACTGGTTTGCTATTCCTGGCCTGACATTCCAACCACTGCACCATCTAGCAGTTCCGCCTCCTTTTTGACCTGTTACCTTCTTACATCCTAGGCTCCCAACAGCCAATCAGTCTTAATACTTCTGGTCTAGGCCTCCCCACCTTTCAGGTTCTATGATCCCACAACATCTGTTGTTGACCCAGACTTTGTTCAGTATTTACATATAATATATAGTTTAATCTGACACAAATTAAATATGAGTCTCTTTTCTTTGTCTCTCTTATTTCCTTAAGTGTGGTCAAGCATACCTCTCATTATTTTTCAGGAGAAACTATTCTTTGTCCAAACCCCAAGAGCTCTTTAAGAAGAGGACTTCGCTTATTAGTGGGGCTGTTGTCAGCTACCAGTACAAAGGAAGTCTATTTAGTGCTTACAGAGGTGAACCTTAGGAAATTCATAAGTTGTACTTTCCAGTGAACTACTAAACACTGAAAAGCCTTGAAGGAACTATCTTTTATGCTTTGAAAGTATTTACAGTAGAGATCAATTAAGCTCCCTGCATTCTGGAAGATAAGGAAAATAATATAAGATTTGTTTTTTGTTGTTATTGAGTCATTTTCCAATCATGTTCAACTCTTCATGACCCTATTTGGGATTATCTTGGCAAACATCCCAGAGTGGTTTGCCATTTTCTTCTCCAGTTCATTTTACAGATGAGGAAATTGAGGCAAACAGAGTTAAGTGCCTTGCCTAGGGTTGCATAGCTAATAAGTGTCTGAGTCTAGATTTAAACTCATGAAGATGAGTCTTCCCAATTCCAAATCCACAGCTCTACTCACTGTACCACCTAACTACCTAAGATTTGCTTACCAGTTTAGTTTGGTGGAGTGGAGTGAAGTAGGATTGGGGTCCCTTTACAGAAAAGCCCAGGGATAAGACTGAGATTGAAGAAGAGACTTTGTTCTTGTCTTTAATGTTACATCTTAAATGGTTATCTTTCCAAAGATAAATTGAAAGACTAAAACTCTCTTCTTTGTTTGCAAGTCTAGTGTGGTACTGCATGTAAGAAAAAATGTTTTAAGGTTGTTGGTTTTTTTTCTCAAATAGCAGCACATTTCCTCAGTAATTTGCTATCTTCCTTAATATGAAATGTAGTTTGTGGGTGATGAAATTTCATCACCCTGATGATCACTTTCAACTCCTATTCAGCTCTCTGGTATAAAAATTACTTTTACATTTACTTCATGATTAACATTTTCCCCATCACTTAATTAAGTCTATACAATACATACAACAATAAATTAAGCCCTGGTTTAATTTGTCAATTTCAAAGTATAAATGTTCAAATTGAAAATTTAACAATTAGGCTCTCAAAAGTCACAAACTAGTTTGATGTCATCCCTGCTGCTGCTACCAGGCAGAGGACTACCTTCAACCCCCATAAGAGTTTTTAACAGATTAATTCTGGCATGTGGGTTGCATCATTTGATTAACAGAACTGCATTGGGCTCCATACACAGCCCCAAATGAAGTTAACTAGTCATGAGGTAAACAGTTAAATAAATAGGCAGATTAGAAAAAGAATAATCAAAATAGGCATAATCTATTCAACAGTCAGCCTTTGTCAGAATTCAGTTGGTTGCTAAATTATTGTACATCCCAGAATTATAAAACCTCATACTTGGAAAGGATTTCAGTATTAGCTAAACAATGAGCCGCAGAGGCTAGGGCGAGGGGCTTTTATTGGCCATTCAATGAAAGCCAGAGTAATTTGGGTTTAAAGTCACTGGTCTTCTTGGAAAATGAAGTATGAACATCAATAGTATTAGCTAATCCAATTCACACCCAAAAAAGGAATTCCTTCTACAATTCTGACAGTCATCAAGTCTTCTGAATATAGCCATTGATAGGCAATGTACTGCTTTCAGACATACTTTGAAAAGGACAGACTATTTTTACCCATAGACATTAAACTGAAAGGGACCTTAGAAAGCATCTAAGCCAAATTCTTCATTTTTAAGAAAGTGAGGCCCAGACAGGTGACGTGACTTTCCCAAGGTCGAATGGGTAGTAGATGGCAGAACTTAAAATTTAAACCTAAATCCTCTGACCCTAAGTACAATACTTTCTGCTTATAACACCATGAGTATTTTTAAAATAAATTTCTATTAGTTATATATCTCAGATACCAAACCTTTTTCAAGAAAATTTTTTCCCATCCAACCTCTTCTCTTCTTGTCCTAGATACATCAATTTTGTTCTTGCAAGAGCTTTTCAATTTCATGAAACCTGAATTATCTTTTGTAATTTCATTTCCCTTGATATTCTAGATCAGGGATGGGGAACCTGTGGCCTTCTCTGTCTTTGGATACAGCCTTTTGGCCAAGTCCAAGTTTTATGGAACAAATCCTTTTATTAAGGGAATTTGCTCTATGAAGTTTGGATTCAGCACTTGAGAACCTAGAAGGCCTTGAGGCCGCAGGTTCCCCACTCCTGTTCCAGATCTTTTGTTTCTCCATATGATTTTTGCTATTATTTTATCAAGTTCAATCCCTTTGTTATTGTGATTGGTATAACATTAAAACTATAAATTAATTTTGGTAGTATTCTTACTTTTCTTATATAGATGTGACCTAACCATTAATACCAAGTATTCTTCTAGCTCCCTAAGTTTTGTTATTAGTCCTGTCCGACTCTTCATGACACTATTTGGAGATTTCAAGTGCCATGGCTTTATTAACACAGTCTAAATTAGAGTTAACTTTTTGGCTACCATGTCTTATTTTGACATATTCACTCTACTAAACTCCCCAGATCTTTTTGCACACAAATTTTTGTTTATCCCTTCCCTTTCCGCACCATGTATTCGTATAATTGAGTCTATGTGTAGGACTTTGCATTTATTCCATTTAAACACCATAACTTATCATTCTAGCCTATTGTGTTCTTTCTGAATATTGTTCCAATTTGTTAGCTATTTCCTGTCTCCTCAACTCTTTGCTTCCCCATCCGAGCTTCTTGTTGTCTGCTGGATGCTGGAACGTGTTTTCATTGGTTAATAAGGATTAGGCATTCAATCCCTGGTTACATCTATGTACTTCTTTTCTCTCCTATTCAAGCATACTGTAGGAAAATCAAAAAAGGGCAATTCTCACTAGATCTAGAAGCCAGTAAGGCCAAATGTTTGAGAACGTGCAATCAAAAAGTAGTAATACTTGCAACAGTGAATGTAAAGTTGTGGCAGTTTGAGGCCATTAGGAAAACTACAGGTTTAGGGATTACAACCTCCACTCTACAGAGCATCCTATGAAGTGGAGTAGCATATCAAACTTTCATAATTGTTTTCACTTAATATTTATGCATTTACATTAAGCAATTTTATTATGTGATATATTACAAAAATATTTGAATTTTCATGAATATTAAAAAATAAAGTAATATAAAATAAATATGTAATAGAATAATACACACTTAAATATTTGAGTATTCATGTTTTATGAAAACATTTTTCTTTTCCCTATATAATTGTTTTTTGACAGGGCCTCTCTATCTTATCTGGGCTGGAAATATAGTAGCCAATCACAGACCCAAACCCACTGCTAATCAGCATAGGAGTTTTGATCTTCTCTGTTTCTGACCTGGGCCAGTGGAAGTCGGTGGGCACCACATTGGTGCCTTAGTGTTGACCCACTTTAGCACGCTTTAGCATAAAATTCCTGAGCCCAAGAGATCTAACCGAGGCCTCCTCAGTAGCATGGATTACAGGTATATGGTATATGGTATATATACCAGCTAGCTCACCATGCGATTTTTAAAGCCCTGCTACAATTATACTCTACGCAGAGGCAAACATGAATTTTGTAAAACTGTATCAGTAAAATAAGTGAAAAAATATGATTTGGTTTACAAAAATTTACTTGACAGCAAACTTAGAAAGAAACCAGTAGTGTAGGAACAAGGCTGAGAAGATGAAATAAAACTAGGAAATAGCTCCCCTAGTGATTCTCCTAAGTTTTTGTTTCCAGAAATATTCACATTTCTCTCTCATGAATTCTCAGCCATGATTTTTTCCAGGATCCCAAATCATCATCTATTAAATGACTTCTTTCCATGTGATAAAAATGGCCGAGAGAGTCCTAAGTTACTAGAAGGGTTAATGCACCTTGGTGGGGGGGGCAGGGGAGGAGGGAAAGTTTGGAGAAAAGAGAGGTAGCCCACACCTATGGATCAGTGGATTTTCCATAGATTCTCATCTTATTTCTTAGTTCTAACTTGTCAAAAGGTTAAATAAATTCTTATGATATTCGAAACCACAAGACCAAAGGATGTTAAGGAGAACTCCCTGTCTTTTTTAAGAGCAAGTCGAAAGGACCAACAAATTTCATGCTAAATCTTGTCCATTCAGTATGTCCACATATTCCAACATGTCTGGAAAATAGATAACTGGCTAGTGACACATTATTGAGGAAAGATTCGAACTCACGAAATATGTGCTTAAGATCAGAATAGCATATAAGAAGAGATTTGCAAATCCTCTGTACGAGCAATGGAGGGAAAGCAATCATCTGTAAATAAGCTCTTAATTTTCCATATCTCTAGGAAAAGGAACACTTCAAAGTAGTGACAGGCTTTGTACCAAAGCTTTGAACTTTGGACATCCTATTTGCATAGCACAGTAGAAAAGCATTTAACCTAAACCTGCAAAGTTTCAGAAATCTGAAGGTCAGGCAGAGCAGGATTAGAACAGGGGGAGAAAATGGAAACCCTGTGATGCAATTTATCACAGATAATTATCTGCATAATGCATATTGGTAATTTGTGACTGGTTATTTTCATTAAATTCCTGTCTGCTTTAGACCTAATGCTTTTCCTCCTGAAATTTTTTCTCCAACAATCAAAAGTTATTAGGCCTATTCTGCACCCTGTCTTCTTTTAAAAAATAAAAATAAATATATATATTTAGCTTCATAGTGAATATGTTCTTGTTTTCTTTGTGGCAATCTAGTCCAACCAAGGTGACCATAAATCACTTGAAAATCAAGGATGAAAAGGTTCAGATAAAGTTAATGTGGGAATAACAGACTCTGTTTTTAAAAAATATATAATGAAAGCTCTCTTGCCTTCATTTACATTAATCTTAACCTTAATCCACCTTATTTACCTTCTATTTTAAAGGTCAGGTCACCTTGTGTTGGGTTCCATTAGCTAGATGAAATAAATAAGACTGGAACATAGCAATATTTTTCTTTCTGATTACATGCTCACTCTCTCTCTCTCGCTCTCTCTCTCTTTTTTCTCTCTCTCTCTCCTTCCCTCCTTCCCTCCCTCCCCTCTTTTCAGAATAGTTGGTACGTAGTTATGTGGAGAAAGACCACTGTGCAAAAGACAAGTCAATTTTATGTGTCAGAAACTATTGTCATATGACCTAGTCAATTAAATTTTCACATGTGAGGAAAAATGCTTGATCAAGTTCCTTGATATTATTATATAAAGTCCTTTGCTGTGCACATGTGCTTATATTAAGAATAACAAATATTTCACTAACAGTAGATATGTTCCATTAGGAACATATAACATCCAACTCTTAGGTCACCCATTCTCTCCAACGACAAATTATTGAAATTGGAAAATTCAAGAATACCTCATTGCAAAGAAGAAGAGAAATGTATAACTATAAGTATATTTTCAAGAGGTAAGATCATTAGAGGATTTTTAGCGTCTAGGGCTGGGGTCTCCAATACAAGTATAATAGAATGCAGTATTTCTAGAAACCTTATCTGGTAGACCTCCAGGTAGGTTGTCATCATCATTACCCCTTCTCCTAATTAATGAATTCTATTTAGGAAAGAGAATTTAATGACAACTTTTATCCACCCCCGACTTTAGTGGTAGCAGTATTTTCCTCCACCACTCCACCGCCATTCAATTCCAGTGATCTCAAAGTTTTGGGCCAGTTAAATATGCCTCATCCTTACAAGGGCTGGGATTTTTGCCTTAGCATGAATGCATTTGGTTTTAAAGAAAATTAATTGACAAAAACATTTTCTTATTGCTAGTCTAGGACTTACCTTGGAGATAAAGTATGGAACTCATGGCATGATAGATTAAATTGGGGGTGGGGTGAATAGAAAAAAATGAGAAAAGGAATACTCAGTAATCAAAGGATAAGGAAAAGCTAGCAACTTGGGTACATTCATTTATCTTCTGCTGATCATTTTGAAAGCCTTTGAGGTCCATAAATAAGCATCTATCTCCCACCCCTTTATATACTACTTTTACTCTGCTGGCAAGTTTTCCATATACCATTTAAAGGTCTATTGGGGAAAGGTTGCCCCTTAGCTGCTTAAACTGCCCCTTTTTTCCTGCCTATGATGCTGTCGGTTTCAAATGCTAGGATGGGCTCAGATGACATGTGTCTAAGTGTGCCTGAGGTTTTTGTGTGTGGCTATTTTTTTACATTTTTGTTTAAAGTTTTGAGTTCTAAATTATATCCCTTCTCTCCCTTCCCTCTCCGCTCCCTGAGACAGTAAGCAATCAGATATAGGTTATAAATGCACAATTATGTAAAACATTTCTGTATTAGTTATTTTGTACAAGAAGACTCAAAAGAAAAAGATGAAAGAAAAAGGAAGGAAGGAAGGAAGGAAGGAAGGAAGGAAGGAAGGAAGGAAGGAAGGAAGGAAGGAAGGAAGGAAGGAAGGAAGAAAAAAGAAAGAAAGATGGCATGCTTCAGTCTGTATTCAAATAACATCATTTCTTTCTCTGGAGGCAGATAGTATGCTTCATTTGTCCTTTGGGATTGTCTTGGATCATTGTATTACTGAGTATTGCTAAGTCATTCACAGTTCTTCATCAAACATTATTTCTGTTACTATGTACAACATTCTCCTGCTTCTGTTCAGTTCACTATGCATCAGTTCATGTAAGTCTTTGAAGGTTTTTCTTAAATCATCCTGCTTGTCCTTTCTCATAGCACCACAATATTACATTACAATCATGTGCCACAGCTTGTTTAGCCATTCCCCAATTGATGGGCATTCCTTTGATTTCCAATTCTTAGTCACCACCAAAAGAGCTGCCATAAATATTTTTGTACAAATAGGTCCTTTTCCCTTTTAGGATGATATCTTTGGGACATAGACCTAGCAGTGGTATTGTTGGACCAAAGGGTATGTACAGTTTTATAGCCCTTTGGGCATAGCTCCAAATTGCTCTCCAGAATAATTAGATCAGTTCACAACTCCACCAACAGTACATTAGTGTTCCCATTTTCCTAAATGCTCTCCAACATCCAACATTTTGGGTTTTTTTGTCATATTAGTGTGTGACTATTTCTTAAAGTTAATGATAGCCTTTTATTAATGCCTAGTATGTGAAAGTGGCATTTCATTGGTAGTCAAATCCTGAAGAGCACTTGGGGAAAATTCACTTTGTGGGGAGGTCCATAACAAGCACCCATTGCCAAATATATTGCCATTGAACATATTCAAACTTTATTCAATAAAGGACATGAGGGAACCACGGCAAGAGTACAGGTTGCCTTCCTAGATTTTCCATTTCTAGATATCTTTCATATTCATAACTCAAATAATAATACCTCTCTTCTGCTTCTCATTACTCATAACTACTGTAACTGAGTTTGATGTTTCTCCAAGTAAACCAAGTATCAGTGTAAAAGGCAAGGTAATTTTCAACACACTTGAGTGGGGAAAAGAAGTGAAGTTAATGTACTCTGAATCAAAAACATTAAAAGTATGACTTTTCATCAAAATCACAATGACTGATAGCTCTAATGGGCCAGAGCTCAGATTTCCAGATGTTAATGTACGGTATTACACAGTCAAATGTTTCAGTGTTTACCTAGGTCTATTGCTTCAGCATTCCTTCAACAATGGATATTCTTTATGAACTTTTCATCTGAGTTCCCTGTACCAGACATTGAAGACTAATTCTTTGACAATTAGCAATCTTTTCTTTCACATCAATCCAACTTTAGCATGAGAATAAAGCAGTCATACAAAGCAGCCGTAGTGGGGGGGGGGGCAGAGTAAAGAGGAAGGTGTCCTATTATTCATTTTTTTTCACAAAGTATAATAAAAGCCAAGACGATTCTGGATTTTTTTTTTAGAAATTAACATGAAATAGGTTTAAATGGGTGATTTATGAAGGCGCTCAGGATATTTGAAATACACAGATTACTAGCTGTAGAGAAAAATATATACAATTAAAATCCTCTTATTAAAAGGCTTCAAGAAAAGTAATATTTGTAAGAGGTTAAAAACACTTGGAGATATGTGAAGTGAAGCATAAAAACATACACTTGTATAAACTAATTGGATAATGACATATATTACATCAACTGTCAGCTTCTACTGTGACTGTAAAAGTTGCTTTTGTTAAGCCCCTAATTTCATTGTTGAAATTCAAAAAAACACCACAAAAGTTAACACCTGATAGCCACCATTAAGCCTAGTACACGTCCCTGCAGCTTGTTTTCAAATAAACACTGAGGTTATTACTCTCGCTTTCTATTCTCTTTCACTTTCCTGGCTTGCCGAATATTGATTCAACTCCTCTGGAACCATTGTCAAAGTTTAGGGGTAAAATAATACACCTGGTATTCATTTCAATTTCTCCATTCTTTAATTCAGCCTGGGAGAATGGGGTTTGCAGAGCCCTTAGTCTGACAGAGAAAAATACCCATTATTCTGTTGTTTCCACACGGTAAGGTGACCCAGAGTGAAACCACCGACATAAAGCGGCTGCTGTCCACTAAAGCAGCTGAAATTTACCAAGAATGACATTGCTATGACCCGTGAGAACACTCATCCTTTTCCAGCCTATACATCTCTCAACATTTGAAGATTTTTTTCCTCTTTCTTTCATCTACTATTGGCTATTATTCAAAGTAAAGAAAACAGAACTTAAAATCGCAGCTAAGATTCCTTGTCAAGAAAACAACCATTGTGTATTAGAAGAGTTCTAGCTTCATCTCATTAGAGCCTCGATAGATTCACTATTCTGAATCACTTAACACAGCTCAATATTAAGTGGGACAGAAATTGTCCTATTACGGAAAAGTAACCCCTTTACATGATGAAGTTTGGTCTGCAGATCCGAGAACGTTGTTACCATTTTCGCAATCAAGCATCAGGCTGGATATTTCAGGCATTTTCCCCCAAAGGACTCTAGGATAACTTTCTAACAAGTTTGAGGCAGAGAAGGGGAATCATTCTTGTCCGAGGAGCAATAAACAGATGATTCTGCCAACCCATCAGAAATTCCAATAGTAAGCTGTTCCATCTAGCACCTCAAACTTCCCAAATGAGTTCAGGAAAAACACATCTTCCCCCAAAGACTTCTCTTCTCCCAAACAACCCAGTGCACAACACCAACTGCTCCCTATCACTTCATCCCCCAAAACAGAGAGCACTTGCCACAAGACCAGATGTGCTTCAAAGAAGGCATCAGGACTGATAGGTGACCATCCCATTCCCTAACGAGCTTCCCAGCCCAGGCTCAGGCTCTGGGTTGACATTGCCACAAGGAAAGCATGTTCAGTTTATGTTAAAAGTAACTATAGTCCAGAAGAGCACACACAGTTTTCTCCTAAATTTCTCAAAGGCTAATTCCCAGCCCCCTTCCCTAGCAGTTGGCTGAAAATGCCCAGCAAGTTGGTCCCCAGCACTTTCTTTCCCTCCCCATCCGATCCCCTAAACACCTTTTCCCTTCTCTCCCCCAAAGATCCAGCCTACCTCCTCCATGTGTTCTGCAGTCCAGTCGCATAGAGGGAGGGCAGGGATGGAGAGCAAAGAACTCTTCAGTGATAATCAGTGCTGAGAGGCTGCTCCTGTGAATAATGTGCATCCTGGAACAGCAGGCTCTGTTTCCAGCAGCTGGCAGCAGCCCTCGCAGCCCCAGTGATGAGCACAGCTTGAGATCATCCACAATTAACCAAATATTGTATGGCAGCAACAAATCAACAACTGAAACCGGCTCACAAATAAAAAAAAAAAGCAAAGTACAATTTCAGATGGAAAGCCTAGAAACTGAAGTCACCCAATGCTACATTTCGCCTTCTTCAAAGATTATTCCAGCCAGCTCCTTCTGCTATTTTTACTGTACCATAATGCACTAGGTCTGGCTTTTACCCTATTGAAAGAACATGAATATATTATTATCCACACAAAAGAGCAGGTTATTGTTTATGAATTACAAGCCTTCCCAGCAACAAAGGCTATTTTCATAAGAAAACTCAATTTCATTTTAGCTCCAATTTGATTACCAGCTGAAGAAAAGAAGCCCTATGCCTAAACCTCAAAGGATTTTTATTCATACCATTGAATGGGCTTTATTGCTTCCTTTTCAAAACTGACGTAGAAAGCTTTTAGAGTAAAACATTGACAAAAAATTATTGCGCTGCTATTTTGTGCAATAACAGAGCTGAAGAGGGCCAATGATTTCTCAGTCATCCTTCACTGTACTTCAGAATAGTAAAGGCTGGAATTAATGACAGACCATAGAGAGGAGCCAAGCTAAGGTCTCACAATGCATGTCAAATCTAAATGATCACTATACATTGAAAAGCCCCCAAAAAAGCCTGCAGCTGATTGATTCATGGCTTTCACAAGAAAGACAGGCTTGAAGAGTTTATTGCACCACAATTTACTGGGAATTATCATAAAAATGAATGTAGAGGCTGAATGTCACCCCGGCACACTCCAAAAACACACATCCAGGGACAAAGTTCACCCAGGAATTATAGCAGCGCTGTTCACACTACCATACTTGAGAGTCTGTCAGTGTTTCCATTATAGGGGGTTTTAACTCAGCTGTTAAAATGTTCTCCCAGATGAAACTTAGTGTTCATGGTCTCATTGGAAGGAAAATATGTGTTCCTCTTCTACAAAAATTTCTTTCTTTCAAATGCATACAGTTTCAAAGTGAAAAAATATGTAACCACAAACAATGGATGAGTTGACTAGGCTTCTTGTACTGCTTCTTCCCAAATGAACAGCCCTCGGCTTTGGATGTTATCTTTATTTAGTTCCTATAAGAATATTCACTTTATAAGAAATCAGGTTATCATGTGAAAGGCTTGCAGGAAATAGTTAAATGATATGGGGCAGGAAGTGGATCTGACTTTGCGCACACCACTTTTTTGCCATTGAACTTGCAAAGTAATAGACAGTATTGGAGCCTATCAACAAAACCCTTATCTATGGGGTTCTGCAAATACCCTCCATATTCATAGACTTGGTATTAAAGGTCAAGATAGTGGCTGACCTACTAACTAGAAGGCTCAAACAAGAGCAGACCAAATCAATCAACCACAACCAAAAAGAAGTCATCATGCCTATTTATTAACTAACAAGCAGTTCTTCTAATTGCCTATTTACATGGCACAATTAAAGTTTATAAATAATGTGTTTGCCTCTGCTTTTTTCCGTTTTGTATTTAAGAATCAACCTTTACATTACTTTAAAAGAAAAATAAAAGACTTAGCTTCCCAAAACAGCTCTTGAAATCTTCCAGAGTCAGTTGTTGAACTTAAATGTAAAAGACAAAAAATATTCTGAGTTTAGAATTTTCTAATTCTTTTTTACAGCCAAATTATTACCAGCTCTAAATCTATGATGTGATGAGTTGGTCATTGTTTCTCAGTGAATGAAAGAATGAATGAAAATGCATTTAATAAGGTTTTATATGTGCAAAGCACCTTCTTAAGCATTGTTAAAAAAGCAAAGCAGACCTTGCTCTCAAGGAGCTCACATACTAATGGAGAGAGATAATACATGTAGTAGCTTTCAATTGCAATTCAGATGGAAAGGTCCCATGGTCCTTAGGGTTCAGGGGCAAAGCAAATAATAATGCATCTTCTTTAATGTCATCCTTTAATAAAACCATTTCTACTTGTGATGTAGAGCCATTTGACAGTGCCAAGGACTTTGTTGACAAGAACATTCTTTTCAAAGTCTCATTCAAATGAGTTACCTTATTATTTTCTATGTTCTCCCTCCAAGGAGGCCAACCTAGTCATCCACCACATTCTCTGAGCTGTTTTTCCAATTGGGATGATGACATTATCGATCCAGCCACACTATGATTTCCCACAGAATCATAAAATCTCACAGTTGGAAGAGGTCTCAGAGCTATCTAGTTCAATCCACACCCTGTACAGCAAGATGGCCTTCAATATCCCCAATTATAGTCATCTGATCAGCACTCAAAGACCCATTCCCTCTACCCAGTAATGGAGAAGCCATTATCCCCAGAAGCAATGAATTCCATTTTTGGAAAGCTCTAATTATTAGAAACTTTTTCCTTAAGTGTGCCTCTCTGTAATTTCTACCAACTAAACCTAGTTCAGCTCTCAGGACATGTCTGAATCTTCTTTCACATAATTATTCTTCAAATAATTGTCCCTCTTGATTTTTTTCTTCTTCAGTATGTTTTATTGATACCTTCAACCAGGGATGTGCTGGTAAATTTTAACTTTAAAAAAAAAAACACTTTACATTTCTAATATTTTCCCTGAGGGGAAAATGAAAGCAAAACATGGTTTTAAGTTTAATCTACATTATTAATGTTTTCTACATCCCTTTCTTAAGCATCAATTAAAAAAATAATCAAACCCCAATTTTAGCATTTGCTGATTTCTAAGGAGTAAATGCTCACAGAGAAAGTTTAACAATCATCTCTTAAGAACCCCAGCTGGATCAGCACACTCCTACCTTCAACTAATGTTCAGATAAAAGGATCTCCAGCCAGTTCCCTCACTGGTTGTCTGCCTTGCACATGCTCTGGTCTGTAAATATCTCACCTAAAAAATGTGGCATCTAGAACTCAACATGGTGCTACAAATGGGGTCTGACCAAGACAAAATAGAGCAAGGCAACCTTTTTAAAAAATGTTGGTTGTAATTGCTATATTACCATAGCCCCAAATTGTCAGCCATTTTTTTTGCTTCTGTGTCATATTGTTGACTCATATTCAGTTTAGGGTCCACTAAAATTTCTGGTTCTTTTTTTCTTGGGGATTATTTCCTAAACCCACCACATTAATCTAATATTTCTATGGCAGAATATTTCTGAAAGTAAGTGGAAGACGTCATGAATCTCATCTTAAGAGATTTGGTTCATTCTTCTGCTTTGTCAGGATGCTTTTGGATCCTGAATCCATCATTTTATCTAGTGTTACATCATCAGAAATTTACTACCTATATCATCTTTACCTGTCTTCAAGTCATTGATAAAGATGTTGAACAGTATAAGGCCATGGAAAGAACCCTGGGCCACTCCACTAGAGACTTCCTTCTAGGTTGACAGTGATAGTTTTCAATGGATATGGACATTAAAATCATTCTAAGTCATAGAATCATAAGATTATAGACCCAAAGCTAGAAGGAAATTTAGAGGTAATCAAATGCAAGTCTTAATTTTACAGATGAGGAATGTAAAGTTCACAAAGTTTGGGTTACTTGCTCAAATTCACACCTCTAGAATCTAAGGTGAAAGTAAAACCCAGGTCTTTCCAACTCCAGGTCCAGCAAAATAGTGTTGTCCATGTTATGTTAATTTACAAAGTGAACTATCCCCATTATAAATCAACATAATCCATTTTTAAAGATAAACAAAACTAAAGGTCCAGTTTGAGGGCATAAGACTGAAAAAAAAACTAATTAGTCATTATGCCTATGTTGTTCCCTATCCATGGAATGCTTTTTTTTTTTCCTGCATGCTTCCCATCCCCTCACCTCCACCATTTATTGAAATCTTATCCATCTTCCAAAGCCCAGCTCAAATACCTCTTCATCCATGAAGCCTTCTCATATCCCCCTGCTAAAAGTAATTTTTATTTCAAGACTTTGCATAGCAGCTCATACCTTTTCTTAGTTTCATGATATTTTACATAATTATCTTACAGTTAAGATTTTTCCCCCAGATCTGTGATTCTGTCTCCCAACAACAGGCATTTTCACTGTTTGTTCCTGTGCATGGAACTCTCTCTATCCTCATCTCTAACTCTTGGCTTGCCTGGCTTCTTAGTCCTAGCTAAAATCTCATCTTCTGCATGAAGCCTTTCCTACTCTTCCTTAATCTTAGCATTTTTCATTTGAGAGTATCTCAATTTATGCTTTATCTGTCTTGTTTATACATAATTGTTTACATGTTATCTCCCTCATTAGACTAAGCCCCTTCGTGTTTTTTGCCTTTCTTCATATCCTTAGCACTTAGCATAGTGCCTGGCACATAGTAAGCACTTAATAAATGCTTGTTGACTTGACTTGGCTTAAGGTAAAACCAATGTAGAAACATCTTCTGTGAAAGCAGGTGATCAAATTGTGTTTAATTTAGATTAGAGAGTTGCTCGAGGCCCTAGAGTTTAAATGACTCATCCTATGCAAGAATTTGTAAGAGCCAAGACTTTTAAATCCATGTAGTTCTTTGTGATTGCAAAGTTGGCTCTTTAAGGACTACACATTGCTGCCTTTCACAATATGGTTTTTGTTTAGTCATTTTTCAGTTATGTCTGACTCTTCATGACCCCATTAGGGGTTTTCTTGGCAAAGAAACTAGAGCGGTTTGCTACTTCCTTCTCCAACTCACTTTACAGTTGAAGAAATTGAGGCAAACAAGGCAAAGTGACTCATCCACGGTCACGAAGCTAGTAGGTGTCTGAGGACAGATTTGAACTCAGGAAGGTGAGTCTTCTTGACTCCAGGCCCAGTACTCTATCCACCTAGTAGCCCAATAATATGGCATTTTTGTATATGCTCTAGCATCTGCTCCATGAGGATATAAAAGTATGTCTTAACTGCTTTTTTGCTATTAGGAATTTTTTATTTTATTTTTAACTTATGGAATAACACAAGCATTTCTATAACATAGTACAATAACAAAATGATTGCACATGAAACTGCAAATCTACTGTGCACAATTTGCTATTCCTTTCAAATACACAACAAAATTCTCATGTAATTTTTTTTCTTCCCTCCTCTCCACCCCCATCCTAGAGGTGGCTCTATTAGACACAAATAGGCATATATATATATATATATATATATATATGTATATATGTATGTATGTGTATACATGTATATGCATATGCATATATGTAAAATTATTTTATACATGTCTATTTATCAGTTCTTTCTCAATGCAAGTAGTGTCTTTCTTCATATGTCCTTTATAGTTAATTTGGGTATTTATAAGAGACAAAATAATTTATTCGCTCAAAGTCATTCTTAAAACAATATTGCTGTTACTGTATACAATGTTCTTGGTTCTGCTCATGTCATTCTTCATAATTTTATGCAAGTCTTTCCATGTTTTTCTGCTTTTATGTATCACCCGGTGCCTAGGACAGTATATTGTGCATAGTAGCCAACTATTGAGTCGTTAATAAATGAATGAATGATTGAACTGAGTACCATTCCCTAACCTACTTGAGGTTACTACTTGCAACTGCTTCAGCCGGAAGGAAGAATGGTTTCCTGTTATGAGGAATTATTCCCATCCCTTCTGCTATCTGGCAATCTTCATTGTTGTAGAAAGGTCACTGGTTCACTTTCCTTCTCCATCACAACTCCCTAAGTCTATGTGCAGATGACATGAAAGTAAAAAATGCAGGCAATCCTCCAGATCTGAACAGTTAGCATTGTGTTGACAGAGGAGCTGGCTAATTAGCTATTTTTTTCACTTTTCATTTGGATTCTCAGCATTGTGTACGCTCAGTCTGCGTCACCTCATAATACAGATTTTTTTTCAGGTCTATGGCTTCTTTCATACAACTGTGTTTACAGGGCAGAAAGTGGGATGGATATTTTCATAATTTTGCATTTGTCCAAGTCCCTATAACCCTGGCGTGGCTGAGTCAGAAGTGGGCCCAGTAGGAGGTATGGCATAATTAGAACCTTCATTGGGCTGCTTCTTTGTGCAGGACTCTATAATAATAATAAATTCATAAAGCTCTCCAAAGTTTGCAAGGTGCTTTCCTCCTAAAAATCCTGTGAAATTAGCAAGATAAGTCTTATTATGATGAAACTAAGGTCGGCAGTGATTGTTGTGACTTGCCCATCATCACACAGACAGTAAACATCCCGTTGGAACCCAGACATCCTGACTCAAATACCAGTACTCTAACCTTTATGCCACGCTTCCGTGGTAAAAGGAATCCAAACAAGTATAAGGCACCATCCTTTCTCCTGGAGAGCTTAAAGTCCAACCGAGCTATGTGCAGGAAAACACAACAAGCATTATAAGGCTGTATGTGGTCAGAGCCAAATGGATCATAACTTAATGCTCTATGAATCCATTTCTTGTTTTCAGTCATCTGACTCTTTGTGACTCCATTTGGAGTTTTCTTGGCTCATATACTTGAGTGATTTGCCATTTTCTTCTCTGGCTCATTTCATATGAGGAAACTGAGGCAAACAGGGTTAAGTGACTTTCCCAGGATCCCAAAGCTGCTAAGTGTCTGAGGCCAGATTTGAACTCAGAAAGATGAGTCTTCCTGACTCCAGGCCCCAGCACTCTATCCACTGTACCATCCAGCTTCCCCTATGAATAAAGGAATCCATTGGAGAGGGAATATTCACTTGGGGCTGGGATAGAAAGAGATGTCTTTGAGAGAAGGTGGCATTTGAATGAACCTGATCTTCATTTATTCGTTCGGTAAAAGTTTGCTGAACATCTACTATCAATAAAAGTTTGCTGAACATCTGTTCGACACAAGGCATTTCATTAAGCACAATATGGGAAGGATTTCAATAGGAGGAGAAGAGGAAAAAGAGCATTCCAGACAGGAATGAAAGGAATAGGTACATTAAGACATATTAGAGTCAAGAAAGCATAAGAGACAGAATGAAAACCTGTTTTATTGGAGCAGAGTAATAGTTGTGAAATAATCATAATAATAATGAGTTAACATTTATATAGCACTT
>CM053626.1:130584951-130605231 GCA_028646595.1 Phalanger gymnotis | reverse complement strand
TCACTAATTCATTCATTCATTTAACAGTAGTTCCTTATTATGACAGTTGAAATTATCCCTGTCTATCCTATCATCATTGTTTTCATCAAACTGGCCTATGATGTCCTAAGGTAGTATCCTTGCTATAGCTGTTTGGAACCACAGAAAAGTTTAGAACTCTCTTCATTCTCCACCATCCCAACTTGGTCTGCCATAGCATGGACATAAGGAGCCAAGCCTATGATATGTGGATAAAGGAAATAGCCTGGCACAGTTGTCTATAACAAGCATAGCTAAATTCTATCAAACAAACAACATAGGTCCAATTCAGACATAACCAGAAAATCACAAGGCAATTTCTTAATTTTCCTTCTTTTAAAGCCTCTCCTCAGTAGAAAATGTCTTTCCTCTGGAATTCCCCTCTTCAGTAAAGATGGTTGGATGGATTTACATCAGTATTTCACAAAGAATTGGCAGGCACAAAATATTTATCTTTCTCTCTTTTCTTACTTCTCTGGGAAAGTTCTCTTTTGTTTTAACACTCACATTCCTCTAAAAGAAATCACGGTAAACACAAGGAACTATTTAACTACTTTGAGAAACATTAGAATTCGATAAAACAGACAACATCTTTCCAAGAATGTTTGCCCTCTTTACTCTTTAATAAGCACCTTCCATTTCCAGTCCTTTTATCCCAAGGAAAGAGTCAAGGTACTACTTGGTCTGTGGGCCTATCACTATCTAGCCAGTCAAAAGTAAGCCAGTCAGCAAATAAAGAAAGATGAAGAGTCTCAGAAAAGTCCTTTTTTTCCCCTCAGCCTTTCATTATTATTAAGCATCGATGTAATCATTTGTACTTTACTAAGTCAATTGAATTCATTGTTTCTTGTAACAACCCTCAGAGGTAAGTTAGAATTGTTCATTTACATTCATAAAGCACTTATCGCCATAGTACCCCAGGCACTAAGTTACTAATACTAAAATATTTGAATAAAAACCTATTAATCACCTCTTAAAACTCCCCTAGGAAGTAGGTCAGCCTTATTTTTTCCCCCTCTTATAAATGACAGGTTGAATGTCTTTATAGAGATTTTATAAAGAAAAGACCTGAAGCTGAAACAAGCGGGATAGTTTTCGAGTAGGCCATGCTATTTTCCAAGCTTTATCTATCCTGATAAGTAGATAATCAGTAAATAGAAAGCTAAATAAATTCAGTGAGTTGAACTGAAAAATATTAAGGAGTCTAGGGCGCTAATTCAGACCTCACTTCTATGGACCAAGCATGGCAACGTGGCGTAATAGATAGAAGACCAGCCTTGTAGTCAGTACGTGTCAAGTTCAAATATTGCCTCTGACCCATACTACCATAGGTAAGTCACTCCCATTCTCGTTGTTCTCTGTAAATTATAGAAGACATGCTGGTCTGCATTAGGAGAAAGAGTTTCTGTACCTGAGATTCCTTGTGCCAATTAAATCATAATTCTGGACCAAAATAAATAAATATGAGAATGTATACCATACTGTAAGGGCAAGCAAAGTGGGACTTTTTGTTGTCTTTGTTTTGGAGTGCTTCTCAGCACTGAGGAATCTTTGATTGAATCTGGAGTCTTTGATGACATGTTACATCGAGGGAAGGCATGGGTTTGAGTCACATGGTCATGACACCCTTTGACCCTGAAGAAGTGTATATAAACTCAGAAGTTAGCGTTGGGGGGCTCACTCATTGAAAGAGTATTGGTGTAGAGATTCTGGGTAGCCATTAAGGAGCTCCCTGTCTTTGAAAACCCAAATGTTGGTGCTTCTCTTTCTGGTAACTATGGTCAGACAGCCAGAAGCCTGTCTGTTGATTTGTGTTATTTGCTCTGTTTATATAATTTCTGCTTGTAATTTCTGTTTGTGTTTGCTCTGAAGTTCAGGGTGCTGACTTTTTCCCCTGATCTAAGTGAATGATATATGTATGATTAATTAAAGCGAGATTGTTAACCCCTTAAAGTTGATTTCCTTAGAAAAGCAGATCAAAGCCCTCCTGTGTGCTGGTGTTGTTGGTCTTATACCTCTGCAGCAGCTGCAAGTAACATTGTTGTTACACATACCATTATTCATGTTTTTCAGGAAAATGCCATGCCTAGACAATGGGAAATAAGTGGCTTTTACGACAGCCAATATAATTATTTGACTACAGTTGGCACAATGGATAGAGAATTAGAAGACCTGAGATTCCTGCCTCAGATATTTAATAGCACTCTGACCCTAGCAAATCACTTAATTTCTTTGTGTTTCAGTTTTCTTATCTGTAAAATGGGAGTAGTAATCACACCTACCTCTCAGGGTTGTTATAAATATCCTCAGAATTGCTACATGAATGCTGCCTATCAGGGTGAACCTCTACACATGGTTATAGGATCAAATAAGACAGAAAGAAAGGAATCAAGTATGTCATTAACATTCATATTTGGCAAATGTTGCAATGGGCAAATCTCCCTGACTTTCTTAGTCACTGCCATTGAGGAATTTACAATCCAGGGAGGCATGAAGGAACTTACACAAATAACTGTAATGCCAAATAGAGTATAATCAACACACAATAAGGGCACAAAAAGAAGTGCCAGGCAAGAGGAGGGAGAAAGCACTTTCAGGATGAGCAGGGAAGTTAGAGACATTCTTTGGCCCCCCACAGAGAAAGGTCAGAATTATCACCAAGTTAAGAGTTCTGGATCAGCTGGATCATATATAAGATTATAGATTCAGAGAGAGTATGACTTTGGGAGGGAAAAATGAACCTAGCTCTAGGGCCAGACAGCCTAGGCTTAAGTCTGAGTCCTGACTCTCCCTAACTGTATGACACCTGGCAAAGTTACCCTAATCTCTCTGAGCCTTAGTTTTCACATCAATAAAATGGGGAGAAGAACCTCTTACCACCCATCTCACAGGACGGCTGTAACGAAATCCTAAGGTTCTCTCACAAGGATCCTTAGCTATTATTATTATTTGTCTTGGGCTTAGATTCTACGCCAGCCAAGCAAAAATAATGACTGTCTTCTATGTGCTTCCCATTAATAAAAGCAATACTATCATCTCCAGGTTGAATAGTCTTTCCCTGGCTTTTAAAAGCTTAAAGTGATTAAATTTCAATTTTTAAATCCCATCTAGTTCTTAGTTGAGGGTGGAGACAGTACCCATGCCTGGACAACGGTTCTTCCTCCATCATTTCAACCATGATGTTGAAAGCTTCTTGAGAGCAGGGACTGTCCTTTGCCGGTTTTTGTATCCCTCAGCACTTAGCACAGAGCCTGGCATGTAGTAGGTACTTAATAAATGTTTTTTGATTGATTGATCTCTTTTGCTGGAGACTAGGAATCAAATGAGGATAAACTGAGGCAGATTGATACAGAGCCCTCCCTCCTCTCATCATTTCCTCCTATTTTTTTCTTCTTCCCACATTCATTTCAAAAAATTCCCACTCCCATGTGAATACCATTGCCTCCAATCAGAATATATTCTGGGTTTATATCATCAATTACAACCCCTTCTTATGCCCCAGGATCTCCAGCTAGTAGAAAGTACCTTTCCATCCACTTCTAAAAGCTTAAAGAGATTAGATTGTAATTTTTGAATACACTTTACCTATAAAGGACAATAAGAAGATATCCAATAAATTTAGTAGGAGTAAACTAAAAACAAAAACCAATTCCATCTATGTGAGATTGATGGATTGGACTTCCCACTGTCTGATGCACTGCTTTGGTAATTCAGGTAAGTTTTCTGCTTATAGATAATATACCAATAAATGTTGGCATTTTGCCACCTGACAATATGAGGGTAGGCAGTTTTTCTTCAGCAGTAGCCATCATTCAGAAAAAAGGGAGGTTCTCTCTAGATCCAGAGAAACCCTAAATATTCAGTAATTACACCAGCTTGCTTCTTCCCGGAAAAAAAATAATAATAAAGGAGCATATTACCCTCCATGTTCTTGTGAAGTCCTTGAAATCACATGGCTTTCATCACCACAGGAGAACTCAATATAGGCTGCTAAAAACAGAAGGGCTGTCATTATATCACATTATAGGGGTTATTTCCTAAAAGATATTTTCATGACAGATCTGAAGTGTTATTTTCTTAACGTGTTTTGCCTGCTGAATAAAAATTGCACTCTGGAGGAAGTGGGTCAAGGAAGAAAGCATGCAAAGGCCAGGTCTCCTATGGCACCACAGGGTCTGTGTCAGGCAGGAAATTCTAGGCAAGACCCTAGAATTATCAAGCAATAAGTTTTCCCTTTACAAGTGGGAACTCCAGCATAGAGAGACAGTCATTCAGTCTCCTTTTCTTGAGCTTGGAATTTCTTCTTTCTAGGCAGGTAGTTGGCACAAAAAACAGAGTTCTAGACTTGGAGTGAAGGAGATGAGTTCAAAACCTGCTTTAGACATTCATTAGGTGTCTGACCCTGGGCAAGTCACTTATCATCTCTCAGACTCAGTTTTCTGATCTCTAAAATGGGGATAATAATATCACCTACCTCACGAATTTGATGTGAGGAGCAAATAAAAAAACACATGTAAAGTGCTTTGTAAATCTACAAGCACTCTATAAAGGCTGGGTATTATTGTTCATTAAAATGTCTGGCCAATTTATTTGGGTTCTGTGAAAAGTTAGCTCCCAAGTTTAAATCGTCTTTGAGCCCCACAAGTGTTTTGAAATAAATATAAATGCCAATCTAGAAACATCCCAAATAATAATTAATTTAAGGTTTGCAAAGTGCTCTGTATATATTATGACATCTGATTCCCACAAGAACCCTATGAAATGGATGTTGCTACCTCCATTGTAGAGATGAGGAAACTGAGTCTGAGAGAAGCTAAGTGACTAGCCCAGAGTCACATCGCTATTAAGTGTCTGAGCCAGGATTTGAAATTGGGTCTTCTTAATTCCAAGTGTGGAATTCTATCTGCTGCCCCACTTAAGTTATCAGAGTTTTAAAAGAGTGTATGTTCTACGAGCCAGCTGGGTGGCACAGTGAGCAGAGCACTAGAACTGGAGTCAGGAGGACCTAAGTTCAAAACCAATCTCAGACACTTGACACTTACTAGCTGTGTGACCTTGGGCAAGTCATTTAACCCCAATTGCCCTGCCTTCCCCCACCCCGCCTGCCCCCCCCAAAAAATACTGGTTGTGGAATCCTGAACAAGACATTCAGCGATTTCTCTGAGTGTATCAGTTTATATCTATGACCATGAGCTACAAAATACAGTCAGTCCTCAATTTTCACAGGGTTAATGTTCCTAAAAATAGCAGAAAAGTAAAAAAAAAAAAACCTGTGACACATAAATGTTCAAGAGACACTGATCATTCTATTAATCATGCTAGCCGATAATTAATAAAAGGGGTCAGTAGAAGTCTCAAGTGCCAAAGACCCCTCATGATACCCTCTCAATGCCTATGTGCCCTTTGAAAAGTGGGTATTCCTGAGGATGGCAATGAACTCTGATCAGTTAACAATTAATGAGAAGAATGAATAGCATAATGAGAGATGGACCTGTTCTAATGAAGGCTTGGGGGATGTGACTCTCATCACTCTCACTCCCAGATCAACCCCAGCCTCAGCCAGACTAGACAAAGGTTCTACCCCTCTGCCCAAGCCTGCCTCACTGGAACGTAATGGGCCAGAATTCACCTTAAATTAAATTCTTTGTAAGGTTTTCTAGTTGGATGGCAGACAGAGGCAGAGGCAGAAGCTATTTACAGGTTGTGTTTGTCCTTTCCTCTCAAAGAGGACCATGACATCAGGGAAATGATGACATCACTTGCAGTTGACTTTGATTCGAGTGAGGGAGGGCTGTGCAAGGTCACCAGCCTCACTTTCTCGTAAAGAGCCATCTGGGTGCAGTGGCCTGATATTCACCAGGACTACTGGTGAATTTAGATGTCTGAAGGCTGCCTCCTTAACTTCGGGTTTACTGGCTAAATTCTTTCTCAAAAACCAAGACAAACCCAATTTGCTCTAGAGCTCATAGATTGGACAATAGGTCCCTGCCCTCCTAGCACAGGGTGAACATGAATACCAAATAGTAACTGTTTCCCTTTTGGCCAGGAACCCTGAGGGTCTTCTCCCAATTTGATTTTTTTTCTTTGAGTTTTGATTAAAGGGGCCATTCCTTGATTAACTCCTTAAAGAGGCCTTTTCACTGAATGGGCATTACCTCACTCAAAGTGAGCACCTGTAAAGACCTTAGCCTGAAAGGGCCAGGGTCTCCCAATGCATCCTGGGCCATCTCCAGTCTTTCTGGTGAATATCAGGCCACTGGACCCAGATGGCTCTGGAGGAGAAAGTGAGGCTGGTGACCTTGCACAGCCCTCCCTCACTCGAATCAAAGTCAACTGCAAGTCATGTCATCATTTCCTTGATGTCATGGTCCTTTTTAAGAACAAAAGACAAACATGCAGTTCGGTGAGGTCTCTCATCCAGGATTGAAAAGGATGTACCCAGGGATTTGGGCAATCTCATCCATCAAGAATGTCCTTCAGAGACTGAACAACCTACAAGTATCTGAAAAAATCCTGGTCCTAATTTAACAATTGATTTTTAATAGAAAAGAAATAATCATTTCTCTCAAACCTATGGAAAGTAGGGAATTAGGTTCCCACGACCACCAAAAACTGGAAATTGTTTACTAGAGATTGCTGAAAATACACTTTTCTGCACACAATTTTTTTATAACAAAACATTGTTTCTGATAATATGCCCTTTTTCTAATGCAGTAACCAAGAAATAGCCCATCAGATGCAGAACACAAAATAAAATTGGTAATATGCAGACCATCTTTTCTCATTAGTAATTCTCTAGACTTCTGTGACCTTTTATGGTAACATCTCAATTTTAAAAAGCATTCATTTCAGACAATATTCACTTTTCATAACATATGAAATCTACAGTACCAATTTTGCAGATATAATGAATCATCAATTCGTTAACACCAAACACATGACCAACAGCAGCTGCAGACATTCTAGCACAAAGTTTATTTAACACCTTTATTTTCTCAGTAAGTAGCATCACCGACTTTGCACAGCTTGGGCTTAGAGCCCAAAGGACTTGCACTATGCTTTGGAGACATAATTGAAACACAAAACTTGAGTTTTAAAGATGATGAAAATATGCAATGAATAGCTGGAGAGCTCTTTACAACAGTAGGGTGAAGCACCTGGTAAGATACCAGCCACTCCACATCATGGAGGGCATCATGTGTTTGCCCATGCAAAAGTGAAAATGAGATTGCTAATAAAATTACAAATGCTTGAAGTCCTGAAAGTGAATGTTGAGGATTGACTGTAGATGCACATTTGCATTGGTAGGAGGAGTTTTCCTACCAGGGAGCAAATTATATGACTGCCAAATAAAATGTGTAAAATTATGTTTGCATATAGAAATCTGTAACTATGTCAACTAGAAAGATTGGAAAGCAAAGACTAGTGGCAATAGCCAACCTGCATAGTCCTTAGCAACTTAGGAAATCAGTTAAATGGCTGAAAAATCCAAACAGCTGGCAATTCTACCCTATTTATTTACATACCTTTTCTCTTATAAGACCTCTCCTTCACAACTTCATTGTGGAAAGAAAACAAAAGAAAATGTTTTCCCCAAATAAACCCTTCCCTTTTATATGTTGTGCTGCTTTGAAATGTCATCCAGGCTACCAATCACTCAATGCTCCTCCAGGACATGAAGAATTATCTACCAGACTCAGCAGAGATGGAGCAATCTGGATAAGGAAAAGTGATTCAATTTCCCCCTTTAGAGTGATTGTATTTTGGTAAGTCCTTGCATTAAGGAAATTCTAATAAAACAGAAGAAATTTGTCTTCAGAACAAGACAAATAAAAAATGAAATTTAATTCTTTACTCTATCCTAACTGCTTCGGCTCACCTTTCAGTAACAGTCCCTCAATTCAAATCTTCCCTTATAATCTTACCTTGCAGCTGTCCCTTCCTTCCCATGCCCATTTCTGCCACCCTCATTCTGGCAGGGACCGTCAAGGACCTAGCCTACCACAAGTTTCTGAACCCGGCTCCCTATCTCCAGTTTCTCCTTTGTCCTTCCTCCGTCATCCCTCATACAATCTGAGCAATTAGTCATCTTAAAATACCATTTTGCGACATTCTCTTCTTCCCTCTCCTGCCCAATTCTCCCTACTTCCAAGACAGTCAAGCTCAAATCTATTGGCTTGGATTCAAGGCCCTTCACAGCTGGTTCCTACCTGATCTCTTATGACGTCCCGCCATCCAACCTGTCCCTGGCACACACACAAACCATCTGCTCCAACCATGCCAGTCTATTAGTTTCCCCTGAATCACACCATGCCTGCCCCTTTCTTCAATGGCTTCCCTCTTTCCATCTGCTGATGTAAATCCTACCATTCTTCCACAACTAAATTCTTCTTCCACAATGTTAGTTTTCTTCCCTTGAACTCCTATGGCATATACCAGGGCTGTCCAAAATGTGACTGCCGGCGCTATGCGGCCCTCCTACAAGCATAGAAATTTACATAAATGCTTTAATAAATGAAGCTGAGCTACTGCAGAGCTCTCATTAAAATGGCAAATCAAAATATATTGTCTATTGTTTCAATAGAAACCTAAGATTGGACAGCCCTGGCATGTACTATCTACACCACTTCTGTACCACTTAATGTTACTACCTGGTATTGTTAGCCACTTTTTTATATATAAGAGTTAACATTTATATAATACCTACTTTGTTTCAGGCACTGTGCTAAACGCCTTACAAGTATTATCTTATTTGATCCTCACAACAACTCTCTGAGGTAGGTATTCTTATTATCCCCATTTTTCAGATGAGTAAAGTGAGGCAAAGAAAGGTAAGTGACTTGTCCAGGGTCACACAGCTAGTAAATGTCAGAGAACCAATTTAAATTTAGGCCTTTCTCACTCCAGTTCCAACACTCCACTGCACCACCTAACTGCCTGTGTTCTGACTCCTTCATTTCTGAAATCCACTACAAAAGCCAACTTACCTGCCTCCAGATCCTCTCAGACAGAGGTACACTAATAAATATTAACAATAAGCTCTCCAGGAAAAAAAAATTGTAGCTACAACATACTTTTCTTTTTGGAGGAAGGAAAGCAAGG
Organism: Phalanger gymnotis; assembly: GCA_028646595.1. Classification (NCBI taxonomy): domain Eukaryota; kingdom Metazoa; phylum Chordata; class Mammalia; order Diprotodontia; family Phalangeridae; genus Phalanger; species Phalanger gymnotis. The sequence continues at coordinate 130,596,111 of CM053626.1, read as the reverse complement.
CAATTGGGGTTAAGTGACTTGCCCAAGGTCACATGACTAGTAAGTGTCAGGTGTGTGAGGCCAGATTGGAACTCAGATTCTCCTGATTCCAGGGCCAGTGCTCTATTCTCTGTGCCACCTAGCTGCCCCCCTACAGCACACTTTTAAGTTTAATCTGTGTTATTAACATTTTCTCTATCAGTTTCTTAAGTCTAGAAAACAACAAAATAATAAATTAAGTCTTGATTTGAAGCACTTGCCAATTTCCAAGGTACAAATGCGCATACAGAAAGTTTAGCAATCAGCTCTCATGAGCTGGTTCCAGGACGTCTCTATTTCCAGTATGCCCAGCAGGATCCACGTTCCTCCCACTGTCATGCTTAGTACTATCACAGACTCTGGAAACATTCCGGCATCATAGCTTGGGAGTGGATCACTGCCAGCTTTGCTTTTGTCCTTTTATGGCCTTGAGATAAATATGTAAATAGAGGCTATGTAAATATTTAAAATATAGATGTATAAATTGTTTTGTAAACCTTTCAGCACTTTACATAATATTAACATCATCATTATTAATATTAGCAATGTTAAAATATCTTGGTTCCAAGAACTGGGCTTGTTTCTTGTGATAAGTACTCATCTTAGGTATTAGTTCTCATCTCCTCATTCATTCATCTGTCTATATTTATTAAGTCCCTGTGTTTGAGTCCCTATCTCAGTTCCCCATCTAGTTCTGCTTCACTGCACCCATCCCTTTAAGCAAATGCAACAATCAGTCTACCTAGCAACTCAATTTCTCTCCTTGAACCTGAGTCCCCATAGCTGGGGTCCTACTACTTCTTGCTGAACCTACTTGATCTTGGCCTAAGCTAGCTAGACCTTTCCCTATCGTCCACTAACTTGCTAAGTTATCTGCCAGCTAGAATTCTTTGCTTCTAATGGCTTGCCTATTTGGATTGTCCCATATTTCCTACCTCTAAGATCTACCCCAAGTTGGTTCCTAGATTTTGGACATTTCCAGTCTGTTCCATTCTGCTGTTGGGTTGAGAATCCAATCATATACAAGATTTTAAGCTACTAAGAAGAAGCAGTCATTTTATGATTCTTTATATTCCCAGAGTCTAGCTTAATGTCTTTCACATAATAGGTCCTCAATAAGCATCTGTTGATTTATTTAATCCAGGATTCAAGCCTGGCATTTACAAAAGACTCTCTTCATCCGTGGGAAGAACAATCCCTCAATGCTCATGTCTGTTTGATGGGAGGGGTTGGTTGGTAAAGGCTTAGGAGAGGAGAGATCCTGATATTCTAGCCTCCAGCTTAGAGAGAGAACACATATCATATGATTTCAGGCTCTCTTCAGGGAGGGAAAGAAGGACTCCAGGAAGAAAGTGACAAGTAGAGAAGATGCCATGTTGAGCAAGTTTCTAATTCTAGCTTGTCACATGAAAAACTTCAAGGAATTTCCCATTGTGATTGAGTTCAGAGATTCTCTTTTTCAGTTGAGCTGATCTCACTCCCTGTAGGAAAGCTCATTGACTGTATTTTTCTGGTACATTTTAGTCTGTATAACTTTTCTGATTTTTGTTTGCTACCTGCCTTGATAAATGGGTTTATTCACTATTTATTGGGTGTGATGGTTTTTGTGTAACTAACATTTGGTGGGAAGGGAATCAATCTCCAGATGTAGCTTGGGACACTCATTCCCTGTTAGTAACCAAGAAAGTGGCTTGAACTTAAAAATTACTCTTCCTACACTAATAATACTTAGAGTGGTAGGTAGACACCAAGTATCCCCTCTCTGAGGTGAGTACAGTGAGCTAGCCTCATGGCCCTGATCTTCTGTTCTCCAAGAAGAAATCAAAGTCTCTCTTGCAGAGGAATGGAAAAAAAAAACTCCTGACATATCTATTTATGCCTTCCTTCAAGTCACATCTAGACAAACCCAGATGGAGACACATAACCTATGTGGGCAACATACACACCTGACATTTAATTGATTGATTATTTCTATTTCTCTTCTACCAGTCCTGTGCCCCAGCTGCAGGGTTATAGGCATCAAGTTTGACTGGCAGCACTCTTTGATAACTGCCCAATTAAGCAGGTTCTGCCAGAGTACAAAGTGAGTGATGACTCCTTTGAGGTTCTAATGGACCTCTAAACTTACGCAGAGAAATTAAGAAGTGGCTGGAACAGCAGTACTATCTGGCTTTTCTTCCTCTTAGGCCAAGGGTCTACTCTGAAAGAAAAAAAAACCTAAATTTATAGACTATTTTTATACCTATCAGGAAATCACTTTAAAATTTCTCCCTCTCTCCTAAACATGGGGGGGAAATGCATCTTTATTTTTGTTAACTTCTAACTAAAAGTTAGCATTTCTTTAAATTATGATTTTTAAAAAAACAACTTTATTCTGGGAAGGTGTCCATAGGCTTAACCAGACCATCAAGTCGGTCCTTGCACACACCCCTCCCCCCACACACACACATGAGGAAAAGAAAAGAAAAGGTGAAGAACCTTTGGTGTGGACTTTTTGGCATGGAGTTCTTAGCTTGATTAATAACTCGAACTTTTTTGGGGGAGGGGGTATACTATTCTGATAACTATTTCAGTATAATTGATTTACTTTGTAATCTTCAGTATTTTGTTCTATTCATTTAAAAGCATAATTTTTTGAAAGGATTCATAGACTTCACCAGATTGACAAAGGGGTCCATACCACAAAAAAGGGTTAAAAACCCCCGGACTAACATGACTAATATGGAAATATGTTTTACACGATTGTAATGGCTTACCATCTTAGGGAGGGAAGAAAGTAAGGGAGGGAGAGAGGGAGAAAGTGTGGAATTCAAAAAAAATTTTTAAATGAATGTTAAAATGTGTCTTTACATGTAATTAGAAAAAAATGAAATAGAATTAAAAATAAACAACCTTGGACTAGGCAACTAGATGATACAGTGAAAAGAGTGCTATGCCTAGAGTCAGAAAGACCTGAATTCAAATTTGACCTCAGGCCCTTGCTAGATATGTGCCCCAGGCAAATCACAACCTTTGTCTTGGTTTCCTCATCTGTAAAATGGAGGTGATAATAGCAATTACCTGCAAGGGTTGTTGTGAGGATCGAATGAGGTAATATTTGTATCTGGTATATCGTAAGTGCTACGTAAATTTTAGCTATAATTAGAGTATCTATCCGAAGGACTTTATAAAAGGAGGAATTATAACTTTGACCCCGATATACAATGCAGAGGCAAATGACTCATAAGGCCCTCAGATACAGGACAAGTGGTCCAAAATACAGGTAAAGAAGGAAATGTTAGCTGCCTTCAATTCTCTCTCTACAAATTCTTGAACTGGATTTAACACTCATGAACAATGGAAAAGCTAGATTTTTATGTTTCAGCAAACAGGTCAGCGTTATAAAAAGAAATCAACACAAAGTCATAGAATCTTAGACCTCGCGGCAACTGTTGAGATCACATTCAGTATTTGCCAAATCATTTGGGGCTTGAATAATATTGACAGGGTTCAAAAACAAAGATCCAAAGTGACCTGAATGTATGAAGTACCTCTGGGGAAAAGAAGGGTCATGGTAGAAACTGGGAATATTTTGGAAGAAAGATCAAGAAAACTGAGTTTACTTTCATAGTGAAAAATACTTCGCATAATGAGAATATTAATCAATGTAATTGTATATTTGATATTTTAGAAGATAAACATTAGCTTTGACATTTTTTCTCTGAATTTACATAACAAAGGACTTCAGGGTCCCTTAGAATATTGTGGTGATCTTGTCATTCTATAGATGGGGAAACTGAAGCCCAGGGGCACAGTGACTGGTCCAAGTTCACTTAGTTATCAATGACATAAGTGGGACAAGAGCTCAGTATTTCTGATCCTCTGAAAGAAAAAAATTTCCTTCTGATACCCAGTCTTGTGCTCCTTCTGTGAAGCCCCCCTCTCACATTCACAGTGAGAAAGGGCGGGGGGAGAGAGAGAGAGAGAGAGAGACAGGAGGAGAGAGAGAGGGAGGGAGAGAGGGGGAGAGGGGAAGAGGGAGAGAGAGAGAGAGAGCCTAACTTCTATGCATCAATGCCGCTGTTGGATGACATTGCATGCAAATAGTTTTGCTTAATAGATGACATAGGAAATGTCAAATGTGTGTTTTGAATGGATCTTTGTAAGAACTGAGCTTAGATGTAATAAGAGTTGGGTGGATTTCAAAGAATGGTTTTTGATTGACTGATTTCACAAGTCAATTGTTCTCATGGGCTCTTCCTTTTAAAGCGTGCAACAACAACCTAAAGAGGGAGGGGTCTTAAAGAAACCATATCATTTCACAGGATCAAGGAAGAGACTTTTAGAGTCCTCTAGTCTGGGAGTTCTAAACCTGCAAACCACAGAAAGCATCTGTGCTTAGACTTTAAAGGATCTGGGAACTTAGGTGGGTTATTTTCACTAACCTCTGAGTAAAACTTATCATTTCCTTCAACCATGAATTTTAAAAAAAAAAAAATGTTATTGTGAGGTGTCCAAAGGCTTCACCAGATTTCCATAAGGGTCCACATCTAAAAAAAAGGTTAAAAACCTCTGATCTAGCCAAACCTCCACATCTTACAGAAAAGGGAACTGAAGCTCAGAAAGGCTAAGTAATTTGTCCAAAGTCACAGATGGTTAAGTAGCAGGTTTCGCCCTTGGGTCCTACTTTTAAGGGTCTAAGTTCATAGTCCTTTTGGTATTGGAGGAGGGCTGATAATTATAACCAGCATTTCTACATGCTTTAAGGCTTTCAGAATATTTTAAATGTATCACCTATTTGATCCTCACAACTACCCTGTGAGGTAGGCACTACAGATATTATTATAATTTTACAGATTAGGAAACTGAGGCTGAGAAGTAAGATGACTTGCCCACGGTCACACAGCAAGAAAGGATGAGAGCCAGGATTTGAACCCATGTTTCTCCTGATTCTAAGTGACTGCCTGTAGCACATAAATCCTTTTTCCCTCTGGTCCTAGTTTGCAGACCTCAGGGTATGCCAATGAGATTCAGCTCCTTCCTATGTGAAATATCCTTATCTTACTCAGTAGGGTCCAGGGCTGATGGGGTTCTATTGCCCCACAACTAGGTTGGTGTGTGTTCTTCTACACTACAGGTTTCTCTGTGTCACAAATTCTATAACAGTCTACACCTGGGCTGTTCCCTAATTGATAATGTAATTATCAGCAGAGTCATATTGCTTCACACGAAGCATTTCCAACCATTTATCACAATGTTGATCTTTATTTTAAATATAAATCAGGCAATCATTTATGTCTTTTATGTTCTTTGTATTTATTCAAGAATATTTAACTGTAGACAAAAGGTGACTTATTCATTATTCATCCTGAACAAGGCGAGTATGGCAATTTGAAAAGCCTGACATTTGAGCTTTTTGCCAACACTAGCAAAATTATATCCTTCCCATTGTAAATCAATGAAGTAGAATCATTGTGCACAAAGGAATTAAATTGCCTTGTCACTTTAATAAGGCCACCTTATATACAACCTTCAGCCAATGCCATTGTACAGAGAAAGGGAGCATGGTCTGCCTCAGCTGCCTTAGATCTCAGTTGGCTTTCCAATTAAATGAACATCCTCTTAGTCTTTCACTCGACTCCATTCCTTCTCTTTCTTGAGAGACAATGTCAGAATGTCACAGGCATAACTTGCTATCAGTGGCATGCATACATCAGTGTGAATTAACTTCAGTGGATGGAAGGTTTGGCTTTTTCTTCAGTTTGCTTACTTGTTAATAACTGTATCCTTCTAAACCTAAACCCTTCCCAATATACTATTTTTTCCTCTCACTCTACCACCATAATAAAAAAGAAATAGTGGTGGTAGGGGATGCAAATGTAAGATTATCTGGTGGACAAAAAGGGTAAAAATGAAAGAGAAAAAGGCGTAGGAGACCAAACAGGAAGGAGGTCAGAACTGGATAGGAGTCAAAAGATCAAGTTCCCCCTCTGGATTATAAATGCCTTCAGGGCAAGGATAAAGTTTCATTCATTCATTCAATAAATACTTATTAAGAAACTGCCAGGTGAAAAGCAAAGGGTTGGATTTTTTCTATTTTTTATGTTTTATTTTTATTTTTCAAATAACAAGTATCTGTCTCTCCCTCTATAACTTCCATCCTCCAATAAGCAAAGTTAAAGAAAACAAAATAAAACAAAAAAATTTCTCAGTGCATATCTCCACAACCCAACAAAACAAATTCTCACAGTAGTATGGCAAAAAAAATGTATGTTGCTTTCTGCACTTTAACCTCCATCACCTCTCTGGCAGGAGATGAATGTCATGTTACATCTCCATTCTTTTTGTCTTGGGCCCTATCAATGTGTTGATATGAATTCTAAAGTCTTTCAAGGTTGTTCCTATCTATGAGGTTATCACATAAATTGTTCTCCCAGGTTTGCTCACTTCACTCTGCATCAGTTCAGAGATCTTCCCAGTTTCCTCTGTAATTATCCATTTCTTCATTGCTTGTGGCACAGTAATATCCCATTACATGTGTAGGCAAAAATTTGTTTAGCCATTTCTCCAATAGGAGAACACCTTCTTAAGTTTCCAATTTTGCGCTACCATGAAAATAACTTTCATAAATATTTTTGTACATGTACATCCTTCTCCTCTTTCTGGGACGTCTTTGAGAAATAGACATAGTAGTGGTATGACTGGTTAAAAGAGTATGCACAGTACCTTTCTGGGCATAGTTCCAAACTGCTTTCCAATTTGGTCCAATTTGGACCAATTCACACCTTTACCAACAATATACTAGTAAGTAAAGTCAAGAAGCTAAATCAACAAGTCAACATACGTTTATTAAGTGCCTAACAGTCCAGAAAGTGAGGAGTGGAGCCTGGGGAGAAGTAATGAGCATGGCTAACCTGGAAATTTCCTCCAAATGGAGATTACAGGAGGAACTCATGGAAAGGTTTGGAGGTAGGATGGTGTTCATTTTAGGATCACGTGTTCAGATGATTGCATATTATAGTGAAAAGGGTATTGGATTTATTGTCAAAAGACCTGGGTTCAAATCTTAGCTCTGCAATTTATTACATTTGTGGCCTTTTATAAGTACTTAACCTTTATGGGACCTAGTAGTTTTCTCACTTTCAAAAATAGGAGGCTGAACTGCTAAGGTCCCTATAGGCAATCTGAAGTGTTAGGTTTTTTTTAAATCATATGATAAATAATTCCAGTCAGCTCGAACATAAGGCAGCATGAGATAAGTCTTGAAAGGAGGGTCTTAACAGACTAGGGAGTATAATATTTATTTAGTAGGCACTGAGAAGCCATTGAAGATTTTTGAGTAATGGGATGATCTGATCATATCTGTACATCAGGAATATAATTGGCCAATGAAGTGTAGATAGCTCACAGGGGGAAGAGATTGAGGGCTGGTGGCTGTTAGAGGATTATTGTAATGGTATGGCCAGAAAGTAACAGGGTTTGGAGCAAAGTGATGGCAGTGGGAATGGGAAGCAGGCAATATTGAGAATGATACAATTGACAAGATTTCAAAAATGACCTAATTGTTGGATTTTACCATTGTACATGTGGGTTCGGGCTCTAAGGTTTTCAGTGGGAGTGGGGTTTTGTTTCATTTTGTTTTGTATTGCCTTTCATCATATCCTTAGTACTTCATAATCCTAGGCACACACTAAGTGTTTAATAAATGCTCCTTCACTAAGTGCCTGAAGATAACACCAGTATTCACTATTTTAATAGATGTCTTGAGTTTGAGGTCCTCATGGAAGCTTCAGATGGAAATGTCCTATAGGACATTTGAGAATGCAGGGTTGGACCTCAGGAGAGGAATCAGAGCTAAAGATAGAGCTTTGGAAATAAATGAGATCATCAAGAGAGAGGGGACGTAGAGAGGGGAAAAAACATCAAAGGCAGACAGAAACTTTGATATTCCCTATGTTTAGGGCACGGGTGAAAGAAAAAGGGACCCATTTAAAAGGATCCATTAGGAGAGAATAGAACAAACCAGGAGAGTACAATATCATGAAAGTTAAGAGAGGAGGAAAAAGAAAGGGGTGGGTTAGTATCAAAAACAGTTGACAGAGCAAAGATACTGAGAAGTGAACAATTGGATTTGGTCATTTTGGTCTTTGGTGGAATGTTACTATACTATAAGAAATGATAACTACAGAGAAGCATGGAGAGTCATATGAACTGATACAAAGCAAAGTAAGCAGAACCAGGAAAACAATATATACAATGACACCAACAAAGTAAACAGAAATAACAATAACAAGTAAATCAAAACTGAATCTTGGGAAATTATAATGAACAAGCTCAGCCCTAAAGAAGAGATATGATTATGTACCTCCCTCATTTCTTCGCAGAAGTGAGACACTTTAGGTGAGGAACACTGCATATAATATTAGACTTGGTTGAAATGTTGATTACATTTCCTGTATCTTTTTCTCTTTTTTATTAAGCATAGCTTTTGGGGAGAGGAATATGTTGAGAAACTAGGATGATATAAAAAACAAAAGTTAGTAAAAATATAAATTTAACAAATTGAAGTCATCAGTGACCTTTGAGAGATAATTCTGCATAATATGCCAGTGAATTTAGCCAGATATCAAGTGGCTAAGGAATGAATAGAACCTGAAGCAGAGGGGCTGAGTAGGAGAGGAAAAGGTTTTGGCCTAAAGCCAGGATGACAGAATAACAAAAGTTCAGGAAAGTTCAGGATAATAGGAATTTGAGCTAGGGGGAATGAATGATCTAGAAGCTTCACTTATACCTCATGTGATCATGGGAGCACAAGAGAGGGTGAGCACAATTTCTGACAAGGTGAATAAAGAAAGGGTTAATGTTAGCCAAAAGGAGAACCACTTTTTAATTTTAGTTTTTAAAATTGTATTAGTTTTGTTTTCATATAACTTTCATTTCAAGATGTACTCTTTCTTCTACTACCTAGACCCATTCCTTATGGGAGAGAATGTTTTAAAAGAGGAAAAAATAATAAAATTTGATTTCTTCCAATGAATTTGAAATAAAAATCTTTGGAACAATGGTTAAAAAAATAAAAAGAGGAAAAAAATAGTTCCACAAAACTAACAAACATATCAACTGAGTGGAGCATTGTATCAACTCAGAGCTCCCCATCTCTCCAAAGAAAAGAGTGAGATACATTTTCTCGTTTATTCTTTTGAGTAGAACTACTGTTTTCCTCTCCAAAAATGTATTAAGGAAAAATGAGGTGGGAGTGGGGGTGGAGAGAGACAAGCATTATATAGCATCGATTTTGTGCCAGGCCTTGTTCTAAGCATTTTACAGTTATTATCTCATTTGATAATATAACAATCCTGAGAGGTAGGTGCTATTACTATGCCCATTTTACAGTTGAAGAAACTGAGGTTAAGTGGCTTACCTGTTTGAACATAGATCCCCCTGACTCCAGGCACCAGTGCTCCATAGACTGCACCACCTCATACCTGTAAAGATAGAGGAGTGTTGAGTCAAGGAAGGAGTTCCGTTGAATAGTCCTAAATAGTCCCAAAAAAAAGGGAGGGGGTATCAGCTCATCTGCTAAGAGGAGAGGGGAAAGGCAGAGCTAAAGGCTTGAGGAAAGAAGTTTATAAGCAATAGTGGAGACAGCATAAAATAAAGCAATTAAGTGGTAAAAAGTAGAAACTAATGAATTTGTTTAAAAGAGAACAAAAGCTGCTACTGGTAGAGGGGTGGCACTTGGGAGAGGGCTGGGCCTAGATTCAGGAAGACTCATCTTCATGAATTTGAATGTGGCCTCAGACAGTTACTAGCTGTGTGACCCTGGGCAAGTCACTTAACCCCGTTTGCCTCAGTTTCCTCATCTTTACAATGAGCTGGAGAAGGAAATGGCAAACCACTCCACTATCTTTGCCAAGAAAACCCCAAATGGGGTCACAAAGAGTCTGAACAACAATAACAGTAGAGGGGCTGGCATAGGGTGGGTTGGTCTGGGAGTAGGGCAGGACTGAATGATGGGATTAAGAGACCAGCAAGTGCTGACTGGGCAAGCAAGGAAGCAATGTGCTGAGGAAAATTTAACAACCAGTTTTCCTGGGGAAAAGATAAACCCAACACATCTTTAATTTAAATTATTGTTTTTTTTCTACCACGTTGTTAATCCTGGACAAGTGAAAAAAAAAGCCCTGATTTGTAGCATTTGCTGATTTCTGAAGTGAAAATGTTCACACTGAAAATTTTAAAATTTGCTCTCATGAGTCGGTTCCAGCTGACTCCAGTACACCCTGAGCAGGAGATGTCAGCCTACCATATGTTCCCAAAGTGCACAAAACTACCCCCTGGGGAGTGCTGGAATGATCCAGGAAGGCAGTAGTAGCTTCAGGTACAACTGGGGGGCATTGAATAAAAATAAGTAGGCAGTGGAAGCATAAGGAAAGAAAAGAAAAGAAGAAAATTTTGAAAAACTGTTCATACATGTTTCATCTGTTGTGTAACAGAGTTCAAGTCATAGTGATTACATTATTTTCCAAATAAACACACAAAATGCCAGTTATAACCCATCAGTGGGCAAGTCTGCCAACAGGTCTTTTTAACAAGCAAGAGTTGGCAGGTGAGAGTGTTGCACATTGCTCAGAAGTCCAGTGTGCATCGGCAGGAATATGTGCATGTGATGACTTTTATACAATATGATACTATACAGTTACATGCCTCAATGCTGTGTCATAAAAATACAATTCAGGAAAAAAAAACCTACAAATTTAAATAAATTGTTAAATTTAAGCTGTCATTTTTAAAAAATATTTTACACAAATTTCAAAAAAAATCGTTAAAGGGTTAAAGAAAGTAGATTTCCAGGGGAGCTCTGGGTAATTTTTTTAAAGGGGGTGGTAGGCAAAATAAGTTTGGGAACCTCTGATGTAGACAGATGGTTTAGAAAAGCAGGGATTAGGGGGCGGAGCCAAGACGGCGACCAGAAAGCAGTAACTGGCGTGAGCTCCCCACCAAATCCCTCCAAAAACCTATAAAAAAATGGCTCTGAACCAATTCTAGAGCTGCAGAACCCACAAAGTGGCAGAGGGAAGCAGGGCCCCACCCCAGGACAGCCTGGATGGTCTCTGGGTAAGGTCGGTCCCACACGGACCTCCCAGCCCCCAGCCGAGGGGA
>CM053626.1:130558586-130584451 GCA_028646595.1 Phalanger gymnotis | reverse complement strand
TCACAAGAGTAACCAGGAGGCCACAGAAAAACAAGATAGTATTTAGCCAAATCATATTTACTGGCCTCAAGTCCTTGCTCGCACTCCTGGGTCTACACACGGGTCAGCTCTACTTTCAGGTTGGCTCTGCTTCTGCAGCTCCTGCTTCAGCTTCGGCTTTCTCTTTACCTTCGGCTGTAGCTGTCTCTGCCGCCGTTGCCGCCGCTTCCGCCACACTCTCCAAGCTGTATTCCAGCTACCTGACTGCTTCCTCTCTCCTTCAGCCCTTAACTCCTGTCACCAACAACCTCTCCAACTGCCTCCCCACTGCTTCTCCAACTGCCTCCAACTGCCTCTAACTGCCTCTTAGCTCTGCTCCAACCGTTCCACAAGCTCCTCCCACCACAGGTTTCTATTGGCTCCAGTGCTAGCCACTCCTCCCAGGATCCTGGGAGGCTTACATACACATAGGTTCCACACTCAACGGGGCTCTGGGCCTGGGGCTCAACACTTAGCAAGGCTCAAGGAAATACACTGAATTACTCAAAGAAAACAAAGACCATTTTGCTTGTCAACACACATGGGTAAAGGAAGGGTTAGAGGGAGAGAAAGAACTTGAAACAAAAAAAAATTTAAGAACATTAAAAATAAATAAATAATAAATCTGACAAGGAAAATCAATATTGTAAAAACAACTTTACATCTTTGAAAGAATAATTTGGAGTCTAATGTTGAGTTCTGAACACCACAGTTCAAGAAAATCATTGATATACTGTAGAGTATCCAAAGGAGAGCAGTCAGGATATTAAAGGGCTTTGAGTTCATATCAAAAAAAATACTTTTTATTTACCTTGCAGTTTATATTTAATAATACAGGGTGTCCCTAAAGTCCGGACACATAGGAAAATTGACAGCAATGTAGAGTTATTGCATTGAGTTCACGTGAATCTTGCAAAGCGCATCAACCTTTGCATCACAAATGATAGAAATCATATTGAATATGTTGTTCGTTACTATTCCAATTAAATAAAATGTGGTTGAAAATTTCATTCATTTCATTTCTTGAAAATATGCATTTTTGCCTATGTGTCCAGACTTTAGAACACCCTGCATTCTGTGTCCCTCTACCCGCCCCAGTAGGATGTAAGTCCCTTGAAAGCAAGGATTATTGTTTTTTCTTTTTGTGTCTCCAGTGTCTAACACAGCACCTAGCATATAATTCATGTTTAATTATTGATCCATCAAAAAATTAGATTAAAACAAGAATAAAAACAAAAAGGATAGATGGTCAAAAAAGAAAAGAAATAGAGAGATCAATTGATAGGAGAGACTAAGTATTCAGCATTTAGAATCCAACGAACTCTGTAGTTTGGTGTTGTACGAACCCAAAGTCCCCCAGATACTAGGATAAGAACTCACTATTCAAAAACAAACTCCTGGAAAAACTGCAAAGCAGCCTGGCAGAAGCTAACTATAGACCAGCGCCTCACACCATATACTAAAATAAGCTCCAAATGGATACATGACTTAGACATGCATTAATATGCTTGAATATGCATATTTTCAAATGGTTTGGTTTGATTTTTCTTTTATTTTCAATTAAAAGAAGGCAGAGGTCAGAGGAAGAAAAAAATTTTAAATTTTAAAACTTTAATTAAATTTTTAAAAAGAAAATCCTATGGACTAAAATGCTACAGGGCAAAAAAATCAGCCCAAGATGGTTGGAAGTGGCTCAAGAGTGAAATTCTGAAGACACAAAGAGAAATAATTTTAATAAAAAGTAAAAATGTGATTTGTATGAAGAGACTGGTATGTATGCATAGGGAACTCATCAACCAACATAGATTTTCAAAAGAAATGTACAGAAAATGAAAGCAAGACAAAGTAATAGGACAAATATAACAGGCAGGCACAGTTCTGTAAAGATAAGTTCAGGAATACTAAAAATTAGAATGAAATGAAGCTGGTGAGGGAATCTAATGATAAAAAACAACAGGTTGGCTATTGGTTTTTTACCTATATTGGGGAAAATGTATAAATTAAGAAGAATAGTAGGACTTTCACTTAGGGTAAATGGAATGATAACTGAAAACGGGGAGAAGGTAAAACTATATAATTGGGTTGTTTTTTGTTGCCGTTGTTTCTTTTATTTGTTTTTTCTGCCAAGGAGAATGATTGTTTGCAAAACAAATGTACAAAAATGTCTAACAGGGAATCAATAACCAAGTAAGAAAGTAATGAGAGAGAAGCTAGTTGTCACCTGTCCCAGATGAACTACACAGTTCTGTGGTACTCAGTACTTGGGTACTGAAAGAACTGGAAAATGTGATTTGCTGAGCTATTGTCACTGATGTTTGGAAAATCATGGAAAACGGAAGAGATGCAATAACATTGGAGAAGAGGAAATATCCTGATTTCCAAAAAAGGAAATAAAATAGAAATTGCAAATTATAGGCCAGTGAGCTTGACCTTGATTCCTGGGAAAATTCTGGAATGGATCATTAAAGATATGGTTAGTGAACACCTAAAGTTGGAATCAGTGATTACAAAAAGTCAAGTTGGCTTCATCAGGGATAAGTGATGCCGGATCAACCTTGTATTTTTTGACAAGATGAATAAACTGGTAGATGGGAAGATTGCTATGCTATAACATTCTTATCAATAACATAAATAAAGCAGATATGCTACGTTCATCCCATTTGCAGATGACACAACCTAGGAGGGATAGACAACGGAGCCAGGAATCCAAAGGATCTCCCCACGTGTAGAATTTTCTGCCTCCTCATCTCTGCCTACTGGCTTCCTTTGTTGTTATTCAGTCATTTCAGTCATGTTTGACTCTTCATGACCCCAATGGGGTTATCTTGGCAAATATACTAGAGCAGTTGGACATTTCCTTCTCTAGCTCATTTTACAGATAAGGAAACTGAGGCAAACAGGGTTAAGCGGCTTGCTCTGGGTAACGCAGCTAGTAAGTGTCTGAGGTCATATTTGAACTCAGGTCCTTCTGACTCAGGGGCTGATGCTCTACCGCCTCGACCACTTAGCTGCCTTTGCTTCCTTTAAGTGCCAACTAAAGTCCCATCTTCTACAGGAAGTCTTTCCTAATCTCTTTTTAATTCTAGTGCTTTCCCTCTGTTAATTATTTCCTATTTCTCCTGCATTCTGTTTCTATATATGTGTTTGTTGTCTCTCCCATTAGATTGCGAGCTCTTTGAGGGCAGGGATTGTCTGTTACCTCTTTTTGAATCCCCAGTGTTTAGCACAGCGCTTGAAAAACAGTAGGCACTTAATAAAAGTTTATGTATAGATTGAGCTTGGCAGGCTAAAGCACTAGGCTGAACTTAATAAATATAAAATTTAGTGGGCATGGATGTAAAGTCTTACATTCGTCTACAAAAGATCAGCTTCACAAGTACAAGATAAAGTAGGCATTGTTAGAGAATAATTGTTATGAAAATCATCTGAGAATTTTAGTGGATTTCAAGCTCCATATAGACCCTAGACAAAGATCTATTCTCCTCAGATTCCTTTTTTTCTTATTGAAGCCTTGATACAGCTTCTTCAACAACAGCTGATATAAATTTAGTAAGTTATGTTGTCTCCCCCTTAAGTGAAAAAATCCAATAATTAAGCTCAAAAAACGTAATGCTTTTCAATAGGACAATTGTTCTTCTCTGGCTGTATTTTTTCGTGTGTATGGGTTAAATGGAGACAATTTAGCCTATCCTTCAGTCACAGTCATATTTAAAGAAAATAAACAAGGGCTGGAAAACAAATTATTAGGTATGTCAAGCAGGGATTCTTCTCATGTATTGGTTGGTCTAGATGGTCTAGATGACCATTAAGGTCCCTTTCAACTCTCAAATTCCATGAATCTCCAATTTTGTGATTATATCTCAGTATGTAAGGCTGATTTTACTGGCTCTGGCCAATCCCCTTTGTACTAAGCCTATAAAAAACTCTTCACCAGAGGGTAGGGAGGTATATAGAAAAAACCCCAGTAAAGGTAACAATGGATTTGCACCAGTAGGGAATCCTGAACATCCCAAGTACTCCAATGCAAGACTACCAAGTGTGGTCAATCAGAAAGCTTATGTTGTGTACTTACTTTATGCCAAGCATTGGGCTAGGCACTGGGGAAAGAAAGACAAAAATAAGCCTCAATTGCTTAAGGAGCTTATCTTCTATCAGGGCAAACATATACACAAATAAACAAATAGGATGTTTTTTTTTGCTTTGGGGTTCACAGTGAAACCATCTCCACCACCTCCTTTGTGTATATCTCTATGGAATGACTATGAGTAACCAATCAATCAGTCATTCACTTGGTGCCTACTAGAGTAGTTGTTGGGGTAGCTAGGCAGTGTAGTGGATAGACAGCTCCTGCCTTCTGGGAGCTTACATTCTAAAAGGGAAGACAAAGACAACATGAAAAGGAGCTCAAAGGGGAGAGGGGAATGGGGGCGTGCATCAAAGAAAGGTGGAAAAGTAGTCAGAGGCTAGGCAGGCTAAAATGTAACCATAGCTGATGGTTCACCATGCTGGTAACTGGCATGGGTACTTGCTCGAATATAGGTTCTGTGGGGAAAAAAATCAAGTCATGGAGAATGGCCTCTGGTATAGAATTGAAAAAGAAGTCTGGAGAGTCAGGGGCTGAGCCAGATTAGAAGTGACAGTTGTATATTCTTCAGTCTGCAGGAGGACAACAGTCATATAAATGACCTAAAATCTAAAATAGAGAAATCGCTGGTTGTTCTACCAGGGCTGGAGATTTCAGATAAGACGTTTTGACTTCTCACCCCAAAACAAGCAAAGATAAATAAATGCTTCTTGAAAGCCTAATGGGTGGGAAGAAAGGGGAGTTTTAAGTCAAGAAAACTGTTATAGAGAGAAAAAAAGAGGAGGCTTTAAGTTTCTTTCTCTTTTAAGAAAGAATCAATAGCAACCACTTTGTGAATTAGTCTCCAAAATACGATGCATGACATATCAATGTATACCCATATAGCCACACATGGAATGGGGACATACATGAGGATTTTGCTGAATTATATGAAAGCAGAATTAAATACAGTGAATCCAAATTAAGACTTATCAGCAAGTTCATTTTCTAAAAATAAATCAGGTTTTCTTTGCTTCATCAAAAGATCAGATTATAGTGTACGCAGCCTTAACGTTTAGAATAAAATGTTTTTTTTTATTCTCAGACAACTGAGGACAATGAAAATTATTACATAATCTGTCAGAGACTGTACAGTCCAATTGTAAAGAAGAATTGTTCCTACACAATAGGGGTTATCTAGTCGTTTCCATTACAAAGGTACAACAGAGTACTGCAGTTGAGAATTAAGACAATTCATAAATGTAATGTAGTTCTTAAGACATTTAACACAAACAACTTTTTGTTGATTACAGCCTTAGGAATAGAATACTCCTAAAAACTGGACATCTAGGTGCTAGTCTGGGCTCTACTACCCCTTTTGTAATGTTGTCTATGTTACTGGACCTCTCTGTGCATTCGCAAAGCGGAGATAATTATGGCTATGTCTATCATCTTCACGGGGTGCTATAAGAATAAAGGAGATAATGAGTGCTGGCCTCCTTACATACAGGGATTTGAGCAGATTTTAAGAAGGGCATGTAACAATGCTGCACAGCCTGGGGAATTATCCTCTAGCTAGTGACTACATTGACCCATGATTGCTAAGCCAATACAATTGGAAAAGAGGCATGGAGCATGGTAGGATGGCATTCATCATGACAGAGCTACAGAAATCCCTTTCTCAAAAATAAAGCTAAGCAGCTCAGTAGCCTGGTCATTCTCTTCTCCACCAAGAATAGAGTTGGAAATGATGAAATTTAGATTGTAGTTGAAGCTTTGTCTAGTTAGTGTTAACTAAATAGTAACTGTTTCTCTTTTGGCCAGGAAACCTAAGAGTCATCCCCTCCCAGTTTAATTTTTTTTTTTTTGAGTTTTCGATTAAAGGGGCCATCCCTTGATCAACTTCTTAAAGAGGCCTATTCACTGAAAGGGCATTACCTCACTCTAAGTGAGAACCTAAAAAGACCTTAACCTGAAAGGGCCAGGGTCTCCCACTGCATTCTTGGCCATCTCCAGTCATCCTAATGAATATCTGGCCACCGGATCCAGATGGTTCTGCAGGAGAAAGTGAGGCTGGTGACCTTGCACAGCCCTCCTTCACTCAAATCAAAGTCAACTGTAAGTCATGTTATCATTTCCCTGATGTCATGGTCCTCTTCGAGAATGAAGGACAAACACAACCTGATAACCAAACTAGTGTTAACAAAAAAATAATAATATTGCAAATCTATGAAACATTGCATTGCAGCTAGATTTATTACAAGAGAAATGACCATGCAACCCAAAGCCAGAGGAAAATGTTTGCAATCCATACAGAAATTGCATATTTATTACTGTAAGACAAAGGGAGGAGGAAGTACCAGAAATCTCCTAAAGGGGAGTGGAAATAGGTGCAGCAAAAGTGGAAAAAGGACCATGAAGATATGATGGTGTAATGTTAATGGAATAGGTCTTCCCCATCCCCCATTAATAGACCTATGTGACCTCATGTGTTCAATCACAGCTGTGATATGTCCTGAGTCACACAGAGCCCGTTGGGAGAGGAACTTGCCTAAGCAGGAGTTGCTTAGCTATACTCGCTTTCTGGAAGGCTTGCTTATAGGAAGGCTTTCACACCTTTTGGTACTAAGCTAATTAGGCACTGAGTCCCAAGGGGTTTGATGCTTTCTGGCTCTGAGAAGCATAGATAGATAGATAGATAGATAGATAGATAGATAGATAGATAGATAGATAGATAGATATAGATATAGATACACATATATATGTATATATATGTATGTATGTATATGTATATATATATATATGCATATATATACATATAGTCTGATGTTGTTATTTTGCTTTGGGGCTTGCTCATAAGAAGGACCTTTTGATTCCCTGGACAGCATTCTGAGTAGCTGCTTGTTAAGAGCACCCTGACTGCTCTGATGTAGTAGTGCTCCCCCCACCTGATGGTGTATGTAGGTGGTTGTATTACTTTGTTCAGACAGTTGGAGCCCTGTCTGTTGATCTTTGTGCTCATTTCTCTGCTTGTATTTTTTCCACTTTCAGGTGCTGACCTTTCTGCTGAATTAGTGAATGTAATTAAAAGAAGACTGTTAACCCCTTTAAAAGCTACCTTTCCTTTAAAAGCAGATCAAATAATGTAGAGAATTTCCAGTGAGGAAACTCCTTCTACCAATATAAATTGGCTTTAGCTCTGCAACTAATACTCTTAGAGAGGGCTGAGAGGTAAAGTGATATGCATGATCCAGGCTCATACAACCAGTACGTGTCAGAGGTGAGATTTGAACTCAGGCCTTCTTGACTTCAAAGTTGGCTCGCTATTCACTGTGTTCGCTGTTCCAGGGGGAGCAGGGAAGTGAGAAGACTTTGCCTCAGATCAAACCATTTTGGGAGCATTGAAATCTTGCAAGTTCCCAGCTGTCCCTGGGATCCTGGAATAACACAGCACTCAATATCCCCAAGAAAGCAACAGCAAGACCACCCCAGACATTCCTTCCAGAAGTAGGCAGACCCTGATCTTAATATGGAGTCTAAAGTCAGGAAGTAGGTAGGAATAATGAGCAAACAAAATAATCCCACCATAAAAGTTATGGTGACAGGGATGCTCAAGACATAAAACCAGAAGAAAATGAGTCCAAGATATCTACAAGCAAAGCCTCAATGAAAAACACAGCTTAGGCACAAGTTCAACTAGAATTCCTGGAAGAGATGGGGCAAGAGTTGAAAAAAAAGTCTTAAAATATTTTTATATGTAAAATGAGAGCACTAGAGGCAAAAGGGGGGGAGAATGAGAACTATGGAAGAAAGAATTAGGAAAGGAATTAATAGTATGGCACAAGAGATACAAAACCTTGCACAAGCAGCAAGTTCACTGAAATTTAGAATAAACTAAACAAAAGTTAATGACTTTAAGAGACAACAAATATTAAAAACAACATCAAAATATTGAGGGGGGGAGAAGAAAATGTGAAGTGTCTCATAACAATTTACCTGGAAATTAGATCAAAGAGAAAAGATTTAAGTATCATTGGGCTCCCTAAAAACCATGACCAAAAAAAGAGCCTAGATATTATATTTCAAGAAATCATGAAAGAAAACTGCCCAGACCTTTTAGAACCAGAGAGAAAAGTAGAAATAAAAGGAAGACATTGGTCACTTTCTGAAAGAAACCCCAAAATTAAAACTCCCAAAAACATTATAGCCAAAATCTGGAGCTTCCAGGTCAAAGAAAAAAATATTGCAAATAGCCAGAAAGAATTCAAGTATTGAGGAGCCACAGTCAGGA
The DNA here is from genome assembly GCA_028646595.1 of Phalanger gymnotis. Taxonomy (NCBI): domain Eukaryota; kingdom Metazoa; phylum Chordata; class Mammalia; order Diprotodontia; family Phalangeridae; genus Phalanger; species Phalanger gymnotis. The sequence continues at coordinate 130,576,079 of CM053626.1, read as the reverse complement.
TCGCAGATGATAAAGGAATAGAAATCTTAGAATATGACATTCCAGAAGGGAAAATATAAAAGGATTATAGCTGAGAATAATTTATCCACCAAAAATGAGCATAATCCTATGGATAAAAAAATAACCTTTAGTAGAATTTCCAAGTTTTCCTGAGGAAAAGACCAGAGTTATATAGAAACTTTGAAGTGCAAATCTGGGAGGCAAGAGAAACATAAATAGTTGAACATCAGTATCATCCATAAGAGATTAAACAAGGATAAACTGCTCATATTCAAATATTAGGAGGTGATACATATACACCCCACTGAGTCCTCACTCATTAGGCCTTATAGAGGGAGTCTAATTAGATGGAAGACCTGAGAGTGATTTTATTATGTCTTGAAGATCTTCATAAAAGAATGGAAATGAAAGGGAAGAGGAATATGCTGGGGGTGGGGTGGGAAGGAGAAGAGATGAAGATTAGGGAAAATTAACATAAAATGGGTATGCAAGTTAGTCTATACAAACAAAAAGGAAGGATCAAGGGGAAACAGCTGACACCTGAACCTCATTCTGACTTTACACTGCCTTCTAGTCACTAAGTTGTTTGGCTTTAAGTTTGATCTCTTCAAGCTGAAAGAGTATATAGAATTGATAGATTTTTAAAATTATAATTAGATGAAAATTGAGTGTGTATAAAGCTAGTTGGATATGCCATGCTTTGGGGGAGTATATCTAGTTGATGCTACTAGCTAAAAGAGCTATTCTGCATGGCAGAGTTAATCTTTGTTGTGAGTAGTAATTGTTGGACAATGGCACCACACCTCCACAGCTGTGGCATTAACAATGTATGTTGGTAAGCAAAATGGGCTCTTAGCACTTAGTTCAACAAGTGCCCTTGAAGAGTTTGGCTTTTGTTTCCTTTGAGTAATTCAGTGTATTTCATTGAGTCTTACTAAGTGCTAAGCCCCAGGCTCTAACCTCTATTAGGTGTTAACCTAACCTATGTGGATGTGAACCTCCCAGGGTCCTAAGGGGAGGGGCTAACTAAAGAGCCAATCATAGCCGCCTAAGTTCTGGTAATTCAGATGACGTTCGATGACATTTGAAACCCTATAAGAAGAGAAGACAGAGCCATTTGCGCAGGGCTCTCACTCATGATGGTGCTGATGCAGAGACTCCAGGCAGCTGTAGCTAAGGAGCCCTCCAGCTCATAAACCCAGATGCTGAGACTTTGTTGAACTCTGGTAACAATATTGGGATTTGAATCAGACATGGTCTGTCTGTTGATGTTTGCAATTTGTTTGTAATTTGCTCTGAAGTTCAGCGTGCTGGTCTTTTCCCCTGAACTAAGTGAATGATATTTGTATACTGAAAAAAAGTAAGTTTGTCAACCCCTTAACGTAGCTTTCCTTAGTTAAGCAGATCAAAAGAACATCTTTCACAGCATGCTGGCAGCTTTCTGGGTGCTGGCTGTTGGTGGATCTTACACCCCCACAGAAGCTGCTAGCCGAATTGTTGAAACACAATGGAAGGTCTACTCTGTAGCGGTTTTTCTAAAGCAACCAAGGTGGAATGCCAAAACTTAACAGGCAAACATGCTAGCAATTTGAGCATTCATCCAACTGAATGGGTATTATTAGCTCAGTTATATGTTTCTCTTTTCTGTATTTAATTTTAATTGTCTTATTGTAAGTTCATGAGATGCAGCATGGGATATTGGATAAAGGCCTGAAGGCCTAGCCTTGGAACCAGGAAGACAAGCGTTCAAGGTGCAGGTATGGCAATGTGACTCTGGGCAAGTCTTGAACTCAGAGTTTTGAGTCATTTTCTTAGATTATAAATTATAGAGAAGTTTCTAACCTACCTTGATAGAGGGAATTTCTTCATCCAAAAATTATTTATACCAATTAAGTCATAGGTCCAGTCATTCATTATCCCTTGTCTTTTATGTTTACAAGTTTTTGGCACTGGGTTTTAGAAAATAGTATTAAATTGTGTTGTTAATGATTGGGGAAGGGATCTCAGCCCTTGGTTGCATATGCAGCATTAGGGGTGGTGTTCTCTCTGAGGATCTGCGCGTGATGATTAATTGAATTTTCCAGGTTATTTAATTAAATATTGAATATTCCAGGTTTTGTAATAGCTGACTTTGACTGATCCATACCATGGAGGAGCTGCAGACTTTCCTGCTCCTACAACTATGAGTTGCATAACAGATGCTGATGTACTTTAGTAGAGATAATTTCCTCACCAGGGAAAGCCATATACCAATGAAATGCCTTGCTAGTAGTATATAAACTCCTTAGGGCCAGAATTGTTTTGTTTTTCTTTCTTTTTCTGTTTCATTGATGTACTTTTTAATATTATAAATATTTACAGAACACTCCCATTTCACAAGGTCTTTTATAATGAAGTAAAACTGGTAATGCAATGACCTCATCTGTGGCACCTCACCCCCCACCGCTATATTTTTAAATTAAAAGAAATTTATTTTATCTCCCTCCCATCCTCAAACCCCATTGAAAAAATTAATAATAAATACAAATTTCTTATAACATATGTGCATAGTCAGTCATAACAAATTCCTTCAATGTCTCTGTGTGTAATTATATTATATATAATTATCTATTACATATGTATATGTTTATATATGTATGTGTGTATATTATATATAATTATCTATTTTATATGTGGTGTATATATGTATGTGTGTATATATATCATATTTTATTATCTATGTATGTATGTATATGTGTATATAAAATTCTGTACTCTAAATCCATCACTCCTTTGTAATGGATAGCATGTTCCCTCATCACTCCTCTAGAATCATTAATGGTCATTGTCATGATTATATAGTTCTTACAGCTTTCTAAGCTGCTGGTTTTTACAGCTTTATTGTCATTGTGCAAATCGTTGTCCTGGTTTGATCAATTTCATTCTTCATCAATTTATGAAACTTTTCAAAACTGTTCATTTTTATACCATTATAACAGTTCTTAAATACAAAAAATCATGCAAAAAAAGGTCAACATGAACAAAAAAAGAAGGTAGGTAAGCCATGTAGATAGAGTGACTGTTGTGGTGGACTATTAGCTATAATATTCTCCAAAAGAATCAGAGAAAGGCTTCAGCGTGTTGTGTATGTGCTCTATGAAGAATTTATCATATGTCAGAGATAAGAATTAGCCAGGATAAGAAGATGACTTGATGAGAATATAAAGTCCCTTTGTATTATTGATTGAGTTAAATAAAAAACGCCTTGGTAGATTCAAATATACTGGATACAGCAGGAACAGGGATACTCACATCAGTCAGAAGTACCAGAAAATAAAAGAAGTGAAATGAATGAAAAAGAATGAAAGAGCTGAAGATCCAAACCAATTTCTTGAGGCCGATCTAAAGCAGTGGGGAGGAGGAAGAAGGAAGCCCTTAGGTTCTCATCTATTTGTATATATTGTGAGTGAAAGAGTCAATTTCATTCTCAGACAAAAATGCAGCAAAAACCCAAGCCATTGCAGAGCTAGGCCATTTTAAAGACAATTCCAGTTCCAGATGCATTTGTCAGTGGGAAAAGGCTGCTCTGGTGCGATTGTGATTTCCATTTGGTGATGCCATGTTAGGTGAAGGAAGTAGTCTCCAATCCGGCTGGAGAATGGGACCCACCGTAAGAGCACGGCTCCCAATTATGACATAGACCGTCGCAGAACGCTCACATGTCCTCTAGTCTCCCTAAAACAGATCCCTAACCTCTTCCCCATGGGTGAAGCCATAGGTGATCTCAGCCCACGCTCAAACCCCACTACAAGAACACCAAAATAAATATGAAAATGTTTCTGAGCCGCAGGTGAAAAGGAAGAGAGGAGAGATATAGAATCATAAAATTGAAATAGCAAAATCTTCCAACTATTGAACTCAGGTGAAGAAAATGCCAAGGGAGAAATGAACCAAGGAAGTTTCAAGATAAGGTCAAGGTGTCGGCAGTTACAAAAGGGGATAAAATAGTCCTGCATTTGCACAGTGTGCATAATGACTAGGATTATCCTCTGGAGGCTGCAGATTAGCAGTGTTGAGAAAGCTGTTGTGATGGCAAAAGCCCGAACTAACAAATGGATATTAAATCATGCTCTGAAATCACAAAGGCCTAGAATCCTAAGGCTAAGGTTCCCGGTGAGATGTGCCCCACACCCGGGTCAGGCTGCCCTAAAAGCAATTGGGCATTTGACCAAAGGCCCATGAAGCACTTCTCTCTTGCTCTCTCGCTCTCTCATCTCTCTGTGGCAGTCTGTCTCTGTCTCTCTTTGCTTCTCTCTCTCTCGAATATCTCTGCCTGTCTACAATATCTGTCTGTCTCTTTCTGTCTCTGTCTTTGTCTCTAGCTCCCTCCCTCCAATATCTCTATTTTTTTTTGTTACATTTGAGTACAAGCTGCTTGCTTCTATCCCTCCCAATCCTGCAGTGGAGAAGGTCAGTATTTGGCAAAGACATATACATGAAACTATACAACTATACAATACATAGTTCCATATGTCACTTCTTTCTCTGGAGACAGATAACATCTTCCTTCATAGGTCCTTTGTAATTGATTTGACTATTCATACAACTCAGAACAGCTTAGTTGTTCACATTTACTCTTTGAATGGTATTGCTCTTACTGTATACAATGTTCTGTTGGTTCTGCTCATTTCACTCTTCATTATTATATTATTATTATATGCACGTCTTTCCACATTTTCCTAAAATCAACCTATTATTTATAGCACAATAGTATTCCATCACAATCATATACTACAACTTATTCAGCCATTCCTCAGTCGATGGGCATCCCCTGAATTTCCAGTTCCTTGCCACCACAAAGAGAGCATCTGTAATATTTTAAAATATATAAGTCCTTTTCCTTTTTCCCTGATCCCCTTGGGAAATAGAACTAGTAGTGGAATTGCTGGGTCAAAGGAAATACACAGTTTTAGAACTCTTTGAGCTTAATTCCAGATTGCTCTTCAAAATTATTGGATCAATTCACAGATACACCAATAGTGAGTTAGTGTCCCGATTTTTCACATCCCCTCCAACATTCATCATTTTCCCCTTCTATCATTTTAGCCAATCTGATAGGTATGAAAAGGTGTTTTAATTTGCATTTTTGTAATTGATCATGATTAAGAGCATCTTTTCATATGACCGTACATATCTTTGATTTCTTCCTCCAAAAACTGCCTGCTTATATCCTTTGACCATTTATCAATTGGAGAATGACTCACATTTTTATAAATTTAACAGTTCTCTATATATTTGAGATATGAAGGTTTTATTCAAGAAACTATATACAAAATTTTCCCCAATTTTCTGCTTTCCTTCTAATCTTCACTACATTCATTTTATTTTTACAAAAACTTTTTAATTTAATGAAATCAAAATTATTCATTTTATATCTCACAATGCTATCTCTTATTTATTCATAAATTCTTCTCCTATCCATAAATGTGATATGTAACATGTTCTACCTTCTTCTAATTTACTTATGATATCTCCCTTTACATCTAGGACAGGTCATATATCCAGTTTGACCTTATATTGGCAAATCGTGTAAGATATTGATCTATGCCCAGTTTCTGCCAGACTGCTTTCCAGTTTTCCCAACGATGTCTACCAAATAGTGTATTCTTATACCAAAAGTTTAAATTTTACATTTTTGTCAAACACAAAATCATGTACTACTCTATATTGTAAATCTCTACTCCATTGATCCATGATTCTATTAGTTAAGCAGTAACAGATAATTCTGATAATTACCATGATATAATACAATTTAAGATCCGGCACTGCTAGAGCTCCTTCCTTAACATTATTTTTCATTAATTTCTTTATATTCTTGAACTTTTGTTCTTCCAAATGAATTCGTTATTATTTTTTTCTATCTCAATAAAATATTTTTTGGTAATTTGGAACAGCACTGAGTAAGTAGATTAATTTAGGTGGAATTGTCATTTTTATTATATTGGCTTGACTCACCCATAAACAATTAATATTTCTCTGATTATTTAAATCTGACTTTATTTGTATGAAAAGTGTTTTATAATTATGTTCATATATTTCCTGGGTTTGTCTTGAAAGGTATGCTCTCAGATATTTTATATTGTCTATGATTTTTTGTGATATTTAATAAATGTTTATTGACTGATTATTGCTTTTTTAATTTATTTTTTCTTTTTAGTTTACAACACTCAGTAGCACAAGTTTTTGAGTTCCAAATTTTCTCCCCTTCCTTCTACTCCCCCCGTCCCCTCTCAAGTCAGCATGTAATCTGATATAGGTTCTACATATACCTTCACATTAAACTTATTTTCAAAATAGTCAAATTGTAAAGAAGAATTATAACCAATGGAATGAGCCATGAGAAAGAAGAAACAAAATTTAAAAAAAGAACAAATGGTTTGCTTCAGTCTGCCTTCAGACTCTGAAATTCTTTCTCTGCATGTAGATATCTTTTTCCATCATGAGTCTTTTGGAGCTGTCTTAGAATATATTGTCTATGATTATCTTAAGTGAAGGGCTTTATTGGTGATATAATATAGAAATGCTCATTTCCGTGGGCTTATTTTATAACCTGCTACCTTGCTAAAATTGTTTCAGCATGCATTTTAGTTGAATCTTCAGGATTTTGTAAGTATTCCATCATATCATCTGCAAAGAGTGATAGTTTTATTACGTCATTGCCCATTCTGATTCCTTCTTTTCCTTTTCTTCTCATTGCTATTGCTAGCATTTCTAATACAATATTGGTGATAATGGGCATCCTTGTTTCACTCCTGATCTTATTAGAAAGGTTTCTAGCTCATCCTCATTACAGATAATGTTTGCTAATAGTTTTAGGTATATGCTTCTTATCATTTTAAGGAAAAATCTACTTGTACCCATGCTTTTAAGTATTTTTTAATAGAAATGAGTGTTATATCTTGTCAAAATCTTTTTCTGCATCTGTTGATAAAATTATGTGATTTTTATTAAATCAATTATATTAATATTCTTCCTTATCTTGAGCCAGCCCTAAATTCCTGGTATAAATCCCACTTGGTCATAATTTATAATCTTTGTGATATATTTTTGTAGCCGCCTAGCTAGTATTTTATTTAGGATTTTTGCATCAATATTCATTACTGAAATTGGTCTATAATTTTCTTTCTCTGTTTTCATTCTTCCAGGGTTAGATATGAGCACCATATTTGTTTTACAGATTGAATTTGAGAGGACTCCTTCTTTGTCTGTTTTTCCAAATAATTTATTTAATATTGGAATTAGTTGACCCCTAAATGTTTGGTAGAATTCACTTGTAGGGGCAGCTAGGTGGTGCAGTGAGTAGGGCACTGGCCCTAGAGTCAGGAGGACCTGAGTTCGAATATGACCTCAGACACTTGACACACTTACTAGCTGTGTGACCTTGGGCAAGTCACTTAACCCCAATTGCCTTCCCTTCTCCCCTCTAAAAAGCAAACAAACAAACCAACAACAACAAAAAAAAAAGAATTCACTTATAAATCCACCTGGTCCTGATGCTTTTTTCTTTGGAAGCTCATTTATGATTTGTTCAATTTCTTTTTCTACAATAGGTTTATTTAGATATTCTGTTACCGCTTTTGTTAATCTGAGTTTTTGTTTTTGTGAGTATTCTTTCATTTCACTTAAATTGGTAAACATTGCCACATAATTGGCAAAATAACTCTTAATAATTGCTTTAATTTCTTCTTCATTAGTGGTATGTTCAACTTTTTCATTTTTTTAATATTAATTTAATTGTAATACTGATATGGTTTTCTTCTCTCTTTTTGAAAATCATATTAGCCAATGGTTTTATCTCTTTTATTAATTTTTTAATAAAACCAACTCCTGATTTTATTAATTCAATTTCTTACATTTATTTCTATTAATCTCATTTTAAATTTTCAGGATTTCCAATTTGGTATTTAATTAAGGGGATTTTAAATTTGTTCTTTTTTAGTTTTTTTAATTACATACCAAATTCGTTGATTTGTTCTTCCTCTATTTTATTGATATTGACATTTAGAGGTATGTTTTCCTCTAATTACTGCTTTTGCTGTATCTCATAAGTTTTGATATGTTATCATCCTTCCTTTAATGAAATTACTTTTGTTTCTATAATGTTCTTTAAGTCACTCATTCTCTAAAATTAGGTTATTTAGTCTCCAATTAATTTTTAATGTGCATTTAAATGGTCCTTTAACAAATGTCATTTTCATTGCATTATTTTTTCAAAAGGATGCATTTAATTTTTCTGCATTTGATTATAAAGCTTTATCATTTAACATAAAGTTGTTATGCCCTAATGTATGATCATTTTTAAAGGTGCCATATTCCACTGAGTAAAAGGTATACTCCTTCCTATTTCCACTCAATCCTCTCCAGATGTCTATCATATCTAGCTTATCTAAGATTTTATTAATCTCCTTGACTTTTTTTTACTAGATTTATCTAGTTCTGAGAGGGAAGGTTGAAATCCCCCACTATTATAGTTTTGTTATTTCCACCTCTAATTCATTTACTTTTTTCTTCAAAAATTTGAGTGCTATAGCATTTGGTACATATGTCTTTGGTATTGCTATTACTTTATTATCTATGGTACCTTCTAATTTATCTCTTTTAATTACACCTATTTTAACTTTTAATTTGTCTAAGATCAATGCTACCATTTCTTTTTTTTACATAAGCTGAAGAATAAAAAAAAACTACTCCAGCCTTTTACTTTTACTCTATTTGTGTCTCTCATTTTGAAGTATGTTTTTTGTAAACAATGTACTATCAGACTCTGGATTTTGAAATATTCTGCTATCCGTTTCTGTTTTGAGTGAGTTCATTCCATTCACATTCAAAGTTATAATTACTACTCATGTATTTCCTTCCATTCTATTTTTCCTCACTGTTTTTAACTCTTCACTCTCTCCCTTTATTCCTCCTCCGAAATCTCATTTACTTCTGATCACTACCTCCCTAATTTGCACACCCTTCTAAAAGTCCCCCCCATTATCCTACCCCCTTGCACTCTTATATCTCTGTAGATTAAGAAAATGTTCATGCCCTACATATATGTTAATCCTTCTTTAACCCAGTTCATGTTCTCTTCTCTTTTTCATCTTTTGAGTGTGTTTTATTACTTCTTTATGTCCTATGAAGTCATTAACTTCTCCTTGCCCAATTCTAAGTTTTAAGGAGTTATTTTCTTAAGTAAGTTTTTTGGTGTCTTTCTAATTGATTGACTTTCTTTTCATAGTTCCCTCACTTTTGTTGCATTACTCTTTATTTCTTTTCCCAATTTTTCTTCAACCCCTATTATTTGATTCTTAAAGTCCTTTTTAAGCTCTTCTAAGAACTCTTTTTGGACTTGTGACCATTTTACATTTTTCTTTGAAGTTTTAAAGGAAGTTGTTTTGTTTTCTTCTGAGTTGAAACCCTGATCTTCTCTATCACCATAGTAGCTATCTATGGTCAAGTTTTTCTCTGGGTTTTTGCTCATTTTAATGACCTATTTCTTGGCTGTTAACTTTATGTTAAAGTTAGGCTTTGCTCTCAGAGTTTAGGGGATAATGTCTCAGGCCTCAGATTTTTCATTCTGTTGTTTTCTGAGCTCTATCTTTGATCTCTTTGTTCTTCCAATATTCTATGATACAAATCCAAGTGCAATCACTGCTCCACCAGCTCATACCTTGGCGCATGAGTACCTTCAGGTACTCCTCTCAGTCACTGAGCCATGACCAGAGCCTTCAGCCTGGCTGCTACCACAAACACTCTTGCTTCCTGTGGTCCCTCAGAAGACTGCAAGTTTACCCCTCTGCCCTGGAATCAAAACCAGGGATTCATACTTCCTGTGAGTGACCACAACCAACAGAGCCACAATCCCTCAGCCATAGCCTGAGACTGGTCTTGTCAGCACACTTGGGTCTTGTGGAGGGCTCCTAAGCTAGGAGCTAAATAAGGCTGCTGCCAACACAGCTGCCCCCGGGACTTGCTGCTTGGTGACTTCGCAGCCAAGAGATATCTGCATTTGATCAAGTCAGACCATGACCCTGGAAGATCAGAGCTTTCCTAACATCCTCCCAAATTGTCTTAGGTTGAATAAATGCTTTACTTTGACCTTTAATTATTTCCACCATTCTAAAATTTACTTTGAGGCATTCTTTTGAGTTATTGGTGGGGAGGAGGAGGATTTGAGAGTACCAGGTAGTTTCCTGCCTTATTCCACTATCTTCCCACAATTCCTAAATCTTTCATTGACTTTTCTAAGAGGAACTTTTGTCATTCCCATGCAAGTTTGCATTAAGCAGACTGACTCTTCAGAGGCCAAAGATACAAAGCTTTTTCTCACAAAGTCTTATCCCAGAACTCTAGTTTTTCCATTCAATGGCAAGAGAAAGTTTTGAGAACTCAGATACAGCAATATAAGTTGGACTTAGAATGCATTTGAATCTAGTTGGGGGCTGAGGAGGTTGAATATAGACTCACTGTTTTATCGTACACTCCTTAAATTTCAAAGAGTCCAAACTTAGATCATAAAGGAAATAACTGCAATTATTGTTCCAGGAAAAGTTTAAATAAATCAAGAATTTTAATATAAATTTATAAATCAAGATTTTAGAAAAGGCAGAATAAAGATAATGCTAGAGAGAGAAGATGGAAAAGAAAATAAAGTTTGAATTCGAGAGTAACTAAAACTCAGTCTTTGAGCTCAAAGATAAGGACTGAGTTGAGAAGAGTGACAGAGGTTTCAAAGCCAGGGGACAATGGACTTTTATCCAGAAGGGCTTCAATCACTGATGTAAGCATCTTTCCAAAAAAAAAAACACTCTTTAGCAACATTCTTGTCAATTTGAAAAGATATCTGAAATATAATGGTTACAACAGTCATAAATATGGATAGTCTATTTTTTTCACAATTGGATCACACTGAAAAGAAAAAGCAAAGCAAAATATGCAGGATAATTAAAGAACCTTGAACCATCTCAAAGAGTTCAGTGTCTTGCTAAGATTTCATTGTTGATAATAAATAAAGGATTGTGTGAGCAGGATGAAAATCAGAACTCTGCTCTGGGGAATATAAAAGAAATATAATAATCATCACATGTGCTGTAAGTGATTGGAGTGATAATGAGCCCATATTTTTTAAATCATCATATAGATCTATTTTTTAACATGCATCAAATCACTGGCCCCAGACAGCATAATTAGAAGAACTTTTCTATGGCTATTAAGGATAATAACAGGATCACATTTTCTACTCCCTATTCAGAGGATCTTATTTATATTAACTATGTTATAGTAATATAGAATAAGTTTTAAATATCTTCTACTCTGGAAGGTGGAACCAAGATGACAGAATGAAAAGAAGCAGCACAGTGAGCTCCTCTCCACAAAATTCTTCTAATACATCTAGAAAATACTCCAGACCAAATCCTGATGGAGAAATCAAGACGTCACAGTGATCCTTTGTCCAGCCCACCTCAGCATAGGAAAACTGATGGAGAGGTCTATGAACACCAGAGATGGGATCAGACCAAAAGTACACTCTTCAACAAACACTCAAACATCCAAGGAAAAACTAGGTACCAGGGCTAGAGGAGATCCTAGACCCATACTGGGGTATGCTCAGATCCATATCAGAGCACAGCAATGGGCAGAGGTGCCAACTCACATCTTTGTCAGCCACTTCCCAGTACCAGATCATAGATCCAAGGTGGAGTGAGAAAGTAACCTGTACAATGCAGTGGCCTTCAGAGTTGAGGCTCTGGATGGTGTATGAAGAAAGGAGGAAGTTCAGAAGCCAGCAGCAGCAATGGGGCTCAAACTTCAGGAAGAAAGCAGGAGCTCACTTCCAATATTTAACTCACCCCTCAAAGAAATAACCAGGACAGGAATCCCAGACCAAAAGGGAGCCAGCAGATCTTCTATTCTGAGCCAACAAAATTATCAGTTGGCTGATAAGGGCAGAGCCAAGTAGCAGTCTTCACTTATTCAGACCCAAATGCAGGTCAGGAACTTAAAGAGCTCATACCAGAGAGGCAACAATCAGACTTTTCCCCAGATCAGATCACTTTGGGAGCACTGGTAGTTTGCAGGTCCCCAGCCTGTCCCTAAGATCCTGAAATAACACAACACTCAATATTCCAAGAGAGCAGTAACAGGATTGGCCCAGATATTCCCTTTGGAAGTACAGCAGAGCCCAATCCTATTGTTGAGCCCAAAGTTAGGAAGTAATGGACAAACAAGCTGGGAAAATGGACAAACAAATAATAACAAAAAGAATCCCAGCATAATGAACTATTACAATGGTAAGGACATTGTAATGACATAAACACAAAAGAAAACAACTCCAAAACATCTACAAGCATTGCCTCAGAGAAAAATATAGCTTGGGCACAAACTCAACTAGAATTTCTGGAAAAGGTGAAGCAAAAGTGAAAGAAAGAGTTAATTTTTCTATAAATGGAATGAGAGTATTTAAGGAAAAAAACTGGAAAAGAAATGAGAGCTACAGAATAAAGAATAAAGGAAATTAACAGCTTGACACAAGCAGTTCAAAGACCTTGCCCAAGCAACAAGCTCTCGAAAATTAGAATAGAAGCGAATGACTCTACAACACAACAAGAAATATCCAAAGCCAAAAACCTTAAAAAAGAAGAAAATGTAAGGTAATCTCGCAGTAAAAATAACTAACCTGAAAAACAGATTGAGGAGAAAAAAAATTAAGAATGATTGGATTCTCTGGAAGAACAATAACAACAACAACAAAAAGATCCTAAATATCACATTTCAAGAAATCTTTTAAGAAAACTGCCCAGATCTCTTAGAACCAAAGGGTAAAGCGGAAATAAGAATCCATAATGAGGGTGTCCAAGTAGACATCTAATCAAGCAAGGAAAAAGGATTATGTAGAAGGAGCCGATACCTGGACTTCACTCATCTGAATTGGCCAAAAGGAGAGAGAGAGACAGACAGACAGACAGACAGACAGACAGACAGACAGAGACAGAGAGAGAAAGAGAGAAAGAGACAGAGAGAAACACAGAGAGAACGTGTTGGAATACTATTGTGCTGAACTCTTACCAGCATGAAGAAAAGCCAGGATTACAGTGGACTAATGATAAAACATACTACCTACCTCCTGATAAAGAAGAGGACTTAGAATGAAGAATGAAATAAATATGCTTAAGACATGGGCAATGTAGAAATGTGTTTTAATTGACTATTAACATGGATAGGTTTTGTTTTTCTTATGTTCATAATGCAAGGTGATAAAGGGGTACTTGGGGTGTTTGGGATGAGAAGTCAGATCTTGGTTGATTAAAACAAGTTTGTTTTGTTTGTTTAAATAGCATTTTTAAAAATTATCTACTCTAATCCATCACCACTACCACCCATTCTATAAGTAAGGAAAATTAGGCCAATAAAGGTTAAGTGATTGATTGACCAAGGTCATGAGGATAGAGAGGCAGCATTAGAATATAGATCCTAGTTCAGCTTTATTTCTACTGTACCATTCAATAAACAGAAACTATAATTATGCCCTTGTTGATTTTGAAGATGTAATGTGTCCTGGTTGCCCTCCCCCATGGCATTACCATAATGCTTTTTTTTAATCTCTAATTATAACAGGTATGTCATTAAATTTTAATTTTAGTGATTTAGTCATATTTACATTTAATAAAAAGTAACAATTTAATAAAAGGTAACAATTATCTAAGAAGCATTTGACTTTGCAAGTTTCCCTAAGTGAGATGTGCATGGCTGAAACATTATTATGTATGTAGCCAAGCCATCAAATGTCATGTACATTCATGAAAGGAGAACACACATGAATAAAAGCATAAATCTATTAAACACTATAGCCTGCCCTCAATTGTTTCTAGGCCACTTGGTATGTAGGTTATTAAGATTGGTTGTTTTTTCCCTTTTCTTATTTTCATTCTTTGGGTCAACAGAGTTGTTTGGTATATGGATGAGTGACACCTTGTCGTAAAGAATCTGTAAAACAGCATTTTATTCTTCCCAGGTGAATTTTTTTGTGATCAATTAACAAAAAGTACAATAGGATCTCATATTCTCTACATCTTTCACTCCAGTGTGAGGTGGTAAAGATGTGGCCCATTGTTGAACATCATTTGGGAAAGCCTATTTGTTCCCTATTAATCCACATATCAAGAAGGCTCTCAATTTATAAGTAGATGACTCTCATAAGACATTGTATAGATGGGAGAATAGAACTTTAGGTCAATATTGGTGATGTTTTCTTGGTTACCTTTTTTTTGGAATCAGTGAAGTCCAAGATTTTTTCCACATTTTTGCTACCTTCCTTTCCTTTAGACACCTTATAAGTTGGTCCCTTGATTCTCTTACAACTTTACTGCCTTCATCCAAGATTTATATAAAATATTTATACATATATTGTAATATATATACACATATGTGTATACACATAGATATGCACACATACACATGTATACATACCCATACACATACACACATACATATATATAAATATACACTTGAATCCATTTGCATCTCTGGAATAGTGTTGTTAGGGTCCAAGTGTGGTAGTTCCACTATTCTTGATGAATGGAGGAAACAGGTCATTGTGATAATTTTTCTATATATTTTCTGTTTTTCTTCTTTTTATAATCTGATGGCCCTTAATGCTAGAGCCTTCTCTCATTTGATTACCTCCAATCTATGCTGCATATTTCTTGATTGTACATAGTCATTTGCATATTGTCTCTCCCATTAGTTGGGAGCTCTCTGAAAACAGGTACCTACTTTTTGCATTTCTTTACATTCTTAGGACAGTCCTTGGCAAAATAGGCTCTTAATAGAGGTTTGTTGCCTGACTGACTCTTTTTTTACCCTCTCAAATGCCATCAGAATGACTTTGCTTGTTTGGATATTGGATATGCTTTCTTCAGATTGGTGTTACCCTCCACTGCTTTTCTCTGCTGTATGAGATGTTACTATTTATAATCATCTATGAGCCTTCTTCATAAGATGTCTTCCCTAAGTTTCCAATTCTCCAAGTTGCCATCTCCTTGCCTTTAAACCCAGATGGTGTTTTGGGTAGGGATGCTCCCTGCACCATACTAGAATTCCCAAAGGTAGGCTGAAAGAAGTATAATCCTTTCAAAACCAGTATTATTCATACACACCAGGGTGGGGTTGGCTACGCCAATGTCAAGTTGTCCCATTAAACATAAAAACATGAGTGACAATAATGAGACAACATACCAAAACCTATGGGATGCAGCAAAAGCAGTTCTTAGGGGAAGTCTTATATCTCTAAATGCTTATATAAATAAAATAGAGAAAAAGGACATCAATGAATTGAGCATGCAACTGAAAAAATGAGAATAATACACTATGACCAGGTAGGATTTATTCCAGGAATGCAAGGTTGGTTCAATATTAGGAAAACTATTGCCATAACTGATCATAACAACAACAAAACTAGCAGAAACCATACGATTATATCAATAGATGAAGGAAAAGCTTTTGACAAAATACAGCACCCATTCCTATTAAAAACACTAGCAAGCATAGGATTAAATGGAGTCTTCCTTAAAATCATAAGTAGCATCTATCCAAAACCATCAGCAAGCATTATATGTAATACGGATAAGCTAGATGCATTTCCAATAAGATCCGGGGCAAAACAAGGATGCCCATTACCACCCTATTATTCAATTTGGTACTAGAAAGTTTAGCTTTAGCAATAAGAAAAGAAAAAGAAATTGAAGTAATTAGAATAGGCAAAGAAGAAACTAAGTTGTCACTCTTTGCAGATGATATGATGATTTACTTAGAGAATCCTAGAGAATCAAGTAAAAGACTACTTGAAATAATAAATAACTTTACCAAAGTTGCAAGATATAAAATAAACCCACATAAATCTTCAGCATTCCTATATATTGCTAACAAAGCCCAGAAATTCCATTTAAAGTTACTGTGAACATTATAAAGTATTTGGGAGGCTACCTGCCAAGACAAACTCAGGACCTATATCAACACAATTAAAAACACTTTTTACACACATAAAGTCAGACCTAAATAATTGGAAAAACATCAGTTGCTCATGGTTAGGCCCAGCTAATATAATAAAAATGACTATTTTACTAAAATTAATTTACTTATTCAGTGCCATACTAATCAGACTACCAAAAATTATTTTACAGAGCTGGATAAAATAATAACAGAATTCATCTGGAAGAACAAAAGGTCCAGAATGTCAATATCAATATAATGAAAAGAAATGCTAGGTAAGGTGGCCTAGCCATATCAGATATTAAACTGTATTATAAAGCAGTAGTCATCAAAACTACTTTCTACTGGCTAAGAAATAGAGGTGGATCAGTAGAATAGGTTAGGTAAACAAGACACAGTAGTCAATCATTTTTGCAGTCTATTTTTTGATAAATCCAAAGAGTCCAGATTCAGGGTTAAAAATTCACTATTTTGGAGACAGGGCCAAGATGGCTGCTAGAAAGCAAGGACTTACTTAAGCTCTCCTCCAAATCCCTTCAAACCTCCTGAAAAAAATTACTCTGAACAAATTCTAGAGCTGTGGAACCCATGAAATAGCAGAAGGAAGCAGATCTCCAGGTCAGGACAGCCTGGATGGTCACATGGTGCTGGGAGCAGAGCGCAGCCCAGCATGGGCTGCACCAGAACTAACCAGTCCAGGAGTCAAGTGGATCAGGCCTAAGGGCCATGAATCATTGAGCCATGGCACTTACCAGACCTCTCAACCCACAAATGCCAAAGACCATGGAGCAGGCTAGTGGGAAAACTACTAGATCAGTAATGAGGGTGGTCCAGCACCAGCCCTGGGGGTTATATTGATAGCGCGAGGTATCGGCAAGCTCCTGCTGCTGCTTCCAGAGCTCCAGTGTCCACTGCTTCCAGAGTCCCTGGCTCACATGGTGGGAGGAATCAAATGGCAGATCAGAGCAGGAGTGCAAGGAGCACTTTGCTGGTGCAGAGGCAGGTTCTCTTTCTTTGCCCTGCTTGGATCTAGGGTGAGGTCCTGGTTGGCAGTTCTTGGGGGAGGAGGAGCACTGCTGTGGCAAAGTTTGCAGTGACAGTGGAGTGGAATTAGCTCTGAAAAGAGCAGCGCAGCCCCTAAAGCTTGGGACAAAGTACTCTCTACTCTACAAGCAGTCATACCCTGACAAAAAGCTCAAGGGTCAAGTAGTTGGCTGGGAAATATGAACAGGCAATGATAAAGGACACAGATTATTGAATCTTTTTTGGTGAGAAAGAAGATCAAAACATACAGACAGAAGAACTCAACAAAGTGAAAGAGCCTACATCAAAAGCCTCCAAGAAAAACATGAATTGTTCTCAGGCCACGGAAGAGCTCAAAAAGAATTTTGAAAAGCAAGAGAAGTAGAGGAAAAATTGGGAAGAGAAATGAGAGATATGTGAGAAATCTATGAAAAACAAGTCAATGACTTGCTAAAG